>JAJOZX010000665.1:565000-1258418 GCA_023014485.1 Bathynomus jamesi | reverse complement strand
TTGTTCACAATGAGGAAAAACTACAAATGTTGGAATAAAGAGTTTATTACAATTAACGATATTCACTCAAAGTACAACTAAACATTCTCAAAATGGAACCATGTATGAAAATATGAGAGACATTGTTGCCACTTTTGTCTGAGGTAAATCCACAAAAAAATGTAAAAATTCCACAAAGTGGCAACACTGATGAGATATTAAAGGATGGCAGCGCTGCCAGGCGTATGTAATTTGTGCTCAACGCTCACCTACGCGGCCACATCAACCATGTGACATGTCATCCCATGTCGGGCCAAGCTGACCTTAGCTTTACTGGTAGTCTGGTACTAATGCTATTGGCTAATATAATGTCATAATCCTGAAAATTTGACTTCACATCAGGAAATTTTCACATTGACTCTTTTTATTTCATTTTATTTTATTTATTTTTTTTCTATTTTTCCCTTTGTATTTGGAAGATCCCAAAACACATGACGTGGCGCCCCTTAGCACGTGGCGCCCCGGGCAACTGCCCGAGTTGCCGGTACCTTGAGCCGGCCCTGATTTGAAGCCCACTTCAAATTCGACTTTCAGTGTTAGTTTACTCTCAGCTTATAAGAGAGGCCTATTGCAGGTAGCGTAGAAACAACACACTTTCCCGTAAAATTTATTTGATTTTGCTCAAAAAAGGACATCAATTTGAAAGAAATCTACAGATGTACGATTCCAAATTTGGTCCCCCCCCCGAAGTTTTAATTTAAGGAAAATGTTTGTACTTATTAAAGTCTCAAAAAGGGATTTATACAGAAGGTTTTTTATTTGTGTGCAACTCTAGAAATAGCACTAAATTCAAATTCTTGACTACAGTATACAGTTACAAAATTTGTGAAATTTAATCTCAAAAGTTCTGCGCGAGTTCCGCAGAATTTTCCAGGAAAAAAAGTTCGTCAATTAAATCAAAGCATTTTTCACAAAGGCTTCAAGTGGTCATGCTCTAACTTCACCGTTTTGCTCACGAAACAAGCTCACCACAAGATATTTACTCTTCCTGAGGAAACATAATATTCTACAAACTTACAAGTTTAAAATTTGATATGTGAACAATAATTAAATTCAAAGAAATTTCGCAAAGTTCTTTTTGTCGACTAATATTAATCTCTTACAACCGAGTTCGCGTAAAACAAAGGAAATTCAGATTTTCGGACAACGTGAAACGGTTTTAAATCAACTTAAAAAATTTCGATCATGCCACAGATTTCAAAGATTTCGTTTTTGAAGCCATTTTAACTTTTGAGGACGGAACTGTTATACAATTACCTTATAAATCTAAGTTACACCTTAAAATTACAAGAATTCCACCTTACAATACCCTGAATGACCTATGAAAACCATTTTCATTACATGAAGTCATTCCTACGAAAGTCTTTATCCATACATAAAGGAAGGAGGAGTTTCCCTTTTTTCCTCACTGGGTGTTACAAGAATCATTGTCCTTTGGACCTTGACATTCCCTTCAAAAGAAAGCTCGTCCTCTTCCTTAAAAATCAATTAAAAATAAAGTCCTTTCTTCGAAGCCACTTGTTTTTTTCAAATTTGTAACGGACCTTGGGGTTCATTTTGACAAGTGGGTTCGAGGTAAGTTTCAGAAAGTTTAAATACGAAACAAAGAGGAAACAAACCACATTACATCCGAGCTTGGTCAGTTTGTTTTCCCTTCCTCTCGAACGGAGAGACGGATCTCGAGATCGTACCCCATAAATCTCTACCCCCAGGCTGACCCGGGTGATCCAAATACCGTGAGAAAACAAAATTAAAAATCGAAAGAATTGTAAACAACTTGGAAATTTTAATTTTATTTTTAACATTATATTGGAAATTATAACAAGAAACCTATTGATATTCTTTAATAACAATAATCCAAACTACTTTGATTTTACAGATTTAAGCAACAAAAATCTTTGAACTAAAAGTTTTATTCATATTTTAGAGATTTAGGCATACAAATTTGCCGTCGCGGCTAAAGTCTGTTTATGAATGAGAAATTATGTGAATAAGTGATTTTGTACAGTATTGATTTTAGGACAAGTAATTTTCGTTCGTGGTCTTTGCGATCATCGGTCTTCTCTTGATATTGTAGAACACTCAAGTCTATTTATTATACATTCATATCATACTGCGCCAAAAATTCTTGAGTTTTTCGTTTTTAATTTGGCTGTTTTCCTCCCACTAAAGCTAAACCATCTATCTCGTCGGAAGAATCTCAGATATATTTTTGCCAGAAGTGTTCCTCACTGAAATTTACGTCAATGGTTCAACTCCGTTTCTTACGAAGAGAGAGAGAGAGAGAGGAGAGAGAGAGAGAGAGAGAGTTCTGTCTATGCGTACAAAGATTCCTTGTTTCCAACTTTCGTCCTATACTTTTTAGAGAGTTATTTACGCCTTTCACGTGCTTTGTATTGCAAAATTCTTGAGGTAGAATCATTACGGCAAGGGCATTTTTGAGAATGGAATCCATCCTACGACATATAAGTGAAGTAAGAAGAATTGTTGAAAAAGAAAAGTGCAAAGGTGAAATTTTAATTCCTGCTCAACATCAAAGAGAGAGAAAGTTTAATTGAATTCGGTAATAGTACTCTTCATATTAACAAGAATGTTGACTAATACCCGAGTAGTCGTAAGCCGAATTCACGACAAGAAAGAAATATTAATAACGAACTGCGCATCTCCAAATTACCGAATTTGGCGGACTAAGAACGAGTCAGAAATAATATAATATAAAATTGGTAATTAAAAGAGCGGGGTCCGCATAGACAGATACTCGATCCTTATTCAAAGTTAAAGAGAGAGAGAGAGAGAGAGAGAGAGAGAGAGAGAGAGAGAGTATTACACTGCAGCAAGTCCTGGAAAATCGGGTGCGAATTTAGTTTGTTCGTTGGAGTCTTCTCAGAAAGTTGGTTTTAATTCTGGCGATCTTTTTCACACTCGCACTATTTGTAAGTAAAAATGAAAGAAAGAGATACAGAATAAAGAGCGATGAATGGTAATAATATGTATTAAAACTTATAATAAGTGTATAGAATTTTATGTATCTTTATTACACTTGCATTACACGTCGCTGAATGTTAGATTGAGTTAAGGTTTAATTAACATTCCATAGTACTGATGTTAATATAGTTTTGCGCTCGTTAAACAATGAATAATTACGAGAACTTTGTTGTTGTATATATATATATGTGTGTGTGTGTGTGTGTGTGGAGAGAGAGAGAGAGAGAGAGATTTTGTTACCTCATAATATAATGCTAAATATATCTATACACGAGCACAAGGATTTCCCAGTTAGGTAAGTATTATTTATGAATTCGCTTTATATTGATCACTGGTCTTATACAGTATATCTGATGCCCTCGTGACACACACACAGTTCTACCTCTTAATTAAAGCTCAATTTTATGCGGACGAAAAGGATTTATTACAAGATAAAAAAATTTTGGACACGTCTTCAAAGATTCAAAAAATTCAAAATTAAAAAATCTTTATTAAAAAAATGAATACTAGCAACAGAATTTTAAGATTTTTAGGTACAGTCTTTGATATAACATTAATATATTCGCAGGACTCTCATCTAAATATGCCGTTGAAAGCATGGAGGTATTTTAGTACAAATTAATGGCATTTAGTTTATATATTACATAAATAGTGAAAGTGGCAAGTAATAGTAATGGTGATAACAAATAATAATAATAATAATATAATAATAATAGTAGTAGAAATAATAATACTAATTACAATATAGAGTTTACAAAATGTTACATAATTTACAGTAAATGATTTATTGTATATTTAATAGGAAATAAATGATACGTAATAAAAAATAATGAAATTAGCATATTTTAAATAGTTGATCACAAAATAGGAACTTCATTACTGTGGTAAAAATGGCAGTCGTGAACTTATACATCAGTAGGAGTTAATGAAGTTTTTTTTTTTTTGAGTGATTTGCGAAATACATATTTAGTGATGAAGCCTGCCTGATACGCGTGGGAAATTGCATTCCATACCTCTTCTCCTTTGAAAGAGAGTACATTTCCTGCAGTTTCTGTTGCATAGTTAGGTTTGTGTATGAAATCCCTGGCAGTCTGGTGTTCTAACGACAGTGCATTCGTTTTTAGATTTATAAAGGGTTGTTTTTTTTTGTTAAAATTGCTATATTATATTAACATGTTAATAAATTATTGAAATTAATAAAAAATATTTAACTAATTTTGTAAAAAAAATACACACACAAAACACACACAACACACACATATATATATATATATATATATATATATACAGTACAGGGTATATATATATATATATATAGATAGTTAAAAGTATCTTTAAGATAAACTTAATTTTGTATGTAGTCAGTATATAAATTAAATTCATGGAGAGTGAGTGAATTCTAATGAAGAAGGCTCAGATCGAATCTGCAACAGGTGAGCTCCTAACCTGCAGAGAAAAAAAAAAAATGCTTGTTTGCATGTCTTCTTTTTAATGTTTTGAAATATCGTTTTTTGGTCAATTATATGTAGGATCCATCATGAAAAACTGCGCTATTAACTTATAAGGAATAAAGTTAATAGTGGAATTGATATCTCTATTATATTTATATAATTAATAATATAATATAAAAAACAATACGTTGTTAGGGGCAGAAAATAATGACAGTGAGCAGTTGCTTGCATAAAACATGCTTTTAAATATCGCCTTTAGTCACTCGTACATTTTTCAAAATGGCGGCAGTTCAATTCCTACAAATTTTATTAATCAGGGTTGCCAACACGAACCTTGTACAGTACCTATTGCACACGCATCGAATTACCACTCAATAAGCATTTCATTATGTTAGTATGCATACTGATCAAAGTAAAAACAATACACGAATTAAATCTCATCCTATTTTCTAATGAAACTGTAAAAAATTGTAAAAAAAAAAAAAAAACGACCGAAGAAACCCGAAACAATTTGGGGGGAATTTTGTTGACAGCCATTTTTAGCTCTCAAATCGACACCATTCCATGGGCTGAATTCCGAAACCTTTACTGAAATGGTTAATTATTTTCTTGATTTTTCTTAAATTCTGTTAAGAACAACTCAATAGAAGGGACCAATTTCAAACCACGTATTTTTAATTAAATCAAATAGGACATTCACAGCAATCGTTACAAGTGTAACAAAATAAATAGGGACGCGGGCGCGCACGTACACACACACACACACACACACACACACACACACATATATGTCTCTCTCTCTCTCTCTCTCTCTGTATATATATATATATATATATATATATATATATGCGTTCGTGCATTCATTCCCCCCACTTATTTTAAGCCACGTGTTTTAAATCTGACATGCAATGAGGCACTCAGTATACACATTGAAGAAAGGAACGTGTCACGAGCAATGCATGCATTGTATTGTAATCAATAGTGAACGAGAACCGTTGCCATCCAAGAGTGGAGCTTTCGAACAAGGAGAGAATGACGAGCAGTTTCTCTGTTCGAGTTAAAACTCAGAAACTGAAGTTTGGTTGCGGCACTCAGTGCCAAGCGATAAGAATTTTTCATTAATGCTCTTTTTAAAGGAGATGCCTCTTATACCAACCAATATATATATATATATATATATATATATATATATATATATATATATATATATATTAATGTTTGTTTGATGGGGTTGTTTAACCTCCTTCGCAAAATCTAGAGTTATATGAGAAAGGGTTTAACGAGGTTTTTCAAAATGTTTATATTCTATAAAAATGTTAAACTTCGTATATTCTCATTATACAGCCCTGAAATTCGCAGCTTAGCTGAAATGATCGTTAATTTCAACTTTAAACTCAAATCAGATGTTCATATATATACAGTAATTAGCAATGATGAAGTTATACAAAAGCTTTTCATTGTTTTCAACTGTCAATTTTATAACTCACATGACACAAATTATTCCTTCTGAAGTGAGGATGAAAAAATTTTACATTTAACGATAATTCAGACCAGCTAAATACTGAAAACTATTAGGATAAAGAATAAGGGAATAAATAAAGTGCCCAGTTGTAAACTGTTCGTTTTTCTGAGTTATCAGCAAACGAGTCTCTTCAGCCAACCATCTCTAAAAAGGGCATATGCTTTCTCAGGCTTAAATTCAAAATAACTTCTTTTAGATTAATTTTAATTTATTTCCAAACAAACAATTAAAGACTCTTTATTCAGAAAAATGTACATTACATAATGTATACAATGTTAATTGATTAAGAGAATATTGCGTACATAGGTTTCCAGAGTATAGTAGGAGTTATGTTCGATTCTTGTGAAGGCAGTTTACAATTGTATATAGTATACGTGTCTATTAATACGAATATACCTCATCCGTAAACTCCGCGTATATTTGTGACTAAAGAATTGAATGGAATTTTGTGTTTAATAGCAAGTAATGTCGTCAAAGTATTTATCAGAATATGCCCTTGGAAAGCATGAAAATTTCTTTCTAAGATTCATATAATTTTTAAAAATAATATCTACTAAAGTGACTGAATTTTTGAAGTTATCCTTGAAAAATCGCTCATAGCAGGTAGTAATTATTCAGTTACTCCGATCGCTTATATTTATTTATTAATGACAACATATCATTATTCTTTATTACTTAAGGAACATGGAACAACATCTGGTGACATTTGTTCATCGAGAATGCAAGGTTAAAAGATTTATCTATTTTTTATTGTTCCTCCATTTGGCTTCTTACAGTTAATAATAATTGACTTAAAATACGTTGCTATAACATTAATTATAGTCATTATATCATTTCAGTTAATTCGTCTAATAAAATTAATTTCGCTTTTTAGCGTCAAAAATTAGTTGTCGACGAACGAGCAACTTCTATGAAAGGCGATCAAAGACGCCTCTTAACGCGACCTTTTTTACAGCGAAAAATGTTGTGCTATTTTTCTGTCTATAATAAAAGTGAGGTAAGAAAAAAAACCCAAGTTGTTTTTTTTTTCTGGTGAAAGATCTCTTGATACAAATACCAGTGATTTAAAAATAAGGAGTTTTGCGATGTAATTATGACCTAAATTCTTTTTAACCCCCCCTACTCTTTTCTTTCTCTCGGACTAACCTTAGAGTGGATCTTTGTTAGCCTTTGTTAGCCTTTGTTGTTGTTGTTGTTGATCTAGAGTGGTCTTTGTTAGCCTTAGCTTCTCTAGATCTGTAGATTTAATTTCAAGAGGTGTTCAGCTTTTTTTTTTAATAAGCGTTTTTTTCTTAATTTTAGGCAAATACATTTCAAAAAGTAAAAATATAAAATAATTTTCTCTTAACTTTAACTAAATAATTTTCTCTTAACTTTAACTAAACGACTAACATTTGTTTATCTTTGTAATATCTTCAAAATTTACCTTTATCTTGTTTTAACTTACTCAAGTTTTTACTTTTAATTATGATAAATCACAAATATAAACTTAGTTTTATTAGGAAACACCATTTTTTTTTTAAAATATTGTTAATCCTATCTTCTTTTTTAAAATTTAAATTAATTTTACACTTACGTTATACAATTAATAAAAGTCGATAGGTTTTTATCAGAATTCATGTGGGCCGTTAGGAAATGATGAATATGACCTTGCGCGAGACAAGAATAGGCTAGGGCCTGAAGGAAAGATTCCATTAAATATACCCTAGGGGAGAATTGAATTTAATATAGTTATGAACTCGTCTTAAAAATGGGTCCTAATTCCCACTGGCACCAGTGGACATTAAAATAAAAATAACAGAGGGATTTCTGAAGCAAAGCTGGGCACTTGCGTTTTTTTTTGCGGTACTGCGGTACTGCGGTACCACCGCACTAACAAACCGGTACCGCATAACGCAGTACCGCAAAGGATCGCTGAAAGTACAGCCTGTACTTTCAGCGATCCTTTGCGGTACTGCGTTATGCGGTACCGGTTTGGTAGTGCGGTGGTACCGCAGTACCGCAGTACCGCAAAAAAAAACGCAAGTGCCCAGCTTTGTTCTGAAGGACTGTTGTGCAACTTTTCTCCGCTTCCAGAAATTTTGTGCACTCCATCATCTCTCCCTCAAGAAGAAAGGTTTCATTCGCGCTTTACGCATGATCTGTCGTGTATTTCTTATGGAACCTAAAACTTAAGAAACAGTTATCAGTATCATACATTAATTTAATAGTTTTTATAATTTCCTAGTCATTGTTTTCTGGGGAGTTCATGTTGAACAGTATGCGCCTCTCTGCCAAAACGAGGTTAGAATCAATACCATAGATACACAAAGCGCATGCAGAGTGACACTTGTTCCCGCCGGGCAGCGTCGCTGGTTTCATCCGCTGATGCTAAACTGTCCAGTACTTTCGATGTACTGTGTTATGTGCCAGAATATTCGTTCAGCTATCAAGTCGATCATTCTGGATTACAGATGTCCACTGCATATAGGCAGAAATAATTTTCTGAACTTTTTCTTTCATCCATGGGAGGTCCTGGATCGGAAGCTTAATGACTCCAGAAAATTTCCCCTGTTTTCGTTGCTAAATTCCCCAAGATTACCTCGATTCTCATTGTCGGCACGCATTGGAATGTTTTGCTGAATGCAGTGAAAAGATAATTGCGGTTTTCTTCCACTTGTTTGTAACGTTGAGTTTTTTGCATTTGTATGGCTGTTGTTCCATGATCAGACATGTTCTTTTGATACAGCCACCCAGAGCCTGATTTACCATGGTGCAAGTGGTGCAGATGCACTATGGTCCCCACAAAATATGGGCCCCGACATAAACTAACTGGCGACTAACTAATGACTAAACTAACTGATGAGGAAATTCGAGAAACTGCAGTGAATATACTTGATGAGCATTGACTATGACATTTGCGCAGCCTTGATTTCACAGATATAAACGAATTTCCTGCTAGAAAAACAAGAAAGGCAATACTGTAAATTAATCTAATCTCTGTAATTAGTTTGTAAGATAAATTGTAACTTTACACATGCTTACCTCTCACCGTAGATCTCCAGCAATTGCATTTAAGGAGAGAAAGTCTATCAGTCACTCGCAACCCAAAAGAGTTTTATTCTGTACCTATGGGGGCCCCGCATGCCAGTTGCACCAGGGCCCCCACACTGTTAAATCCGGCCCTGCATCCACCTCATCATGGTGTTTGAATGACTCTTTGTCGCAGAATGTTGGTTGAGGATGTTAGGATGCTGCCAGTCTTTGAAGGTGAATTCTTCTCTTTATCACTGCAAAATGTTCTTTATAACATGCTGGGTTGAAACGTCGATTTTGTGTCCCAAATTTTGAAAGAGGGAATGATGGAAGAACAGGCTGCTGAGGAGAGTAAAATTTAGTCTTTGGAATTGGCTCCAAAGATTGAACATACTCATTTAATTTAATGTCCTCAACTTGAGTATCAGATTTATCTGATTGTAATTCAGTTTCGAGCGGCAGCTGCTTCTCAGCATCTTTGGGTGCTTGAATGTTCTCATTGGTTGAAGCTTGAGTGTCAGCAGCATTTTTTTTTCTTGACCATCGGCAATTTCTCCCTCTTGTAGCCGTGGAAACTTCGATCATGGCCTGGTT
Organism: Bathynomus jamesi; assembly: GCA_023014485.1. Lineage (NCBI taxonomy): Eukaryota > Metazoa > Arthropoda > Malacostraca > Isopoda > Cirolanidae > Bathynomus > Bathynomus jamesi. Next base: position 1,248,812 of record JAJOZX010000665.1, on the reverse strand, counting down.
TATTACACTGTGTAACACTGATTCTGTTATATAGAATTTTTTATGTTTTTATATGCATTTGTGGGCGCTGAGTCCAAATCTGGCCTTGGTTTGTGTGTATCATCAATGGTTTCAGAGATAATCCATTTTTCATGTTTTACCAGTATAATGTTATTATGGGCGCAGCAATATCAGAATAATCAGGAATTGTTGAGAACAATCCGGATGTTCGTTGACAGTTTCTTGTTCTAGAAATTGCCCGAAACTTCCACTGTGCTATATAAAGAGCGCAGAGTCTGGGAAGTCAGTAAGTGTGAGCACACAAAGAAAGCAGGTTGTTTGTTTGATGGTTACCAGCACTGAGGTACTGTGTTTCTGTGCTTCTCTGTGCTGACGATTTGAGTGTTATCGATCCTTTTTTTATTGCGAACATTATTTCAGTGTTGTGAATACATCTTTTTCTGGAATCTGTAATCTGTTGCAGATTTAATAACTCTTCTCTCTATATCTGCAGGTTATGATTAATGTAGTACAGTATGGTAAAGAGAATGGCAACTAGAGCTTGTAAACACTCGCCGGATATATTCTGCTACGTTTGTGGGTATTACATAGGCCCCAAGCAAGTATCGCACAAGATTGTGAAAGGCACCAAGTTCTGGATCGCGTATCGGCTCTATTTTGGTATGCCTATGGGTGACCAAGATAAGCCCTGGGCACCCCATGTGATCTGTGGAAGTTGCCGCTCCACACTTGAAGGGTGGCTGCGGGGAGTACGCAAGGCAATGCCCTTTGCGGTACTCAGAATATGGAGAGAACCAAAGAGCCACCACGACGATTGCTACTACTGCATGGTAGATGTTTCTAAGTACAGGAAAGTTAAAGGAAGGCAGATTCTTCAGTATCCAAGCATAGCGTCGTCCATAGCTCCTGTACCACATGGCGAAGGTCTTCCAATACCACGTCCACCAGAACAGGTATCTATCCATTACTTTACCTTCTGTATTTACAGACTGTGGGTCATTATGTGTCGATTTTTCTTAGTGCTGATGCTCTTCTACATATATAGCTACAGGCGCGGATCCAGGGGGGGGGTCGAGGGGGTCCGGACCTGCCCCCTGCTCACGGTGACCAACGATTTTTCGATTATGAGGTTTCGGACAAAGTGATCCGAATGTTCATACAGAAACATCCGCGGCGTTTGTTTGCTCCTATATATGAAAAATAAGACCTGAAGACTTAAAATGGCTTAAGGTACATGTATCCCGGTTGCCACAAAATTAATTTCATTAAAAAGAATAAAGAAAAAAGTTTATGTCCGATCCTGAGACATTTCAGACCTGGCCTGGGTGTGTGAACAAGCAGGATTTTGATAACGGGAATATACTTCAAATCCATCTAAAGCTATCTTCAAATATGAAAATTTCCTACCGAGGGGGGACACCCCCCTCGGGCACCCCCCTCTGGCACCCCCCCTGGCGCTCGCTTCGCTCCCGCGTCCTCGGCCGAAGGCCGAGGACATATCAGTAACGAGCCCCACCAAGACTGGACCCCCCTCTGCTTAAATTCCTGGATCCGCCCCTGAGCTATGCCTATATTTTGTTTCTTTGCTTTGCAGGTTGAAAATGAGGATGCAGCTAGCTCATCTGAGATGTCGGCTAGTGAGGACAGTCATGATGAAGAATATACAGTAACTTTCAGTACAAACCCTCACTTTCCAAATCAGAGGGTCTGACGAAATCAGGGTCTGAGCTTCTGACCTCCAGACTCAAAGAGTGGAATTTGCTTGGAAAAGAGTGCAAGAGCACTGTATACCGAAAGCCACATGAAGAGTTTGCAAGGTTCTACGATGTCAATGGCTCTCTCTGTTATTGCAGCGAGGTTAATGGTCTATTCACAGCTATTGGGTTAACACATATACCTTCAGAGTGGCGCCTGTTTATTGACAGTTCAACTCGGAGTTTAAAAGCTGTTCTACTCCACAATGGGAACAAATATCCATCTATACCAGATCTATACCAGTTGCACATTCTGTTCAAATAAAAGAGGACTATGAAAATGTCAAACAACTGCTCACTCAAATCAGGTATGAACAATATAACTGGGACGTGTGTGGTGATTTCAAAATGATTGGTTTCCTGTTAGGTTTACAAAGAGGGTTTACTAAATATTCATGTTTTCTTTGCCTGTGGCATAGCAGGGCTTCAACTGAGCACTATAAAACAGTTCAGTGGCCTCCACGTGAAGGACTGCAACCAGGAAAGTACAATGTACTCAGGGAACCTCTTGTGAAGCCTGACATAGTTCTGCTACCACCTCTCCATATTAAGTTGGGTCTAATTAAGCAGTTTGTAACTGCGTTAGATTTTGGAGGGGAAGTTTTGCAAAAGATTCGGGTCATGTTCCCTAAACTCTCTGAGGCCAAAGTCAAGGCTGGCATCTTTGTAGGACCACAAGTCAAGGCGCTTTTGAATTCAAAGAACCTTGAAGCCAAGATGACTCCGATCGAAAAAGAGGCTTGGTGTGCTTTCCGTGATGTGGTTCGTGGGTTTTTAGGAACCATAAAGCACCAAACTATAAGGAGTTAGTGTCAAACTTGATTAAGTGCTATGGCAAAATGGGGTGCAGTATGTCTTTAAAATTACACTATCTGCATTCACATCTAGACTTTTTTCGTGATAACCTGGGCGATGTGAGTGAAGAACATGGCGAAAGATTCCATCAAGATATTCAAACGATGGGGAAAAGCTACCAAGGCCATTGGGATGCTTCCATGATGGGAGACTACGTATGGTCGCTGATCAGAAAGGATAAGAATGTTCATACGCGGAAGTCGCGTTCTTCAGTGCATTTTTAAGGAACACACACTGCATAACGAGGCTTGTTATTCTCTTATCGGTTCTCCTCATGATATATATTATATCCTTTGCACCATTTTGGGTTTGTCAAACAATTTTGGCTCAATAAACATTAATTTCCAATAGTGTTTTTATTTTCAAAAAATATTTATGTTAGCCTTCTTTATATACGTTGCCATATGAAAAGTGTGATAACCTATATTTTTGAAACGATTGATGATAGAGCAAAACCAATATCATTTTTGGAATCAGCGCCCCGAAATCATTAAGAAGCGACAGAAAAATCACAATAAACAGAAATTTTTTCAAATTTTGTTACCCAGTGTTATCTTTTTGAATGGTTTCTTACAGACCAGACATATAATGGTTTCATGATAATCCCGTTTTCTATTGGACATGTTCAAACTGTCACTGTTAGCACGATCTGTTCTGTACCTGAAATTGTAAAAAGAAAATGGTTAGCACGAAATCTTTTAAAATGAAACACAAACAGGCACGAGTAAATGCTAAAATGTAAAAATGAGAAATATGAATGATAATTTTGAAATAGAATTTTAGGTACGTATTCTTTCAAACATCTTTCCTCTCACGAACATATTTTCCCGGATTTTCACAATTACTGGCCCGGATTAGCCATGTTTTAGCCATGTTCAGGGTTGCCAACTCAAAATTATAAATGTCGCTAAAAGCACCCAGGAAAGTCGCTAAAAAGTCGCTAAATTAAAAAAAAGTTTGCCCGTAAAAAGTAGCTGAAGATAAAACTACATATAACTAAACGAAATCGTAAAAAAAGATAACTAACTTCTTTTATCCTAATTTTCCATAATTCATTATAGGTCGATCGATGGTCGTGTTTCTGTTTCAATCTATTAACAATTAGTAATCAAAATAAAATTTCATAATTAACATTGGAGTGTTTAGTAAATTAAAAAAGTTATATATTTTAGGGAAATAACATGGTTTTCGTGTACGCAAATTATACTAAATTACGTCGCATTTTTTCAATTTTTTTTGTAATGAAATCGACTGAAAATAATCTCAAGTAGCCCAAAGGTAGCCGTGTTGCCCAAAGACAAATATCAGTTGCACAAGAGAGTAAAAATTAGCCAAATTTGCGATTTGTCACCCAATCTGGCAACTCTGGTTGCCACTGGCCACCCTTTATATAGGCCAGTATAGAAGACTTTCCCTACAACTCTTAAAGTCGCTAAATTTGTCACCAAATTTTTAGAAAAATCGTTAAAATGTCGCTGGTCGCTAAATCCTTAAAAACGGTCGCTAAGAAGCATAAGAAGTCGCTAGATTTAGCGACAAAATCGCTAAATTGGCAACTCTGGCCATGTTAGCAATATGGGCCTGTACGGCAGTGTTACCGAGTAACAAGTTACGTCACACCCCTGCATAAATCGTAGTGAACGCCAGATAAAGAAACGGGCGTGATTATTCCACTTATATTTATCCTTTAAAGACATTCAAAAGCGAGGGGAAATCATTATCGAGTGAAGAATAAGATAATAAATATACTATTTGTAAATGAAGCCATTGAAAAATTATTAATACCCTGTGTTTCATAAGTTGTACAACTTCTTCATGCTTTTACGATTGCAAGAAATTTACTTCGAGCAACTCTTCCATGCAGACTATTCTTTCTCAATAGAATATATATATATATATATATATATATATATATATATAATGAATAAAACCACGAAGGAAAGGAAACACAGAATGGTGCTCAAGCGCTTTCGTCTAATGACATCCTCAGGAACACTGAAGTACATAAAGAATTACAGCCTAGATATAGGTTACAGAAAAAAAAATAATATATATATTTTTTACTATGATATTTTTCACAATATTGTTATATGAAAATACTACATTAATATCCAAAAGTTTAAGTACATTAGCAATGCCTAAAAAGCCCGGGATGGAAGTACTAAAATATTTTTTGACAAAGTACGAGTGTTATTATTGACACGATAGAAAGTTCGTTTTGCCTTGTTGAGACAAGATTCCAAAAACGCAGATGGATAACACACATCACTTCCAATACAGTTGATTTTTTTTCTAATTCGGCATCGATGTATTCCGGACTGGCGATCCTAAGGGCGCGGAGAAACATTGAAGAAAAAATGGCCTTCTTAGTGGGGGTGTCATGTCCCGAGTAAAAGTGTACGTAGGACAAATTGTTTTTTTTCCGATAGATACTAAACTTAAAACCTGGGCTTTCCCTATGTACACGCACATCCAAAAATGGGATTGAATTGTCTTGTTCCACTTCTAAAGTAAACTTAATGGAGGGGACTTGATCATTTAACTGAAGGAGGAAGTTATCCAGGTCACGATTCATGGGCCAGATACACAAAATATCGTCGACGTACCGCACCCAAGGGATGCCAACCCCCAGGATTCTCGGACTGTAAGTAATTTCGAAAAACTCCATATAAATATTGGAGAGGAGGGGCGACAAGGGGTTGCCCATGGCCATCCCAAAAACTTGTTGATAATACTCGTTATTGAAAATGAATTTACAATCTTTGATGCAAAGCTTAATAAGTTCCAAAACAATGTGTGAAGGTAGTGGCAGGTCATACTTATGTAATTCTTGGGAGAGAAAGTCAAGCATATCGTCAATCGGCACTTTTGTAAACAATGAACAAACATCAAAACTGATCAATCTATCGTTAGTTTCAGTACGTGCATTATTCAATTTTTCAGTAAGATCCATGTAATTTTTTACATGTGAATCAGAGATAGTTCCGAGAATGGGGGACAAGACTTTGACAAGCCATTTGGAGAGTTTATAAGTAATAGAGCCCACCGAGCTAATAATAGGGCGCATAGGGTTGCCAGGTTTGTGGGTTTTAATAAGACCGTAAAGGTAGGGCAGAGAAGGTGAAGTGGACATGAAAAGCGGAATTAAGTCCTTATGATCTTTGAGAATGCGTTTCAAGCCACTATTAAATGATTTGATGACGTCATCCTGCGGGTTCTTCCTAAGTTTGCTGTATGAGCTCGGTGGGCTCTATTACTTATAAACTCTCCAAATGGCTTGTCAAAGTCTTGTCCCCCATTCTCGGAACTACAGTATCTCTGATTCACTGTAAAAAATTCCATGGATCTTACTGAAAAATTGAATAATGCACGTATTGAAACTAACGATAGATTGATCAGTTTTGACGTTTGTTCATTGTTTACAAAAGTGCCGATTGACGATATGCTTGACTTTCTCTCCCAAGAATTACATAAGTATGACCTGCCACTACCTTCACACATTGTTTTGGAACTTATTAAGCTTTGCATCAAAGATTGTAAATTCATTTTCAATAACGAGTATTATCAACAAGTTTTTGGGATGGCCATGGGCAACCCCTTGTCGCCCCTCCTCTCCAATATTTATATGGAGTTTTTCGAAATTACTTACAGTCCGAGAATCCTGGGGGTTGGCATCCCTTGGGTGCGGTACGTCGACGATATTTTGTGTATCTGGCCCATGAATCGTGACCTGGATAACTTCCTCCTTCAGTTAAATGATCAAGTCCCCTCCATTAAGTTTACTTTAGAAGTGGAACAAGACAATTCAATCCCATTTTTGGATGTGCGTGTACATAGGGAAAGCCCAGGTTTTAAGTTTAGTATCTATCGGAAAAAAAAAAACAATTTGTTCTACGTACACTTTTACTCGGGACATGACACCCCCAATAAGAAGGCCATTTTTTCTTCAATGTTTCTCCGCGCCCTTAGGATCGCCAGTCCGGAATACATCGATGCCGAATTAGAAAAAATCAACGGTATTGGAAGTGATCTGTGTTATCCATCTGCGTTTATGGAATCTTGTCTCAACAAGGCAAAACGAACTTTCTATCGTGTCAATAATAACACTCGTACTTTGTCAAAAAATATTTTAGTACTTCCATTTTTCCCGGGCTTTTTAGGCATTGCTAATGTACTTAAACTATTGGATATTAATGTAGTATTTTCATATAACAATAGTGTGAAAAATATCATAGTAAAAAATAGCCCTACCAATAATTCAGGCATTATCTATAAAATTCGGTGTAAACAATGTGATTCCTTTTACATAGGTCAGACGGGAAAGGATTTGCACACACGTATAAAACAGCATCAATATTCCGTTAGAACAGGACAGTTGTCCACTGCCCTTTTTGTCCATTTGTCAGAGTTATCCCACTGTATTGATTGGAATAATGCTTCAGTTTTATTTCACTCTAGCAACATTGTTAATAGAAATATTCTTGAGTCTGCCATTATCCAACTTACAAATAACTTCAACATAAGCAAAGGTCTTTTTCAACTCGATCCTGTTGTTTTGAATTCCTTCAGAACAGATTTAGATAAGAAAGGTAGAACGCTAAATCTTTGGTAAACTTGTATGCCACCCCTAATAACTTTTATTTTTCAATTTTTATATACAAAAAAGGGTAGAGTGCTAAAACCCGGGCAGATTTCCAGTATAAATTTGTATATTTTTTTTTTTATCTATAACATTGGTTGGAAACAATTCATTTAATCTTGTGCTAAAAATCGATAATTTTCAATTTTTATATACAAAAAGAGCAGAGTGCTAAAACCCGGGCAGATTTCCAGTATAAATTTGTGTATTTTTTTATCTATAACATTGGTTGGAAACAATTCATTTAATCTTGTGCTAAAAATCGATAGTTTTTCCTTATAAATCTGTGTGCCCCTCCCACAATCCTTTAAGTTTGTTTCTCCGTTTATTGTATATATATATATTTTTTTTTTCTGTAACCTATATATAGGCTGTAATTCTTTATGTACTTCAGTGTTCCTGAGGATGTCATTAGACGAAAGCGCTTGAGCACCATTCTGTGTTTCCTTTCCTTCGTGGTTTTATTCATCATAATTATTTTTCACGTGTTACTTTCGTGAAATAATTTTCATATAATATATATATATATATATATATATATATACACGGTGAACCAAAAGTAGGTGGACAGTAGGTTGAATACGGTTTGTGTTATATTATATTATAACTATGGTGTTCATTATAACTATGGTGTTTGTGTTATATTATATTAAATATATAACTAAATTTATTTAAATTTTATTTTGTATTATAGTATACAAAAAAATTAAATATGTATTCTCAAAATAAACGTTATCATTTACTGTCCACCTACTTTTGGTTCACCCTATATATATATATTATATATATATATATATATATATATATATATATATATATATATATATATATATCGTGACCTCGTAGCAGTTTCGTGCGTTGGTCTCTCTTCACACTTAACCATGATAAATTATACCAAAGATATATTATACCGAGGTTATAAAATAAAGGATAATAGAAAAGCTAGTATGATGCATTCATTTTTTTAATACTGTACTTTGAATTTAAACATTTATAAACTTCAAAGCATATCTGTAATATTAAAAGGAAGAAATTATTGATATTTTAGCAATTTGTAAATGTATGATATTAATCCTTGTTAACTCGAAGTATCGATTTACGAGTCTGTTGCTAAGTTAAACTTTATATTGTTTATTTTTGTTAAGAATGATGTAATAATGTGGGTTTTTTACCTCCTTCGCAATACTAAAGGTCATATGATGGAGGGGGCCTACAGCTTTATGTGGAATTTGAATCAGAGTCGCTACATAATCTGGGCGCGGAGGACGGTTTCCCATCCAACTACTCTTCAGACTGACTCAATGTCGCTTCATTTCGCTCATCAACGGGAAACGGTGTTACGACATTAGCCACGACGTAGTGCCATTATTATTATTATTATTACAGAGCTGGGCACTTGCGTTTATTTTTGCGGTACTGCGGTACTGCGGTACTACCGTGTTGGTCGGTACCGCGGAAAGTACCGCGGGAAATTTGAATGCGGTAGCGGTACTGCTGTACTTTGTATGCGTTTGCGGTACCTTGCGTGTACTGCGTTATTGTGGTACCGTGTTTGGTAGTGGAGTACCGCAGTACCGCAGTACCGCAAAAATAAACGCAAGTGCCCAGCTCTGTAATAATAATAATAATAATGGCACTACGTCGTGGCTAATGTCGTAACACCGTTTCCCGTTGATGAGCGAAATGAAGCGACATTGAGTCAGTCTGAAGAGTAGTTGGATGGGAAACCGTCCTCCGCGCCCAGATTATGTAGCGACTCTGATTCAATTCCACATAAAGCTGTAGGCCCCCTCCATCATATGACCTTTAGTATTGCGAAGGAGGTAAAAAACCCACATTATTACATCATTCTTAACAAAAATAAACAATATAAAGTTTAACTTAGCAACAGACTCGTAAATCGATACTTCGAGTTAACAAGGATTAATATCATACATTTACAAATTGCTAAAATATCAATAATTTCTTCCTTTTAATATTACAGATATGCTTTGAAGTTTATAAATGTTTAAATTCAAAGTACAGTATTAAAAAAATGAATGCATCATACTAGCTTTTCTATTATCCTTTATTTTATAACCTCGGTATAATATATCTTTGGATAATTTATCATGGTTAAGTGTGAAGAGAGACCAACGCACGAAACTGCTACGAGGTCACGATATATCTATATATATATATATATATATATATATATATATATATATATATATATATATATATATAGGGTGAACCAAAAGTAGGTGGACAGTAAATGATAACGTTTATTTTGAGAATACATATTTAATTTTTTTGTATACTATAATACAAAATAAAATTTAAATAAATTTAGTTATAATATTTAATATAATATAACACAAACACCATAGTTATAATGAACACCATAGTTATAATATAATATAACACAAACCGTATTCAACCTACTGTCCACCTACTTTTGGTTCACCGTGTATATATATATATATATATATATATATATATATATGAAAATTATTTCACGAAAGTAACACGTGAAAAATAATTATGATGAATAAAACCACGAAGGAAAGGAAACACAGAATGGTGCTCAAGCGCTTTCGTCTAATGACATCCTCAGGAACACTGAAGTACATAAAGAATTACAGCCTATATATAGGTTACAGAAAAAAAAAATATATATATACAATAAACGGAGAAACAAACTTAAAGGATTGTGGAGGGGCACACAGATTTATAAGGAAAAAACTATCGATTTTTAGCACAAGATTAAATGAATTGTTTCCAACCAATGTTATAGATAAAAAAATACACAAATTTATACTGGAAATCTGCCCGGGTTTTAGCACTCTGCTCTTTTTGTATATAAAAATTGAAAATTATCGATTTTTAGCACAAGATTAAATGAATTGTTTCCAACCAATGTTATAGATAAAAAAAAAAATATACAAATTTATACTGGAAATCTGCCCGGGTTTTAGCACTCTACCCTTTTTTGTATATAAAAATGAAAAATAAAAGTTATTAGGGGTGGCATACAAGTTTACCAAAGATTTAGCGTTCTACCTTTCTTATCTAAATCTGTTCTGAAGGAATTCAAAACAACAGGATCGAGTTGAAAAAGACCTTTGCTTATGTTGAAGTTATTTGTAAGTTGGATAATGGCAGACTCAAGAATATTTCTATTAACAATGTTGCTAGAGTGAAATAAAACTGAAGCATTATTCCAATCAATACAGTGGGATAACTCTGACAAATGGACAAAAAGGGCAGTGGACAACTGTCCTGTTCTAACGGAATATTGATGCTGTTTTATACGTGTGTGCAAATCCTTTCCCGTCTGACCTATGTAAAAGGAATCACATTGTTTACACCGAATTTTATAGATAATGCCTGAATTATTGGTAGGGCTATTTTTTACTATGATATTTTTCACACTATTGTTATATGAAAATACTACATTAATATCCAATAGTTTAAGTACATTAGCAATGCCTAAAAAGCCCGGGAAAAATGGAAGTACTAAAATATTTTTTGACAAAGTACGAGTGTTATTATTGACACGATAGAAAGTTCGTTTTGCCTTGTTGAGACAAGATTCCATAAACGCAGATGGATAACACAGATCACTTCCAATACCGTTGATTTTTTCTAATTCGGCATCGATGTATTCCGGACTGGCGATCCTAAGGGCGCGGAGAAACATTGAAGAAAAAATGGCCTTCTTATTGGGGGTGTCATGTCCCGAGTAAAAGTGTACGTAGAACAAATTGTTTTTTTTTTTCCGATAGATACTAAACTTAAAACCTGGGCTTTCCCTATGTACACGCACATCCAAAAATGGGATTGAATTGTCTTGTTCCACTTCTAAAGTAAACTTAATGGAGGGGACTTGATCATTTAACTGAAGGAGGAAGTTATCCAGGTCACGATTCATGGGCCAGATACACAAAATATCGTCGACGTACCGCACCCAAGGGATGCCAACCCCCAGGATTCTCGGACTGTAAGTAATTTCGAAAAACTCCATATAAATATTGGAGAGGAGGGGCGACAAGGGGTTGCCCATGGCCATCCCAAAAACTTGTTGATAATACTCGTTATTGAAAATGAATTTACAATCTTTGATGCAAAGCTTAATAAGTTCCAAAACAATGTGTGAAGGTAGTGGCAGGTCATACTTATGTAATTCTTGGGAGAGAAAGTCAAGCATATCGTCAATCGGCACTTTTGTAAACAATGAACAAACGTCAAAACTGATCAATCTATCGTTAGTTTCAATACGTGCATTATTCAATTTTTCAGTAAGATCCATGGAATTTTTTACATGTGAATCAGAGATACTGTAGTTCCGAGAATGGGGGACAAGACTTTGACAAGCCATTTGGAGAGTTTATAAGTAATAGAGCCCACCGAGCTCATACAGCAAACTTAGGAAGAACCCGCAGGATGACGTCATCAAATCATTTAATAGTGGCTTGAAACGCATTCTCAAAGATCATAAGGACTTAATTCCGCTTTTCATGTCCACTTCACCTTCTCTGCCCTACCTTTACGGTCTTATTAAAACCCACAAACCTGGCAACCCTATGCGCCCTATTATTAGCTCGGTGGGCTCTATTACTTATAAACTCTCCAAATGGCTTGTCAAAGTCTTGTCCCCCATTCTCGGAACTATCTCTGATTCACATGTAAAAAATTACATGGATCTTACTGAAAAATTGAATAATGCACGTACTGAAACTAACGATAGATTGATCAGTTTTGATGTTTGTTCATTGTTTACAAAAGTGCCGATTGACGATATGCTTGACTTTCTCTCCCAAGAATTACATAAGTATGACCTGCCACTACCTTCACACATTGTTTTGGAACTTATTAAGCTTTGCATCAAAGATTGTAAATTCATTTTCAATAACGAGTATTATCAACAAGTTTTTGGGATGGCCATGGGCAACCCCTTGTCGCCCCTCCTCTCCAATATTTATATGGAGTTTTTCGAAATTACTTACAGTCCGAGAATCCTGGGGGTTGGCATCCCTTGGGTGCGGTACGTCGACGATATTTTGTGTATCTGGCCCATGAATCGTGACCTGGATAACTTCCTCCTTCAGTTAAATGATCAAGTCCCCTCCATTAAGTTTACTTTAGAAGTGGAACAAGACAATTCAATCCCATTTTTGGATGTGCGTGTACATAGGGAAAGCCCAGGTTTTAAGTTTAGTATCTATCGGAAAAAAAACAATTTGTCCTACGTACACTTTTACTCGGGACATGACACCCCCACTAAGAAGGCCATTTTTTCTTCAATGTTTCTCCGCGCCCTTAGGATCGCCAGTCCGGAATACATCGATGCCGAATTAGAAAAAAAAATCAACTGTATTGGAAGTGATGTGTGTTATCCATCTGCGTTTTTGGAATCTTGTCTCAACAAGGCAAAACGAACTTTCTATCGTGTCAATAATAACACTCGTACTTTGTCAAAAAATATTTTAGTACTTCCATTTTTCCCGGGCTTTTTAGGCATTGCTAATGTACTTAAACTTTTGGATATTAATGTAGTATTTTCATATAACAATATTGTGAAAAATATCATAGTAAAAAAATATATATTATATTTTTTTTTCTGTAACCTATATCTAGGCTGTAATTCTTTATGTACTTCAGTGTTCCTGAGGATGTCATTAGACGAAAGCGCTTGAGCACCATTCTGTGTTTCCTTTCCTTCGTGGTTTTATTCATTATATATATATATTATATATATATATATATATATATATTCTATTGAGAAAGAATAGTCTGCATGGAAGAGTTGCTCGAAGTAAATTTCTTGCAATCGTAAAAGCATGAAGAAGTTGTACAACTTATGAAACACAGGGTATTAATAATTTTTCAATGGCTTCATTTACAAATAGTATATTTATTATCTTATTCTTCACTCGATAATGATTTCCCCTCGCTTTTGAATGTCTTTAAAGGATAAATATAAGTGGAATAATCACGCCCGTTTCTTTATCTGGCGTTCACTACGATTTATGCAGGGGTGTGACGTAACTTGTTACTCGGTAACACTGCCGTACAGGCCCATATTGCTAACATGGCCAGAGTTGCCAATTTAGCGATTTTGTCGCTAAATCTAGCGACTTCTTATGCTTCTTAGCGACCGTTTTTAAGGATTTAGCGACCAGCGACATTTTAACGATTTTTCTAAAAATTTGGTGACAAATTTAGCGACTTTAAGAGTTGTAGGGAAAGTCTTCTATACTGGCCTATATAAAGGGTGGCCAGTGGCAACCAGAGTTGCCAGATTGGGTGACAAATCGCAAATTTGGCTAATTTTTACTCTCTTGTGCAACTGATATTTGTCTTTGGGCAACACGGCTACCTTTGGGCTACTTGAGATTATTTTCAGTCGATTTCATTACAAAAAAAATTGAAAAAATGCGACGTAATTTAGTATAATTTGCGTACACGAAAACCATGTTATTTCCCTAAAATATATAACTTTTTTAATTTACTAAACACTCCAATGTTAATTATGAAATTTTATTTTGATTACTAATTGTTAATAGATTGAAACAGAAACACGACCATCGATCGACCTATAATGAATTATGGAAAATTAGGATAAAAGAAAGTTAGTTATCTTTTTTTACGATTTCGTTTAGTTATATGTAGTTTTATCTTCAGCTACTTTTTACGGGCAAACTTTTTTTTAATTTAGCGACTTTTTAGCGACTTTCCTGGGTGCTTTTAGCGACATTTATAATTTTGAGTTGGCAACCCTGAACATGGCTAAAACATGGCTAATCCGGGCCAGTAATTGTGAAAATCCGGGAAAATATGTTCGTGAGAGGAAAGATGTTTGAAAGAATACGTACCTAAAATTCTATTTCAAAATTATCATTCATATTTCTCATTTTTACATTTTAGCATTTACTCGTGCCTGTTTGTGTTTCATTTTAAAAGATTTCGTGCTAACCATTTTCTTTTTACAATTTCAGGTACAGAACAGATCGTGCTAACAGTGACAGTTTGAACATGTCCAATAGAAAACGGGATTATCATGAAACCATTATATGTCTGGTCTGTAAGAAAACCATTCAAAAAGATAACACTGGGTAACAAAATTTGAAAAAATTTCTGTTTATTGTGATTTTTCTGTCGCTTCTTAATGATTTCGGGGCGCTGATTCCAAAAATGATATTGGTTTTGCTCTATCATCAATCGTTTCAAAAATATAGGTTATCACACTTTTCATATGGCAACGTATATAAAGAAGGCTAACATAAATATTTTTTGAAAATAAAAACACTATTGGAAATTAATGTTTATTGAGCCAAAATTGTTTGACAAACCCAAAATGGTGCAAAGGATATAATATATATCATGAGGAGAACCGATAAGAGAATAACAAGCCTCGTTATGCAGTGTGTGTTCCTTAAAAATGCACTGAAGAACGCGACTTCCGCGTATGAACATTCTTATCCTTTCTGATCAGCGACCATACGTAGTCTCCCATCATGGAAGCATCCCAATGGCCTTGGTAGCTTTTCCCCATCGTTTGAATATCTTGATGGAATCTTTCGCCATGTTCTTCACTCACATCGCCCAGGTTATCACGAAAAAAGTCTAGATGTGAATGCAGATAGTGTAATTTTAAAGACATACTGCACCCCATTTTGCCATAGCACTTAATCAAGTTTGACACTAACTCCTTATAGTTTGGTGCTTTATGGTTGCCTAAAAACCCACGAACCACATCACGGAAAGCACACCAAGCCTCTTTTTCGATCGGAGTCATCTTGGCTTCAAGGTTCTTTGAATTCAAAAGCGCCTTGACTTGTGGTCCTACAAAGATGCCAGCCTTGACTTTGGCCTCAGAGAGTTTAGGGAACATGACCCGAATCTTTTGCAAAACTTCCCCTCCAAAATCTAACGCAGTTACAAACTGCTTAATTAGACCCAACTTAATATGGAGAGGTGGTAGCAGAACTATGTCAGGCTTCACAAGAGGTTCCCTGAGTACATTGTACTTTCCTGGTTGCAGTCCTTCACGTGGAGGCCACTGAACTGTTTTATAGTGCTCAGTTGAAGCCCTGCTATGCCACAGGCAAAGAAAACATGAATATTTAGTAAACCCTCTTTGTAAACCTAACAGGAAACCAATCATTTTGAAATCACCACACACGTCCCAGTTATATTGTTCATACCTGATTTGAGTGAGCAGTTGTTTGACATTTTCATAGTCCTCTTTTATTTGAACAGAATGTGCAACTGGTATAGATCTGGTATAGATGGATATTTGTTCCCATTGTGGAGTAGAACAGCTTTTAAACTCCGAGTTGAACTGTCAATAAACAGGCGCCACTCTGAAGGTATATGTGTTAACCCAATAGCTGTGAATAGACCATTAACCTCGCTGCAATAACAGAGAGAGCCATTGACATCGTAGAACCTTGCAAACTCTTCATGTGGCTTTCGGTATACAGTGCTCTTGCACTCTTTTCCAAGCAAATTCCACTCTTTGAGTCTGGAGGTCAGAAGCTCAGACCCTGATTTCGTCAGACCCTCTGATTTGGAAAGTGAGGGTTTGTACTGAAAGTTACTGTATATTCTTCATCATGACTGTCCTCACTAGCCGACATCTCAGATGAGCTAGCTGCATCCTCATTTTCAACCTGCAAAGCAAAGAAACAAAATATAGGCATAGCTCAGGGGCGGATCCAGGAATTTAAGCAGAGGGGGGTCCAGTCTTGGTGGGGCTCGTTACTGATATGTCCTCGGCCTTCGGCCGAGGACGCGGGAGCGAAGCGAGCGCCAGGGGGGGTGCCAGAGGGGGGTGCCCGAGGGGGGGTGTCCCCCCTCGGTAGGAAATTTTCATATTTGAAGATAGCTTTAGATGGATTTGAAGTATATTCCCGTTATCAAAATCCTGCTTGTTCACACACCCAGGCCAGGTCTGAAATGTCTCAGGATCGGACATAAACTTTTTTCTTTATTCTTTTTAATGAAATTAATTTTGTGGCAACCGGGATACATGTACCTTAAGCCATTTTAAGTCTTCAGGTCTTATTTTTCATATATAGGAGCAAACAAACGCCGCGGATGTTTCTGTATGAACATTCGGATCACTTTGTCCGAAACCTCATAATCGAAAAATCGTTGGTCACCGTGAGCAGGGGGCAGGTCCGGACCCCCTCGACCCCCCCCCTGGATCCGCGCCTGTAGCTATATATGTAGAAGAGCATCAGCACTAAGAAAAATCGACACATAATGACCCACAGTCTGTAAATACAGAAGGTAAAGTAATGGATAGATACCTGTTCTGGTGGACGTGGTATTGGAAGACCTTCGCCATGTGGTACAGGAGCTATGGACGACGCTATGCTTGGATACTGAAGAATCTGCCTTCCTTTAACTTTCCTGTACTTAGAAACATCTACCATGCAGTAGTAGCAATCGTCGTGGTGGCTCTTTGGTTCTCTCCATATTCTGAGTACCGCAAAGGGCATTGCCTTGCGTACTCCCCGCAGCCACCCTTCAAGTGTGGAGCGGCAACTTCCACAGATCACATGGGGTGCCCAGGGCTTATCTTGGTCACCCATAGGCATACCAAAATAGAGCCGATACGCGATCCAGAACTTGGTGCCTTTCACAATCTTGTGCGATACTTGCTTGGGGCCTATGTAATACCCACAAACGTAGCAGAATATATCCGGCGAGTGTTTACAAGCTCTAGTTGCCATTCTCTTTACCATACTGTACTACATTAATCATAACCTGCAGATATAGAGAGAAGAGTTATTAAATCTGCAACAGATTACAGATTCCAGAAAAAAGATGTATTCACAACACTGAAATAATGTTCGCAATAAAAAAAGGATCGATAACACTCAAATCGTCAGCACAGAGAAGCACAGAAACACAGTACCTCAGTGCTGGTAACCATCAAACAAACAACCTGCTTTCTTTGTGTGCTCACACTTACTGACTTCCCAGACTCTGCGCTCTTTATATAGCACAGTGGAAGTTTCGGGCAATTTCTAGAACAAGAAACTGTCAACGAACATCCGGATTGTTCTCAACAATTCCTGATTATTCTGATATTGCTGCGCCCATAATAACATTATACTGGTAAAACATGAAAAATGGATTATCTCTGAAACCATTGATGATACACACAAACCAAGGCCAGATTTGGACTCAGCGCCCACAAATGCATATAAAAACATAAAAAATTCTATATAAACAGAATCAGTGTTACACAGTGTAATAAACCAGGCCATGATCGAAGTTTCCACGGCTACAAGAGGGAGAAATTGCCGATGGTCAAGAAAAAAAAAATGCTGCTGACACTCAAGCTTCAACCAATGAGAACATTCAAGCACCCAAAGATGCTGAGAAGCAGCTGCCGCTCGAAACTGAATTACAATCAGATAAATCTGATACTCAAGTTGAGGACATTAAATTAAATGAGTATGTTCAATCTTTGGAGCCAATTCCAAAGACTAAATTTTACTCTCCTCAGCAGCCTGTTCTTCCATCATTCCCTCTTTCAAAATTTGGGACACAAAATCGACGTTTCAACCCAGCATGTTATAAAGAACATTTTGCAGTGATAAAGAGAAGAAATTCACCTTCAAAGACTGGCAGCATCCTAACATCCTCAACCAACATTCTGCGACAAAGAGTCATTCAAACACCATGATGAGGTGGATGCAGGGCCGGATTTAACAGTGTGGGGGCCCTGGTGCAACTGGCATGCGGGGGCCCCCATAGGTACAGAATAAAACTCTTTTGGGTTGCGAGTGACTGATAGACTTTCTCTCCTTAAATGCAATTGCTGGAGATCTACGGTGAGAGGTAAGCAATGTGTAAAGTTACAATTTATCTTACAAACTAATTACAGAGATTAGATTAATTTACAGTATTGCCTTTCTTGTTTTTCTAGCAGGAAATTCGTTTATATCTGTGAAATCAAGGCTGCGCAAAATGTCATAGTCAATGCTCATCAAAGTATATTCACTGCAGTTTCTCGAATTTCCTCATCAGTTAGTTTAGTCATTAGTTAGTCGCCAGTTAGTTTATGTCGGGGCCCATATTTTGTGGGGACCATAGTGCATCTGCACCACTTGCACCATGGTAAATCAGGCTCTGGGTGGCTGTATCAAAAGAACATGTCTGATCATGGAACAACAGCCATACAAATGCAAAAAACTCAACGTTACAAACAAGTGGAAGAAAACCGCAATTATCTTTTCACTGCATTCAGCAAAACATTCCAATGCGTGCCGACAATGAGAATCGAGGTAATCTTGGGGAATTTAGCAACGAAAACAGGGGAAATTTTCTGGAGTCATTAAGCTTCCGATCCAGGACCTCCCATGGATGAAAGAAAAAGTTCAGAAAATTATTTCTGCCTATATGCAGTGGACATCTGTAATCCAGAATGATCGACTTGATAGCTGAACGAATATTCTGGCACATAACACAGTACATCGAAAGTACTGGACAGTTTAGCATCAGCGGATGAAACCAGCGACGCTGCCCGGCGGGAACAAGTGTCACTCTGCATGCGCTTTGTGTATCTATGGTATTGATTCTAACCTCGTTTTGGCAGAGAGGCGCATACTGTTCAACATGAACTCCCCAGAAAACAATGACTAGGAAATTATAAAAACTATTAAATTAATGTATGATACTGATAACTGTTTCTTAAGTTTTAGGTTCCATAAGAAATACACGACAGATCATGCGTAAAGCGCGAATGAAACCTTTCTTCTTGAGGGAGAGATGATGGAGTGCACAAAATTTCTGGAAGCGGAGAAAAGTTGCACAACAGTCCTTCAGAACAAAGCTGGGCACTTGCGTTTTTTTTTGCGGTACTGCGGTACTGCGGTACCACCGCACTACCAAACCGGTACCGCATAACGCAGTACCGCAAAGGATCGCTGAAAGTACAGGCTGTACTTTCAGCGATCCTTTGCGGTACTGCGTTATGCGGTACCGGTTTGTTAGTGCGGTGGTACCGCAGTACCGCAGTACCGCAAAAAAAAACGCAAGTGCCCAGCTTTGCTTCAGAAATCCCTCTGTTATTTTTATTTTAATGTCCACTGGTGCCAGTGGGAATTAGGACCCATTTTTAAGACGAGTTCATAACTATATTAAATTCAATTCTCCCCTAGGGTATATTTAATGGAATCTTTCCTTCAGGCCCTAGGCCTATTCTTGTCTCGCGCAAGGTCATATTCATCATTTCCTAACGGCCCACATGAATTCTGATAAAAACCTATCGACTTTTATTAATTGTATAACGTAAGTGTAAAATTAATTTAAATTTTAAAAAAAGAAGATAGGATTAACAATATTTTAAAAAAAAAATGGTGTTTCCTAATAAAACTAAGTTTATATTTGTGATTTATCATAATTAAAAGTAAAAACTTGAGTAAGTTAAAACAAGATAAAGGTAAATTTTGAAGATATTACAAAGATAAACAAATGTTAGTCGTTTAGTTAAAGTTAAGAGAAAATTATTTAGTTAAAGTTAAGAGAAAATTATTTTATATTTTTACTTTTTGAAATGTATTTGCCTAAAATTAAGAAAAAAACGCTTATTAAAAAAAAAGCTGAACACCTCTTGAAATTAAATCTACAGATCTAGAGAAGCTAAGGCTAACAAAGACCACTCTAGATCAACAACAACAACAACAAAGGCTAACAAAGGCTAACAAAGATCCACTCTAAGGTTAGTCCGAGAGAAAGAAAAGAGTAGGGGTTAAAAAGAATTTAGGTCATAATTACATCGCAAAACTCCTTATTTTTAAATCACTGGTATTTGTATCAAGAGATCTTTCACCAGAAAAAAAAAAACAACTTGGGTTTTTTTTTACCTCACTTTTATTATAGACAGAAAAATAGCACAACATTTTTCGCTGTAAAAAAGGTCGCGTTAAGAGGCGTCTTTGATCGCCTTTCATAGAAGTTGCTCGTTCGTCGACAACTAATTTTTGACGCTAAAAAGCGAAATTAATTTTATTAGACGAATTAACTGAAATGATATAATGACTATAATTAATGTTATAGCAACGTATTTTAAGTCAAATTATTATTAACTGTAAGAAGCCAAATGGAGGAACAATAAAAAATAGATAAATCTTTTAACCTTGCATTCTCGATGAACAAATGTCACCAGATGTTGTTCCATGTTCCTTAAGTAAATAAAAGAATAATGATATGTTGTCATTAATAAATAAAATATAAGCGATCGGAGTAACTGAATAATTACTACCTGCTATGAGCGATTTTTCAAGGATAACTTCAAAAATTCAGTCACTTTAGTAGATATTATTTTTAAAAATTATATGAATCTTAGAAAGAAATTTTTCATGCTTTCCAAGGGCATATTCTGATAAAAATACTTTGACGACATTACTTGCTATTAAACACAAAATTCCATTCAATTCTTTAGTCACAAATATACGCGGAGTTTACGGATGAGGTATATTCGTATTAATAGACACGTATACTATATACAATTGTAAACTGCCTTCACAAGAATCGAACATAACTCCTACTATACTCTGGAAACCTATGTACGCAATATTCTCTTAATCAATTAACATTGTATACATTATGTAATGTACATTTTTCTGAATAAAGAGTCTTTAATTGTTTGTTTGGAAATAAATTAAAAATTAATCTAAAAGAAGTTATTTTGAATTTAAGCCTGAGAAAGCATATGCCCTTTTTAGAGATGGTTGGCTGAAGAGACTCGTTTGCTGATAACTCAGAAAAACGAACAGTTTACAACTGGGCACTTTATTTATTCCCTTATTCTTTATCCTAATAGTTTTCAGTATTTAGTGGTCTGAATTATCGTTAAATGTAAATTTTTCATCCTCGCTTCAAAGGAATAATTTGTGTCATGTGAGTTATAAAATTGACAGTTGAAAACAATGAAAAGCTTTTGTATAACTTCATCATTGCTAATTACTGTATATATAATGAACATCTGATTTGAGTTTAAAGTTGAAATTAACGATCATTTCAGCTAAGCTGCGATTCAGGGCTGTATAATGAGAATATACGAAGTTTAACATTTTTATAGAATATAAACATTTTGAAAAACCTCGTTAAACCCTTTCTCATATAACTCTAGATTTTGCGAAGGAGGTTAAACAACCCCATCAAACAAACAATATATATATATATATATATATATATATATATATATATATATATTGGTTGGTATAAGAGGCATCTCCTTTAAAAAGAGCATTAATGAAAAATTCTTATCGCTTGGCACTGAGTGCCGCAACCAAACTTCAGTTTCTGAGTTTTAACTCGAACAGAGAAACTGCTCGTCATTCTCTCCTTGTTCGAAAGCTCCACTCTTGGATGGCAACGGTTCTCGTTCACTATTGATTACAATACAATGCATGCATTGCTCGTGACACGTTCCTTTCTTCAATGTGTATACTGAGTGCCTCATTGCATGTCAGATTTTAAAACACGTGGCTTAAAATAAGTGGGGGGAATGAATGCACGAACGCATATATATATATATATATATATATATATATATACAGAGAGAGAGAGAGAGAGAGAGACATATATGTGTGTGTGTGTGTGTGTGTGTGTGTGTGTGTGTACGTGCGCGCCCGCGTCCTATTTATTTTGTTACACTTGTAACGATTGCTGTGAATGTCCTATTTGATTTAATTAAAAATACGTGGTTTGAAATTGGTCCCTTCTATTGAGTTGTTCTTAACAGAATTTAAGAAAAATCAAGAAAATAATTAACCATTTCAGTAAAAGGTTTCGGAAATTCAGCCCATGGAATGGTGTCGATTTGAGAGCTAAAAATGGCTGTCAACAAAAATTCCCCCCAAATTGTTTCGGGTTTCTTCGGTCGTTTTTTTTTTTTTTTTACAATTTTTACAGTTTCATTAGAAAATAGGATGAGATTTAATTCGTGTATTGTTTTTACTTTGATCAGTATGCATACTAACATAATGAAATGCTTATTGAGTGGTAATTATCGATGCGTGTGCAATAGGTACTGTACAAGGTTCGTGTTGGCAACCCTGATTAATAAAATTTGTAGGAATTGAACTGCCGCCATTTTGAAAAATGTACGAGTGACTAAAGGCGATATTTAAAAGCATGTTTTATGCAAGCAACTGCTCACTGTCATTATTTTCTGCCCCTAACAACGTATTGTTTTTTATATTATATTATTAATTATATAAATATAATAGAGATATCAATTCCACTATTAACTTTATTCCTTATAAGTTAATAGCGCAGTTTTTCATGATGGATCCTACATATAATTGACCAAAAAACGATATTTCAAAACATTAAAAAGAAGACATGCAAACAAGCATTTTTTTTTTTCTCTGCAGGTTAGGAGCTCACCTGTTGCAGATTCGATCTGAGCCTTCTTCATTAGAATTCACTCACTCTCCATGAATTTTAATTTATATACTGACTACATACAAAATTAAGTTTATCTTAAAGATACTTTTAACTATCTATATATATATATATATATACCCTGTACTGTATATATATATATATATATATGTATATATATATGTGTGTGTGTGTGTGTTTGTGTGTGTGTATTTTTTTACAAAATTAGTTAAATATTTTTTATTAATTTCAATAATTTATTAACATGTTAATATAATATAGCAATTTTAACAAAAAAAAACAACCCTTTATAAATCTAAAAACGAATGCACTGTCGTTAGAACACCAGACTGCCCAGGGATTTCATACACAAACCTAACTATGCAACAGAAACTGCAGGAAATGTACTCTCTTTCAAAGGAGAAGAGGTATGGAATGCAATTTCCCACGCGTATCAGGCAGGCTTCATCACTAAATATGTATTTCGCAAA
The DNA here is from genome assembly GCA_023014485.1 of Bathynomus jamesi. Classification (NCBI taxonomy): domain Eukaryota; kingdom Metazoa; phylum Arthropoda; class Malacostraca; order Isopoda; family Cirolanidae; genus Bathynomus; species Bathynomus jamesi. Next base: position 1,225,677 of record JAJOZX010000665.1, on the reverse strand, counting down.
TCACTCAAAAAAAAAAAAACTTCATTAACTCCTACTGATGTATAAGTTCACGACTGCCATTTTTACCACAGTAATGAAGTTCCTATTTTGTGATCAACTATTTAAAATATGCTAATTTCATTATTTTTTATTACGTATCATTTATTTCCTATTAAATATACAATAAATCATTTACTGTAAAATTATGTAACATTTTGTAAACTCTATATTGTAATTAGTATTATTATTTCTACTACTATTATTATTATTATTATTATTATTATTATTTGTTATCACCATTACTATTACTTGCCACTTTCACTATTTATGTAATATATAAACTAAATGCCATTAATTTGTACTAAAATACCTCCATGCTTTCAACGGCATATTTAGATGAGAGTCCTGCGAATATATTAATGTTATATCAAAGACTGTACCTAAAAATCTTAAAATTCTGTTGCTAGTATTCATTTTTTAATAAAGATTTTTTAATTTTGAATTTTTTGAATCTTTGAAGACGTGTCCAAAATTTTTTTTATCTTGTAATAAATCCTTTTCGTCCGCATAAAATTGAGCTTTTAATTAAGAGGTAGAACTGTGTGTGTGTCACGAGGGCATCAGATATACTGTATAAGACCAGTGATCAATATAAAGCGAATTCATAAATAATACTTACCTAACTGGGAAATCCTTGTGCTCGTGTATAGATATATTTAGCATTATATTATGAGGTAACAAAATCTCTCTCTCTCTCTCTCTCTCCACACACACACACACACACATATATATATATACAACAACAAAGTTCTCGTAATTATTCATTGTTTAACGAGCGCAAAACTATATTAACATCAGTACTATGGAATGTTAATTAAACCTTAACTCAATCTAACATTCAGCGACGTGTAATGCAAGTGTAATAAAGATACATAAAATTCTATACACTTATTATAAGTTTTAATACATATTATTACCATTCATCGCTCTTTATTCTGTATCTCTTTCTTTCATTTTTACTTACAAATAGTGCGAGTGTGAAAAAGATCGCCAGAATTAAAACCAACTTTCTGAGAAGACTCCAACGAACAAACTAAATTCGCACCCGATTTTCCAGGACTTGCTGCAGTGTAATACTCTCTCTCTCTCTCTCTCTCTCTCTCTCTCTCTCTCTCTCTTTAACTTTGAATAAGGATCGAGTATCTGTCTATGCGGACCCCGCTCTTTTTAATTACCAATTTTATATTATATTATTTCTGACTCGTTCTTAGTCCGCCAAATTCGGTAATTTGGAGATGCGCAGTTCGTTATTAATATTTCTTTCTTGTCGTGAATTCGGCTTACGACTACTCGGGTATTAGTCAACATTCTTGTTAATATGAAGAGTACTATTACCGAATTCAATTAAACTTTCTCTCTCTCTTTGATGTTGAGCAGGAATTAAAATTTCACCTTTGCACTTTTCTTTTTCAACAATTCTTCTTACTTCACTTATATGTCGTAGGATGGATTCCATTCTCAAAAATGCCCTTGCCGTAAATGATTCTACCTCAAGAATTTTGCAATACAAAGCACGTGAAAGGCGTAAATAACTCTCTAAAAAGTATAGGACGAAAGTTGGAAAACAAGGAATCTTTGTACGCATAGACAGAACTCTCTCTCTCTCTCTCTCTCTCTCCTCTCTCTCTCTCTTCGTAAGAAACGGAGTTGAACCATTGACGTAAATTTCAGTGAGGAACACTTCTGGCAAAAATATATCTGAGATTCTTCCCGACGAGATAGATGGTTTAGCTTTAGTGGGAGGAAAACAGCCAAATTAAAAAACGAAAAACTCAAGAATTTTTGGCGCAGTATGATATGAATGTATAATAAATAGACTTGAGTGTTCTACAATATCAAGAGAAGACCGATGATCGCAAAGACCACGAACGAAAATTACTTGTCCTAAAATCAATACTGTACAAAATCACTTATTCACATAATTTCTCATTCATAAACAGACTTTAGCCGCGACGGCAAATTTGTATGCCTAAATCTCTAAAATATGAATAAAACTTTTAGTTCAAAGATTTTTGTTGCTTAAATCTGTAAAATCAAAGTAGTTTGGATTATTGTTATTAAAGAATATCAATAGGTTTCTTGTTATATTTCCAATATAATGTTAAAAAAAATAAATAAAATTTCCAAGTTGTTTACAATTCTTTCGATTTTTAATTTTGTTTTCTCACGGTATTTGGATCACCCGGGTCAGCCTGGGGGTAGAGATTTATGGGGTACGATCTCGAGATCCGTCTCTCCGTTCGAGAGGAAGGGAAAACAAACTGACCAAGCTCGGATGTAATGTGGTTTGTTTCCTCTTTGTTTCGTATTTAAACTTTCTGAAACTTACCTCGAACCCACTTGTCAAAATGAACCCCAAGGTCCGTTACAAATTTGAAAAAAACAAGTGGCTTCGAAGAAAGGACTTTATTTTTAAATTGATTTTTAAGGAAGAGGACGAGCTTTCTTTTGAAGGGAATGTCAAGGTCCAAAGGACAATGATTCTTGTAACACCCAGTGAGGAAAAAAGGGAAACTCCTCCTTCCTTTATGTATGGATAAAGACTTTCGTAGGAATGACTTCATGTAATGAAAATGGTTTTCATAGGTCATTCAGGGTATTGTAAGGTGGAATTCTTGTAATTTTAAGGTGTAACTTAGATTTATAAGGTAATTGTATAACAGTTCCGTCCTCAAAAGTTAAAATGGCTTCAAAAACGAAATCTTTGAAATCTGTGGCATGATCGAAATTTTTTAAGTTGATTTAAAACCGTTTCACGTTGTCCGAAAATCTGAATTTCCTTTGTTTTACGCGAACTCGGTTGTAAGAGATTAATATTAGTCGACAAAAAAGAACTTTGCGAAATTTCTTTGAATTTAATTATTGTTCACATATCAAATTTTAAACTTGTAAGTTTGTAGAATATTATGTTTCCTCAGGGAAGAGTAAATATCTTGTGGTGAGCTTGTTTCGTGAGCAAAACGGTGAAGTTAGAGCATGACCACTTGAAGCCTTTGTGAAAAATGCTTTGATTTAATTGACGAACTTTTTTTCCTGGAAAATTCTGCGGAACTCGCGCAGAACTTTTGAGATTAAATTTCACAAATTTTGTAACTGTATACTGTAGTCAAGAATTTGAATTTAGTGCTATTTCTAGAGTTGCACACAAATAAAAACCTTCTGTATAAATCCCTTTTTGAGACTTTAATAAGTACAAACATTTTCCTTAAATTAAAACTTCGGGGGGGGGGACCAAATTTGGAATCGTACATCTGTAGATTTCTTTCAAATTGATGTCCTTTTTTGAGCAAAATCAAATAAATTTTATACGGGAAAGTGTGTTGTTTCTACGCTACCTGCAATAGGCCTCTCTTATAAGCTGAGAGTAAACTAACACTGAAAGTCGAAATTTGAAGTGGGCTTCAAATCAGGGCCGGCTCAAGGTACCGGCAACTCGGGCAGTTGCCCGGGGCGCCACGTGCTAAGGGGCGCCACGTCATGTGTTTTGGGATCTTCCAAATACAAAGGGAAAAATAGAAAAATAAATAAATAAATAAAATGAAATAAAAGAGTCAAATGTGAAAATTTCCTGATGTGAAGTCAATTTTCAAGGATTATGACATTATATTAGCCAATAGCATTAGTACCAGACTACCAGTAAAGCTAAGGTCAGCTTGGCCCGACATGGGATGACATGTCACATGGGTTGATGTGGCCGCGTAGGTGAGCGTTGAGCACAAATTACATACGCCTGGCAGCGCTGCCATCCTTTAATATCTCATCAGTGTTGCCACTTTGTGGAATTTTTACATTTTTTTGTGGATTTACCTCAGACAAAAGTGGCAACAATGTCTCTCATATTTTCATACATGGTTCCATTTTGAGAATGTTTAGTTGTACTTTGAGTGAATATCGTTAATTGTAATAAACTCTTTATTCCAACATTTGTAGTTTTTCCTCATTGTGAACAAATTTTAAAATTATACTTGTAAGGGCGCCGAAGTTCAGCTTGCCCGGGGCGCCAGCAATCCTAGGGCCGGCCCTGCTTCAAATAAGCCAAGAAAGTTGCGCGTATAAAATTCTAAGGCCATCAGGGTGAATAGGCAGAGTCATCCTGCACAAACGAACCCGTGCGAACAATAAGTGCAACCGAAAAAGGAGATGCATCACACTTTATTTGCATAAAAGTTTTCAAATACATAATAAAGAATTTCGTTGACATGTCACGCTATTTCAAAGTTTGTAAATATGATTTTTTTTAACTTTGTAATTTATGGAATCAAGAATCATGGAATTAAATCATGGCTTATTTGAAGTTTGTAAATATGATTTTTATTTTACTTTGTAATTTATAGAATCAAGAATCATGGAATTAAATCATGGCTTATTTGAAGTTCGTAAATATAATTTTTTTTACTTTGTAATTTATGGAATCAAGAATCTGGAAATAACTTAAAAATTTACACTTCAAAAACAACACGAGTAGATAACAATTTCTACATGTGATTACTGAGACACATTCAACACTGGAAGGCAGATAGATAACTAATAATAACTAATAAGGTCTTGTAAATGGTGAACTAAATTCCGACTGCAATTGAGTATGACTACAAATAATTTAAAATTGAAGAAAAATATATAACAGTTAAAGAATATGTAAGCTGTAAGATAAAAGTCGAGGATATACACTCTCAAAAACTATTTAGAATTACATTAACCCAACAAATAGGTATCAATAATAAACTTTACCCACAAAGTGGTTTAATATTTTACTATATCACTTTAGTAATTCAGTAAAGAAAGAGTAAAAGAAAATATTTTATTTCAAAATCATGGACGTAATGTATTTTTTAATTATTTCATTTAATTATTTCTCATTCTATTTGCGAGTAAAAGAGAATTCTATTTACGATTAAATTGAACTGAAAAGCCTTTATTGATAAAATAATTAGTTTTACAATTTTTGTTTTCTTTTAACATAAATAATTGTGAAATTAAACTGTTTATTTAATTTTAATTTGGTCCTTAAGCTTTAGGCTTTTCTGGGTTCTTAATTAAAAATAAAGGGTCTTTTCCGTTTGGGGGCTAGCAGCGAATTTTAATGAAAATCGGTATACTAATGTAGTTTGGTCACTGATTTCAAAAATAACTTTCTTTTTTTTGGAGAAATGAAAAACAAACATGTTAGAGCACTTTAAATAATTAATATGTGTTTTTAACTAGCTTAAACTAGTTACGGAGGATTGTGTTAAATTTAGTTAGAGTCACCAACTGCTACTGTTTATGAAAAAGTGCTCTAAGTGTGGGAAAGTGTGTTCCTTTGATAAAAATACCCAGTTCTTCGTTGCCAAAAGCGACGGTCAAATGGTAAAAAGTGCAACTTTACGAAGAATACGTTTTTGAAGGATCCCGGCAGATCTGTAAAATAGCAGAAAAACAAGAATTAATGCCCAGTTAGGTCAACTGAATGCCAGGTTAGGTCAATTGAATGCCCGGTTAGGTCAACTGTACGCCCTTGACGATTGGTTAGGTTAAGTCATGATATTTTCGTTAAAAACACATTAATTATTTAAAGTGCTCTAACATGTTTGCTTTTCATTTCTCCAAAAAAAAAGAAAGTTATTTTTGAAATCAGTGACCAAAACTACATTAATATACCGATTTTCATTAAAATTCACTACTAGCCCCCAAACGGAAAAGATCCAAAATAAAACGTAGTTACTATTAATAATACATAATCATGAATAAGAATTATTAATTACAGTATTATTATTATTATTATTATTATTATTATCATTATCATTATTATATATGAAACAAATACAGAGTCATTATTGAAGGTATGAATGACACCACAATACTATACAAACATATCAATATTAGACATGAGAGATAAACAGTAACAAGTAATGTACATTTAATTCTAGAAGACTCACGGGAAATTTTTATTGTAATATTAAGAAATTTATTTTAGAGAGTATAAAAAATTCCAGACCAGAATAAGCAAATGTACGTTACCACCAAGTAGTGAAGCGAGGATACTAAGATCAGTGGTTCGATTCTCGATGGTGCTGGTCAATCTAAGAGTTAGCGCAATAGGCCACGTTCGTCTCACCTGACCACGGTGCCAGTTTCTGGCCCTCATCACTGATTATTAATAATAATAATAATAATATAGTATAGTGCCTAATAACAATAAGGGTCGATGTAGTTTAATCACTTTCGTAACACTGAAGATCGTATGACTGAAGTGAACTACAGTTTTACGTGGTATGCGAACCTCATCAAGGAAGACCCAGAGATGCATACTTATCACTAAAATCTGTGGTCTGAGTCGAGGTTCGAATTCAAGACCTTGAGATTAACAATTTGGTGATTTACCATTAATCTGCTCCTACGTGTTTATAGCTAACTCATTAATTCTCTTTTGATTTTGATTTTGGCTCTTTTCTTCTTCTTCTATGGAAGGGGCGCCTTTTGCGGACATTTGCCCTTGGCCCCTCTCTGTCTGCCAGTTTGAAACCATATACAGACAGCTCTACGACTACGTGTGTAATGTATACGAAAATTTCCTCTAAATTATATAAACTGTATCACAATCTTACGTACACAAAACAATAATGCAATCGGCGGTAGCTAAAACCTTTAAGACAGTGGTTCTTCAACTTTTTAGGCTGCGACCCAAATTCTAGTCGCGGGGCTAGCTCGGCGACCCATGCCTTCAAACAGTTCGCTCGTAATAGATAATAAAATAAATAATTAATGATAAAATGATTAGGGATAACATAAATAAATTATATATGACAACTTAATGACCCAATCAAAATGGCTCGGCAACCCAATTTTGGGTCGAGACTCAGGAGTTAAGAACCATAACTTTAAGACAAGCACTCTCGAGCAACATTTGCATTAAAAACAGAAACAATCAATGGTTATTTTAAGTATGAAACAAATGCTAGAAAATAAAGTACAATCAATTTTCACAACTTAAATATTTTTTTGATAAATAAACAATGAATAAGTAAATAAATAAATAAATAAATAAATAAAAGAATGAAAATATGAGCATTTTTCTCAGATCTTAAATACTTTCTGCATTTGCTAAATGAGTCAGCTTACAAACCTCCAAAATCCTTATAACAGAGAATACCATATTATTATAGCCTAGAATCAACAGTTAATTTAGTTGTTTGTTCTGCGATATATATATATATATATATATATATATATATATATGATGATGAAAATAACCACGAAGTAAAATAAAAACACGAAATAGTGCTCAAGAGCTTTCGTCTAATGACATCCTCAGGAACACTGAGGATATATATATATATATATATATAATATGAAGTAGATAATAAAATGTCTCAGGCTTCTCGGAGACGTGCTTAATGCAGTCTAATGCAAATAATTAAAAAATTATCCAGCTCAGTTATCCAAACTGATCATCAATCCCGCCATATATCATCTAAGTTATGAAATTCATAACATGAAAACGTTTGTCTGCAATTTCACTGAACTTCGACATTGCTATTTTTCATCATTTGTATTTCTATTCTTAGTACATACTTGTATTTTCAGTTTGTATTATTACTATTTGTCAGATAAAACTATCAGACTGCCACAGTAGCGTTCATAAGATTTTCTGACCGGGGGTGGGGGCACTTCCACTATGCTATCTGGATATATATTATATATATATATATATATATATAATACAGGGTGATCCGTTTGAGTATGGATAAAATAAAATTGATGAGAAATGGAAACAGTAACATTGTATAGTTTAATATTTGGCAAATTTCCCACAAAGATGATAGATTGTGACAAACCTAATTAGTCTTCAACATGACCCCCCCTTCCGGACACGACAGAGGTCATAACGAGAGGCTAATTCTTACGACCACCTCCATGTGGTTTAATGATAGACCCCGTTTCTTCAAATGTGCGGTACCACTGCACTATGGAGTCGTATTTAGGAGCTTTTCGAACACCATACACACGGCGAAACTCACGCTGTACCGCTGTCACACTCTCAAACTTAGTAAACCAAATGACACACTTCGCTCGTTGTTGTGCATTCGCCGCCATCTTCGAAACTGCCATATGTCTCATAAGTCTGACAGCAGATGGCGCTCGTACGTCTGGCGGCGGATGGCATAGCCTATTACAAACTCCCACATTTTATGACCACACGTGCAACAGATGAGCGCTGTATCACTTCTCGGTAGATTCTCACAGCGTTTTTATTTTATCCATACCCAAACGGATCACCCTGTATTCGTCGTAATTTATAAAGGATATTTAAGATAACACCTTACTATATAAGTAATCTCGAGTATTTATACTGTCATAAGTTAAACAAAAGCAATAAAAGCACACTAACACATACATAACAATTTGCTATTAAAAAAAATGTCAGCTATTGCATGTAAATATAAAATTGTTTCGCCAGTGTAAAAAATGTTGAGAAAAAATACAAAATTCGTCGGTAAATAATTCGATGTCGCTTACTTTATTTGTACTTATAATTGCAAAAATATGTAAATTTTAGATTCGAACAAGACTGTATATACATTCAACTGTGTAAATATCATTAGATGGTATCATTAGCGTATATTTTCGGTAGATTTTTTGTATTGTTTTATAATTTTTGTAGATTCTTATATTTTACCAAAGAATTTCTGATTTTTCGTATCAACTCGTAATTTCGGTAAAAATCCAAAAATTTTGTCGATAATGATAACTGGTTTTTATTTTTGTGCATTTCATGTATATATCTGCTTATAGGAAAAAGTTTCATACGAATATATATAATAGCAATTTTGTCTGAGGCTAATAGAGACTCGAAAAACGCCACTTAAAGCGAATTCACTTGAAGCGAATCCACTTAAAGTGGGGAATTTCTACCCATAAGATATAATGGAATAGTGTTTGATCGGGAGCATAAGATAATAAATAATACTCAAAAAGATTATTTTATTACAGTATTACAGTAAAATATTTTTAAAATAAGCTGTTTTAACCCTTTCATACCGAAATTAAGTCGAAAAATTAAAAAAAAAAATTGGGATATAAAAATCGTTTAATTGGACCCAAAATAAGTGAAAAATATATTTTACAAAGTTTTATTGTTCATAATTAATAAAATACGAAATGTGTTAAATTTCACACATTGGGTGGGAACTGGAAGGTCTAAAATTGCTTCCAAAGTTAACGATGAAAATTTCACACACTGGGCATTAAAGGGTTAAAAATCAGTGATTTTTATTATTTTATCTTCAAAAGTAGAGGCGTTGGGCTTGTTGGATGAAATGAGGGTGATGTTGGGAGAGCATTAGGCAGAGGTTAAGGATGATGATGAAGAGGCAGAATGATTAGGCGGGTCGTCTAATGCCATCTCCTCATCTCCTCCCCGAATTAGTGTCTTAAACCAGAAGGACCTGGCTGAGGTTCAAATTCTTCTGTGACCGGTTTGCGTTGCACAAAGAATGAATCGAGAGTGGTTTGTTTTCCGGCGCGTACTTTTTCTTGTAAAATTGCCTGCTAGCATGCTAACACATCTCTTATTTCACGTTCAACCTTGGCAGCACATCGTAGAGAGGATCATTCTTCTTAAAATAATCGAGAATGTCATCAACTTTCCCGAAGGTTTCTCAGTAATCCTCGTAAGTGCGGGGAATTTTTACGTATAATTCTACAATAAATTGCCCTCGTAAATCCGGGGACTCGGGTAACGGGGGACGGGGGAGGCACTGGGGAGGCACGTGTCTAAGGGGGAGGCACGGGGGAGGCACGTGTCCAAGTGCTCTCCCCTCCCCTGCGAGCGATACTTGACTGCCAATAACAACAAAAAAACCTTTTATTCAGAAAAAGAATGCAAATGACAGTTTACAATATCTTCCATTACTTTTCTTTGCATTTCAGATATCTGATATGACATTAATATATTCATAGTATTCAAATCTGAATATGCCTTTCGAAGCATAAAAGCTCTTTAGGAAAAATTAATGGGATTCACTTTATTTATAACCTAAGTGAAAATGGCAAATAATAATAATAATAATAATAATAATAATAATAATAATAATAGCGTTTAATTACTTTACAGAGTGACCTTTACACAGTGATCAGAGTGTGACCTAATTCTACTAAATTGTATATTTAGTAGAAAATAAATGATGTTTAATGAAAGTTATGTAATTATGAAATAAAAAAAGAGCATATTTTAGGTAGCTAATTATAAAATGGGAACTTAATTACTATGGAAATAATGGCAGTAGCAAACTTATACTTTAGTAGGAGCTTATGAAGTACTTCTTTAGTAATTTGCGATATATATTTAGTGATGAAGCCTGTTTGATATTTATGAAAATTGCATCCCATACATCCGCTCCTTTGAAAGAGAGTGTAAAAATAATGCAGCCTCTTCAACATTTAATAATGATGATGTTAGTAGAATCGGAGTATATAAACCCCAATAATTTCTTCCATGTTCATTCAGAAGTAAACGCAAAGGCTGAGCACTGCCTGTACATTTTAGCAGTAAATTACAGTAAGAAATAGTCTTTATCTTTTCCTTCGAGCCTTGCTCTCTTCAGAGAACTTAGTCATTAAAATTTCCCGATAAGTTATAAGAAGAATCCGGGAATCTTCAGAGAATTTAGTAAGTCTCCCAGAATCCTCCGAGCCACTATAGAAGAACTCGGGGAGTAATATAGAAGAAACTACTTCAAGTAACACATCCGTTGCTGCCACCTAACTAGAACCCAGTCGATTTCGAACCAACCCAGGCCATAGACGGAGGGGTTAATATATATATATATATATATATATATATAAATTGACGACTGGTTAGGTTAAGTGGATTACCTAAAGATCAAGACCCCCATGTATTCTTGTTTTTTGCTTTACAGTACCAAATATAATAATAAATTGGATCACCTAAAGATCAGGGCCCCCATGTATTCTTGGTTTTTGCTTTACAGTACCAAATAAAATAATAAATTAAATTGAATGCCCGGTTAGGTCAACTGTACGCCCTTCACGATTGGTTAGGTTAAGTCGTGATATTTTCGTTAGTTTTAACGAAAATATCATTTGGTAATTGAGGCTGGGGGCCCTGATCTTTAGGTGATCCGGTTAAGTCGTAATATTTTCGTTAGTTTTAACGTTTTATTTGATGGATTCATTTAAAAAATGTATCCTAAAGATCTTAGTGTAGTTTACGTTCCCCAACTTTGACCTAGTGTAGTTTGTCCCCTTTTGCGTCAGGGGGATGTAAACTACACTTATTCCTTACTTTCAATTATTTTTACGAAGAATTTAATTTGAGTCGACTTTTTCTCAGATCTTTCTTTCTTAAGATAATCTTCTGAAGGAGATTATCTTAAAAGAAATTTTCTCAAAAAGGGGCTTATATTAAGTCGTCCCTTTGAAGATTTGGAAGGCACTAATGATCCTCGTAAAAAAAAAGTGAGTTAAAAATACAGTTAAGTCGGGGACTTACTGTATTTTTAACCACAATGCGCATGCGTCAAGGAGCAAATAATACAGAATTAACTTATTATACAAATGAACTGTTTAATTTCTACGCCTTTATATATTTGAAACATTTAAGCACCGTTTTTAGATACTTGAAATATCAAGTAAACATTTCAAAAGAGCTATTATTCATTTCAAAAGGTTAAGTTAATTATGAGATGTTGAGTAGATGTTTCATATAGAATCAGACAACGATAAACAAGGCAAAAAGAATTACAGGAAAAATACCGAGAACCATTAAAAGAAGGGACAAGAGTGTAATAATTCCCTTGTTGAAAACAATGCTTATACCAAAACTGGAATACTGCTCAGTCTTGACGTCCCCATATCTGCGTGTCAGGTTTAAAAAGCGCCACGTTTATGTGTATGTCTATGACGACGTGGCGCTTTTTAACCCTGACACGCAGATATGAAAAAGAAGAAATTAACCAATGAAGAAATTCAAAGAAAATTCACAGCCAAGATCAATGGCTACAAAAAACAAAATTACTGGAAAGACTGCTTACATTAAATCTATGTTCGCTGGAAAGAAGAGAGAGATACACCATAATAATATACGCATGGAAATAATAGAGAAACTAGTACCTAATTTCAACCTGAACTCTATAACCATCCAAACGACATTTAAAAATAGGAAAAGTATAATGTGCAATGTTCCCAAATTAAAGGGCAGACTTGATACATCCTCAACTTTGAAGGAAAATAACTTTGTTGTCAGAGGGCCAAGACTATTTAACCAGTTACCAAATCCCATCAGGAACACAACCGGTCGATATGGACGTATTCAAATGAAGACTAAACACCTGACTCAGGACAGTCTCTGATGAGCCGGGTGTACCTGGCTATGTGAGAAGGGAGAGCCAAGGAAAACATTTCTGTAGAACAGGGGTGGGGAACCTTTTGTGTGACAAGCAAATTTCAACTAAAATACTCTCTACGGGGCAAATTGCAGCTTTAAAAATAGTTTGGGACATAATTAAGATGTAAATACTTTAAATATGACTTTAAATAATCAAATTGTCCGCGGGCAGTTAAATTACACTAATTTAATTATGTATTATGCCCGCGGGCGGCAGGTTCCCCACCCCTGCTCTAGAACATCAAGCCAGGACTAGAAAAGGAGCCACCAGCTTGACCGCGGAGAGAGAACAACGCGCGGAGCCCTTGACAGGTATAGATAGATAGGTAGATAGATAGATAGGTAGATAGATAGATAGGTAGTAACACGCTTCAGGCACTTCTTCAGCGACATCTACAGGCTCGTTCGCATGCCTTCAGAAGAAGTTTCTTTTTCCCTCGATTGCCTCTCAGCTTCAGATAACGCCTTCATTGTTCTCAATCAGAGACAGCGCATAGGAGCAACACATGACACCTCGAATCGAGGAACTCCAAGTCAAGGTTCTTTCCAACCCCTCCCACTGACAATTATGCCCCTTCGCCTGGACATAATCGTCATTCCCTTTTGAACCGTAAACATTCAAATTAATTTCGCGCGCATTTTTGTAATTCATTTAAAAAGCAACTGAGCACTTGACCTTCAATAGACTTAACATTTAATCTCGATCTACTTCAACCAGCATATAACTACCCATTTTATTTGAAGCTTTATAACAAAAAATAGTAATCCCAAGTGAAAAAGTGAACTTAGGGTTTTCACTTTGCTTTAGGAAAATTGTGTTACCAACTGAGCTGCGGGTGATGGCTGGATGAACACGAAGGTACAGTATCTATCACAAAGCAGAAAGACTTCTATCCAAACTACATTATCCATACTTTGAGGAACAACATTAATATCCAATTAGAATTAGACAACTTACAAATTTAGCTTTTCCTTTATTAACTAAATATTCTTTATAATTACAATTAAGTTTCTAATAGTTAATCTCATTTTAGCCTCAACTCAAAATTTTTAATTTTTAATCTCACTTAATTTCAGTTTAATACTTTTATCATTTTGGGTATTGAGGATAAAAACTACAGTTTCTGAAACGTCTAACCGTTTTTGTAATTTAATGAATGTAGTATATGTACGTAGGCAACTGGCATAAATAAGGACGAGTGTGTCATAATTCACAGATATAGTGGGGTAATTTTTTTGTGAGAACATTTTTGGTACCTCGGAACATTAAATAAATGATATAAACAAAAATCTAGAAACAGTTTTATTGTCCGAAAAGGAGACATGTTGGGCTTGATTAAGGTTAAATTACGCTAGGCAAGTTTCATTAAGGTTAGGTTAAGTTAGGCTAGATTAGCGCGTACCTTACTATTTAATGGCTTAACGGAAATCACCCTTCGAGCCCTCGACTGCATCCGAAATCCTTATCACGGTCGGTTTGACGGCAATAAGGTTAGGTTAGGTTAGGTTAAATTGTTTGGATTAGTGTTTTAGATATATGGATAAAAGAGTCAGTGCCTCGCTTATGTCGAGATGTGCACGTGTGTGTGTGTGTGTGTGTGTGTGTGTGTGTCGCATGTTGACTTAGTCTTGCAAACTCGAACCAGCGAAGCAATCTAACTGAACATTAATTGATTTAATCAAATATGAGAAGGAGGCAGCAGCGAAGTTTGGCTCATCTGACGTAATTTGCAGTTCGGTCCAACTTATGAAGAAACTTTTAACTTAACCTTTTTCTAACCCAGAGATCAGACTCCCTTTTGATCCAAAGAAAAGGAAAACCCTAAGAACATAAACGTCAACTAATGACTCTTGGGACTACAGAGTTCATTTTGCACGCATACACTTCACTGCTTACTTCAAAAGTTAAAGATTTAAGTTAAGTATAGCCTTAACTGACTTAAACGGGATAATAACTTACTCATAGGGAAGGAGAAATATCTTCAGAATTTACAAGAGCTAATTCTTAAAAATGGAATGTATACAAATTCAGTCCATAAATTTTAAATTTACAAGGTTCACTTACAAAATATAATTCAGAGGGTTCTTGCGAGCAAGTAATTAGGAACATATATTAAGAAACTGTAAATAGCTTCCCTTTCACTTGTATAAAGGAACGAGGAGAGGTAATCTTTATTGAAATACAGTATTTAGAATTCTAAAATTGTTAACTAAATAAAGATTACGAATTTTGAATCTGGACAGAATTAACAAATTAATTACTAGTTGCTAACTCTACATACTTTAATTAAAAGTTAAATAAATAGAAGAGATATTATAATGATCACATAAGACACAAAAGAATCCTTGCTCCGAGGGGAATATACGGTTAGGTAATACCATTAAGTTTCCTATAGCTTCGAAGTCCTGTGATGGTTATTGTCTTAGGTCATTATACAATTTAGTGCCACTGCCAAAAACTATCTGTCGAAATGGCACAATTTTTATTTTGATTAATGTACAGCTTTTTAATTTTTATAAATTAACCAAAAAGAGTAAGTGTATACTTGTGTGTATATATATATATATATATATATATATATATATAACTGTTGTGTTGTAACGGCAGATATTATTATTATTATTAATTATGAATGTCTAGAATTAGCTATTAACCCCAATGAATTCTTCGCTGCTTATTCTAGAAGGGTTTAAAAAGATTGTTTCCAAGCATGTGAAGGAATGGAGTACATTCGAAAGCGTTAAAAACATTATATTATGTCAATTATATAGTTCATATTCCTTTTACAAATTGAACGTGATTATTAGTGTGACAATAATAATGTTTGGGGTTGCTTAACCTCCTTCGTAATGTTAAAGACCGTGTAAAGAAGGGAACCTACAGCTTTACGTGGAATCCGAACCATATCATGGCGCTACATCATAAATTGACTGGATTCTTTGGATCTGATATATTTGCATGTCCGTTATATAATAGATATAGAGTGTAACATATTTGTAGATAGTAGTCTATTATGACTTGATCCTCTGGATCGAGAGATTCTATCTTTAGTTTTAAATCGATAATTAATTATTTTTAAATTGATAATGTATATGGTTGTAAATTTTGACTTGGTCCGCAATCGATATGGACCGTGACTTGATGGATACCGTAATGAAATTGACCGGATTCTTTGGATCTGATATATTTGCATGTCCGTTATAAATAGATATAGAATGTAACATATTTGTGGATAGTAGTCTATTATGACTTGCTCCTCTGGACCGAGAGATTCTATCTTTAGTTTTAAACCGATAATTAATTATTTTTAAATTGATAATTATTTAGTTTCGTAAAAATTGGTCGTTGCCAATTTACCCGCAGTTTTTAAATAAGTTTCTTATGTTCTTGTGGTTCGGAACCCACGTAAAATTGTAGGTCCCCTCCACCACCACGGAGGACATACAGTTAGGTAGACCAGCCATGAGTGGATCCTAGGGTCTTTGTTGGTCTGAAACATTATAACATTATAACATCATCCGAACGCAGAATAGAGTCACCCATCCAACTACTGAACCAGACCCAACGTCGCTTAACCTTACTGTTCTAACGGGAAGACGTATTGCGACATGGCCACGACATTGACGTGACTCTCTCTCTCTCTCTCTCTCTCTCTCTCTCTCTCTCTTTATATGTAGCATCTATCTATTAATTTTGTTCGTTCATTTGGCGAGAGAAAACACTATTTCCCTATGAATTTGGTGTCTGATCTGCATTTTATGTATTTTTCTTCTTTAAAAATACAGTCCACCTCAGTTATAACGATAAGAGAATTTAATTAAAAGCCATCTCACTGTATACAGTTGTTGCCTTTAATTAAGAACATACTGCGAGACACTTTTTTGTTTTTAAATGTTTGTAATTAAAAGCTGTTTACGGAACATAATGTTTACATATACGCGTGTAATGTGCGTGTGTACAGTTCGTGCAGTACATACAATTAAGTATGTTACAGTTAGGTAAAGGTAACATACGCGAGAGTGAGTTTGCCCAAAGGGTTAGTTACCTGAGCCAAAACAAAACGGAGTAAGCGGCCAACTCAACTCCACTTGATGCCAGCGGTCGGGAACGAACCAGCGCCACACTACTGGAAGTCCTCCACCGTAACTAGTGAGCTACTGGGACAAGGAGCTTATATGACTGGAGACGGCGTGCGTAGCGCGTACAGTGCTATAGCGTGAAGCCAGATGGCACACCCGCCGCCATCTTGGTGTTGGCAATACAGGCCACGGCTGCCGACCTCTGCATGAGTGATGAGTGATATGCTACATTAATTGTACTGATGTTTATTTAGGAAATCCATCATTGCGCAATAAATACATATAGTCAATACACATTAATCACTCGAATGCACACACAATTAATAGATTAAATTTATTTATCATATATAACAAATGGGATATTATTTAATTTTGTTTTCTGTAATTATTTTGTATTTAAAAATGAAGTTGTACACGAGATGTTCATAAAAGAATAAAATTAATTAGGATAAACTGATAAATTTAGGAAATTATAAATATACAAAGAAATTCATAAAAGAAGAAAACAAGCATCAGTTAATTAGCGTAAACAATATAAAAAAAATTGTACTGGAATTTGTAGGAAACAATAGGCAAATACCGTAATATTGGAAAATCTTGAAAATTCAGTCCGAGCTTTATAATAGTATCTACCTCTCTTTGTCGTCAAACCAAAGAAAACGTTTAAAGGTTAACTAACGTTTAGTATTTGAAGATTTTTAAACAGCGCCCGTGTATGTTTTTTAAAACGATTAAATCCAATGCATTTGTACTTAATGTTTACGCTGATTAAGGGATGTTCGTGTTTTATTGTTTTATGGATCTGTTCGTCTTGTTAGTCTTTTATGAATTTAGCAATTTGTCCCGCTTATTTTCATTCTCTTAGGAATATCTCTTGCGTAAATTCATTTTGCGGTACATTCTTAATGTGGGAGGATTTTGTTTGCTTATTTGTGTTGTTGGTCGATATCGACAAACAAACTAGCGAACAAAATCTTTTATTCTTCTATAATAAGAACGAGCGACACTCCTCACCGCATGACACACGTAGCGGTATTGCAGTTACAGGGCTGCCAAATAATTTTCATCAAAAGTACCAAAATGACCAAGCAAAAAGTACCAAATATTCCCAAAAAAGTACCAAATTAATAAAGTTAATTTAATAAATTTAAATATTTATCCACTGTTCTCTGAACATGACTATCATAATACCTTGCCAACAGGACAGGTTGCTTAATGGTTGCTATATCAGTTGTTTCATCAATAATTAGTGAAAATTTAATGTTCTTTAAGTGAGAAACAAGTTTGTTAAAGTAAGTATCACCAATATTACTGCGAAAAATACCTGTTCCTTTGGTTCTTGCACATTTAATGTCTTTAGCAATTTTAGAGTCTGGACATGCATTCGAAATAAGGCCAGGCAAGTGATCCAGTATTGCAATAGGTAAATTATGCTCTGCAACAAAGGTACATAGTTTTAACTCTGATGCAGCTACTTGAGTTTTCGCTTTTCACTCATTATCTAGAGGGTTTCATTTATTAGTAAAGAAAAAGCACAATTTTGAAGACTATAACATTAACGTACCACAAGGCTGCCACGGCTAACAGAAATTCAGAACTGACAAATGAGACCGTGAGACGACGTAACTATGAGCACTGAGCACGATGAGCGTCAGATTTTCGAACGATGCCAAACGTCACTAAAGTAGTGACTAAAAAGCGCTAAAAAGGCTGTTTGGAGAAGTTGTAAGCTATAGTGAACTGTCTAACATCCGATCGCTTCTGTATAAAGTCAGAGTAGTATATCGTAATAAAATGTTCAAATAGTACCAAATTTCATGAAAGTCGTACCAAACGTACCAAAGGGGTAAAACGTATCAAATTTGGTACGTTAGTACCAAGTTTGGCAGCCCTGCTGAGTGCAGCAATATTTTGCCAACACCAAGATGGCGGTGGGCCAAACACAGTAGCCTCAGTCTATGTTATAGATGGCGTCTCCAGTTATATAAGCTCCTTGTACCGGGAGCCCATGTTACAGCTAGTCCAGTAAAATTAACGGTTATATGACTTTCCGAATCAAATTTTAATGCACTAATAAAGGCCTAATTATGAAGTAAGTAATCGCTATATCAGTTTGTACAAAACGCAGATCTAGAATAAAGAATTAAAATCCTCATTTCGCCCTTTTCATCCTTTTATTTCTCTACCTGATGCGTGTTACGTGTCTACCCTGTGGCAAACATCAGAGAAAAACTTCTTCAAGTTAGTTCAAAATGCAGAAATGCTACCAGTAGTACGAGAGGCGCACTATGTCTGAAACAAAACTTACATGAAAGTGGTAATTTGTTCATACACTCAGGGTAAATATTATATGTAATTGTGTATATTTCTCTATATAGCACTGACTAGTTTCCCGTTTGATTATATCAACAGTTGACCAAACCTGTGGTTCGTATTTTAATTTTTGCAATGACGTAATCTACTCTTATTTTAAAACTTACTCAACTCAAACTTTTTCTTGTTCGTGATCGATTGGCTTTTATTTATTTATAGAAATCTATTTTGAAGTTCCTTTCTCCGCTACTCTTTTCTTAATGAACAGATGTGCTGCAAATACTTTTAAAACTTAACTTCTTCGTTATAAAAATAACATTAAATGACTTCGTCAGGTTTATTAGGTTTTACTGAATACCTGCAAGTCCTGCATTTATAAACCTTTAATTGCCTGTATGTTTTATTTACCGGAGTTTGTATTATGATGTATATGATAAGTATGATATCAACAGTTTAGATTGGTTGAAAGATGAAAATCACTGACGTGAATTAAAAATAGTATGAGAAACCCACATTTTAGCTACACTTCAAATCAACACTGACAAAATAGTTTCCTTTATATATATATATATACATTTTAACTGCAAACAACACACAGTATAATTAATGTAAAGAACGACGCTTGTGTAGAAGAGCGTTCCGCACAAGATGAGGAGGGAGAACGAACAAATGAAAAATGAGGTACCATTTCATTTGTTCGTTCTCCCTCCTCATCTTGTGCGGTACGCTCTTCTACACAAGCGTCGTTCTTTACATTAATTATACTGTGTGTTGTTTGCAGTTAAAATGTATATATGTATGGCTTGCGGAGGTGCCCCTCAGGGCATTGGTTTCTGCTCGTATGTAGGAGAATTACGACTTCTGATTGATCGAGGTCCATGGTGTAGTGGGTAGCATATCTGACCGGCACTCGGATGATCCCGGGTTCGATTCCCGGGTGGTACCTCATTTTTCATTTGTTCGTTCTCCCTCCTCATCTTGTGCAAACGTTCTTCTACACAAGCGTCGTTCTTTACATATATATATGTTAAACACAGACCGTGCATGGAACAAGGAACTCTTCTGGGAAAATTAAATCCACTATAGTCCGAATAAGTAATGGTAAATGACAAATACCATAGTTTTTTTCCTTTTTTCATGATTTTAGCCCGACGTGGGCAACGGGTCTCTCGCAAAGAGATCCCATAAATATAGCTTCCCTCACCAGCTATCTGCAAAGCAGACAGGATCCAGCTTTGGGACGTGGATCTAGGGTTTAAAGCAAACCTAGATCCCTACACTCAGAACCTCTATATAAGTAAAAGACTCGTTGCATTCACGTCGTGTTGAATAAATCAAAGAAAAAGGGGGTAACTATTGTATTTTTAGCCAAAAAAACCAAAACTTAAACCTCAACCGGGACATTGAGCGTCCACTTTTCAAGGCACGAAACACGTCCGTTTAGTATACACAAACTCAGAATGGTTCCCTGAGAACATTATATGTTAAACACAGACCGTGCATGGAACAAGGAACTCTTCTGGGAAAATTAAATCCACTATAGTCCGAATAAGTAATGGTAAATGACAAATACCATAGTTTTTTTCCTTTTTTCATGATTTTAGCCCGACGTGGGCAACGGGTCTCTCGCAAAGAGATCCCATAAATATAGCTTCCCTCACCAGCTATCTGCAAAGCAGATGGTATTTGTCATTTACCATTACTTATTCGGACTATAGTGGATTTAATTTTCCCAGAAGAGTTCCTTGTTCCATGCACGGTCTGTGTTTAACATATAATGTTCTCAGGGAACCATTCTGAGTTTGTGTATACTAAACGGACGTGTTTCGTGCCTTGAAAAGTGGACGCTCAATGTCCCGGTTGAGGTTTAAGTTTTGGTTTTTTTGGCTAAAAATACAATAGTTACCCCCTTTTTCTTTGATTTATTCAACACGACGTGAATGCAACGAGTCTTTTACTTATATAGAGGTTCTGAGTGTAGGGATCTAGGTTTGCTTTAAACCCTAGATCCACGTCCCAAAGCTGGATCCTGTCTGCTTTGCAGATAGCTGGTGAGGGAAGCTATATTTATGGGATCTCTTTGCGAGAGACCCGTTGCCCACGTCGGGCTAAAATCATGAAAAAAGGAAAAAAACTATGGTATTTGTCATTTACCATTACTTATTCGGACTATAGTGGATTTAATTTTCCCAGAAGAGTTCCTTGTTCCATGCACGGTCTGTGTTTAACATATAATGTTCTCAGGGAACCATTCTGAGTTTGTGTATATATATATATATATATATATATATAATTCGCGTGTGTGTGTGTGTGTGTTTGTGTGTTGTGCTTATGTAAATATGCATGTAAGAGGTAGATACAGTATATACGAGTAAATTCTGAAGTAACTTTAAATAGTATACTCGTCTAACTCACGAGTTCTTTGCTAAACAGCTTAGACTAGCTGAAATACGTTATATATAAAATATACAAAATACTGACATTGTTTTAAAGTAAAACCTCTTCTATGTCATTCAAATTTCCTCGTATGAGATACCTTTAGAGCGCCAAGCCACCAGACCATAAAAGCTGCCTAAATTAATTATTACATTATCCCTTAATTATAAGGGAACAATATACATACATACTCACACTTGCGTATTATAATAACAAGCAAGTATTAAACAACTTTTTCAAAGTCTAATTAATCTTCAAAATGATAAAGCAAAGTTTGAATGAAGGAAATTTCCCTTTAAAATTAATATTTCCTTTATCTGATATGAGCTTCCCTCGTCAATCGCAAGGTATGAAATAGATTAGAGCTTTAGGCTTTAAAAGCCTGAAGCGCCTCTCTTTCATAAAACGCCCACTCGTGCTCATAGCGTTAAACTTAAAGAGACATATTATAGATGTTCGCGTTATAACAGTTTGTCATTAAAAACATGTTTTACATAAATTAAACTATATATATATATATATATATATATATAATGAATTTCACATTAAACACGTGAAATGAATGAATGATGCAAAGCTACAAGGAAAAAGAAAAAATGGACATGTGTAGTTTACGTCTCCCTGTGGTGCCTAGTGTAGTTTACGTTCCCCTACATTATCCTAGCGTAGTTTGCGTTCCCCAACTTTGTCCGCGTATACCTAATCAAATAAAACGTAAAACTAACGAAAATATTACGACTTAACCTAACCAATCGTCAATATATATATATATATATATATATATAAATTGACGATTGGTTAGGTTAAGTCGTAATATTTTCGTTAGTTTTAACGTTTTATTTGATGGATTCATTTAAAAAATGTCTCCTAAAAATCCTAGTGTAGTTTACGTTCCCCAACTTTGACCTAGTGTAGTTTGTGTCCCCTTTTGCATCAGGGGGACGTGAACTACACTTGCTCCGAAAAAAATCATTCCAAGGCCTTTCGTCAGGATTCCCTGACGAGGTGTACTGCTGAATACACGAAAGAGCTTGGAATACGTTTTCTTTTTCTTTGTGGGTTTGCATTATATATACTGTATAGTCTTTAAAAAAGAAAGCTCCAATTTGTTTAATTTATATGTATCAATTTGTTTAATTCGTATGTAGTTTACATACGAGGTGCAATCAATAAATGCGCAGATTTTATTGACTAGTATATACGAAACAATTCCGGGTATTTATTGACTGTACCCCGTATAAATTTCTATGACACATCACTATTTTCAAGGAACTTTGGGTGTTTTTTAATGTAAACCCATGCTCAGTGTGAACCTTCACGTTCAAGAATCGTTTGACGTTCTATGAACAGTTTGACGTTCTATGAAGTTTTCCATAACCCTGGCAAGTGACTCCTGGTTGATGCTCTTCACGATCGAAGTGATTCTGCTTTCATTTCTGGAATTATGTGAGGGTTGTTACTGAACACTGTCTTTCTCATATCTTCGTTAGTCTCTTTGTTGCATTTCTGGTTGAGGCTTCCTTTAAGCCAAATTGTGCTTTAAAATCACGTTGCAATTGCATATAACTCTTTGTATGGAAATAACGTTTTACAATAAACACACGTTGAGCTGTAAAACGTTATTTCCATCTTGTACTGATGGAAATAACGTTATTTTCATCTTGTACTGACATCTTGTACTACGCCATCTTGTACTGCAAAATCGATGATATCCTAGCCTTGTGAAGTTGCGAGCCTAACCTAAACAACATAATGAAAAATCGAAAGGTTTGTAAAAATAATGATGTTTCGCAGAAATTTGTGTCAAAGACTTCGTAATACATGATCATTACTGTTTTATGTAATGGAAGCTCATGTGTGAGTCAGCTTGTATTTATGTATCATAATAAATATTTTGTATTTTGAAACAAAGTTTACTTTCTGATGTATTTTGAAAAACGTTTTATTCAATGTATTGTTTAGGTCAGCAGGTTTGCCGGGTCAGTGAGTTGCGGGTCAAGTGGGTCAGGTGTTGGGCGGGTCACACGGGTCACGGGTCAAGGTTGGTGACCCGTTCCCAACTCTGTCTAGAGGCATTTTTAGCATTTGACTTTGAAACCTCAGAACATTTGCCCTTTAGAGTAAAAATTTTTTGGTCACCCCATAGAAGATCTGTACCAAAATTTAAGCTTTTCACCACTATTGCTGCAAAGTTGTAATTTTTTAGAGATATTTCCCTAAACTATGAAATTCTGAACTGTATATAATAGTCTGATAGGCATGACCGAAATAACTTGAAACACAATGGCTCACACAGCGGGACATTCTATAAAAAAATAGGAGGAATTTGAATGACGACAAATTTTTTTTGTTGAACTTATTTCTTTAATTAACACAAAGATAATGAAGGGGAAAAGTGAATGTGAATAATCTTAACACTATATCCCAGAGAGAGAATTAGTTAAATACGCAAATTTATTTCACGAAAGACTACATTTCAAAAATGAACGCGTCTTCTCATTAACAATTCCGTGAGAAAACTGCTTGAATAGGTTATTTTAAAACCTCTTGATTGCCTGGTTGGCTTCAGTGACGGTTATAATTTTGTTTCGTTTAAAATACACATTACACGTAATTCCATTGAAAATTATTATTAACTATCATTACTATATTTTATCTTAGCCCGCAGCAACATCAGACCACGTGAGAGAAACAACAGTAATACATCAGCGAAGCTGTGTCAAAGCGAAACAGTGCAAAACATGGTGTATCTGATCATCTAAACTTTGTTTCCAACACGCCATACGTTGGACAGCACTTCCATCATACAATCCCATGGAGGGTTCACCTTCTGACAAGACTCTTGTCAGACGGTAAACCCTCCAGTAATACATGTGTACCCTCCAGTAATAATGTGTTCGACAATATCTCTTGTCACAAGACATATTGTCGACATATGGTCTGTTGGTCGAGTTATGTTAATATAGGTTAAGTCTGATCATGTTGGATTAAGTTAGGTTAGGTTAGGTTAGATAAAGAGAGTGTCGATCGATATAATTTTGATACTGCTTCATTCCATAAAAAAAATATCTGTGTTCGCTCAAAAATATAAGATTAGAAATGTAGACATAGCTTATATGCTGTATATGTTACGCCCAAACATCGAAATCGCTCAGTGAGCGAAAAAAACAGCCACAACGCGTTGTGGATGCACCTAAGTGACCACACACCGATGTTAGATATTTTTTCGCTTCATGGCCGTTCTCAAACAACCACAACGCGTTGTAGACGATTCAGATATGACCACAACGCGTTGTAGACGATTTGAAAATTATTGAATGCCCGGTTAGGTTAATTGAATGGCCGGTTAGGTCAACTCTACGCCCTTGACGATTGGTTAGGTTAAGTCGTGATATTTTCGTTAAAACTAACGAAAATATCACGGCTTAACCTCACCAATCGTCAAGGACGTACAATTAACCTAACCGGGCACTCAGTTATAACCAGTTGGTTAATTTTTACATTTACGTCTTATTCTAAAGTTGCTTAAAATTAATCGAAACCTACGGGAAAATTATTGATAATAATTTTTTAAAGGACTTTATCTTTTTTCTAGCATATCTGCTTAACTTTGCTTTTTAATCGGTGAATACGTCGATAAATATACGTCGTGTTTATATCATTTCAATATATGTCGTGTTTAAATAGAGTTTGATGAAAGACATCGGTGTGTGGTCGTTTCAAATCGTCCACAACGCGTTGTGGTTGTTTGAGAACGGCCATGAAGCGAAAAAATATCTAACATCGGTGTGTGATCACTTAGGTGCATCCACAACGCGTTGAGGCTGTTTTTTTTTCGCTCACTGAGCGATTTCGATGTTTGGGCGTAACATATATACTAAGAAACCAAGTGTTGGAAACAGAAATCAATTCGAAGATAAATGAATATACGAAAGAAGAAGAAAATAATAACGGAATTAAGTAAATAAAAATAAAGAGATTGTTGAATACTGAAACATTCTCCATCTTTGAAGAAACAGCGTTATCTGTGGAAGTCAAAACCAATCTAAAATATTGTTACTAATGGCACTATAGGACATTTCTAAACCTTAAAACAGCTCATTAGGGGCCGTTCAAAAATTACATAACAGTAGTTTTGCTGCAATTTGACACCCCCACCCCTTTGTAACGTTCCGCAACGCTAGACCAGACACCCCCAATTACTAGGGATTACATAACATCTTAGTGGATGTCTGGTCTAGCGTTACGGAACGTTACAAAGGAGTAGGGGTGTCAGGTTTTAGCAAAAATAGCGCTACGTAATTTTTTAACGGCCCCTTAACGGATAACACAAACAAAGAACTAAAGGAGTGAGAAAACAATAGAAGTTGTTGTTGTTTTTTCCATCAAAAGGGAACTCTCTTTTGGAGAAAAAGTAGAACATGACAACATGATTGGCAAAGAACTTTCATCGGATGAAAACACACACGAAAGGTCAACCACATTCATGAAACACTTCCTTCCTTAAAGAAAATACAAACACGCTGTTCACAACATCGCATAAGGGATACAGTCGATACTAAAGAGCTAGTTTAAATTAAGTCAGGTTAGGTGACATTATACCCGGTTAGATTACACTAGGTTAGGTTAATTTTCATTGAAAACCTGAAATGTAGTTTGAAATCTGAAATCCATATGCTTGCTTAAGGTCGAATATCGACATTACGAAATTCGATTTTGTTCATGTAACGTATAAAAACAACCTTTGACCTTTTTGAAAAACTAGTGTAAAGTTCATTAGAGTTATAGAATTTTCTTAATAAATTAAAATAGGTTGTAAAGTTGTGGGTATTCCCCGAAATCAGAAATTGTATAACTGAGAACCAAAGGGAACAGCACATGTATTTTCCATTGGATTTCAGAGACGAGCCCTTGGCCCTTCCTTCCTGCCTGAAAAAAAGTATATCAAATATTTATTGATAATTTTTTCCGAAATAACATGTACAGTAGACCCTCGTTATTTCGCGAGATTGGGACCGATAAAATTACCGCGAATATCGTTTTCGCTATATCGAAATATTGTTTTCGTTCTATATATACGATGGGAAAAATGGGGTACGAAAGCGCGAAATAGCGTTTAGCCCGTACTATATAGAGAAATAGGAGTAATTTAGGGTATCGCGAAAAATAGAAAGCGAAATATGGGACCGTGAAATAAAGAGCATCTAATATATATATATATATATATATATATATAGATGTCGTGGTTTCGTGTTACTTAATCAAAAATTAAATTATGACTTCGTAATAATAATACTAATAATTTTTATATAAAAATATATATAGTTTTTATAAGTGAGTATAATTCCATTATTAAATACAGATGTTGTATACAGCTGCAAAACTGTCTTTACACGCGTGCACGATTTACTGGCCCCACATCTACTAATTAGATATAAGTAGATATAATTATAATAATTATACTGTATAATAGATATGATTGCAAAAGTTTTATAATAGACTTAAAACACTAAAGGGAACTCACAGACGAAGATATATACTTATATTAGGAGTTAAATGCAACACCAAAGGCTGTC
Organism: Bathynomus jamesi; assembly: GCA_023014485.1. Classification (NCBI taxonomy): domain Eukaryota; kingdom Metazoa; phylum Arthropoda; class Malacostraca; order Isopoda; family Cirolanidae; genus Bathynomus; species Bathynomus jamesi. The sequence continues at coordinate 1,198,848 of JAJOZX010000665.1, read as the reverse complement.
GCTTCCCCCCAACCCCGGACTAGGGAATTGGGCATTTTCAGGGCAAATACTGAAATTTTTAGTGCAGGTTTTTCCTGACATTCCTTTGTTTTCTTTTTGTTTTACTTCTTGAGGTGAATTAATTACTTGCTACTATACTTGTAGTTAATAATTAAAACGTAAGTTGAGGACTTACTGAATTCTATATGAACTACAATGCCGTAGTTTTGCTTCTCATTTAGAAATGTTGTAGCAAAATTTTATCTCATTTTTGTAAATTGTAATTTTTTTTATATCAAAAAGGCTTTAATATATGTTACTCATACTCTAAACCTTTGTGTTATTTTATGCAACACAGTGCTTATGCGGAAATCAAGGCACCCTGAAAATTTTTAGGGCAAATTTTTTTTGCCCCCCCAAGTAAAGTGCCATCCCATACGCCTATGATTATACAACGAATAATGTATATACATAGACACACAGTTGGGGAATATCTCCGATTGACGCCAGTGTGCCCTAAAAACGTTACGTTTTCCTCTTTTAAAAAGCACAATCTATAAATATAAATTATTTTAAGGGACACAATTTCAAAATTCAAAAATGCATGCATGGAATGCTTGCTATGACGTCATATACACCCACTCTCCGATCTTCGCTTTGAAGGCATTACAGAAATACAATAAATTTTTAATTATAAAATGAAATTTTAATATTGGCATCGCTTAAACGAACCTATTTTGGGGTTCTGAATGGCGTGATCTGTACGAACGCTGATTCTCAAACCACGCGCTGTAGGTATGAGTCCCACTAGCCCCTAGTTTCCCATTTTATTGCTTTTTTTTCTTTTCCATCTTATTCTTATTGAGTTGCGGTTATTATACTTAAGACGCATTCATAAAGGTATAATCTTTTATGTATAGCTGAAAAAGTATACGCAAGAGTTTGGATAAACTGTATAAAGATAAATTACAGATCATTTGGTTAGAGATGAATAAGACAGCTTTAAAGAAGGAAGAGGCTGTGTGGATCAAGCGTTTGTAATAAGACGGCGATCTGGGAAACTTAGAAGAAGAAGAAAAAAAGGTGTATATGTCATTTATGCATTTGGAGAGAACATACGATAAAGTGAAGAGATTTGCCTCGTTGCAAATGTATAGCGTGAAGTTTAAGAACGAAATTAAATAAAATAAATAGTCCAAATTTCACAATTTGTTAATTTTAGGTTAAAATTATTGTAACAACAAAAATTTTAAAATTGTATTCGTACTTGGCCCCTCCTTACCGCATAAAAATATTTAAAAAAATAAAGAATTAGTCATTCACTCAGATAAATAAAGTAATAATAATAATCATAATTACTACTATAAGTCACTGAAAATGTGTGTGTGTGTGTGTGCGTGTGTGTGCGTGTGCGTGTGTGTGTGTGTGCCCGTCTGTCCGCAGAAAAACTTTTACATTTCTGAACCGATTTCGACCAAACTTCGTATGGTGGATGAGGGTGATGAATAATGAACGAAAATATATGTGACCAGCGCCCCCCCCCCCCCCGCACTACCAATTATTGGGCCCGAGGAAGGCCCCAGCACTATGACTATAGTTTTATTGACCAAATAATTGGCCAAGTAACTGGGCATCGGCATCCCAATTTATCCCCCCTATCCAATATATATATATATATGGTCCTTCGTACCAATGGCTCCACTGGGTACCATTGGACATTGTACTTACCCGAAAAATTATATATATATATATATGCTAAAACACGACGTGCTTAAATTCCAAGATTTTGAACTTCTAAAATAATTTTCCAACAATAAACCAAATCCCAACATGCTTTTACACTTTCACACACTTTCGTGGAATGAAGAAAACCTAAGCTAACCAATCATATACACCAACGACTAGAGGCGGCCCGTCACTAGACTACAAAATAGGGACTAACCGGGAATTTAGGCTACATTTGCCACGATTCGCTCAGAAAATAACTCCATCTTAATCCAGAATTATAACAGCCTAACCTAACTAACCAAAACTAACTTGATGACACCAAACTTAGCCTAACCGTAACCTAATTTAACCCGAGTCGACATTATGATGCATCCATAATTTAAGTGGAAGTACGAAGAGTTAAACATCGTTTTACATTGAGCACCATTCCATAATCGTTTATCGTTTACATGTACATAATCCTAAATGATGACTGAAGTGTACAGAATGAAGTTTTGCGTACATCGATATGATACTTTTAACTTGAATTTTTACCCACTTTTATGATGCAGAAACTCTTTGCTTGCCTCGTACGCGAGAAACTTTTAATGCTTTAAGCTTTAAAGTATAGATTTTTGTTAGAAGTTAGAAGTTAATCACAGTTGAGGATATTGGAAAAAGGGAAAATGAAAAACGAATGAAAAGTATAAATTTTATTCAAAATCTTATATTCTTTTAAAAATCTAGAAAGCTTCTCTAAGAATGACCTTGGAATAAAGTAAGGTATAATTAGATTAATTCGTGTTAAGTCAAATAAGGTTAGATTGGGTAAGTCAGGTCAAGTGTGGTTAAATAGAGGGAGCTGTTAATTTTAAAAGAGATGTGTCGAACCTTATGAAAATAATTTCCCTTCGCGATACTCGTGAGAATTCCATTCACCAATTTGAAATTACTGTTTTTAATCTAATCGTACATTACTAAAAAATAAATTAACAGTACATAATATTAACAGTACAAAATATTAACAGTACATAATTATGTTCACTGTAAAGAACATGACGATGTAGACAAGATCGATGAACCTTCAGTTTATGCCTTCATTGTAAATATTTATCCTGAAGTTACTGATTACTGATTATATCCAGTGGTCAATTTGAAATAAAAATCAGTGGGCCACAAACCTTCTTCGTACCAATGGCTCCACTGGGTACCATTGGACATTGTACTTACCCGAAAGAACGCACGAATTGAAGAACCTTCACACATTTGAGTGAAACAATAAATAGAACAATATATAATAATGATCCTAAATGAAAGAAGTAGATTATTTCATAAGAGAAGTGTTCATAAACGAAAGATTACCTACGTTAGTCCTTAAACAATTAGTCCTTAAACGGTTATGCCATCATTCGCATGAAAGGCAATAATAACATAAAGGTTTAAATTACTATTTTTATCTTATAATAAAATTAAAAAGAATGAAATTATATGAATAACTGGATATGGTCGGACAAATCATTTTTTTAAACCTACAAAAGATTCCACAAGAAGGAAACGGTTTCCAATGATCAACGCCGACCTTCGCATCCTTCAGCTGCGAGCACACAACCGGGACACTCTTGCTCATCTTTCATATTAATAATACATAAAATGTATTAAATATACAAATTTTGGCATCATTTGGCCGTTCTTCTAGTGAATAGGGCCATATCCATATTACTCGCCGAGTTTGGAGGAACCCTGATGTCTCTTTCATTATCAGGGACCTTCGACTGTTTTACTCTTTCTTCAGAATGATCTTCACGCTTTTCTTCCAGGTCATCAAAAGGTTCGGACGTCAAATCTGGACTCTGGACTAGACTCCTTGGCAATGTTTCGTTGCTTCTGACATTAGAAGGTACAAAGAAACTTGTATCAGAACCATTACCATTTTTCAGAGGAAATCCTTCAAGCACCTGCACCACTCTCGTTAAAACTACTCCCGCACCAACTCTAACAGGGTCAAGATGTCTGGTAGTAGTGGTAATGGAAACCGGACACAAAATGTCGTCTGTTTTGTCCATATGACATAAACTGTGCATTTGGAAGAATCTGCTCCTCTCCATTCGGTTTTGAGGGGTCAAATTGAAAGTGCCCCTCATGGAGAGGAAACTCCCGTTTTGCTGAGGGAAAGTGCCGCGCACAAAGAGGGGATCTTGGGATTTGATTCCCGCTGGGGTGTAAGGGGCTCGAAGGGGCTTGGCCACTTCATCTTCCTCTTCTTCGTTGACTCTTCTGTTCTCCGATTCTCCACGCCATTCCACGACAGCATCGCGATTCTGTAAATAATAATAATAATAATAATAATTCAAAAACTATGATGGAAGTTATATATTTAATGGTATATATTCAGCTTCAGTGACTTAGTGGGTAACACCGTTTCCCGAAAAGCGAAATGAACACTCTGAGATCGGGGTTCAATTCCTGTTCGTATTTCCTAATAATAATCCAGGCATTAGAGAAGTGGGCAGCGTTCGTCTGGCCTGAGCGCTGCGCCAGTTTCTGGTCTGACAGATTGAGTATTACTATCACAAATACCTGCTCTATGAATTCATAAAGTCGCAATGTCATAAAACCTTAATTAGACAATGCTGTATATTTTTTAGTTAAAAAATGACTTAATATTTAGTAGCCTGAACACCATTACTAAATACTTAAAATAAGTTATTTTAATTTTAATTATATATATATATTATATAATATATATATTATATATATATATATATATATATATATATATATATATATATATATATATATATATATATATATATATATATATTATATATATATATATATATATATATATATATGGGAATGAACTCAGAATAGTCCCCTGGGCTGCTTTCTACTGTAGATCCATGTCCCAAAGCAAAGCTGGATCCTGTCTGCTTTGCAGATAGCTGGTGAGGGAAGCTATATTTATGGAACCTCTTTGCGAGTGACCCGTTGCCCATGTTGGGCTAGCATCATGAAAAAGAAAAACTATGGTATTTGTCATATACCATTACTTATTCGGACTATAGTGGATTTAATTATCCCAGAAGAGTTCCTTGTTCCATGCACTGTCTGTGTGTATCATATATATATTATATATATATATTATATATATATATATATTATAACTGCAAACACGCAGTATAATTAACGTAAAGAACGACGCTTTGTATAGGAGAATTATCCGCGCAAGATGAGAGCGAAAGAACGAAACAAATGAAAAAAATGAGGTAATCACCCGGGAATCGAACCCGGGATCTTCCGATTGCCGGTCAGATATGATAACCATTACACCACGGGCCTCACTCAAACAAATGTCGTAATTCCTCTACATACGCGCAGAAGCCAATGCCCCAAAGGGGCACCTCCCGCATGCCGTAACATTATATACATTATAACTGCAAACACGCAGTATAATTAACGTAAAGAACGACGCTTTGTATAGGAGAATTATCCGCACAAGATGAGAGCGAAAGAACGAAACAAATGAAAAAATGAGGTAACCACCCGGGAATCGAACCCGGGATCTTCCGATTGCCGGTCAGATATGATAACCATTACACCACGGGCCTCACTCAAACAAATGTCGTAATTCCTCTACATACGCGCAGAAGCCAATGCCCCAAAGGGGCACCTCCGCATGCCGTAACATTATATACATTATAACTGCAAACACGCAGTATAATTAACGTAAAGAACGACGCTTTGTATAGGAGAATTATCCGCACAAGATGAGAGCGAAAGAACGAAACAAATGAAAAAAATGAGGTAACCACCCGGGAATCGAACCCGGGATCTTCCGATTGCCGGTCAGATATGATAACCATTACACCACGGGCCTCACTCAAACAAATGTCGTAATTCCTCTACATAAGCGCAGAAGCCCGTGGTGTAATGGTTATCATATCTGACCGGCAATCGGAAGATCCCGGGTTCGATTCCCGGGTGGTTACCTCATTTTTTCATTTGTTTCGTTCTTTCGCTCTCATCTTGCGCGGGTAATTCTCCTATACAAAGCGTCGTTCTTTACGATATATATATATATATATATAAGTGACATAAAGTCTTTAAAATATACTATCGTCATATTTTTTTGTTACATAGAATTTAGCATCAATTGAAACTGTATGTCCATCATCTCATAGAGGACCTATACTTTAAGCCTGAGTCTTTCCGGACCTTCGCACACCAAAAATGAGAGGCCATTCACATATTACGTAACACAAAAATTACGAGTTTCATATCCCTACACCCCTTCACCCCCCTTTTAACACTTCGTCACAAGTTTCGATCATCTTTCTCTTAATATTACGTAACTCAACTTCTGAACTTTCAAGCTCACCTTTTCTTCTGCCTTCTGCGCATTTTTCCTTTTTATCTTATTTTGTTTTGTTGAAAAGCACAAAGGAAAAAGTGTTTAATTCAGTTGCCATTTATTATTACTACTTAGTTTACTCGCCAGAGCTGGACGTGAAAGTTTTCACATCTGGGATGATGTTTACTCGTCCTAAATCATGAACTGCCTCGCTATTCACCATGTAATGAAACTACTTCAACATCATTTTTATCAATCCACTCTGCCACTCTAAAAAGTGTCTTCTTTGTGTACCTTAGATACAAGAAGGAAGGACTAACGTACTTTGGGTATAAAGTATGTAAAATGTACAGTCGGTAGACGAAGGTAACACCGAAACTACACCGAGGGGTTTTTCTTTAATTTTATACTTGCAGTGGTGTTCATAAGTATTCATACAGAGACCTATTTCAGTTATATTCGTCCTTATCTTTTGTACCATGCCTACGATAGTTGTAAAAGCTTACCGTTCGTTTGGAAAAAATTAACAAATAAAAAACTTAGTTTAACTCCAACTGTCAACATGTAAAATGCAAAGGTTTCGTACAAAACATCAAAGTTTTCAGGGAAAAAAGTTAAAATGCAAAAGTTTTCGTACATTTATTTACAAAATTATTTAATACTTTGTGTGTCCACCTTCGGCTTGAAAAACTTTAACATTTTATCAGTAGTTGTCTGTTTTTATTGATTAGAGACTGTTGGCAATTCTGTATTATAGAATTTTCTCTGTGAATATTCATAGAATTAGAAGTCGGATGACTGTACAAGCCATTAGTAAACAATGGGTCGACACGGTAAAGAGCCGTCTACAGAACTTAAGAGATCTGTTATTGCTGCACGTGAGTCCGGAAAGAGTTATAGGAAGGTAGGAGAAGAACTATGAATTCCATTTACGACGGTTGCTGCAATTATAAAGAAATGAAAAGGCTTTGGAACAATCAAAACTCTACCAAGGTGTGGACGACCTCGCGAGATTTCAGAACGTACACCTAGAAGAATTGAAAGAATGGCTGCTGCGAATCCACGAGTGACTGCGGGTGATATTTGCCAAACATTAAGACTGTCTAAGATCGATGTCCACCCCTCTGCTGTACGTCATACGTTGAGAAAGAATGGTCTGCATGGAAGAGTTGCACAAAGAAAACCTTTGCTACGAAAAGCACACAAAGAAACTCCTTTAAAATACGACAAGGATCATTGAAATGATGGATTTGCATTCTGGAAGAAAGTTCTCTGGACAGACGAGACCAAAACTGAATTAGTCGGAAACAACGAGTAATGATATGTTTGGCGAAAATCAAATACTGCATTCGAGGATTAAAACATCCTTCTACGATTAAACATGATGGTGGTATTTTGCTTCTTTGGGAATGCTTTAGTGCTTCTGGTTCGGGAAAGCTTGTTGTCAACAACAGAATCTTGAATTCGAAGAAATATTATAAAATTTTGGAAGAGAATGTATTGCCTTCAGTTGGAGAGTTGCGAATGGGGTCGCAGTTGAATACTGCAACAAGATAATGATCCAAAACATAAAAGTCATGAAATGGCTTCAACAGAAGAATTTCAAGCTTCTCGAGTCGTAGAAAATACCCATCATTCAAGCAAAAGGTGAACACAAAAAGTATTAAATATGTTTGTAGGTTAATGTACAAAACACTTTTGTATATTAACTTTTTTTATTTTCCTCAATTTCTCTAATGTTTTACATTATATGTTGGAGTTAAACTAATTTTTATTATTTGTTCAATTTTTCCAAACGAACGGTGAACTTTTCATAGTTATTTTACGAATGGTACAAACGATAAGGACGAATATAAATGAAATATTTCTCTGTACGAATAATTATGATCACCACTGTAGTTAGCAGAAGATACCGCTTGTCGAGAAGATAACCGTTTCATCTACCCTTTATCTACTATCGATCTACTATATATATATATATATATATATATGGGATGAATTTCACAATTAAACACGTGAAATGAATGAATGCTGCAAACCCACAAGAAAAAAGAAAAACGATTCCAAGGCCTTTTGTGTATATATATATATATATATATATATATATATATACAGGGCTATTCAAATTGATTCATCCGATTTCAACTGAGAATACTTCCGTACCTATCAACCGTGCATCAACTGGGCATACACCACATGAAAGAGGAAATCTCCGAGTTTTACAAGATCACCGCGAGAGGGCTCCAAAGTCACGCCGTGGCCTATCCTAGCAACAAACAGTCAGTGTGAAAATGGCGTCCGCACAGCAGAAGTGCTCACTAGCCGTTGGATTGGTCGCAGTGGGCCCCATGACTTGGTGCTCCACAGCTGGCCCCCTAGGTCGCCGGATCTTACACTGCGACTTCTTCCTTTGGGGGTACGTTAAGGATACTGTGTACGTGCCACCGTTGCCCACATCTTTGGATGAGCTCCGAACTCGCATTGTTACTGCCGTAGTAGGGCGGGTCGTACTCAGGTGACAACATGAATCTGAAGGAAATCCTACCATCAGGGGTGTCTAAATTATGTGTTTTTACATGGGGAATTCAAATATGAGCTTATTTTTTGGATAGGATAACTCTAACCTACATCATTTTGTATTTCTAAATTGCCAATTTTACCCTTTTGAACCCCTTTATAATATATTAAAAGATATAAGGTAAATCATTTATATTGACAAGGCCAAATCAACTTTACATATATTTATTAATAGGTGAACTGCATGTATATCACTGGATATAATTACAAAGATCATTCTCCTGACATCTTGAACTTTGCCAGGTTGCACAAATCCTGCTTTGACTCAGACTTGGACATCAGCTTCCTGCTAGTCTCCTGAGCCCTGATCCCTCCATCCCACTTTTCCTGTGAGAAGTACTTAGCAGAAGCCTCAGTCACCATTTTAACAACCCTCTCAATGCTTTGTGTGTGGCAAGGCCAGTTGCGCACCTCCATGGGGGTGTTGATGAAGTTTTTCACCTCTGAGGTGCTTAGAGAGCAGGTGAGAGGTGGCTCTGACACACCTTCTGACCAGCTGATCAAGTCACCGATGCTGGAAGCATCACAATTGATGTCAGGTGTCCTTCTGCTCCTAACAGAGGAGTCCCCCAGCTGAGTGTCCGGGTCCCCCTCTCCCCTGATGGCCAGGATTCTCTCCACCCCTTCAATCCTCTCCTTCTGATCCTCAGAGCAGAGTAGTGTTTGGAGGATGACTTCACTGTGGGCATACCAAGCAGATCTTCTCACAGTTGGCATCACAATATCCAGCACCTCCTTTCTCTGGGACTTGAGGCAGTCCAGCTGAAAGAGATGTGCCAGGCCCTTCGATCCAGGAGTGCTTGACCTTCACGTTGAACCAACATGGGTAATACACTCCAATGATGAATTCCACAATGAATTGCAGAATCTTCAGGTTCTTTCCTTTAAGTCCGTGCTTTGACACCCAGAGCCTGAGAAGTCTGTTCGCTGTGGTGAGCCAGCGGCTGTGGTTTACTGGTCCTATCTCTAACAGAGCCAGCCCTGCAGGAAGTACTCCATCCCTGACTGCACAGACAATTTTATAGCCATAGTATTGATCAGTTGAGAGATCTTGAATGACCTTGTCAGGAAGCTTGATCAGTGGAGGGCCAACAGAGATTCGGGTGAAGTTTGGATTGATATCAAAGTCTGTAGCAGAATCAAGGAGCTTTCCTATTGGCCCGGATAATTTTTTGTCTGACAGAGTAGGGCCATCAAAGTCAACAATGAGATGGCGCAGGGGAAGTTCAACAGTGTGCAGGTTGCACACCAACCAGACCAGCTTTCTCCCCAGGTGCAGCTCCAGCTTCCGCATTACTCCAGCTTTCACACCAGTGTTGACATTTGTTGAGTCTCCTCCAATGGCCAACAAGGTCTTATCATAACCCCTCTCTTTCAGCCAGGCAAACAGGACCTTAGCAATCTTCTCCGCATGTGACTCCTCTTTAGTTGCTTTCTCTGGGGTAAAGTGGAACAGATAGTAGCTGCCAGGCTCTCTAACAACACTATAGTGTTCTTCCTTGATCTTTGCGGGAAAAGATTGGTCACTGCCCTCAGCTTCCATCATCACATTGGTCAGGTCAATCCGCCCATCAAAGAGGATGCAAGAGATCCCCCCCTCCTCCCTGCACTTCTTCTCGAACTGTTCCCCCAGCTCTCTCATCAACTTTCCTGTGCTCTCTTGACCTTGCTCTTATCAATCACTTTACTTGTATTGTCTTCTGTGATGATTCCTGCGTCAATCAGAGCTGCTGTTGCTATCGCTGCAGTTGGCCTCAGCCCTATGCCACTGTCACATGTGAACAGTAACAAAAAAAATATCAGTAGATAATCACTAAATCTATCCCCTCACTGCAAGCCGAGGTGGTGAAATAGCTTCATAAATCATGAGTCACTTCAAATATTTCACAAAACGTTTTAGAATGTTCTGAAACGTTACATTCTAGCCTCTGAGAAAGATGGCTCAGAAAATGGCCTTATGCGCGCCAGAAAACCGTCAAAATATTCCATATACCAAACTGTATGATAATTACAATTAAGTGGAATGGCACACCTTTTTATTTGTATTTAAATATTATTATTATTATATGAATTACATTATGTGTGTTTATATGAATTAGTTAGAACAATGCTCTATGAGAGATAACGTGAGCAGCCATGATAGAAAACGTGAGAACATATTCTGGGGTAACTACAATAGTAAAATAATCAACAATTTAATAATAATCAACTGCAAAATGATGTAGGTTAGGGTTATCAGAATTAAATATTTCTTCAGAATTGGTTCTATACACCAAAATATGTCATTTCAACACCCCTCTCCATTGATTTAAAAAAATGCATAGTATGACCCGCCCTACTGCCGTAGAGTCAGTGACAACGGACATGCTGGAGCGAGTATGGGAGGAATTCGACTATCGTATCGACGTTGCTCGTGTAACTAGGGGAAGTCACATAGAGCATTTATGAGGTGAGAGACAAAATTTGGACAGTTTTTCTTTTGGTTGATGTATCACAAATCACACTGTATTTGTAACATTAAAAAATATTCTCATTTGAAATCAGGTGAATCATTTTGAATAGCCCTGTATATATATACATATATATATACTCCTACCTCGAAAAAGTTTTTAGTATCTTTGCCAGTTCTCTCTGCCTTCTGGTTACAATTTGCTTTATGGTAGAAATTGGTAAAAAATAAATATTACGGTATTTCAATTTACAATATTACAATAATCTTTTACACATTTATTTATGTCTACCTCAGTAGTAGTTTGGCCTTTTTAAGCTTTAGGCTTTACTGGGATTTCGGATGAATTATAAGATAAAAACATTGCATATATATATACTCTAGGCAGGGATTCAAAGACTTCAAAACTCAAACAGTCCAGTTGTCGAAACTATTTATCAGTCCTGCTTTATAAGCACACCGGACAAAAAATTAGTCACCCCTCTCAGAATGTACCTAATAACTTGTGACGGCGCCTCTGGCCTTGATAACCGCACGAATCCGGCGAGGCAGAGACCAATTCATCATTTAGTATGCGAGGTACGCCTGCTGGTTCAAATTCATCGTCACTGGAACGAGAGGGCCCATTTCGTGGTACGAAAAACATCCCCAGAACATCACGGAACCACCTCCAGCCTGAACAACACCTTCGACGCATTCAGGATTAAAGGCTTCATTGGACCTGCGATGTACTCGTCGCCTCCCATCATTGGAGAACAAACAAAAACGGGACTCATCGGACCAAATTACACGTTTCCAATCTGCCGCAGTCCATTTTTTGTGCCTCTGAGCCCATTTATAACGTGCCAATTTGTGACTTGCTGTTAACAGCGGCCTCTGCCGTGGTACCCTGCTCCAGATGTCTATCGCATGCAGTTCTCGTCGCAATGTCCTTTCGGAAATTGGTCGCTGGAGAACCTCATTGGTTTCTTGGAGCAATTGTTCTCTGGTTTGAAAACGATTTGCAGTTACTAGACGAGAAACATGGCGGCGGCCCCTATTGTCGAGAATTGTTTTCCGGCCACAGTTACGCCGTCGATTGTCAGTTGATTGCGAACTACACCACTCTTTGTAAACTCGCTGGACAGTACGCGTTGACACACCAACAAATTGGGCTACTTCAGACATTTTGTGTCCGTTGGCTCTGCCAAACACGATGGCTCCTTTTTGCCACTGAGTAACGTCTGCCTCACGACCCATTTTGCAGACTATATCCAACACACACTTTGTTCTTCACCACCTCACGAAACAGATCTGATCCTGTGTGCTACGTCACCGCTACTTGTCACTTACCAATGCTACATCAGCGCCCTCTGTGTGACCTTGAACTTCCTACTATCCGTGCCGGTATGAAAATGTTTGTCTTTAACACCCCACTCAACACCAACACTGGCATTTTCACTACATGTACTTGTTAGTTTTATTTTTTAATATTTGTTTCCGGCACTTTTTTCTTTTAAATTTTATTATGATTTGTATCATTAAGTATATTTTTATATTTATTTCTTATTATTTTTAATATTATTTTTTTTTAGTTTCTAAAAATGTATTTTTGTTTTATCGATTTATTACCTTGATAAGTATTGTATTTTTATGGGATTTATTTCCTTCCAAAAAAGATTATTATCATATATATAATATATATATATATATATATATATATATATATATATATATATATATATATATATAGTAACAAAAGTAAGTAAGTATATATATGTGTGCCTTTCAACCTCTCAAATGTTCCGTGCGATGATTCCTCATTTCACTAAAGTCAAGCGTGTTCCTCCTTTTCTTTGGTATATATATATATATATCAAAATTGGAATCGGAATTGAAGATCTTTCTCAGAGTGAAATCTGAATTGCATTTAACGATTTTTATCATAGGATTCATATATATATATATATATATATATATATATATATATATATGGATTACATGATGAACAACGTTGAACTTCATACAGTTGACATTCGAAGGCATTCGATCACATTCAAGTCGATTTTATCCCGATATACAGTATACTATGTACTGTACTGTACACTTCAGATTTTATATGTAAATGATTACTTTTAAATAGACCTGTATAAGGACGAACACTTCTCTCTAATGCTCGTTTAGAACTTTTTGGTGTTGACTTTCTGCAGAGCGACTTTTTCCTATTCTATTTTGTTCCTCAATAGTGTTTCATTTCTTCCCAAAATCAGGCATGGAATAAACATTGAATTGCTGGTGGTCAGTACAGCACGAAGCATCACCGTTAATGGTTTATAGTGAGTATTTGATAAATATTTGCAAAAAAAAAGTAATTTACTTATTTTGGCTTTTGATGGCCCTAGCTATGGGAGTATTTGAATCCTATGATAAAAATCGTTAAATGCAATTCAGATTTCACTCTGAGAAAGATCTTCAATTCCGATTCCAATTTTGATCGTGACTGAAAAAAGTCGATTCCACTTCTAATCAAACTCCACCCCCCCTCCTCTATTCCGAAATAAATTCCAATTCTGGAATGGGAATCTCACAGCTGTCTTACATATAATAAAAGAGGAAAAAATAATAGCCTCTTGAACACAAAGTGAGGGAAAAGGAACCAATTAAGGCCTTTGTAGAAAATGAAATGCGAAAACACTCTCAGAAGGACTGTTACAGTTAACGCGACGAATAGTCTGGCAAGTCAATAGCATATTTGACAAGCTATATATTGCGCAAAAATAATAACGACAGAATTATGCAAATATCTTGTATATCATATATATATATATATATAAAACCTTGGTTAACCTTGGTTTTGCTTCCGCCCGAATTGTTTATTCTGACGAAGGTCAAGTCTGTTACTCCATATTAGACCTACAGCTCAGCTTAACGTGGAATCCGAACCACGACCGACCACGTTTGGTCAAAAATTACAAAGTCCTTCCTCAGATTCGATCTCACGACCTCCCGACTAGCAGGCCAGCGACTTAACTACTAGGCTACCCAGGGCACCCATTTATCTACCAGTCGATTTTTTTTATTATGTAGAAGGATCAACAGCTGGGTTAGCTAGCTGCCTACCGTCACCATGAATCGAACCCGGGGTCGATGGATTCGTAGTCAGCGATGCTAACCACTACACCACCGAGACGGCATCGAGAGAGAGAGAGAGAGAGAGAGAGAGAGAGAGAGAGAGAGAGAGAGAGAGAGATTCTGAAATAGCCCGCAAGAAAAATGAAACATCGAATCTGATTGGATATTTCATTTTTCCTGCAGGTTATTTCAGAATATAGAACTTAGAAAGTCAAGCGTTTAATATGAATATCATCCATATGCTGTGTATATATAACTTTAGTTTGAACAATGGTTCAGGATCGAGCTGCGGTCGACCCCTTCTATACACTCGGAAAGTATAGAAGTATAGAAATAATATTTCTAAATACCTATACCATCATTTATAGATACACTATACTCATACTTATACTGGTATGCCATCCCTGAATATATATATATATATATATATATATATACAAAGGAATACAAAGGGCACCAAACAGCAACAGACTGGCTGGTCCCCTACGAGGCTGTCTGTTTAAGAAGGAAGGTTCAAAGATGGAAGAAAATTTAAAGACAAAGAGTGTTTTGAAGTAAATCAAAGAAGGAAGATTGAAAAGAAAGAAAGAAATTTAAAGATATTAAATACACACATTCATATTATCTGATCCAAGTCCCAATTCCCACTTCGTAGCCTTCCTGTTCTTACCCTCAGATTTCTTACTTCGATCATGGGTTAATCAAGTTAGATTGGGTTAACTTAGGCTAATGACAATCCTCATTTTCGCTTTTGGGTCATTAATGACAGTTATGGCGTGAAGTGGGAATTAACTCGCGATTTCTTAGTTTTGACAAACTGTACATCAACCTCAGTTTTATCTTTTAATCAATAATTTTCCTATTCTAACACCTTAAATGTCTAAACTCATTGTTAAACATTATAACTAAACTTACAACATGGCGGTCGTAGGCACTACTAAGATTATTTCCCATTTTCAATACTAAGTTTAATACAACAATTGTAATAATTTTTTCATGGTTTTATTATTATTTTTCAACTTCTCTTCAATACAAGACTAAAAAGTCTCCTGTAAAAAGCTTTAATTAATTTATATTCTTTACTTAAACCATTCTTTAAATATTCTTAGTTCGAAATAAAGCCTTTGTCTTTATTATAAAGCAAATAATGGAAGTTAATCTTAAGTAAAATATTTCGTTTTATATCCATTTTTAAAACTTGTTTAAACTCTTCTTCTTTCTTCGCGTATCGGAACGTGTCTAAATAATGTATAATATTTGACTGAATCAAGAATAAACATTTCACATCAGTATTTGCGGGCAATGAAGTGGATTCGCGAATAATTCGATTATTATCGATTTGTACGTAACAAAATGACGATCGAAACTTGTTTATGTAGAATCGTTTTGAGGCATCGCAAATAAACGAGCAGTATTATAGGTAAATGAGCAATCGCGTCGACGTTCCAGCAATGACTGCGTGTAAGAGCGAAAGTTTCGTACCGCCAAACACAACCACACTAATAACGGTACGTACATAAATGAAGAGACGACCGCTATCCGCTGTCAAATCAACCCAAAGAATAAAAAATATCGACTCGAGTTTCAAGAGTCGAGACGACACCTTCAAGGAGGTATTGAATAAGGTCTGAGAAGCTTGGAGGCACTCCATCCATCTGGAAAGTGATAAATTGCAAAACATTTCGCTGCATGTAGTGCAATAAACTACGCACTTATCGATCTATAGAAGGAGACTTACATATATGAAAACTAACACACATCGTATATAAAAAACAAATGACAGAAAACTTTATATATATATATATATATATATATATATATATATTATATACACTGTATATATATATATATATATATATATATATACACACACTGTATGTATATATATATATATATATATATACAAGGTGGGCCGTAAGTTTCCATACATACGAAAATTTAAATTATGGTCTTCACGTGCGTCGGTATTTGGATCAGCAGTTTCCGGATGCTTGGATTGGTCGGCGTGGTCCTGTGGAGTGGCCTCCCAGATCCCCAGATCTCACCCCCCTTGATTTCTATCTTTGGGGGCACTTGAAGGCCATGGTGTATCAGGAAAAGATACGAGACATAAATCATCTAAAGGAACGTATCACCAACGCCATTACAAGCATAACGTCAACTGTGCTAATGCGTGTTCATCAACAGTGGGGAACACGTATTGAAATGTGTTTTCAAAACAATGGCAACAATGTAGAGCATATTATATAAATAAAAATGGTTGTCCATAAAAAAATGTTTATTTTTCCTATGTATGGAAACTTACGGCCCACCCTGTATATATATATATATTATATATATATATACTGTATACTGTATATATATAACCATCAATTACCAATTACGTATTTTGACGATGCCAAATCAAATATGACCTAAGTCAACTTAACCTAACCTAGCTTAACCTGACTTAATTTAGTTATTTTAATCTAACTTAACTTAATCAAATTAATTCAAACTAACCAAGATTCAGAGATATGTTAACTAAATATGACGCACTATGGTAGAACGTGACTTGTATTTGACCTAGGAATATACTGTATATATATATATATATATATATATATATATAAAATGAGTTACAGTATATTATTTGAACTGCATTATTGATTTTACAATATTTTTTGTTCTCATTTGTAGAGAAACTCTTCCAACAAACTACAAAAGTATAAAATTAATGTTAACAATATTTTCTTTCATTAAGAAAAAAATATGCATTATATTAAGGTTCATAACAACTGATACGGTTCTAACGGTAGAGCACCGCGCTTAGGTTGCTATCTAGTTGCAAATTTGAGAAGAAAAACCTTCAATGAACCCTCAAAGAAGGAGGGAGAGAGAGAGACAGAGAGAGAGAGACAGAGAGAGAGAGAGAGAGAGAGAGAGAGCTAAACCGAGTGGCAAAGCACGATACGAAATATGAAATAAAGCAATTAAAAAAATGTTACGTGACACTTATTAGAGAAATTAAGCGGGAAATGAATAATAGAACAACTCCCTTTCGTCTTGTTTCCAGTGATACCAAATATTGATCATTTGACAACTCTTCGCTGCCCGACACCACCATAATTACTCGACGACTCAAATCCACAAAATGGAACGACTTCAACGAATGAGCGCGTATTCATTCGTCTCCCACGACACGAATATATATATATAATATATATATATATATCGAACGATAACGGTAACGTACAACGATAAACACAACAACGATAGATAAACATTAAAAATCAAAATAAAACACGCTGAAACGATTAACAACGAGGACAATACAGTATCCTCATCATCTTTGTCAATAACAAGAAGTAACAAAAAGAGTAACAAGAAAAATGTGTGTGTATGTGTGTGTGTGTGTGTGAGAGTGAGAGAGAGGAGATATTCACGACCAAATGATAAACAACACTTAATGAGAATAAGTCATGCACACACTATAAATAATTTGTTATCTAGTGTTTCATTAATTAGTGATGCAACCATTTCCACACGCGCGCTCACAAACACACACACACACACACGTGTGTGTGTGTGTGTACCGATAATGTGCCCAGCCATCGACCCCCTAAGGTTGTCGGCTGTGTAACTTCCTTAAAAATAAATATTTTCTAAATCACTTTAAACCCAAACATAGCTAGAAGGCTGTGGATTAATTATTTGTTGGTGTCAGTATGTCATTAATAATGGTGAAAAAATTATTTATATTTAATAAAAAAAAATGGACAAAGGTCGATGGTGGGACCTGATCTCACGCCATCGACTCCTCTGTAAATAAAACCAAAAACAAATCAACTTAATATAACATTTTCACCATAAACCACAGGACGTTAAAAGTTGATAAGTAAACATATCTAAACATAAATAATGGTTAGAGATACAAAATCTGAATAAGAAAATCATTTATTTACATAAATATATGCAAAGTTTATACAGAAAAATATCTGAGAAATTTAAATTTGAAAAATTTGATCAAGAATGAATTATAGAAAGATATAACCCCGTATTAAATTAATTAAAATTCATGTAAAATACGTATGCTTACTTCCTCCTGACTGGAGGAATTTCTGGATTTATAAGAATACCTTTGATGTCACTTTTTTCGTAAATTTTTTTCCTATCTGGAAAGAAAAAGAATAGGTCGAGGGTTACGGAGGCTTTTTGGCGCATTTTCATGTATTTATCACAGTCACCATCCACAAGCGTTGCATCTTGAATACATGCTACATAATGAGATGGATTGTGATGCTTAGCAATGACCACTTCAACAATGATGTATTTTCCAGCAACTGGAGCTTTATCAACATCAGCAGGCTGTGGGAGTTCTCTAATATTACTTCCAGTGAATGAATAACTGCCTAACAAAAAAAAACGTTTTTGCTGCTGATTTAATTCTAAGACCTGTTTCTGGATAATATTGATGTGCTGATTTCAAAAATCACCTTAGATTTTGTCCATCACATCAGGTTTTCGTGCAATGCAATATGCCTATTTTGGGTGATCCATGAAGGGCGCTTATCAAAATTGATGATTTTTGAGACCTGTTAACAGCTGTTTTGCTGTTAAAATTTTATCTGTGGAATACGCAAATCTGTGCATTAAATCTAAAGGTCATGTACAACATATTAAAATCTTGGGTATCTGTGATTTCCTCAGGTGTGAGCGTGACGTCATGATCTGAGAGAGATTTCCCATTGGCGGAGTGAGAGCAGCCGGTTCCGCTAGTGACGTTACTTGTAAACTTTCAGCAGTTGGGTTGCAACATGAGCATTAAAGTTCACTGTCTCAACAGTCATCTGGATAAATTTCCAGAAAATCTTGGTGATGTTAGTGAAGAGCAAGGTGAAAGGTTCCACCAAGATATCAAAGTGATGGAAGAACGATACCAAGGAAGATGGGATACCCATATGATGGCTGACTACTGCTGGAGCATGCAAAAAGATTGTCTTGACATCTCTCATTCTAGGAAGTCCTATAAGAGAAAATTTATCAGCACTGAAAAGTAAGAAAACAAGAAAAAGACAATGTTAAGAAAACTGGTCCCGTGCTTGCTTTAATATGGATTCATTTTTTGCTTATTTAAACACTTTTAATCACTTTATGTGTCAATATTACCATTGTATATTAAAGTTCACTCCCTGCACAATTGTTTACTTTTCCATGCTGATTCTGAGTATGTAAAAACTTATTTTTTGAAAAGAAAAAAAATTGGGCATAACCCTGCCAAAATGCGATAACTCCAAAATATCCGTATTTGATTGCTCGAAAACCTGACGTGATAGGCAAAAACTAAGGTGATTTTTTTAAATCAGCACACCAAAGTTACCTAAAAACAGGTGTTGGAATTAAATCAGCAAAATTAGTGTTGGGCAGTGTAATCGGAAGCCGAATCTTAGTTTTGTATTTCCTGAGTCTGATTCTCTTCTCCTTCATTATCACTCGAACTGTAGTCGTCTTCATGGTCTCCTCCTCTTAGCACCCCTACCCCTGCCTTTGCTTTTGTACTTGCACGGGCCACGACCTCCTTCTTTCTTGTTTTTTTTTTTCTCTTTCTGTCTTTCTTCCCTGTTTCTTCTCTTGGAAAAGTTCTTTCCTCTCTTTTGTAGCTAGTTCTCTCTTCTCTACTAATGCCTTAAACTGTGGTGACGACGAGCAAATAGCTGCAGTCACTTTTTTTGGAACTGCATTGAATCCTATAGTAGATGCAGGAGTTTGAGGCGCAGACACAGGTGCATGAATTGGGATTACTGGATTTGAGTTGGGGGAATTAAAGTTCGTGGAGGTGGAGTTGAAGATCGATAGAAAATCTTGGGAAAAAAGACGTATTTGCACTACTACTACTACTACCACCAACTTGATCTACTGGTGGGACCAGAGAGGGTTCTACTGAAGAAGTTGAAGAAGGTCCTACAGAGGGTTCTCTCTCTCTCTCTCTCTCTCTCTCTCTCTCTCTCTCTCTCTATCTCTCTCTATATAATATATATATATATATATAGTGACAGAGACGCCTTCAGATACTTTCACGATTTCTACCTTCACAATAAGCCCATTGTTTCCATCGACACAGCCGCGACAAGATGGTATCACATTGTGAGACTCCCTCAAGCTTTCCCTTTCTGTTGTGAGCGTCACACCGCGCGTTTCTCTCTTCGAAGAAAATTTTAGTAGCACATTAGATCTCATCATGTAATAACGTTGTAGCAGGCCCTTTTGGCCTGGTGACATTCACCTAACTTTATATAAAGACTCATTTCCTCGCACGTTATTATAATATTGAAGTAATTTCCAAGTGCACATTTATACATTTCAACTGAACTTGCATTCATTCTGTCAACTTGTATTCAAACAACTGCACCTTTTATTTGTCGCACTTAGGTATCATTTATTTTGTTTAATAAAGGGAGAAAACTCACTCTATTAATTTCCTAACTAATAACATTATTTGATCTGAAAAGGTCAGGTGGCCCTAGCCTCGAGCAATCATCATTAACATTAACCAAACTCAATTAATTAATTAATGTTATTGTTGTTATCATATTGCCTACGAGGCAACTACAAATTGGTGACAACAAATTGGTGACCCATAAAAACATCATTAATTAACAAAATTACTTTATTATAGCAGGCCCCTTGTCAATGTCCCTTATAAAGTGGTGACTATATATATATATATATATATATTATACTAACAACCAAGGTTATGATAGAAGGGACCAGTGATGTAGTCGAGACCACCAAGTCCGAGACTGAGACCGAGACCGAGACCTGATCCTGTGAGACCAAGATCGAGACCGAGATCAAAGGTTCGAGATCGAGATCTACCTTCCGAGATCGAGACCCTTAAAATTCGAGACCGAGATCGAGACCAAGCTCATGCCTTTTCAATTTGTTTTACACTACTATGGAAATTAGACTATGTTAAGTAAATTAATAAACTAATAACTAGCGCTAACATAAAAAAATCCAGACCCACACCCCCCGCAAGACAAACGTGGCAACTCAAAACAGGGTGACTGATTAGTGAATACCTAGAGTCCCTTACTTTTACAAACTTTCATAAACATTCTGAATTGTGTCTGTTCAACCAAGCCACCATCATGAGTATGCCAATAACGTGTATTTTTCATTACGGTCTCGAGAGGTCTCGAAAGGTCTCGGGGAGAAAAACCGAGACCGCGTCTGTCAGACCGAGATCGAGACCGAGATCTAAATAGCCGAGACCGAGATCGAGATCGAGATCTGCAAATTGGGTCTCGAGATCGGTCTCGAGACCGAGACCGATCTCGAGACCTACATCACTGGAAGGGACCGACAGCCTAACATGAGGTCCGAACCATGCACGTATGGTTCCTTTAACATCTGAACACACACACACACACACACACACACACACACACACACACACATATATATATATATATATATATATATATATATATATATATAGGGTGTCCCAAAAAAACTATATACTCTTTATAACATCATATATTTTATAATTAAAAAAAAACCAAACAATATATTGTTATAGCAATTGCCAATGACAGGTAAATTAGTAATCTAAGTGATCAAAATGTTATAGCGAGTTGTTTGCATATAAAATTTAATTAACTACGCCAAGTGCTCAAAATGTTCTCCGGCGGCATGAATGCACTTTTGAATGCGTCGACTAACTGATTCGCAGACATGGACTAATGTGGATGCTGTGATGGTCCCGCACTTTTCCCTAATTGCATCCTTAAGGTGTTCGAGTGTTGCAGGTCTTGTACCATAAACTGCATCCTTCAGGTAGCCCCACAAGTAAAAATCAAGTGGAGTCAAGTCCGGTGAACGTGGAGGATACTCAACGCTTCCTCTTCGTCCTATCCAACGGTTAGGCAACGTTTCATCGAGGTACCTTCTGACATCACAATGATAATGAGGGGGGGCTCCATCTTGTTGAAAGTAAAAGTCGTCGTTTCCAAACAACTTCCGAACTGCAGGTATAATTTCTGTCCGCAGCATGTCGAGATATGCGGCACTGGTAACTGTCCCATTAAAGAAAAATGGTCCAACCAAACCCCTGGATGATAAACCACACCATGCTGTTAATTCTGGTAAATTAACATGTTTATCCACATAAACGTGTGGATTATCAAGTGACCAGTACCTGCAGTTGTGTCGATTTACTGTGCCATTCAGCTTGAAGGTAGCTTCATCAGACCACACGATTTTGTTGTATTGAAAGTGCATTCATGCCGCTGGAGAACATTTTAAGCACTTGGCGTAGTTAATTAAATTTTATATGCAAACAACTCGCTATAACATTTTGATCACTTAGATTACTAATTTACCTTTCATTGGCAATTGCTATAACAAATATATTTTTTTTTTTTTTAAATTATAAAATATATGATGCTATAAAGAGTATATAGTTTTTTTTGGGACACCCTGTATATATAATAGTGGTGGACCAGATGTCAGTTTTTCAACATCTGCGGATGCGGATATTTAGTTAATCTATCAATATAATATAGAATTATGAATATATGACAACATTTTTAAAATTTCGTGATATTACTATTATGGCAGGCAATGCATAAGAATTAAAATTAATATTAATGTTTTCATTATGATAAAAATAATAACTTTCTCAAGAGTTTCAGCCGCAGAAAATTGAATGAAACAAGTTCCATTCAATTTTCTGTGTTACCAGGTATTTATATTTTGAGGTTTATATATTTGTTTCTTCAATAATTAATACTTTACATGAAATGTGCATGACTGAGCCTTATAAGCTACTTTATAAGCTAATTTAATTGTAAATTGCATAATTTATTAGAGGTAATATCCGCATAACATCCGCAGTCAGAAGTGCGGATGCGGATGTTAAAAATGATGCAGATATCCGGTCCATCACTAATATACAGTATATATATATATATATATATATATATATATATATATATATATATATAGCCTCGTTAACTTCGTTCAGGTTCCGTGTGTTGGTTTCTCTTCACACGAAGGTCAAACTAGTAGCCCCGCCTCTAGGCCTGGCTTGGTGGAGGAGCGAGTTGCTCTCTTGCGCTCTCTACCACACGTAGCCAGGTACACCCGGCTCATCTTGTACCGTCCTGAGCCAGGCAACTAGCCTTCTCTTGAAGACCTCAAATTTGACCCCTGTAACGTTTCTGAGGTCCTTTGGAAGCTGGTTAAAACGTCTTGGCTCCCTGACAACCAAGCTATTTTTCTTCAGTGTTGAGGAGGTACCTTGTCGGGCCTTTAATTTTGGAACACTACACATCCTGCCTTTCCTATTTTCTAGCGTTGTTTGGATGGTATTGGTTTAGTTTGAGGTTTGGTACCAGTTTTTCGATTATTTTCCATATGTAGATTATGGTGTACCTCTCTCTTCTTCTTTCCAGGGAGTACAGATTTAGTTTACGTAGTCTTTCCCAGTAGTTGAGTTCTTTGCAGCCATCAATCTTGGCTGTGAAATGTCTCTGCGTTTCTTCTAGTTTATTAATTTCTTCCTTTTAATATGGGGACGTGAAAACTGAGCAGTAGGGCGGCTCGTTTTTACACTTTTTTCGATATTTGATTGGGGGTAGTGCGGAAAAGTTGCGATTTGGAGAGAAAATAAAGTGTGTAAATTTTTTTGATCTACGTCAATACCTTCCGGTGGCGGCGAGTCCTTAAAAATCGAAAAATAGGCCAACGGGGTAGATTGGAAAATGGTTTTAAAGACTTACAAAATAAACAATAAAAATTTCAGCACAATCTGTTAATAACTTCCGGTGGCGTCTTAGCCGTTAAAATATACAAAATATTGATTTAAAGCAAGTTTTAACAAGATGTTATACAAATGTTAATTCCGGTATATTTCTGTGCAAACAACCCTAAGAACACTATTATAGGCTTGAATAAATTAATAGCAGTCATTGAACAATGAACATTATATAAAAATTATATAAAAATTTTAGGTGTTTTTAGGCCTATTTTTCGATTTTTAAGGACTCGCCGCCACCGGAAGGTATTGACGTAGATCAAAAAAATTGTACACACTTTATTTTCTCTCCAAATCGCAACTTTTCCGCACTACCCCCAATCAAATATCGAAAAAAGTGTAAAAATGAGCCGCCCTACTGAGCAGTATTCAAGTTTTGGTACGATCAGTATTCTCAGCAGGGGAATCATTACTGTCTTGTCCCTCCTTTTGAACGTTCTTAGTACCTGTCCCGCGACTCTTTTTGTTTTGTTTATCGCTATCTGATTTTGTGTCTCAAATTTGACATCATCGGTCATTATTTATGGCAGTGGTTTTCAAACTTTTCAGATCAGAGAGCTCTTCCAAAATTTCAAGCCACATCACGGAACCCTATTGTTAGAAAATCTAGAAGAGGAAAAGCCACTGTTATCCCAAGGCGATATGATGACTGGGCTGATTAATGCAGCATTGCTTGTATATATTAAGTTAAGGTATATATATCCATCTCATAATTGTAAGGCGAGTGAAAAATTGTCATTTATTTTGGAGCCAATTTCTGGGGCTCTTGTGATATCATTGTTGGGCTCAGACAGCATCCTTTTCTACTCCTTTGTTGATTATGTTACTGATAGAGCGTGGTCTTTGGTAGTTTAGATAAAGGATTGTTGCACCGTGCAATGGCGCAGGTTGTGTCGTTGTTGCAGGGTTTAAAAGAAGACTATAAATAGTGCCCTTTTTTCACTTTTTGTATACGGGCTTTATAAGATGACTTGGTAATTATAGTATATTAAAATACACTCAAACCATAGTCCAATATAATAACCAAGTTTTATCATAAAACCTCATTTCATTAATAAAATTTCATACAAAAGTAGAGTCGTAGCGCCCTCCCATGTGAGCGGTACAAATCCCATTCAACAGTACTAATTATGAGGTTGAGGTGATGGACACGCGTTTGGAATAGCCGGTAATTTCGGATTAGAGCCAGGATTTGTTGCATATTGTGCTCATGTTTGTAATAACATATAGTTTAGAGGAAACAAGAACAATATAACTTTTCATTACTTTCGGAGAAATAAACAGTTGTATAGAGTATGGTAAATATAAATAGTATGCGTAAGCTGTAGATTATCTTATATTCATTTTAGTATGACAACTCATGAATGAGATGAAGAGACTTGATAATTATGAATATATTCGATAATTATACAGCTAAGGGACGTCGCCGAGTTCGGTGATAATTTTTGTTTTTTCTGTGTTTTTTCATGCTTTGTGTAGTAGATATTGTCAATAGTTGTGGAATTATGAAAAAACACCAGTTTTAAGGTGTTTTGGATAGACAAGTACCACTGCACAAAGCACGCAACAGTAGCAGAAAAAACAAGAATTATCACCAAATAATAAAAAAAAAAATCACCAATTAAAGCAATGTAACCTAACCTAACCTAACTACCTAACCTTACCCAAACTTTTTATCGCACTGAGAACAATTGCAGGATTCCGGAATAACGCCGTGGTCTCTGAAAAGGTCTAAGGCTAAATCGTCATTAAAAAAATAACGATGAACTTCGATATAATTAAGACTGCAAGTTTCGCAGACCATGTTGGAATCGAGACTGAGAAATGGCGCGATTTTAAACCTGGGATAGAGCCAGGTTTAAATTTGATTGGCTGGATGACGTCACGAGTGCGCTTGTCGCTTGGTGATTGGTTGACGTCCGCCATGTTGATCATGGCGGCGATAGCGGCAAATTCAAATTTTTTCTAACATAATTTCCTTAAACTTCATAAAATACATATTCAAGGCCCGGGAGAGGAATAACGGGCCCTGGTGCTACTTTTGAATCCAGACTCCTTCATCTCCGATCACCCCCTTCTCTACCTTCCAGGTCGGGTCCCCCTGAGGCCCAGCCCTGGTGCTTTGACACCTCATGCACCTACATCCCTCTCTCCCGGGTCCTGATATATTGGATCCAATATATTGTATATATGAATGCACGATGAAAAGTACAAGTTATCCTAACTTTTTAATTCCAAGAAGAAGACAAACCAATATTCGCGCCGTTTGATTTCAGAAAAGGTTGCACGTAGGGGATTAGACATCAAATATGTTTATAAAAAAAAAAGAGTTCTAAGGTTTAATTGTATCGAACGTGCTAAATGAAGTGAGCAAAAGTTGATAAGATCTTCACATGTTAATAATTCTTATAGGTCTGGGCTGGGATAGGTAAGGGCCTAACAAAACTGTCCCTCTTTAGATGACATTTTTTATTTCAATTTAAAGCGGGTCTCTTTTCGTCCATCTGACGAAGTCAAATCAAGTTAGCTGGAGTTGCTACATTCTTTACGTCAAAACAAATTACACTGGTGTCAATAATCCAGCAGGGTTGAAGCACCTTAAACAGAAAAAAACAAAAAAAACAAATTACATTTCCTTCGAGTTTCGCCAAGAAAATATTTTAATTACTTTTTTGTAAACAACATTTGTCGTCTGCAGAATTGGAGGTTGTGTATATCAGGAATTTGGTGTATTATTTAGGCCCATATACAGGGTGTTTCAAGTTGACCCTAGAAATATGGAAATTGGCAGAATTTGTAGCGGCGGTATCCTATTTTGGCGTCCCAGATTATTTGACAATTACAAAATAAACAAAAGCGTCCTAAATACAAGCAATTGGCGAATGTGTATATTTAGTTACTTCCTGACATATATGATAGTGCAGTATCCAGTGTGATATACTTGTCTATGTATCAAAAATAAAGGTAATTATATAGAAAACGGCGCAACCCGAAGTATGATGTAAAAAACATTTTATTAGGTCAATTTCGATGTGCTGAAGCCAAATCTGTTAACCATTTGGTGTGCAAATGCTTCAAATTAGAGTAAATGTTATTTATATTTTACTCTTATTTTGAAGCATTTGCCTAAAAAATGGCTAACAAATTAGGCTTAAGCACATGAAAACTAACCTAACCTAACCTAAGAGTAAAATAATCAAATCATTTTGCTAGATATTTATTTTTACATAACATCCCTAGTGATCAGAGACTTCATTTTTTCCTCAAAGCTGCGGCAAAGTTATATCCTCCCAATGTTTAAGTTAAAGGTAAGTTGATTTGATTATTTTACTCTTAGGTTAGGTTAGTTTTCATGTGCTTAAGCCTAATTTGTTAGCCATTTTTTAGGCAAATGCTTCAAAATAAGAGTAAAATATAAATAACATTTACCCTAATTTGAAGCATTTGCACACCAAATGGTTAACAGATTTGGCTTCAGCACATCGAAATTGACCTAATAAAATGTTTTTTACATCATACTTCGGGTTGCGCTGTTTTCTATATAATTACCAAAATGAATACTCATATTTTTGGTAAAAGTTGCTTAAAATTAATTGAAACATGCATGAAAATTATTGACTACCCAGTTAGGTCAACTGGTAACATGGTAAAAATTTTGGTAATGGTTCAGAATACAGGCGCCACTTAAGCAAAATTTCGAAAAATACCATAGAGACAAAGTTGTTTCTCTCATTAAAATACGTTGATTGTATATGTTGCCTAGTCAAAAAAATAGTTAAAAAATTGCTAAAAAAGTGTATAACTTAACATGTTATTACATTATCATTTGTATAATTTGTCTTGGGGGGGTATAGGGGCTCACCCCCCCCCCCCCCTGTAAAGATCACACATCACAAATTGGTTGGTATAGGGTTCATTTTGTGATGCGTGATCTTTACAGGGGCTCTGCCCCCATTAGGGTGCATTAAACGCCCCATGATTTTCAAAAAGTTGTAGAATTTTAATGTCTATTCCCTCAAATGTTACACTTGTTGGTAGAAGTATGTATGCAAAAAATAAATCAAATCGGAGGTGGTCCTGGGTGGCCACCGGCCACTTTTATATATTAGTAGTGATGCACCGAATATTCGGCAAATATTCGGTATTACTTATAATACTAATATACAAATATTCAGTATTACTATACTTACATTGATTGAAAGTTGAAAATGTATAAAACACAACGCCAATGTCACTACTCCAACTTTGCTCGTTTCCGCAAATTTGGCCTCGCTTTGCGGTCACATTCAACCACTTGAAGAAGATTTTGGAAGTGGTCTTCTCCTCTTGCAGCTGAGACAAAATCAGTTGTGAGCTTTACTGCTCTCTCCGCAGGGTCATTCACAACATTTAACCCATCCACAATGGACTTGGCTGCCTTGAAGTGGTCATTGTTCTGCCAATTGTCAACATCCTCTGTTAGGAAGGTCATATCCAGGTGAAGAAGGTTCACTGTAAACCACGAGTCCTCGTTCACAAGATCAGCCAGGGTTGTCGCTTCTGTAATTTTTGGAAATGACGGTTTGCCATATCCAGAACTGTAGCGGTGTTTTGGAGTGCTTGGCATTTCATCTGGTTGTATGGCCAGTAACACATCTGCAAGGGCACGACGCTCCTTTTGAGGTACTGCATTGCTGAACAGTGCCAAAACAACCAGTTCTGGGGTTAAATACCACAAATGTCTATCAAAGGCTTTCACAGCGCTGACTGAAATGATTGAGTTGACAGCTTTATAGTTGAGCAGAGTCTTGTATAAGCACAAATCAAACCATGGGGCATTTGAAGCAGACTGACATATGAGCTACCAATCACAATAAATATAAACAACAAACTACTCTAGTTTTTCCTGTTGATGTTGTGTTGTTACAGTTCCTCGAGGTAGTACAGAAATTTGCTCTTCAAGTAGGCATATTTTGATGGAATAAAGAATCTTTGACATCCACCTTGCTTTATGCATGGCCCCAGGTCTGTGGAGTGTTCCTTGTTTTGTGACATCATCATCGAGGACTACCTGGCAGAGTTGTGCCATTTCCTTATAGTCTTCCCTACAGTATGAAGCGCTTGTGCGGATTGTGCTTAAAACCTTGTTTTTGCAGGATAAAAGCAGTTGTTGTGCATCGTCATCATTGAAATGTCAATTTTGGTTAAACTTTCATCCTTTGCATGCGATATGCGTTCCCAATTCTTCTGGAATCTTTGGAACAAAGATGCTTCTGGAGACTTTGATGTCTCAATTTTGAGAGCGTCAAACACATGATCCAGGATTACCTCTCCAACATGATGGCGACATGCACACCACAGAAGAGCACGGTCCAGTTTTGATTGAATGGTAACACAGGCAGCTGTAACGTGTCCAGTGTTTGATGCTGTTGTGTCAAAACATAAGTTGACAACTGACTGTTTGCACTTCCATGAATGTAGAAACGTGTAAGTGTGCTTGGCAATGATGTCACCTGATGACATATCACTTCCACGAGGATATCTAGCCACTCCCAGTAGCTTTACATCAGTGGCATTCCCAACCAACACTGGCAATCTTTCTTCCTTGCCATTCTTGTTTGTGAGCGTATGCATCTGCATCTGCTTGCCATCCTAGTGAAGTGTTGCAGCTGTTGGGGCGATCCAATTTTCTCGAATATCTTTGGCGATAGCACTTGTTATTGATCGTCGAGCCTTATCAGCAGTTGAATACGACTTGGCCACACGACGTGGATCACCTCCTGCCTCTTGAATTACAGCTTCGGTGAGCACAGCCTGTTGAACAGGAGTTATGTTTAGTCGAGTAGCAACAGACACGACTGAAGGCCTTTTCAGAATATCATGAGGAATAAAGGCAGACGTACCTGCATATGTTGATCTGTGGTGACTACGCTTCCTTTGAAGCTCTGGAATCGCCTCTTCTTCAGTTTCTTCCAAGCTATCTGCAGAGGCACTATCATCAGAGCATACAGAACTTTTCATCTCTTGTACACTGGATGATTCATGACGTTCTCGTCTTGAAGCTTCCGCTAAGATGCGTTTTTCTTTTCTACGATCTTTATCAGCTTTCTTCTTGTCAACACTACCAAATGAGGCTACTCTGTCAGATTTCATTGACTCTAAAAATGCTCTATCTTCCTCATTCTTAATGTTTGTCATTGCATCTTTTGTCCATACACCAAAGGTCTTATCAAGACGTTCATTCATGGATTGCAACTTAGCCAAAGTGTTTGGAGATTCTCTGCGAGAAACAGGTATTTGACGCAATTTGTTATTGTCATTAAGAAGGTCAAGTATTAGTTTGCAGCATTGATGGTCTGAAAGCATAGGAATATTTGCTTTAGTGTAGAATGTTTTCAGCTGGATAAGGACTATGCTGGCAGATTTCCATTTGAGTGGCTGTGTTTGTTTGCCTTCACATATTTCTTTCTGGATGTGCCACATCACGCATCGAAGAACCTGCCGGCAAGTTGGGAGGCGGACTCCTGTCAATGTACCATCTCCTTCTGTAAGAGCATTGCCAAGACCAAAAATGGCACTTGCTAATCTGGTCTTCTTAGCTTCCATTGTTACAGCTTCCATTGTTTCTGAAAGACAATAAAGGATATTATTAGACTATAAGTGAAGTTTCGTTTATGGTACATGTTTTATGTAAATCACCCCTTTAGGGTGCATCAAACGCCCTTAGGTTCTTGGATTTTAATGTCTATTCTCTCAAATGTTATGTAAATCACCCTTAGCAACTCTATATTAAAAGAAACAATGTAAGTAGTCAACTGGTTGGTAAATAAAAAAAATAGATATTTTTACATAGCGCGGCCCCCGAAAATTGCCGCGAAAATATAAAAGTGACCGGTGGCCACCCAGGACCACCTCCGATTTAATTAATATTTGGCATACACACTTCTAGCAACAAGTGTAACATTTGAGAGAATAGACATTAAAATCCAAGAACCTAAGGGCGTTTGATGCACCCTAGCCCCCGTGCCCCTGAGACCTAAATTATACAAATGATAATGTTGTTATGCACTTTTTTAGTAATTTTCTAACTTCTTTTTTTTTTTACTATGCGACACATGCAATCAACTTATTTTAATGAGATAAACAACTTTGTCTCTATAGTATTTTTCGAAATTTTGCTTAAGTGGTGCCTGTATTCTGAACCATTACCAAAATTTTATAGTGGGCATACTAGGGGCCCTTCAGCCAATATGGGTGGCTCCACTGTTGTTATAAACAAACCATAAATACAGTTACATGCAAAATTAATATCCAATTGAACTCTGCAGATTGTCACACATCTACTAGCTATGCATTAACTTCAAAACATTGGATCTTGTGAGTCATTCATCAATACCACTACTGTAGGTCATCCCATCACAAGAAGTTTTACATGGATCTATATAGCTATAACCTGAATAATGTAATATAAACTCTACAGTTAAGATAAAAGGAGTAGGTAGGACTGCAAAGACTGTATAGAGTACTTGAATGTACACCCCATTCAGGGTCTCTCATTTAAAGGTGTCTATGAGGCAAGTTAGGTGATTGGTTAGGTTGTCGTGATTTTTGTTTAAACTAATCAAAATATCACAACTATTTGGCATGATATATTGGAAGTCATAATATATTTGCGGTATATTTTTTTAATACATAGACAAGTGTATCACACAGGAAACAGCACTATTGTATGTGTCAGGAAGTGACTAAATATACACATTTGCCAATTGCTTGTATTTGGATTTGCTATTTGTTTATTTCGTATTATTAATAATTGGGATACCAAAATAGGATATTGTAGGTAGTAATTTAATGTAGTCAATTAGGTCAACTACAAATTCTTCTAATTTCCATATTTTCTAAGGTTGACCTGAAACCCCCTATATAACAGAAAAATATATTTTATTGATGTTAGAAGGTTATACTACAAGGTGGGCAAAAAGCCTGGTACCCCCTCATTTTGCATATCTAATTTTTACATATTTGATATTTACATACCAAATTTTGGTAAATTCTTGGTTTAGAGGCATCCTTCAAATTTTTATTAGAACAGAAACTAAAAGCTTAGATTTCTTCCTGATACAGATGATGGGTGTCGAAAATATTTCTTTTATTTATAAATGCACAAAATAATAAGATTTCCACCCCACACTATTCATAAATAAACTATTGCCTATCCAATGGTATACTGTAATTTTATATAGCTGTATTTTGTGTATTAAGAGGACACCTCCAAACTAGTTTAATAAGTCTACAGATCTGGTATTTACATATCTATTTTTCACATTTTAGTAATTATTTAGTAATTTAGTAAAAATTTAAATAAATAAAAAATGTCAATATGCATAAATTCTTTCATATATACCATCTTATTTGAGGGGGTGCCCAGACTTTTGCCTACACCTGTAGATTAAGTTTATGTATTTATAAATCTTAAGTAGATGACTGTATAGTAGGGTGGTCCATAAATTGAAGTTTTGATTTTTTGTTATTGCCGGCGGTAACTTGTGAGGAATGAAAAACACCTCTGGCCAATTTTTTCCCAAATCAATCACTTTTTAGGGGTAGCACACAGTACTTCATTTTTGCACTTTGCACTACCTAGTAGATTTACTTGTATATTATTTCCAGTTCCAGTATACTCTTTTCCTTGACAGATTATTGGTGTAGTGTTCATTTGTTGTGTTTAGTGGTTGGATATATGATGACTCAGTTCGAAGCTCTTGCTTTTATCTCCTGAAGGAGATAAGTGAAGGACAGCTTCTTGGACAGCAAATTACCATCACGTGGAGAAGTATTGTCATGCTTCCTTCATCACCACACTAATCTCAAGAAGGAGTTTGAAGGAAAGTGCTCAGTAGTGTGGGGTCAACTTGAAATATTTTGGAACAAAGCTCGAATCCCGACAAGGGAAAAATACAAAGGAATCCAAAGATCTTGGACCTTCACCAAGATTGGATCAAAATAAAAAAAGGACGAATGAGGAGGAGCCAGAAGCAGGTGAGTTGGATGATCAATGATAAATAAATAGTTTCTCGAGAGTATGACATATTATACTGTACAATAGTCAATACATTTATCATATATATATTATATATTATTATTTATATTTAGGTGTACAACGAAGAGGGATTCAAGGAGACACTTCGGAACCTATTTGATATGGCACATGCTGATGCCTTGTCTCTAATCAAAAACCCAGAAGACAAGGCCTTCTTGCTGGCCCAGCGAGAGCCTGGAAGACGGGATGCATGGTGGGAGTAGACAGAAAAACAGCAGAAAAAGAAAACAAGCTGCCCACAGGAAGATGGAGGAGGAGATGCGAAAGAGAAAGGTGAGATTGTTCTTCAAATTCCTACTTTCATTTGATTGCAATGATTAGGTTGTTCGTTAACACTAATTGTCCATTTTCTTCAATTGTATTGTCAATCTCAGCTCCTTGGAGTCCCCAAAATACCAACTGGATCAGGAGAACACCAAGCCAGCGCAGTTTTTGAATTATTGACTGATTGGGGCCTCGAAGAATCTGTCATGGGGATGTGTTTCGACACCACTGCCTCCAATGCTGTTGTTTGAATGGAGCGTGTGTGTTGTTGGAGCAGAAGTTGAAGAAAGACCTCCATTTTGCCTGCCGTCATCACATCATGGAAGTGATGATTGGTGGAGTTTTCACTGCTTGCTATGGCCCAATGAGTGGACCTGATGTTCCATTGTTCAGCAGGTTTCAGAGCAAATGGACCTTCATCGACACAGGAACATACGGCACCGGATGGGATGGAAGAGGTGCATCGACTCTTGGCCCCCTTAGAGATTGGATTCTCCGCTTTGCTGAGGAAAAACACTCCTCAAAATCCTTTCGAGATGACTATCAGGAATTCCTCGATCTGTCCATCATTTTCTTGGGAGGGAGCATTGACAACTACACCTTCAAGCGACCTGGCCCCATGCACCAAGCCAGATGGTTATCTAAGGTGATCTATTCATTGAAGATGTGGCTGTTCAGGGGACAAATCCCAGCCCTCACTCCACGAGAGCAAAAGTGTCTTAAGGATGTACAGTGTCTTCGCTGTTTCCATCTACCTGCAGGCATGGATGACAGTGCCAATAGCTGCTGCTGCGCCTCGCAGCGACCTCAGTCTTCTGCAGAGTCTTCGGGAATACCATGACCCCAAAATTTCGGAAGTGGCATTAAAAAAACTCGGCAGTCATCTTTGGTATCTTTCGGAGGAGATGGTGGGACTCGCGATTTTCGATCCTGAGGTGTCTGAAGAGACTAAAACAGCAATGGTGAAGGCGATGGAGGAAGTTGAAGGAAAGCCTGATTGCCAGAAGAGAAGGAAAGATGTTGCTGAGGGGGCTTCAATTGAGTCACTAGCAACAGCAAACTCAAAAAGACTGCTGTTGTCTCTGGCATGACTCCAGATTTGAAAAAATTTACTGGAGCACAGCTCTGAATTTACTTTTTTTCCCCTTACACCACTAGATATGTTAATGATAGTAAGCTCTTGAATTGACGACATACCAATTACAAATTGTTTTAGCTAAACATAATAATACAATAATGTACAGTTTATAACTCACCTTAAGTTTATTTATTCATTGCAGCAGCAACAGTGGATGATGTTAGACCTGCATGTAGGCATTTGTTGTGAATTTACCGCCATGTATGCTTGGCCACTGATCAATGGCTTTCTGTGTGATCATTACAGCAGATTTGTGCCTGGAGCTGGACCCTCCTTCACAATTCTGCACAGCTTAGTCAAATGAGATGGCTTAATGGATCCTTTGTGTTCAACAATGTAACCAAGAATGGAGAATGTCCCTTCAGCTGGTGCTTCACTCCAGGCAGTTGATCCATCTTTATCAAAATGCTTTAATCTCTCTGTGATTCCTTTCCACAGCTGTTCTATATATTCTGTCAGCCAATTTATCACTGAGTCTTTTGTAAAACTACTTTCAGATCTGTTCTGGATGGTCTAGCAACTTCAGCAACCTGGTAGTAATCAGAACGTTTCTTGATGTATTTGTAAACTTCATTTAGGATGTAATCCTCAGCTGTTAGTTCCTTTTGCTGCCCTGTGGTATCGTGCTTAAATTCAGAAACTACATCATTTGCATTTCCTCCATTAGCTAATTTGGAAATTGTTTCCATCACTCTTAACATAACAGTTTTCCCTCCTTCTTTATAAAATATATTTTCTACAAATTCTGCACTAACTGTGGTTTTTTGAGCTACTTGCAACATAATCTTTGTTACATAGGAAATCAATACATAGAACTTGGCACTAATTTCTTTCTCTTGTGGATGATCAAAAAATACACAATTTTCCACAAATCTGTCAAATTGATCAAATTCGTAATTAACCATGCGAGTATCAGATTTGAGTTTTGGTCTCTCTTTATTAACCACAACAGCTTGGTGAGTTTCTTTTGTTAGGCGCAAAATTGCATTCAATGTCTTCTGGATTTGGGAATTTTCAAATTCCTCTAAAGCAGTTTTGTTAGTCTGATGCGCAGATTCCTCACTTACCTTTTGTTTCTTAGGTGGAGGAGAAGCACTTTCTTCAGTCTGTGAAACATCTAGTGAAAAAGTTTCATTTTCTAGATTAGCAGTTGATGAAGTTGGTTCATTTTTCTGAGGTCTAGCACTAGCACATTTTGTGAACAACTAAATGACTGCTTTGCCGTATCTCTTTGCTGCACTTCATCCTGGTATTTCTTTACTGCAATATCTAAGCTGTGGGCCCAAACTCTGGGACCTCTTGTATTGTAACAAATATTTTTTTGGAATTGAAATGTCCTCCCAGTTTTGCTTCTTTGAATATTTGTTCTTGCATTGACCACAAAAGTAACCCCTTTTAACACCTCACTTTTCTCTCCAACTTCATCAATATTAGGATCCATTATTGATTATTGACTACCTGAAAAAATACAAAATAAGTAAGTTAGTAAATATAGTATGGTAAAAGTGAGTAAAAGTAAGTAAATATAGTACAATGAAAGTAAGTAAAAGTAAGTGCTTTAAACTTAGTAAAAGTAAGGAAGAGTAAGTAAAAGTAAGTTTAAACTTAACTAAACTTTTCAATTCTAGAGTCATGGTGGATTACTTAAAACCGCACAAGTAATTATCTGGCCAATTTATCAAACCTGGCTGAGATCAATGGAACATAGTCCAATCCTGATAATTTTATATTAAAAAAAATATGCGTTTTAATAAAATTTTAATTATCAAAACATTGAAGCTTAACAAAAAATAAAAATAATTGTTAAATATGGAATTACCAACTAAACTTAAAATAACTAAATTTGTAATTTAAAAAATTGGTTTGTACAAGAATGTATACGCAAAAAAATTGCATAACGTCTAGCGGATGAACAAAACCCAAACCCAAATTTACTTTTTCTCATGGTCAAATTTACTGGAGCAATGCTCCCAAGATCCCAGGAATCTGGAGTCATGGTCTCTGGGGTCAGGTGTGGGATACCTGAGGAAGGAGGTGCGGGATTGGGACAGTGATCCTGATTACCAAATAGCGAAGAAATCAGTGGCAAACCTCTCTGTCGTGAATGATCATGCAGAGAGGTGGGTTGCTCTCATTAATGAATACAACAGCTGCCACACCAGGAATGAGGAACAACTGCAGTATCTCTTGCAAGTTGTTGCTAACTACAGGAAGCAGTTTCCTCAACCACTGAAGTCAGCCTGGCAACTGGGCGAGAAAACAAAGATCAAATGAGGTGCAGAGGGAATTGTTAGTCAATTCATTTCGGAATTGTTAGTTACCCTAATAGTCATGTACTGTCACCAAGATTAACTTTGCTGTGATTTTCAGATTATACCAAAACTTCAAGTGTCATGTGCTACCCCTACAAATTAACTGATTCAAATAAAACTTTCCCAGAGGTGTTTTCTCATCCATCCTCATAAGTTACAACCCAGCAATAAAAACAAATCACAAAAAAAAATTCCACCCCTATAAGAGTGGACCACCCTACTGTATAGGAGGGTGCAATTGGCTGAGGTGAGGGACTGCAAAGTTATTCCAGGAGACCATGTGACGCCACAACACTGGTTGGTAGTCATGGATGTGATGTTGAAAAGAGGAAGAAAGACCCAAGGAACAACAGTGAGGAGAATTAGGTGGTACAAACTGAGAGAGGAGGGGAAGAAACAGGAATTTAGAGAAAGAGTGTTGAGTGAAATCCATGTTGATGAACAGAATGTACAGGATTGGTGGGTACATAATGCGAATGTCATGAGAATGGCAGGTAGAGACATATTGGGGGAAACATCAGGTAAAGTGTCGGAAGATAAGGAAGGATGGTGGTGGAGTGATGAGATCCAAAAAGCACTACGAAGTAAGAGAGAAACAAAGAAGTTATGGGAAGAATCGAGGAGTGAAGAGTGTAAGGTGGTATATAAAGAAGCAAAGAAACAGGCAAAGGGAGCAGTGGCGAGAGCAAAGGCGGAGGCATATCGGCAGATGTATGAGGATTTAGAGGATCGTGAAGGACAAAAGAAGATATACAGATTGGCTAAGAGCAGAAATAGAGTGACAAAAGACTTTACACAGGTAAAACAAATTAAGGGAAGGGAGGGGGCGGTGCTGCAAAGAGATGAAGAGATAAAGGATAGATGGAAGGGATATTTTGAGGAATTATTAAATAAAGAAAACCCAAGATCTTTCTATAAGGATGGATTACCAAATGTAGCTATGACAGAACAAGCGGGGAGGATGGAAGTGAGTCGTGCTCTGAATAGGATGAAAAATAACAAAGTGACTGGCCCAGACGAGATACCAGCTGAGGCATGGAAGGCACTGGGAGATGAGGGGGTGGATCTGGTGTGGGATCTAATGCAGAAGTTGTTTGACCAGGAGGTGATTCCGGATGAGTGGCGGACCAGCATCATAGTGCCTATATTCAAAGAGAAGGGAGATGTACAAGATTGCACGAATTATAGAGGGATCAAGCTGATATCACATACAATGAAGATATGGGAGCGAATAGTGGAGAGTAGGTTGAGAGACGAAGTGTCAGTGGAACAGTTTGGATTTATGCCGGGAAGGAGAACGACAGATGCAGTTTTTGCATTGTAACAGTTGACAGAGAGGGGAAGAAGGCGTTGCACATGGTTTTTATTGACTTGGAGAAGGCATATGATAGGATACCACGGCAGGAAGTTTGGAGATGCTTAAGGGAAAAGATGGTACCGGAGAAGTATGTTAAACTGATCAAGGAGATGTACAGGGAAGTAACTACTAAGGTGAGGAGTAGTGTGGGTGTGTCAGAGAGCTTTCGGGTGGAAGTTGGTCTGCACCAAGGATCAGCTTTGAGCCCCTTCCTTTTCAATGTGGTATTCGATGTGTTGACAGACGGGATTAGAGGGGAGGCACCGTGGTGCATGATGTATGCAGACGATGTTGTGTTGAGTGGGGAGACAAAAGAGGAGGTGGAGCAGCAGTTGGAAAATTGGAGAGAGGTGTTGGAAAGTAGGGGGATGAGAATTAGCCGAAAGAAGACCGAATATATGAGATGTGATGTGCAGCAGGACCGAGGAGGGGAAGTGACATTGAGTGGAGAGCGTGTTAAGATGGTGGAGTATTTTACAGTGGATGCAGAGGGGGGAGCAGAGAGAGAGATAAACTGTAGAATACAGTCGGGGTGGAAGAACTGGAGGGACATATCAGGGGTGCTCTGTGATAAGAGGGTCCCAGTGAAACTGAAGGGAAAGGTATTCAAAACAGTGGTGAGGCCGGCAATGTTGTATGGAATGGAGACTGTGCCAATGAAGAAGAGCAATGAAAGAAAAATTGATGTGGCTGAAATGAAGATGTTGAGATGGATGTGTGGAGTGACGAGGAGGGATAGGGTCAGAAATGAGCATATAAGGGGAACAGTGAAGGTGGCGGAAGCATCTAAGAAGGTGCAGGAGGCCAGGCTGAGGTGGTATGGACACGTCAGGAGAAGAGAGGAGGAGTATGTGGGGCGCAGAGTGCTGGAGATGGAGTTGGCGGGACGGAGAAGTAGAGGAAGACCGAAGATGAGATTGAGGGACTGTGTGGTGGCGGACATCAGGGAGAAGGACTTGGAGGAGGACGTGGTATACGACAGAGGAGAGTGGAGAAGATGAACCAAAAACAGCAACCCCATGTAAAGATGGGATAATAAACTGTGGAAGAAGAAGAAGAAGTAGATGACTGTCCTTCAGTCATTGTAATTTTGGGCCTATATTTGCATAGGCTGTTGTTGCTGTGGTGAGGTGAAACCTAAGTCACAGTCTAGGCCTTATTCAATCACATTGTGTGCTGGATTCATGATAGAAGCCTAGGTAAGACTTTACTCTCCAGACACTGCTCAGAGACAGTCATAACAGCTTGGTAATGTGTTAAATTAAGTTAATAATTAGAGCTGTATGGATTCTGTCTCCGAGCACTGTCTGGATAGTAAAGTTTTACCAAAGCTTGAAATTAAGACCCTGCATCCCTGTGTTGAGTGTGTAGATGATTGGTTAAGTCCTTGGATCTTGGACTGTGAAGTAGGCTTATTTACATTTGATGTCTCAAACTCAAGTTGCCACATTCTTTTCATTGAGGAATCACTTGGTCACTGAAAGAAGTTACTTTCCTTCAACCTTTCAAATGTTCTGTGCGATGATTCTTCATTTCACAAAAGTCAAGCTTGTTGCCCCTTCTCATAAAGTTTTGGACAAAAAGAAAATAGTTTTGGCCTATTAAGTCTATGCCTGATATAAGCTATTGGGTAAAACTTTACTATCTACACAGTATTCAGAGACAGTCCATAAAGCTCTAATTACTACAGACATGGGGTCATTACAAGGTTTATCATTATCATTACCAGAAATTTTTCATTATCATTACCATTACAGCATTTTTGTCATTATCATTACAAGCCTTCATTATCATTGTAATGATCATTACAATACTGAATAAGCACTCCACCAGTGCACTGGAGGCAGGGATGCAAAGATGCTTGGCAGCAAGAACAGATACGTCAGGACACAGATGTGCATTGTCCCTCCACCATGTCAGGGGATTGCAGTCTTTATCAATGCACCTGGCTGACAATAGGGTTCTGAGAAGTTGTAGAGGGAGCTGGAGCAGCCATAAAACTGAACAACTTGCACTGCTGGTGCTGGCTGGGACTGGGAGGAATCAGAAGCTGCATATATATATATATATATATATATGATGAATAAACCACGAAGGAAAAAGAAACACAAAGGGGTGCTCAAGCGCTTTCGTCTAATGACATCCTCAGGAACACTGGAGTGAAAGGACAGATCAGGGCAATATATAGGTTAAAAATAAACAAACATACATACATATTCATATATATATACATATATATATATATATATTACATATACATATATATAGTAAGCATAGAAAAAATTGTGGAAGGAGCAAACATTTATATGGAAGATTGACACTTATAGCACTTCAGCCGACATTCAATATAAATTCAAAAGGCTTGTTTATGAAACAGGTCACAAAAGAATAAAGAAATAAAAATAATTATAAATATAAAAAGTGCCATAGTGATATATATGTCCCAGCCAAAAAAAATAAAGAAATAAACCAATAAAAAAAAAAATTAAAAAATAATAATAATAAATTGAAAGATAAATTTTAAGAGAGGCACACCAATTTATAAGGGAAAAATTACCACAGGTTTTTTAATTATTGTCTGAATTATTTTTATTTCTTTATTCTTTTGTGACCTGTTCCATAAACAAGCCATTTGAATTTATATTGAAGGTCGGCCAAAGTGCATATATATATATATATGTATGTATATATATTTGTGGTTTTTTTATTTGCTGGTTTATTTCTTTATAGTTTTTTAGGCTGTATCATATATATATCACTAAGACATTTTGTAATTAATTTTTTCTCAATTTATATTTATATTTATTTTTATTTCTTTATTCTTTTGTGACCTGTTTCATAAACAAGCCTTTTGAATTTATATTGAATGTCGGCTGAAGTGCTATAAGTGTCAATCTTCCATATAAATGTTTGCTCCTCCCACAATTTTTTCTATGCTTACTATATATATGTATATGTATATATATATATATATATGTATATATATATGAATATGTATGTATGTTTGTTTATTTTTGTAACCTATATATTGCCCTGATCTGTCCTTTCACTCCAGTGTTCCTGAGGATGTCATTAGACGAAAGCGCTTGAGCACCCCTTTGTGTTTTCTTTTTCCTTCGTGGTTTATTCATCATAAATATTTTTCACGTGTCACTTTCGTGAAATAATTTTTCATATATATATACAGGGCGTCCCAAAAAAATGTATACACACTTTAACAGCTGATAGCTCAATTGATGTTTCTTTCTTTCCAAGTTAAACCCATTAGAATTAATAATGGCAGTCAGACTAAGCTTTGAACAAAGGAAATTCATTCTAAAATGCTACTGGAAGTGTGAAAACGCAGTTGAAGTGCAAAGACAGTTTAGGAGGGAGTTTCAAACAGATCCACCAACGCGACTTACCATCACTCGAATTAGAGATAAGTTTGAAGCCGATGGAACTGTTCAGAATGTCCACAAGAAGCGTTCCGGAAGACCACGGACATCGACAAGCCCCACAAAGCAAGAAAGAGTACTGGAAACGTATCACCAAAGTCCAAGAAAATCTGTGCGGCAAGCGAGTCGTGAGGTAGGAATTTCAGAATCGTCTGTCCAACGCATTTTGAAGCGCTGTCAATGGAAAAGTTACATTCCAAGATTAGTCCATGCTATTAATGAAGATGATCCGGACCGAAGAGTGGAGTATTGCGAGTGGTACTTGGCATGATGTGGATTGGACGAAGGGGTTTCGTAGAATACCCTCCGCGTTCACCAGACCTCACACCACTAGACTTTTTTTTATGGGGACACTTAAAAGACAAAGTCTACGCTATAAAACCTGCAACAGTCGCTGAATTGAGAGCAGCCATTGAATGAGAATGCACACAAATACCAAACGAAATGTTTCGTGATGTTTGCGATTCCATTGCTTCGCGTTATCAGCAGTGCCTGGACCAGAACGGACGTCAGTTTGAAAACAGGCGTTGACAAAACAATTAAATAATGTCTGTAGATTCTATTACATTTTGAAAATGAAATGTATTTTAATAAACACTGCCTTTATAAGTATTTAAAGTGTGTATACATTTTTTTTGGGACGCCCTGTATATATATATATATACATATACATATATATATATATATATATATATATAATATATATATATATATATATATATATATATATATATATATATATATATATATATATCCCCCTCCCCGCGGCTGGTCTTTCTGGGGTGGATCGCCCGCGGGCTCCTGCCTCCATGTGGCAAGGGGGTCAGCCGTGGCTGGGGGGCCCTGCCGGGTCCCCGCCCGGTTGCGAAGTGGACTTTTAGCATACCTGCTATCCTACAGCCCCCTCTTTCCTGTCTTCCCCTCTTTACCCTCTTCCTTGCCCCCTCTGTTTTTTCTGCTTTCTCTGTTCACTTCGCGCGCCCCGTGGGCTGCCGGGGCTGGTCGCTGGGGGGGTCGCTCCCATGGCTGGGGCCGGACTAAGTTGGCTGGTAGGGTGCCCAGGCCTGGGACCCTGGGGGGCCTTGGTCTTTGCTGCCGGCGGGGGAGAACTTTCGATGCTGCAAGGGCCCCTTTTGAAACGGGGGTACCTACATGGGGCGAGGCACCCACCCCCCGCCGGCGTGCGCTTGGTCCCCTTGGGCCCCGGGTAATCGGTTCCACGCGGCCCTGGGCGCAAAACAATAATTTTTTTTTTTTATGGAAACACAAATCTAATGGACCTCGTTGACGACCCGGCTTGTGCATCTGACCTCCCTCTGACTACCTCTTTGGACCTTGGGTCTGGTAAGGGCAGTCGGCAGCCCTCGCCCACCCCGTCTGCTCTTCTTGCCGACACCTCCTCTCCCTCTCTTCCCCAGGCTCGTGGCGCCGCTGCCCGACCCCGCCAGTGGCGGATGGACCTGCAGTGGACCCCCCGACCCCTGGATCCCCCCATATTCCATGTCCCGATAGGGACCCACCTGCTTTTTCGCCCTCAGGTGGGAAGCCCGCGGCCCCGGTCGCCTCCCACTCCGGTCGGGCCTCATCGCCCCCGGCCCCCTCGGCCCCTGGGGGACGTGGGACCCGACGTCGCCGTCCGCCTTTCTCGTCTCCCCGTCCCCTCGAAGTACCGGTGGTGTTTGGC
The DNA here is from genome assembly GCA_023014485.1 of Bathynomus jamesi. Lineage (NCBI taxonomy): Eukaryota > Metazoa > Arthropoda > Malacostraca > Isopoda > Cirolanidae > Bathynomus > Bathynomus jamesi. Next base: position 1,155,604 of record JAJOZX010000665.1, on the reverse strand, counting down.
CCGACGTCTTCGCTCGGCCTTAGGACGGTGGACAAGTTCCTCGTCCTCCGCCCCTCCTCCTCCAAGCCCCTCCCACTAACCATGAACGCCTCTTTCGAGTGATCCATGGGGTGACGGGGACGGCTCGTTTTGACCTTCGGCCTCAGAGGGATGGCTCCATTCTGATAAGGTCGCGTTCCTCTGTCGAAACCTCCTCTCTGCTCGCTATCCCCAATGTCCTGGGCTGCGGGATTACGGTGTCCCCCCACCCCCGCCTCAATCAGTGCCAGGGCACAATTTACGCTGCTCGTTCTACCCATCCCGGTGGAAGACCTCCAGATTGACCTCGCCTCCCAGGGTGTTGTGAGGGTGTACCGCTTTCCTGACAGATCGCGATCCCCAACCGCCCCTTCTCCTCGCTGCTCCTCACTTTCGACTCACTGGTGCCCCCGTTTCGGTATTCTGGGGCTTTGGTGAGAGACGAGCGTGCGAATTCTCAGTACGACCATACGTGCCAGATCCTATGCGCTGTTTTCAGTGCAATAGGTTTGGCCACGTGAGCAGCTCCTGCCGTCAGCCAGCCCCGTTGTGTGTCCGTTGCGGCGGCCCTCCCCACCCCTTGCCCTGTACTGCTCCGCCTTCCTGCACCAACTGCCATGGACCACACCCTGCTTCATCCCGCTCTTGCCGTCCTTCCTCTTTGAAAGGGAGGTTCGGGCCCTCTGTTCATCAGAGTTTCTCAGCGCTCGGGAGGCGCGGGACCGGTTGCGTGGCTGCGAGGCCCGGCGTGGTGCCTCGTACGCCGAGGTTCTCCGTTCCCGGACCCCGTCCTCACCGGCGGTTCCCAACGCGCCTCCACCCACCGTGTCCGCTACTCCCAGTCCATCCTCTGCCGCCCAGCGGACTCCTACCGCGGCTCCCCGTACTACCAGCGCGTCCCCACGTGCTCCCCCGCGAACGCCGATGCTTCGTCGGCAACCCCCCTGCCCCTTCGACGCCCTCTCCACCGGCGCCTTCGGCCACCCCCATTCCGGATCGTGACCCGCCGTCACCCATGCGGGCCGCACGACGGAGGGGTAGGGCCGCAAGCGCCGCGCCAGTGGTGACCCCGAAAGGTTCGAAGCCATAAGCCTCGCATCACCTTCCTCTCCCAAACACAAACGTCCGCTTCGCCCTACCGCCCCGGTGTCCTCACCATCCCCACTGCGCAACCGTAATGCACGCTCCCCCCTGGGGTCCCCGACGGCCCTCGTGTGGGGGCTGAGATACACCCCTCTCCGGCCCGGTCGATGGACCCACTGGAGGGGGAACTCGCCCGCCTGGTCGGGGTGGGTGGGACGTGCACGCCCCGCGCTTGACCCGCCCCATCTCTCTCCTCGACCTGCCAATGCCTCTGGGTGAGGTATTATTTTCCACTCCCCCTCGTAGTCCTGCCTCCCCGCACCTCCGGTGAAGGGAGGGGCATTCTGGATACCTCTCACATCCCCTTCTTTGCATCGCTCTCCCCCGGACGTCCGGGAGACTCCTCTTCTGGAGGACTTGCCGGCGTCTGGTTCCACATCGCCCCCTCGTCGGGGTGACCCTCGCCTTCGCCCTCGTTCGGCGTCCCTCGCTGAACTCCGGGGCTTTCCGATTCCCTCTTTAATCTCGGGCCGCCCGATCGGCCCACCCACCCATAACCATCCTTTACGCTGACTTTCCTACCCCTCCCTATACCTCGCTCCTGCAGTGGAACATCCGCGGGCTCCTGGTAGGCCTCGAGAGTCTCTCCTCTCTCCTGGCCTCCAGGTGTCCGGCGTGTTTCTGCCTTCAGGAGACGAATCTGGGATCCCGTTCCCTCCCTCGAGTGTCCGGTTACTGCGGGCTCCCTTCCCCGCCTCTCGATGGGGCGGGGAGGGGGGGCGCCGCGGTCTTTGTGCACCGCTCCGTCCCTTTCCGCCCCCTCCCGCTCCGTACAGTCCTGCAAGCTGTGGCCGTGCGCCTTTCCTTGTGGCGCCAGCTCACGGTCTGCTCTCTTTACCTCTCCCCTAACGTACGCCCTCCACCCGATTCTCCCCGTGACCTAATTCTTCAGCTTCCCCGCCCTTTCCTGATTCTCGGGGACTTCAACAGTCGGGACCCGGCCTGGGGGGACGTTTGCTCCACCTTTCTCTCCGGGACCCTTCTCTCCCTTATGGACGAGCTCGAGTTCACCTTTCTGAACGATGGCTCCCCAACCTGCCTTCACTCGGCCCACGACAGTTTCACCTGTATCGACCTTTCCCTGATTTCCCTCGAAATCGTGACGGAGTTCACCTGGGAGGTCCTGCCGGATTCTTCCGGCAGTGACCATTTCCCAATGTGTCTTACCCCGACCCGTCTCCTCCTCCCCACCTCTGTCCGCCCGCGCTGGCTGTTCGCCCGAGTAGACTGGGCCTCATACGCGAGGGGCACGGCGATCTCGCCATCAATTCCTGCCTTTCCCTCCGTCAGTGAGGCCCTCGCCTTCCTCGAGAGTAAGATCCTCTCGGCTGCCGCCAGTTGCATCCCCCGTACCTCTGGCTCCCCCAGGCCGCGAAGCGTCCCATGGTGGACCCCAGAGTGCTCCCATGCCGTTCAGGAGCGGCGCCGTGCCGGCCGCCGCTTCTACCGGACCCGCCAGCTGGAGCACAAGATCGAGTTTCAGCGCCTGAAGGCAGTGGCCCGTCGGGTCCTGAAACTGGCCCGGCGTACCTCCTGGCGGAGTTACGTGTCTGGGATCTCCTCCACGACTGCCCCCTCGACTGTTTGGCGCAAGGTGCGTAGCTTTGAGGGGACCCGTGTCCCCCCTCGACTGTTTGGCGCCCGGTGCCCCCTTCGGGTCGGGGACGACGAGTTCGTCTCCGATCCGGAGGCCGTCGCGAACGCACTCGCGGCGCACTTCGCAGCCATCTCCAGTTCCGATTCCCCCCTTCCCCGCGACCCACCGGATTTTCCACCTCATAGGGATGACCCCTATAATCACCTCTTCCGCATGACGAGCTTCGGGAGGCCCTCCGCACCCGGCCCCGATAATATCCCCTATGACTTGTTACGGCACCTCCACCCCTCTGCTCTCAGCTTTGTACTGGACCTCTATAACCGGATTTGGTTGGAGGGTTCATTCCCGGACCGGTGGCGTGAGTCCATCGTCGTCCCCATCCCGAAGCCCGATAAAGACCCCTCACTCCCGTCGAACTATCGCCCCATTTCCCTGACATGCTGCGCCTGCAAGGTTATGGAGGCGATGGTCGCCTCGCGGCTCTCTCTTACTCTGGAGGCGAGTGACCAATACCCTGCTACCCGGCTGGCTTCCGGCGCTTCCGGTCTACCACCGACCCCCTCCTCCTCCTTAGCCACGACGTGCAGGAGGCTTTCTCCCGGCGTCACTTTGTACTCGCCATCTTTTTCGACCTCCAGAAGGCCTACGATACTACTCGGCGGAGCGCGGTCTTTGACTGCTTACGCTCCCTGGGTTTCGTAGGCTTTCTCCCCTCCTTTATTTAACTTCTTGTCCCCCCGTTCTTTCCGCGTCCGCATCGGTTCTACCCTCTCTGACCGCTTTCCGTTGGAGGAGGGTGTCCCTCAGGGTAGTGTCCTTAGCATCCTGTGTTTCTCACTAGTGATGAACACAGTCGCTACGGTCCTGCCTACTTCCGTTCGTAGCTCCCTCTATGCCGATGACCTGGCTATCTATTGCTCTGGCCGCCTCCCGTCTTTGGCTGAACGTCGACTCCAGCTAGCCATCAACGCGGTGGTTCGCTGGGCGTCCTCGTTGGCTATGATTTCTCACCCTCTAAGTCTTCCAGTATGCTTTTCCGTCCTCGGCGCCTCCGTCTGTCGCATACCTTCGCCCTTACCCTTGCCGGCACTCCTCTTCCCCTCGTCCCATCCGTTCGATTCCTGGGTATGACCCTCGACGAATTTTTCGGTTGGGTTCCACACCTTAGGCGGTTGCGGCAATCATCTCGCCGCACCCTCTCCCTTTTGAGTCACCTGTCCCATGACCTGGGGGGCGGACAGGCGTACTCTGCTGCGCCTGTACACCTCCCTGGTGCAATCCCGCATCGACTACGGCTGTGGTCTACAGCTCCGCCTCCTCTCCGGCACTCCGTATGCTGGATCCTCTTCTCCACTGTGGCCTTTGCCTGGCGTCGGGTGCCTTCCGCTCGTCCCCTGTCGCTAGTCTTCAGGTGGACTGCGGACACCCCCTCCTGCCCCTTCGCCGGGGCCTTCTCATGGCGAAGTGTTACCTTCGCATCTGCCGCCTCCCGAGGTCCCTACTCTTCTCCGCGATCTCCCAGGCGCTACCCCGGCCTGACACGTGGCATTTCGCTGCCTCCCTGGCCGACGTCTTTTCGTCCCTGGGGATCCCCCCACCCTCTATTCTGCCGTTCTCCTTCGACCTGTCGCCCCCCTGGCTGACCACCCCTATCTGCCGCTGCCAGGCGCTCCGTGGCCTGCGTAAGGAGTCTCCTCCTACCGTCCTCCGGTCTTCTTTTCTGGCCCATCTTCCCATACACTCGGACGATGTTCCTGTCTACACCGACGGCTCGCGGCCGCCGTCTTCTCTCCGTTGCTGTCACCTACCTCCCGGGGTATCCCCCTGCCGGTTCAGGCCTCCATCTTTTCCGCGGAGCTCTTTGCCCTTCTGGAAGCCCTCCGTCTGGTATCGGGTTTTTCGCGGTCTTCCTGTACCATCTTTTCGGACTCGCTGTGCGCTCTTCAAGCGCTCGAGCGCTATAATTCCCCGGACCCCCTCGTACGCATTATTCAACAGGAGTACCATGTCCTGCACACCGTTCACCGGATCCGGGTCACCTTCTGCTGGGTTCCTGCCCATGTCGGTGTTTCCGGTAATGAGGCGGCTGACCGCACAGCCCGGTCCGCCGCCTCGATGCCTCCCCTCCCCCGCCCGCTCCCCTTCTCTGACTATGTGCAGGTCTTTCGGTCCCTCTACGACCGCATATGGCAGCAGTCCTGGGACGATGCCACCGGAAATAAACTCTGGTCCATCCGCCCCCGCCTGTCATATTGGGCGTCCTCTTTCCACCGCTCCCGACACAAAGAGGTCGTCCTTGCGCGGCTTCGCATCGGCCATACGCGCCTCACGCACGGCTATCTTATGTCCCGGCAGGAGGCTCCTTGTTGCGCCTCCTGCCAGTCGCCCCTCACCATCTTTCACATCCTTGTGGAATGCCCACCCTGTCGTCAGTACGTCGTCGCGCCTTCCCGTTCCTCTCTGATTTCCCCCTCCCCGATCGTTTACGTCTTATGCTCGCTGAGAGCCCTCTCTTCTCGCTTGACTGTCTTTTCCTTTTCCTCTCCCAATCTTGCCTCCTCTCTGAGCTTTAGGTGACTTCTCACCCGTCGTCCGCGGTCCTCCCACTTCTAGTGCCTTTCCCCCATCTCCGTTTCTTTCTCATATTCTGCTTCGCCATGATATCCGCTAGCGTATAGCGGGAAATGGCGGTAAATGCCCCAATACGAAAAAAATAAAAAAATAAATTATATATTATATATATATATATATATATATATATATATATATATTTATATATATATATATATATAATATTTAAATTACAGTAAATACTCAATAAGTCAGACTATATAGGGCTCTAGCTAGTCTGACTCATTGAAAAGTCCGATATCATGAATTACCTTAATTATCCCCCCTATTACCCCTATTTACCCTATTTACCCTTAATGAGACATAAATACTCTCTAACTTTAAGTTTGATTAGTGAGAGTCTAATACAATTTTCAAAATAAACATTAAAAAACAATAAAACTTTGTTTCACTGTTGCTGGAATTATTTTGAGCACGAAACACAAAAAATTTTGTTGTTTACCCTTTTGTACAATACACTATTAAAAAACACTTCACTTAGTAAAAGAAACAAAATAATAATGGCACTTCACTGTATCGTACACTGAAAAAATTTATTCTGTGTTAGAGACTCAAAGACTCAGATGAGTCCAACTCATCCCGAATTCTGACTCATCGAGTATTTACTGTACACTGTAATGAAAATGTAATGATGTGTAATGATTCATTACAGACCTTTCATTACCATTATTACCTCAAAATTTCTTTCATTACATTATCATTACAAGAGATTTGTAATTAATTATAATTAATTACCATTACAATGATAATTACCCCATGTCTGAATTACTAACCTAATCAACCTAATTGATAATCTAATTTAACATATCAAGCTATTATGTACTCTATCAATAAACACTATCTGGATAGTAAAATTTTGCCAGCAATTGTCTTATGGGTATAAACCTTACTAAAGAAATCTATTTTGGATTCATCTGTAAAAAAGGTTAATTTTATCAGTTTTCAGCACAGTAGTAAAAAGTTCATATATCTTAGTCCAATTCATTGAAAAGCACTTCAAAGAAGAAAAACATAAAAAGTGACTGTGCACAGTATTTAAAAAATAAGGCTGTATTGTCCAAGTGCAATATTTTTGCTCATCCAGCCTTCAGAATCTGCTTGAATTTTCTGATGCATTACCTCAGGATTTTTTTCCATGAAACTTGTGGCAATGTGTGAGAGAAGATTACTAAAAGTGAATGTGGGTAAGAGCAAGTTATTGATTGTAGAGAGACTGATAAAACATGAGGTGGTAGCCTTTTAAGTATCTGGGATGTGTATTGAACAAAAGATGCGTGAGTGTGGGTGAAATTAATGACAGAGTGAATCAAGGAAGAAAAGGTGGTAGTTGTGGAGAAAGTGGAAATGATCAAGATGCTGAGAGATGTTCATGTTGAAGGTGTGTTAGTACTGACACTTTTGTATGGATGTGAAACATTGACAGGGCATGAAAGGAAAAAGTCAAGAGTAAGAGTGGTTGAGATGGATAACCTGAGAATTGAGGAAAGTGTGTTTAGGTGGTTTGGACATGTTGAAACAGTGGAATATGATAGTTAAGAAAAGAGTGTACAAGAGCAGTTAAGAAAAGAGTGTACAAGAGCATTTCTGAAGATGAGGAGGAGAGGAAAGTTGAGAAGATGGGTGGATATGGTGAATGATTGTGTGAGTAAACATGGACTTGATCTGGGTGATGCATGAGAAGTGGCTGCAAGTCAGTTGGATTGGAATAGGTTTGTTAGAAGTACAGTATGTAACTTTGGGACTCTCTCTCATTTTTGACAAGCCCTGGAAATTGTCACTATGCATGGTGTGTGAAATGTTACTGTACAAGGGTGAAATTTTGCCATGTGTTGGGATACTGGTCCACCAGGACATGTGTTTGAATGGATGTGTATGCTTTACTTTCTGCCTGCTTTCCTTTTCACTACCTCCTGTATATACTTTACATCCAGGTTGTTTCTGCCTTCTCACTCCAGATCCATCGGCCTGAATGAGATTTTTGATGATGTTTGTACATAGAACATCACCCAAAATAACAAAATTTCATTGCATCACTGCCAAAACTGAGGACTTTGCAGAAATTTACCAGTATGGTCCAGATCTAAGTGTGTCACTTTTCAAGTTAAAATATTGGTTTATATGATCTGGAGGAGTCACCTTCTAAATTATTAATGCTATTAGATTGGGTATGTGTCTCGTTTCCTGTTTTTCATAGGATTTTGAGTAATTTCATTGATATTTTAGTCACTTCATCCTCTTTTTAGAATTGCTCCCTCTGTCAAACTACTTATACTGGTTCAAGCTAAAATATTAGTTTCAGATCTGTTGGAGTCACTTTCTAGATTAATAGTACTAAGCTAAATTAGAATTGGTGATTGCAACACTTCCCTGTTTTCAGTGGGATTTGGAATAACTTCACTCCTCTTTTACTCATACAAGGGTTGTATCATTTTTGCCAAACTTCTCACAGTGAATCAGTGCCATGAAAAGTGGCTGCTGTATTGGCTTAAAATGTGGAATGAGCTCCCTTCAGAAGTTAGTTAGTTTTGAACTGTTACCAAAAAATTAAGGTAATTCATAATTTTTGTACATGTGTATATATTATAATACTTTCTTAGAAATTCTTGTATTTTTGGCGTGGAATTCTTATTTTTCCTGTATACAGTATGTTTTCAAAATAAATGCTTGACTAAGGAATTGAGCATTTTCAGGGCAGAGTTTTCCTGACATTCCTTTGTTTGTTTTTTTTACTTCTTGAGGTGAATTAATTACATGCTACTATACTTGTAGTTAATAATTAAAATGTAAGTTGAGGACTTACTGAATTCTGTATCAACTGCAATGCCATAGTTTTGCTTGTCATTTAGAAATGTAGCAAAATTTTATCTCATTTTTGTAAGTTGTAATGTTTTTTATATAAAAAAGGCTTTAATATATGTTGCACGTACTCCAACCTTTGTGTTATTTTATGCTACACACAGTCCTTATGCGGAAATCAGGGCAAATTTTTTCCTCCCCCCTAGTAAAGTTTCATCCCATACACTTATGACCCTAGGTATATGTGACCATACTTCTAAAATGAGAAGGGCAGTAACTCCAAATCCTATAGAAAACAGGAAAAGTAATGCAAATACCCAATCCTAGGGTGGTCCATAAAATTGAAGTTTTGATTTTTTGTTATTGCCAGGCGGTAACTTGTGAGGATGAATGAGAAAACATCTCTGGCCAATTTTTTCCCAAATCAATCACTTTTTAGGGGTAGCACACAGTACTTCATTTTTGCACTTTTGCATTACCTAGTAGATTTACTTGTATATTATGTTCCAGTTCCAGTAATACATCTTTTCCTTGACAGATTATTGGTGTAGTGTTCATTGGTTGTGTTTAGTGGTTGGATATATGATGACTCAAGTTCGAAGCTCTTGCTTTTATCTCCTTGAAGGAGATAAAGTGAAGGACAAGCTTCTTGGAAGCAAATTACCATCACGTGGAGAAGTATTGTCATGCTTCCTTCATCACCACACTAATCTCAAGGAGGAGTTGAAGGAAAGTGCTCAAGTAGTGTGGGGTCAACTTGAAATATTTTGGAACAAAGCTCGAATCCCGACAAGGGAAAAATACAAAGGAATCCAAAAGATCTTGGACCTTCACCAAGATTGGATCAAAATAAAAAAAGGACGAATGAGGAGGAGCCAGAAGCAGGTGAGTTGGATGATCAATGATAAATAAAATAGTTTCTCGAGAGTATGACATATTATACTGTACAATAGTCATTACATTTATCATATATATATTATTTATATTTAGGTGTACAACGAAGAGGGATTCAAGGAGACACTTCGGAACCTATTTGATATGGCACATGCTGATGCCTTGTCTCTAATCAAAAACCCAGAAGACAAGGCCTTCTTGCTGGCCCAGCGAGAGCCTGGAAGACGGGGATGCATGGTGGGAGTAGACAGAAAAACAAGCTGCCCTCAGGAAGATGGAGAAGGAGATGCGAAAGAGAAAGGTGAGATTGTTCTTCAAATTCCTACTTTCATTTGATTGCAATGATTAGGTTGTTCGTTAACACTAATTGTCCATTTTCTTCGATTGTATTGCAGGCAGTCAATGAAGGTGCATCAACGTCGGGTACAGCAGTATTGGTGTCTTCAACAGAATCCTCAGTCACTGATGAGTCATCCTCCACCGAAGATGAATGGGCAAAAGGTGGAAAGCAACCTCCAAAACAGGTGAAAAGAGTCAAGAATGTGATAACATCAAATCTAGCTGCTGCCCTAGATTGGACACACACTACAGACAGGATGGCAACCTACATAATAGCAGAGACTGCATTGAGCCTTGGCCACAGCCCAATGAATTTTAACATCACCCGGACCTCCATCAAACGGCAGAGAGAACGACATCGGATCATGATCTGCAGTAGCCTAAAAGCTTCCTTTCAGTCCGGTCCTGCAATCATCCACTGGGATGGAAAACTTATTCCAGACCACCTCAACACCAGAGACCATGCGCATGTGGATCGGCTGCCTGTGCTCATTTCCTCCTTTTCGGGTCAATCTCAGCTTCTTGGAGTCCCCAAAATACCAACTGGATCAGGAGAACACCAAGCCAGCGCAGTTTTTGAATTATTGACTGATTGGGGCCTCGAAGAATCTGTCATGGGGATGTGTTTCGACACCACTGCTTCCAATGCTGGTCGTTTGAATGGAGCGTACGTGTGTTGTTGGAGCAGAAGTTGAAGAAAGACCTTCTCCATTTTGCCTGCCGTCATCACATCATGGAAGTGATGATCGGTGGAGTTTTCACTGCTTGCTATGGCCCAATGAGTGGACCTGATGTTCCATTGTTCAGCAGGTTTCAGAGCAAATTGACCTTCATCGACACAGGAACATACGGCACCGGATGGGATGATGAAGAGGTGCATCGACTCTTGGCCCCCATAGAGATTGGATTCTCCGCTTTGCTGAGGAAAAACACTCCTCAAAATCCTTTCGAGATGACTATCAGGAATTCCTCGATCTGTCCATCATTTTCTTGGGAGGGAGCATTGACAACTACACCTTCAAGCGACCTGGCCCCATGCACCAAGCCAGATGGTTATCTAAGGTGATCTATTCATTGAAGATGTGGCTGTTCAGGGGACAAATCCCAGCCCTCACTCCACGAGAGCAAAAGTGTCTTAAGGATGTCAGTGTCTTCGCTGTTTCCATCTACCTGCAGGCATGGATGACAGCGCCAATAGCTGCTGCTGCGCCTCGCAGCGACCTCAGTCTTCTGCAGAGTTTTCGGGAATACCATGACCCCAAAATTTCGGAAGTGGCATTAAAAAAACTCAGCGGTCATCTTTGGTATCTTTCGGAGGAGATGGTGGGCCTCGCGATTTTCGATCCTGAGGTGTCTGAAGAGACTAAAACAGCAATGGTGAAGGCGATGGAGGAAGTTGAAGGAAAGCCTGATTGCCAGAAGAGAAGGAAAGGTGTTGCTGAGGGGCTTCAATCGAGTCACTAGCAACAGCAAACTCAAAAAGACTGCTGTTGTCTCTGGGGTCAGCAGGGCCGGATTAAGACCTTTAGAGGCCCTAAGCACTTAAAAGATTTTGGTGCCCCATATATATGTAATTCAAAATATAAACAAAAATAAACCATAAAATAAAATTTTATTTTTTGAAATGAAACAAAACTTACAGTAAGATGGAAAATAATGTTTATTTTTGTATACTTCCACTTCATTTATATTTGAAAAGTTTTCTCCTACTTTTTTTAATTGCAAAGTCTTTGATCAGATCCTCAAAACTAATCTTACGTAACACATCTGCTTCTATACTTAGTAGAGATAAGGCATCCAGCCTGCCTTGTTGCATAGTTGTTCTGTTGGTATTTTTAATATACTTCAACTGAGAAAATGAACGCTCAGCTGAGCAATTTGTGACCATTAATGTTAAAAATATACGAAAGGCAATTTCTACATTTGGGAAGGCACACTCAATATTGTCTTCTACAATTATTTTATAAAGTTCAGCATGACTGAATCTTGTTTTTACATTTTTTTTGGCACTGAACTTATGGCACACATATGAGTGAAACTGCTGAAGCTCAGCAGAGAAATTAGTGTTCAAGTCCTCTGGGTAAGCATCAATCATCTTTTTACAACCCTGAGAATACCTTTCAATTTCAGTAGATGATGAAGTGGTGACATTATGTGGCTATAAGCCGCGATTATAATAGTATAATAAATCCATGGTAAATCCGACAATGGAAAATTTCTGTGGTGCCCCCCTTCCCTTGATGCCCTAAGCACGGGCTTATTTTGCTTAATGGTTAATCCGGCCCTGGGGGTCAGGTGTGGGATACCTGAGGAAGGAGGTGCGGGATTGGGACAGTGATCCTGATTACCAAATAGCGAAGAAATCAGTGGCAAACCTCTCTGTCGTGAACGATCATGCAGAGAGGGGGGTTGCTCTCATTAATGAATACAACGGCTGCCACACCAGGAATGAGGAACAACTGCAGTATCTCCTGCAAGTTGTTGCTAACTACAGGAAGCAGTTTCCTCAACCACTGAAGTCAGCCTGGCAACTGGGCGAGAAAACAAAGATCAAATGAGGTGTAGAGGGAATTGTTAGTTACCCTAATAGTCATGTACTGTCACCAAGATTAACTTTGCTGTGATTTTCAGATTATACCAAAACTTCAAGTGTCATGTGCTACCCCTACAAATTAACTGATTCAAATAAAACTTTCCCAGAGGTGTTTTCTCATCCATCCTCATAAGTTACAACCCAGCAATAAAAACAAATCACAAAAAAAAATTCCACCCCTATAAGAGTGGACCACCCTAAGTCCCAATCCAGTATTACTATTAACCCAAAAAGTGATTCCACAAGATCTGAAACTACATTTTACTTTGACAGGTGACATATCGGATCTTGTTAATTCCTGCTGTAGTTCTCAATTTGAGTTACAACTTAGCAAATTTAGGAATAAGCTAGTGGATATAGCTAAATGAAAGGGAATGTGTTTATGGTGCATAAACCTGGAAAAATTAATTTTCAAATAAATTAGTGGACACTTTGTACCTTTATTTTAATAATTAAATTTTGCGAAATACCCTTCGGGAGAGATCTAAGTCTATCCTAATACTGATTTTATATTTCTTAATATGACGCATTTATTTTCAGGATTTAATTTCAATGGCAGCCAAAGGAGGCAGACAACCAACTATATCAAAATTTTTTGCATCTAAAAATAAACAAAATGATAAAATAAGGACTGATAATGATTCTCCACCCAAGAAGAAATGCAAAGTAACCAAGGTAAGGTCTTGCAGGTAAACTTAATATAAATTACTGATTTCATAGTTGGCATAAATATATGCCCAAATTGTCATTTCATCCAATTAAATTTAAGATTTAAATTGGCAAATATGAATATTAGATACCTCAGATACCATTCAGTAAACTCATGCGTTATATTTGAAACTAAAACAGAATTTAAAGCATTAATTTGAAAATTACCATAAATATTGGTACATATTTAGCCAAGACTAAATATGGTACTGCTTAGAAAAGTTTTGTGGAGGAGTAATAGAGCTACAAGTGGGAGGCCCGTCCATTGAAAACCGATCCCCTGGTATCCTATGTTGGTTGAATTCAGTTCCGCATGGTAGGCAAGATGACCAGGCAATATAGCTTCTTTAGGTAGTTAAATGTATATAGAATTAGAACTATCTTCATTTGATTATAGGTTGAATTCAGCCCACCTCTCAAAAGAGCAAAATCTTTGAATTCTGATGAATTAAGTCCCAAAAGGCCCAAATGCAATGGCACATCATCGACAGCTATCAAAGATAAAGATGCAGTTACTCGTAAGTTTGAACCAAAATAAGTAAGAATTACCACTGCTTCAGAATATTAAGTAAATGAGTAGTCTCTATATTCTAATGTTAGTAAGGTGGGCCTATGCTCTAGAGCTCTTAGCTAACCTGGAAGTTTAATGCATCATAAATTTCAGTTATGGTATATTTTACATTTATAAACACACTACAGCTTTATTAAATTTCTAAAATTAGCTTAATAATGGAGAAGTAAGGAATATTTGAACTATTTTTTTTTAATTTTTACCAAAATATCTCTGTTGTAGATAACTCAAGCATTTCTTCAACCCTCAGTGGAAAAAGCAAACTGGAATCATTCAGGTGCGTTTGGGATTTACTTTGGGTCATTTTGTCCATAAATAACATTGTTGTTAAATGATGTAAATAAGCCTAATTAAGGAAACCAAACTTTTAATTATTAGCCAATATTTTTTTGTATTTTAAAGGCATTTTGTTCTTCCAGAGGTTAATTGATTGCATTTCTACAACACAGTATAATATGCTATTCACACTTCTTGAAAAAAGGAACAAAAGTTCCAAGAACTTGGTTCATTAGAATTTCTATTCCTTTAAAAAAGGAATACCATTTGTACCAAGTGTTGATCCTTTTTTTTAGTGACTAATTTTCAGGAAAATTTTATATATCGTAAATTGTGGCCTATAAGCCAGCTTTTAAAGCTTAATTTTTTGCTTTCAAAATTAAGGGTTGGCTAATGTGTGGGTATAAAATGGCAAACACAAAAATAAGGCTGCACCACTTTCATCAGACTTGAAGCTTGGGCCTATATCACACGTTACTGGGTCACAACTCAGGTTTTTAACACTCATAAATACTACTATGGTACTTGCCTGTAGTATTTGTTACTGCTATTAATCATTTACCATTTTTTTTGCAAAATATATAAGGTTCTGGTATAAATAATAGGCAAAATAGTAGGTGTAGGTTCATTTTTTGTTTAATTACAGTGCTAGTATTTTTGATAAAGTTTGGTGAAAGTGGTGTAGCCTTAATGTTGGCTTGTTCAGTGTTGGGGTTGGGGGTTGGCTTATGTGGCAGGTATAGGCCTAAATTAGAATTTTTATCTGGAAAAATTAAGGTTGGCTAATATGCTGGTTTGGCTTAAGGCCACAATTTACAGTAAATAGAATTTCTTGTTGATAAAAATAAAACTTATTGAGTCATTTCATGCAATGGAGAGATTTTGTATCAATATTTTACTGGTAACTGTTCTGGAATTTGTTCCTTTCAACTTCAATTAAAAATGGAGCAAAGAATTCCTCAAAAACAACCAAGAACCAGGAATATTTGTTTGTTCCAAAAGCATATTCACATTGTCAGTGGAGTTTTGAGAAAGCCTTATTTGGAATGGTGATTCCACAAAAATATGCATTCTGTCAATTTCTGTGAATGCCATATAAATTATTTTCAGTTCTGTTACTTTTGGATGAATACTTTCAACTTTGGTGTCTTTAGCGTTACGAGTTGTTTATTTTTATCTCATCATCTTCATTAAAATAAAATGTATGAAGCAAGAGCCACTAATTAATCGCAGCTTTGCCACTCCTCTACTTTTGGATCATTCCGCAGTAAGATTTTAATGCACAATTGGCCATTTTCTGAAATAATTTTTTTTTTACAAAGAGCCCTAAAATTATTGTATTTGTTTTGTTCCCATCATTCTCTAATGAAAAATTATTATATTCTGGGTATTTTGTCATTAGCTTTTAAAAATAGTTAATTATGCTATCCTTGATAAAGAAAGTTGTCAGTCATGTTAAATTCATAATAATTATGAAAGTAATTGAAATAGGTTATTTGAAATAAAAGAATATTAGTAATGATGCAACAATAACTATATAAAAGAAGTGTAGAGAATTATTATACATACATGTTTGGATAATAATAAAAATATAGGTTTTTTAAATGCTTGTTAGCCAACATAAATTAGTATAATGTTACTAATTTATTAGAGGTGCTCAGGGTTTAGTTTATTTGTGAGGATTGTTGATGCTTGTGATTTGCTAGCTAAGCCTAAGCTTAATTTACTCTGTGGGAAAAATACATTTTTCACAAATTGATAGAAAATAATTACACGCTATTGGTCAAGGGAATGAAATGCTCCAAACCTCCTTCAGACTGAGCCTTTCTTAGCAAATAAATGAATGTACCATCAAAATAAAGTCAAGGTTTTACATTTTTTACTGTTTTAGGCTATAGGGCAATATTAATGTTTCAGTGCGTGTACAATATGTGGGCTATCTCAAAAGGGGCAGCAATTTTCCAGGACTACCTATTCTTACTCCCCCAAGCCCACCCCCTAAATAAACCTATTGTATTGTATTGTACTGTGCTTTACTCACTCTTTGAACTCTCAGTTCATTTCATATCTTAGGTTAAGCAAGTCAGTGTAATAAACTATTTGCTTTCTGGTGTATTCATATATACTTTATTGCAGGTTTAAAGGTGACAATAATGAAGAAAAATGTATTAACGTTTCACCCATTAAAAAAACATCCCTTCCAGTGTCAAAAGGTAATGGATTTTTAATACCCAAAGGAGTGAAACTAACTCCTTTGGAGACGCAAGTAGTTTCCATAAAAGAAAAGTATCCTGACACACTCTTATTTGTGGAGTGTGGCTACAAATACAGGTAAATTATTACTGTCGACACTTGTCTGAGTTTCATACCTGTCTGTAAATACTTTTAAAGTTGATAGGTAGTAGGGATGAAACTTGTTCTTTGCATAACGTACACCAATAAATAATATGATCTTGTTTTAATACATTAAGAGGTGGTTAGATTGACCTGAAGGGATTATTATTGCCTATTTACCTTGGGTTTCCTCTGTCCAGAGAAGTAAGGTATTTATTTACATTGGTCTTGAACTCTGAAAGATTGTAGTCTGTTGAGAAAATGCTTTCTAAAAGCGAGTTCTAGAGAGTAGTGGTTTGGGATATGCATGAATGCTGAAAAGCAGTTCTGCATTATCGTGTTTGTAAAGGCAAGAGTGATTCTAGATGTTGTTGTTGATCCTTCCTGTATTTTTAATGCAGGAAGGAGCCAAGGGCGAGTACCGCAAAAAAACTCCTCTCATAGAAGAAGAAGAGCGCCAAAATCAAGGTCAAAGGTTTTCGAGATGCTTAGACACTGCGTCTGAAAGATTGGAGGTCATAAACAAGGGGAAAGATGGATTGAGAATGAATGTTCCAGTTGATCAGTTGAGTAATGAAAGATTGAAAATACCGATTAACCCTTGCGTTATAGAGTTGGACAGAAAAGGAATGAAAATGTGCCGAAAGTCTGGTACTGCGTGCCCTCCTAAAAGGAGAAGGCATGCATTTAGAGAGTTCAAAAGAGCAGTGTCCGTTATAATAGTTATAGTGAAGAGTGAGGGAGAGATTGAAGAATCCAGTAAGAGCCGGGGAATTGATGAGACGTTAAAGCCTTTGACTCTACCTGGTCAAGTAGAACTGTGTGGGTTGAGCCACCTCACACATGAGAAGCATACTCCATACAAGGGCGTACAAAACCCCTGTGCAGAGACAGCAACTGGGTGGAGGTGAAACTGCGGAGTCAGTACAGCACATCTAACTTCTTAGAAGCTGTTTTAGAAAGAGAGTATATTTGATTTTTCCAGGAAAGATTACGAGAAAAGGAAACGCCAAAAATGTTAAGATAAGTGTGGAAGATTGTGACTGAGTAGACAGATGGAGGAACTGACTTTCTGAGGCATTGAAAGCCACAAGGTTTTCTCTGCCCCAATCAAAGATATTAGAAAGATCAGAGGTCAGATTCATCATAGCCGTCCCACGCGAAGCATGGAGTGAATATTAGGAGGGACGCTTAGTGAAGCGGGTAGCGATGTGAAGAGTGGAATCATCGGCGTAGGAGTGAATGAAGAGAGTAGGTGATAGAACAGACCCATGAGGAACACTACTGTTAATAGCTTTAGGAGAAGAACAGTGTCCATCTACGAGCGCAGCTGTAGATCGGCGGGAAGGAAATCAGTAATGAAGGAAGAACTAGAAGGATAGAAACTGAAGGAAGGCAGTTTGGAAATTAAGGATTTGTGCCAAACTCCCATCAAAAGCTTTTGGAATGTCTAACGCAATAGCAAAGGTTTCACAGAAATCTTGAAAGGAGGATGACCAAGAGTCAGAGAGGTATGCAAGAAGATCGTCAATAGAGCGTCCTTTGCGGAACATACTGACGATCTGAAAGAAGATTGTGAGAAGAGGTGTTTAAGAATCTTCCTATTAAGGATAGGTTAAAAAACTTGAAAGGCAAGAAATCAAAGCAATTGGACGATACTTGGCGAGTTGGGAGCGGTCATCCGTCTTTGGGACAAGCTGAATGAAAGCGAACTCCCAGCATGAAGGAAGAGTACCAGATGAAAGACAAAGGTAGGGTGTCAGCGCAGAAGAACAGTTCTTGAGAACAAGAGGAGGAACACCATCAGGACCGTACGCCCTTCCTAGAGTTGAGCCCAGACAGGGCAAAAGAAACATCTTTGGAGGAGATTCTAATTTTGGATATAATTATGTCGTAAGGAGGAGGAAATGGAGGAACAGCAGCGAGATCGTCCGTGGTTGAGTTGGAGGCGAAAATTTGAGCGAAGAGTTCAGCTTTATCTGGAGAAGAAACTGCAACTGAGCTGTGGGAATGGAAAAGGGGAGGCAAATTAGTAGTAAAGTTGTTGGAAAGGTTCTTAGCTAGATGCCAGAAAGAGGGAGAAGAATTAGAATCGGATAGGTTTTCACATTTTTGTCGGATGAAGGAATTTTGGCATAATCTACAAGATGAAATTTAAAAATTAGGCAAAAGTTAGAAATTCTTGTAGTAGTAATGTAGTACATTCGGGAAATGTACTCGGGCTCTTTAAACGTACCATGATTTTCCGTAACTGGCTGTACACCTATTTAACATTTGAAGGAAAAACCAATCCGTAATATCTAATACTCCAATCCTATTTCCATAGGTTTTTTGGTGATGATGCTGAAATTGCCTCCAAAGAACTAAACATTATCGCTCATCTTGATCACAACTTTCAAACAGCAAGTATTCCCACTCATCGGTTGCATGTACATGTCAGGAGACTCGTGGCGAAAGGTTGTATTTTCTATTCTAATTGAACTTATATTACGTATATTTCTGAAATCTTTTCCTCAGTCTCAGATTGATTGATTGATTTTGAATAAACTTCGGACCAGAGTCGGACTAGAAATGTGACGTTGTACTGGTACCCACACTTATCATCTTTGGGAATGAAGTGCCATAGTATTCTCAAGAAATTGAATGTAGTTCTACTCTCATATTTGCCTATACTTTACAATTATTCGTAATCGGATTATTTCCTTTCTCTATAATCAGGATATTTTTTTTTTGTTTAGGTTACAAAGTGGGTGTTGTGAAGCAAACGGAAACCGCAGCATTGAAAGCGATCGGTAGCAATAAGACGGCTCCCTTTTCTCGCGAATTGAGCGCCCTTTACACAAAAGCAACCCTCATTGGGGAAGATGTTACTCCCACTGGGGCAGAGAACACGAACGACGTCACAGAAGCTACTACATCTTCCCTGATGGTTCTCATCGAGACAAAACCCACCTCGGAGAAAGACAATAAAATTGGGATTGATTTGGTGGTGAGTGTTTTAGGTGTGTTAAGAAGGGATGCTATATTATTTTGCAGGTACTGCCATCTATCTTGGGGGGGATTAAAGACGAGGTTTTGTAATGATTATATTTTTGCAGTCCATCCAACCAAACACTGGTGAAGTGGTCTACGACTCATTCCATGACACTTTGGCCAGAACTTTCCTTTGGGGTCGATTGGAACAGATTCATCCAGTAGAAGTCATTGTCAGTGACAATGTGTCTCAGGTGACAAGAAAGGCCATCAGGGCTGTAATGACCAGGTGAACACCGTTTGAAATTTAAAATTTAACTTTTTTTTTTTTTTTGTTACACGCTGAGAAGTAAAGTATTGCTCAGTTATGATTTTACCATCATTGGTGCTATTTTTCTTTAGTGATGAATTCGTAGAGAAAATATTCTCCATTTTGTAATTTTTTACTACACTCCGTTGAGACATTCCTTTTGTGGAATCTTTGCATTCCGTTAACGTAATGTAAATGGACTCTACATCTAGTTATTGGTTTATTTACTGAATCACTTAAAGTTCCGTGTACGTAATTAATAAGTGCATATTGAATGATATTGAAATAGTTGTTGAGAGAGATCTCTCGGATCATGTGATGTGGTTGAGAGTTAAAATCGCGTCTACATATATATTCTGGACGCCCCTTTCTCGTGTTTTGTTAATCAGTTTTGTTTATCAGAAAGTTTTAATTAGATGGAAGGCTTCAAATAATCTTCATTATAATAATAGAATTGAAAACTTTTGATTCTTCTTAATTCTCTCTGAATCCTTTCATAGGCACGATGATTGCATCAGAATTGAAACCCTGCCTGAGGAAGTATTCGAGTACTCCTCTTGTCTTCAGTCTTTGTGCCAATTGTACGAAGGAAGAGAAGATAAAATTAGACATGTTTCGGAACTGCCGCATCCCATCATCAGTTGCTTAGGAGCCACTTTGCACTACCTCAAGGAATTCAAATTAGAAAGAATATTGAGGAATGCCAGGTAAGACCTAAATCGGCTGTCTTTCCATCATAGAATTGAAAGCAGTGTGACATGTCTTCTTTCACAGACTTAAGGGATCACCAAGAAATTTAGTTCATTTTCCCTACATAATACAATAAAATCACACACACACACACACACTCTGGATAAACTAGGTACTGACTTTTCTAAATCCCTATATCTAAACCACTAAATGCACTAATTAACAAACTTAATTTAATTTAACCTTAGTACAGCCGAACTGAGAAGGGCTCAATTCAGGGCTCGAAAGCTGTTTTCTGTTAATAGGTCATTAAAACTCCCTAACCTAATCAGGACTAGCATTTTTTTCCGACAATAAAAGCTATTTTTATTTTTTGTATATAATTTTTTAATGTTCAAAGGTCCAAAAGTATTATCTGAAAAGGGGGGGGGGGGGGGGGGAACCACTGCATTTGTCACTTATCACACACTCGACCTCGCTTGTGTTCAGTTGCCCTCCCCTCGACACCGCAACATTTAACCTAATTAACCCTAGCGTAATCTGG
The DNA here is from genome assembly GCA_023014485.1 of Bathynomus jamesi. Lineage (NCBI taxonomy): Eukaryota > Metazoa > Arthropoda > Malacostraca > Isopoda > Cirolanidae > Bathynomus > Bathynomus jamesi. The sequence goes on along the minus strand of JAJOZX010000665.1, from coordinate 1,135,187 downwards.
CCTTCATTATATTCTTTTTTTAGGCTATTTAGTGATCTTCAATAAAGTTCAAAACTGGTAAAACCTCTAATGTCGCTACTCAGGATGAAAATGGCGACTGTCAAAAATTACATCCACGCGTTAAGTAGCTTGTTTAAAAAAAAAAAAAAGAATGCTGTTATTTGTAATTTCAACCTATACAATAATCTTAGGAGTGTTGAACCATCATTAAACTGGGAATTCCACAAATACCTAAGAAAAATTGTTATTTATACTCGTAAAGATAGACGCAGTAATAATTTGAGGCTTGTTTTAGCCTTCGAATGAGCCTGAGTAGTCTACCTCTAAAAATAAAATATGTTAGATATAAAATGGAAATTTAAATTTTAAGGGTAAGCTTAATTGTATGGTTGTTCATACTGTGTGTGTGTGTGTGTTTTCTGTAATATTTAGTGAAATATATAAATATACAGAAAAACTTTACCCTAGGTATAAAGCCTAAAATCTCAACGCACACAATTTCAGTCATATAACGAAACTAAGTTCAACCAAAGAATTCATGAATCTTCCTGGACCGACTCTTCGCAACCTTGAAGTCATTGTAAACACTGCAGACGGAGATGAAAAAGGAAGTTTGTTTTGGGTATTAAATCACACTTGTACAAAGTTTGGAGCGAGGTGGGACTTTTATTTATTTACTTATTTATTTAAAATTCGATTTATTTAAGTAAAATTTAGGTTTTGAAAAAACGAAAAGCCCTTTTCACAACCATTAGGTTAAGATATTCAATTTGTTTAGACATTAACAATAAGTTGACTTTTTTTTTTAACGCAGTCTTTTGAGTTCACTGCTGGTTCAATCCATGAAATAATCGAAGTACGAAATAATGTCAAGTACTAAGTTTTATTTTGGATATCTGATTCTTTCTCATGAAGAAAGCATCGATAAGTGGCATAAATCGTGGTTTTCGTGTAACTGCTGTAACTTGTAATATTTATTTATTTGGCTGTTGATATTATCTACGAACCGTTAATTCATTTAATTTCTGCTCGGGCATACCCATTACATTAATATTGAAGTTCGTGGCTTAAACTTTGAAATAATGTTGCAGAGTGTTGCGGCACTGGCTCCTTCATCCTCTTCTCAGCATTGAGAGAATCTCAGAGAGACAGGAAATGATAGAGGAATTAATCACCTCAGACGCCACTCCGATCAATACCCTCAAAAATGCCCTTCAGAAATTACCAGATTTTGAGAAATCCATAACTACAATATTTTATAAAAAAGTACGAATTATTTTCACCACCTACATATTCATTTCAGATAGTTATGTTAGTGGGGCTTGTTATTTTCAGAAATAGTTGTTTTCCATATACGTAAAACTTCATGAGAACTTCAGATAATGCTAAAAGATCGATTTAAATTGTATTATTTACTATTGCAGCTTAACTGGCCTTACTTTACAGTGTAGTCCATATGAATTTTGGATAACAGTGTCTGGTCTAAGCAGAGTTCATAGGAAGCTATCCAGTGTTTGTGGAGATAACGTAGCGGACGTGATCCAGACACCTTCTCTCGTACAGTTGATAAACACAACTGTGGATAAATTATCAAATATCCATCAATTCTCAGAGAACATTAATGAAGCTAGCGCCAAGTGAGAGTTCTTTTTTTTTATTATAGTCAATGTACGTGTTAACGTAATTAGTACTCGTATGCAAGAAATGAATTGAAACAGTTAGTAATCCTTATGAAACAATAACTTTTGTACATTGAAATAATGATGCCAGTGATTATGGTAGTTTATTAGAAACTACTTGACATAAGCTTCTTGTCAGTTAAAATTTGGTAATTTTTCTCTAATGCAAATGTGAAGAAGCTTCAAACAAATTATAGTTTTTTATATCAAACGTAGTTAAAATATGTTAAAAAGTACAGGATCTGCTACAGTGTTGGTAAACATTAGGAATTCCTCTGAAAGAAGCCAATTACTTTAAAAAAATTCTGTACTTAGTGTTTAATCCTAGACTAAGGCTTCATTATTAGTTTTAGCATATAAATGACGTTTCGGTTTATATTTGCACGTAGGAAAAACAACATGGTTTGTCATTTAGGATTAGAATCTCTTCCTTCGTTACCTAAATTTTACTTTCCTTCGCAGAGGAAAGAAAAAGACCTCTCTTTTCAAAGATTGGTCAGAGTTCAAAGACGTGATTGAACGACAAAAAGAAATAAAATGTGTCGAAAGTCAGCTTCAAGATATGAAAGGACAAATAGCAAAAGTTTGTAGTTCAATTTTTGTCTGATATAAAATCCATGTTTCAATTTATATATAATTTGTAATTTTATTATTTTGTCATTGTGTTTGAAGAATTGGTAAATGCTAATTAAATATTCATGAACATTGGGCAATAGCTCATTAGAGACATCATCATTGAAGGTAGTAGTTTTACCATAGACTTAGATTTCAATGGGATTGCAAATAAGTACATCTTCCCGTGTTTATATTTCCTTCGGTTAAACTATACCGTAATAATTTAGGGCGGGTCATACTATGCATTGTTTTTAAATCAATGGAGAGGGGTGTTCAAATGACATATTTTGGTGTATAGAACACAATTCTGAAGAAAATATTTAATTCTGATAACCCTAACCTACATCATTTTGCAGTTGATTATTATTAAATTGTTGATTATTTTACTATTGTAGTTACCCCAGAATATGTCTTCTCACGTTTCTATCATGGCTGCTCACGTTATCTCTCATAGAGCATTGTTCTAACTAATTCATATAAACACATATAATGTAATTCATATAATAATAATAATAATATTTAAATACTCAAATAAAAAGGTGTACCATTCCACTTAATTGTAATTATCATACAGTTTGGTATATGGAATATTTTGACGGTTTTCTGGCGCGCATAAGGCCATTTTCTGAGCCATCTTTCTCAGAGAGAAAAAGATTCCTGTGAAAGATCTTGCCTACATCAAGGGACAGAAAGAGAAGGTTGGAAGTAAGGGACCCCACCAAATAGGGGTCCTGATCTACCAGAGCACAAGAGACAGGTGAGGACATTGAAAAGGCAGTGGATGGAAAGGAAGGCAGAGAAAAGGAGAAGGAGCAAGGAGGAAAGTGCTGCAGTAGCAGAGAAGGCAGCCAGGAAGGATGTTGAGAGATTTTTGGCAGATGGTGATGAGGATCTGGAATTGGAGAGAAGTGGTGATGAAGATGAGTTTGTTCCTGAAGTTGAGCTCTTCCCTCAAACTGACCCTGAGCCAGCAGCTTCGGCAAAGGTACAGAAAAACTATGATGAGATTCAAAACATTGCCCTTGCTAGTGTAAGGTATGGGGGAACAGTTCGAGAAGAAGTGCAGGGATGAGGGGGGGATCTCTTGCATCCTCTTTGATGGGCGGATTGACCTGACCAATGTGATGATGGAAGCTGAGGGCAGTGACCAATCTTTTCCCGCAAAGATCAAGGAAGAATACTATAGTGTTGTTAGTGAGCCTGGCAGCTACTATCTGTTCCACTTTACCCCAGAGAAAGCAACTAAAGAGGAGTCACATGCGGAGAAGATTGCTAAGGTCCTGTTTGCCTGGCTGAAAGAGAGGGGTTATGATAAGACCTTGTTGGCCATTGGAGGAGACTCAACAAATGTCAACACTGGTGTGAAAGCTGGAGTAATGCGGAAGCTGGAGCTGCACCTGGGGAGAAAGCTGGTCTGGTTGGTGTGCAACCTGCACACTGTTGAACTTCCCCTGCGCCATCTCATTGTTGACCTTCATGGCCCTACTCTGTCAGACAAAAAATTATCCGGGCCAATAGGAAAGCTCCTTGATCCTGCTGCAGACTTTGATATCAATCCAAACTTCACCCGAATCTCTGTTGGCCCTCCACTGATCAAGCTTCCTGACAAGGTCATTCAAGATTACCGATAGATCAGTTTGTTTCTTTTGCGAGTTCATGGTGGAATTAGTTGACATAAAACGCAGTGTACGTGAGGTAGCCGATAGACTTGCAACGCTTGATGAGGCAGGGTTAGGGCTACGGTTGACGGAAGCCGAACCAATACTAACGTTGAAGACGTTAGTAATTTGAAGGGTGAGGTGCGTAACTTAGTTTCTAGTTTAGGTAGCTTGTCGGGAAGGTTAGATAGAGTCGAGGAAGAGGTTAAGGTTAGTCCGAGAGTAGTAGATAGCGAGGGATTTAGTGAGGTTAAGGGTGGAGCTAGGCCGCGTACATTAGGTGATAGGAATCCCCCCCCTATCGAGGTTTCGAACCCTTTCGCCCATTTGGAAAGGGATGTGAATGAGGGGGAAACTATTTTAATTGGGGACTCTTTAGTGCGCCACATGGACAAAGAGTTCGTTAAACGGAATCCAACCAATAGGAGGAGGGTCTGTCTCCCGGGGGCCAGGGTTGACAGAGTTAGAGACGAAGTGGATAGGGTTGACGTTGCTTCCCGTCACTCAATGTTGGTGACGATGGTAGGAGGCAACGACTCGTATAGGCCAGATACGAGAGTGCCTGACCTTTTGGAGAGATATAGGGGGTTAATTAGGTCCCTGAAGGCGAGGTCAGATAGGTCTTTAGTTCTAGGTATTACCCCTAGGCACGGTTTGGGTCTTAGAATTACGTCTAAAACAATATTTTTGAATAACAAATTAGAAGAGATTTGTGCTGAGGAAAGTGTACCCTTCGTAAAGCTGTGGTCCGAATTCAATGATCCTAGCCTTTTTATAAAAGATGGGGTGCATTTTAATGAAATAGGTAATGCTAGGCTAGGTAGGTTAATAGACGAAAACGTGCGAAAGCTGTATAGGTCGAAGCCTTCTTTAAACGTTGTGGGTCCGGGAAACGCGGGCCCGACGTGATAAATAGTTTAAAAAGCGGGCCCGTGGTAAAAAATAACTTAAACGTCTTTTATTGCAACGCGCGTAGTATTAGAAATAAATTAAATGAATTTAAGGCGGTAATTTATTCCGGCAACTATGATATAGTTGCTATCACTGAAACTTGGTTAAATACCGTGACTCGGGACTTGTTGGGGGAACTTGATATACCGGGTTTTAAAATCTTTACTAATGATAGGTTACATAGATTTGGAGGCGGCGTTTTGCTGTACATTCGTAATTCCCTTAGGGCTATCGAGGTTAAGTTAGATTTTCCGGCAGCAATTAATGCGATCTGTGTTGAAGTTAGGGCGCGTAGTATTAGTTTTAATTTTGTCGTTGTTTATAGACCTCCCGTTCAACCCCTCGATATAGATACTAGATTTTACTCACTTCTTGGTAATTTTATTGACAATCGGAATAGTATAATTGTCGGAGACTTTAACTGTCCTAATGTTAATTACGAGAATTTTACGGGTAACGAAGAGGGTTTGAGACTGGTTGAGTTTATGGACGATAACTTTTTACGACAGATAGTTACCCAACCAACGCGCGGTGATAATATCTTAGATTTGGTGATGACGAACGGCGAGAATATAGTCGAAAGTTTAGAAGTAGGCGAGAGTTTAGGATGTAGCGATCATCAAATTCTTAGGTTTAAGTTATTGATAGAAAACACACAGGATAGTAACGTAATAGAAGTCCCTGATTTTCGTAGGGCTAATTTTGATAGTTTTGCTGATAGGATGAGAGTAGTGGACTGGGATAACTTATTTATGGGTAATGATACGAATTTGCGTTGGGTGGCGTTTAAAGAAAGTTTTAGGAATATTGAAAGGGAGTTTATTCCTCGTGGGCCCAAGCGCGTTAGAAATCGTGGTAGGCCGAAGTGGTGGACTAGGGAAGTAGGCGAGTTCATAAACGAGCGTAATAGAGCGTATAGACTTAACAAGCGCAATGGCCAGGTAGCTAACTTTAATAGATATATCGAGCTTAGACGTCAGGTTAAAAGATCAGTTAGGAATGCCAAGCGTAATTTAGAGATAGTTATAGCTGCGGATAGTAAACATAATCCAAAAAAGTTTTTGAATACGTAAATAATCGTAAGCCGGTAAAGGATAACATAGGCCCTCTATTGGATGTAAATGGCGCTTTGGCTTCTGACGCTCAGGCGATGGCGGGTATTTTCAATAACTTTTTTGCGACAGTTTTTACCGTAGAGGACGTAAATAATGTCCCCGACGTTGACGATATCGTTCCATTTAGTAGCGAGACTATTTTAGATGAAATAACTGTTTACGAGGCTGAGATTGCGCATTATATCGATAGGCTAAAAGTTAGCAAGGCTCCAGGCCCTGACGCTTTTTATCCTAGACATTTGAAAGATTTGAAAGACGTTATCGTAGGCCCCTTAGCGAAGATTTTTAATCAGTCACTCGAAACGGGGATTATTCCTGAAGACTTCAAATTAGCTAACGTCACGCCTATTTTTAAAAAAGGCGACCGCGCGGTAGCTAGCAATTATAGGCCCATTAGCTTAACGTCAATTGTCGGTAAACTTTTGGAATCCGTAGTTAGGGATCGTATTATCGATCACTTAGAAAGTAGGGGTTTGATTAATAGTAGTCAGCACGGGTTTCGACGCCATAGGTCTTGTTTAACAAATTTGTTAGAATTTTATAACGAAATAGTGCGCGAATACGATAGGCATAGGGCAGCTGACGTTATTTATTTAGATTTTAAAAAGGCGTTCGATACAGTTCCGCATAGGAGACTAATTGCGAAGGTTAAAGCGCACGGTATCCGCGGTCAGGTAGCTAACTGGTTAGAAGAATGGCTTCGTGCTAGGAGGCAGAGGGTCGTAGTTAATGGTAGTGAATCGGGGTGGTTAGAGGTAGGTAGTGGTGTCCCACAGGGTTCAGTGTTAGGCCCATTGTTATTCGTAATTTACATTAACGACATAGATGTAGGATTGATTAGTAACGTGTCAAAATTCGCGGACGATACTAAAATAGGCGGTAAGGTTGTTAACGAGGACGATAGAAATAGGATCCAAGACGATGTAGATAGGATTATGGAGTGGACGGATAAGTGGCAGATGCAATTTAACGTAGATAAATGTAAAGTTTTGCATATAGGTTCTCGCAACAATAATTACGTGTACACGATGGATGATAGGGATTTAGCGAGCGTTGACGAGGAAGTAGATTTAGGCGTACGCGTAACTAAAGATTTAAAGGTTAGGAACCAGTGCCTGGAGTCTTGCGCAAAAGCTAATAGGATGTTAGGCTTCATAGCGCGTAATTTCGAATTTAAATCGAAGGATATTATATTGCCCCTTTACAAGTCCCTAGTCAGGCCTCATTTGGAATATGCCGTTCAGTTTTGGTGCCCGTACTTGCGTGAGGATATTGATAGGTTAGAAAGGGTTCAGCGTCGTGCCACGAAACTTATTCCGGCATTGCGCAATAAGCCTTATGAAGATAGGATTAAAGTGTTAGACTTGTATTCACTCGAAACTAGGAGATTAAGGGGGGAGCTTATTGAAGTTTTCAAAATCGTTAATAACATCGATAACGTAAATTTTGACAAATTGTTCACTTTCGATAATAGTAATACTCGCAATAACGGATTCAAGTTGCGTGGCAGACGTTTCATTACTAATATCGCTAGAAACTTCTTTACGTTTAAAGTAATTGATAAATGGAATAATCTTCCCGCGTCAGTCGTTCATTCTACCAGCGTTAATGTGTTTAAGAACCGTCTTGACAGACATTTTAAAAATATTAACGTTGTTTAAAATTAAAAAAGAAAGTTAACAACAGGAGCTCTGGTGGTGGTGCTCGAGGATGAGTCTGTTGACGATGAATGCCAGCTTGTGACATGCCAGCGTGATGCCAGCAATAAAAAAAAAAAAAAAAAAAAAAAATTAGACTAACACGAATGTAGATGTACAGTAGCTCATAGCGTAAACTAACCCACTTTTTGTTTAACTTTACCTACTTTTTTTTTTTTTTTCTTATCTCCTTACTTTGCATGTCTCTAACTCTTTTCTTGCATGTTTGTAGTTTGCATGGTATGACAGTGAGTTAAGACTGTGTTTGCATGGTTTGTAAGCGTTCTTATTTTACTTCTTTTCATCTTTCACCCCTCTCCTATTCTCCGACTATTTTTCTGACTTGTCGGCAGTGGCCGGCGGATGATGATGGTGAGACTTTTTCCCTCTTTTTCTGAATGAATGTTAACCCACGAATGATAGGTGTTGCTCCTTACTTAACCCCTTATTCTCCTCTCTTCTCTTAACCCCCTACTTTCCTTTCTCTCGGCTAGCCTTAGAGTGGATCTTAGGGTCTTTGTTAGCCTTAGCTTCTGTAGATCTGTAGATCTCTCAACTGATCAATACTATGGCTATAAAATTGTCTGTGCAGTCAGGGATGGAGTACTTCCTGCAGGGCTGGCTCTGTTAGAGATAGGACCAGTAAACCACAGCCGCTGGCTCACCACAGCGAACAGACTTCTCAGGCTCTGGGTGTCAAAGCACGGACTTAAAGGAAAGAACCTGAAGATTCTGCAATTCATTGTGGAATTCATCATTGGAGTGTATTACCCATGTTGGTTCAACGTGAAGGTCAAACACTCCTGGATCGAAGGGCCTAGGCACATCCTCTTTCAGCTGGACTGCCTCAAGTCCCAGAGAAAGGAGGTGCTGGATATTGTGATGCCAACTGTGAGAAGATCTGCTTGGTGTGCCCACAGTGAAGTCATCCTCCAAACACTACTCTGCTCTGAGGATCAGAAGGAGAGGATTGAAGGGGTGGAGAGAATCCTGGCCATCAGGGAGAGGGGGACCCGGACACTCAGCTGGGAGACTCCTCTGTTAGGAGCAGAAGGACACCTGACATGAATTGTGATGCTTCCAGCATCGGTGACTTGATCAGCTGGTCAGAAGGTGTGTCAGAGCCACCTCTCACCTGCTCTCTAAGCACCTCAGAGGTGAAAAACTTCATCAACACCCCCATGGAGGTGCGCAACTGGCCTTGCCACACAAAGCATTGAGAGGGTTGTTAAAATGGTGACTGAGGCTTCTGCTAAGTACTTCTCACAGGAAAAGAGGGATGGAGGGATCAGGGCTCAGGAGACCAGCAGGAAGCTGATGTCCAAGTCTGAGTCAAAGCAGGATTTGTGCAACCTGGCAAAGTTCAAGATGTCAGGAGAATGATCTTTGTAATTATATCCAGTGATATACATGCAGTTCACCTATTAATAAATATATGTAAAGTTGATTTGGCCTTGTCAATATAAATGATTTACCTTATATCTTTTAATATATTATAAAGGGGTTCAAAAGGGTAAAATTGGCAATTTAGAAATACAAAATGATGTAGGTTAGAGTTATCCTATCCAAAAAATAAGCTCATATTTGAATTCCCCATGTAAAAACACATAATTTAGACACCCCTGATGGTAGGATTTCCTTCAGATTCATGTTGTCACCTGAGTATGACCCGCCCTACCGTAATATGTTCATTAGTTTTCATGAACATCTATTTTAAGGTGTGCAACATCAGAGTATTAGGAGATAATGAGAAGATTTTACGAGGTAACCTTTTAAACCTCCCTTCAGTATTAATAGTACTATCCACAAATCCTTTAGTGATCATAATAATATAAACGTGGTTGCCACTATCTATATAATAGTTTTGTAATGCTTGTCTTTAGACATTAGGGCGACTCTCGTTTGAGTACACGTCCGTGTCCGGATTGGAGTACCTGATTGAAGTGAAAAACAATAATTTGAAGTCCGTTCCCTCCAGCTGGACCAAAATAAATTCGTAAGTTTTTAATTTATTGTTCAGTTACTAAAGATCGTCGCCATTATTATTGTTGTCGTAAACGTTAAAAAAACTGTCGTAAATTGTAAAGGTATCATTCTTATTATTGTATAGGGTGTCCATAAATTATTCACCCCATTACACTGGTATGCATCAATTTTGCTGTCAAGGGTTTTGTAAGTGATTCTTATAGAGTTTTTCCTGCTGATTTCGAATCTGCAATCCGTTTTTCTCAATCAGCTCAGGTTATCCGGCTATGGCCTCATAAGTAAAATAGAATTTTTCGTGATTTTGTCAAAGCGGAATTGGAACAGTAACATCTATCATCACTTGTTTCACTTGTATAATATCTTTTTTTACTTTTCAGGCATATAGATAAAATATTTCATAATGAATAGAGCGTGTAAAAATGATCCCAATAGATTCTGCTACATATGTGGGACGGTTACCATGCCAAATAACCAGTCCCAAATCACTAAATTTGTGAAGACAATGTATAGAGCATACTTTGGAATTAAGCTAGGGGACCAGGACAAACATTTCGCCCCTCATATGTGCTGCAAGACGTGCATTGAAAATTTGAGAAGATGGAGCAAAGGCAGAGCGAAATCTTTGCCTTTTGGAATTTCCATGATTTGGAGAGAAGGAAAGGATCACGTGACAGATTGCTATTTCTGCATGACAAACCTCCGAGGTGGGCTTATAAATTTATTTTTCTTAAATATTTTGAAATCCTCGTATGAAACTTGACATAATATTCACCATAATGTAATATTCACCATATATAGCATAATATTCACCATAATGGTAATCATACATTTACATATACATAGTTATAGAAAATACATTTACACATACATATTGTTATACAAGTTACATTTACATATACAATGATTGTATATTTTCTTTCTTTTTCATTCATATTGTCCCCGAAGGGACAATATGAATGAAAAAGAAAGAAAATATACAGACTCCATCGACCTATTTCATATCTTACAGACCGCAGCCTTCCCTCACGAACCGCCACTGTCTGAATGCTTCTTCTATTTCATATGCAAGTTTTATATCCATGTTTCTGTGTTTCTATTTTCAGGAGTTAACAAGAAGAATAAACACATTGTTGTATACCCTGACATTCCTTCTGCTATGAGACCTGTACCCCATGGTCCTGGAATTCCAATACCCGACCCACCTCAAACCCTGGACTTCGATGATTCTGATGATGAATCAATGACCAATGCCAATGACCAGTCCCAGTCGTATATACCTCAAAATACCACTTCAAATGAGCCGAGGCCTCTCAACCAGGCCAAACTTAATGATCTTACCAGGGATTTAGGACTTTCCAAATTAGCTGCCGAGATCTTGGGCTCACGACTTCGAGAGGACAACTTGCTGGCTTCGGGAACAACATTCTCCTGGTATAGGAAACGAGAGGAAGAATTCCGCAAGTTTTTTGCAGTGCACGAAAATACCTCTTCCTTAGTGTACTGCTGCAATGTTGAGGGGCTAATCGAATCCTTGGGCCTGCCATATAACGCATCAGAATGGAGGCTATTTATAGACTCGTCTAAACGAAGTTTGAAAGCAGTACTTCTCAACATTGGGAATAGGGTTGCATCAGTCCCTGTAGCACATTCCGTACAACTTACTGAGAGCTACGATAACATGAAAATTTTACTGGATGCTCTCGTATACGACCAACATAACTGAAGGATCTGTGGAGATTTGAAGGTAATACTAATATCATAAGTAAACTATTGCTATTGACTATGTTGTTTTCCAAAAGTTATTTGAGAGCGTATAAGAACACTTAACTTCCCCACAGAAGTGATACAGTCCAATGCATAGATTTTTTTATCTGATAAAACAAATTCTCTAAATTCTTTAAATATTTTCATTTTTTTTCAGATTGTGGCATTTGTATTGGGAATGCAAGGGGGATACACGAAATACCCATGTTTCCTCTGCAAATGGGATAGCCGAGCGGATGAGAAGCACTATGCACAGCGTGAATGGGCATCCAGAGAGAATTTTGAACCTGGGTCGCATAATGTCGTTTCAGTGCCCCTTGTACCACCAACAAATATTTTGCTCCCACCACTTCATATTAAGCTGGGCTTGATGAAAAATTTCATCAAATCAATGAATAAGGAGGGTTCAGCATTCCGATATCTCGAGAGTAAATTTCCTCATATATCTGATGCTAAACTAAATGCTGGGGTTTTTGATGGTCCTCAAATTCGAACTTTGATCAAGGATACTCAGTTCGAAAACGCAATGACTCCAACTGAGAAGAATGCCTGGCAGGCATTCAAATCAGTTGTCACTGATTTTCTTGGCAAGCGTAGAAGTCCAGAATACGAGTCCGTTGTCGAAAACTTGATGGAAACTTTCAAAGCTCATGGGTCGCGCATGTCCATAAAAATGCACTTTTTGTGGTCCCACTTGGACTATTTTCCTGAAAATTGCGGGGATTATAGTGAGGAACAGGGTGAACGATTTCACCAAGATATCAAAATAATGGAAGAGAGGTACCAGGGAAACTGGATATCAATATGCTGGCGGACTATTGCTGGTGTTTGAAGCGAGACGTGCCCGAAGAAAAACACAGACGGAAAGCCAAAAAAACTTCATTCATTCCTCAATAAACTTTTTTCCATATTCATTGTATGAATAAAAGTATTTATTCACACAATGTTTTCATTTTTCACGAGTGTTCTTATAATATTACTCGTATCTACAGTGTTTAAGCTAAAAAAATCAATAAATTTGGGGAAAATTGGACTTATAATAAATGGCCAATAGAGAAAAAACCTGACCTGATTGAGGAAAACCAATGTCATTTTCGAATTCAGCATGGTCGAATTATATAATATGAGTTGAAAAAACCCTCACAGCAGACAAAAAAATTTCATATGCATACCAGTGTTATAAGCCTTAATAAATTCGTTATTATAGGAGCTATCTTAAAACGGTTTGCGACAATTAATAACACAACTCAAGAATTTTTTTTCTTTATTTCGCATAACATCCACTAGGAGCACATTGGCGACAGTGAAGGAGAAAGCAATTTTTCTTCCATGAGAACACTGTGAAGGCTACAAATTACCTAGATATGCTTGAACAGTATGCTGCACCTCAGCTTGAGGATATGCAGCCCCGTGTGTTCTTTCAGCAAGATGGGGCACCGCCACACTGGGGATTAGAAGTGCGGAGGTTCCTCAATGAAAAGTTCTCTTCTCGTTGGATCGGGCGAGATGGCCCTATTCCATGGCCTCCTCGTTCCCCGGATATCACGCCTCTGGATTTCTTTTTATGGGGCTACACAAAGGACAGTGTGTATGCAAAGAAGGTTAATAACATCACAGAATTAAGACACCGGATTGAAGAGACATTAGCTTCCATCACGCAAGACATGCTTCTTAATGTTTGGAACGAAATCATCTATCGCCTTGATGTTCTGCGTGCTACCAATGGGGCTCACGTGGAGGTTTACTGAATTAAAACAAAAATTTCTTGAGTTGTGTATTAATTGCCGCAAACCGTTTTATGATAGCTCCTATAATAACGAATTTATTAAGGCTTATAATGGGGTGAATAATTTATGGACACCCTGTATATTTAGGAAGCTTTCGTAATTTGTAGTCTGTGTGCAAATTTCTGTAAACTGAAGATATGCCTTTCTGCTGTTTTAAGGTTAGGGATCAGGTTTCACTCGTTACTTCAAGAAACACTCGATTGAATGTGGATTTTAACATTATTTTACTGCGTATGTAAATTAACTTTCGGGCTTTTCTCTCCTAAATCATTTCAAGAACCAAAACTTGCTGCCGTTTTCGCTCGAAAGAAGGTGAAAAACTTTATGCAAAACTTCAACAACTTCGAGAACAACTTCAAGCTGACTGCCATCAAGTGAGTAGGTCTTTTAAATGATTTATTAGTCGTTAAACTCTAAATTTCACTGTTTAGAAGTCTGTTTACGCAGTCTTTATACACTTCATTCATGCTGGATAGCGTCGTTATGAGCAAGAATGTTGCTCGCTCTTTGGTTGGTTTGAAGTCGTCGTAAGAAATAAAAATCCATTTGAAAGGAAGTTTTGCTGTAAATGTTCATTATTGTTCATTGAAAGAGGAATATGCTGCAATACATCAGTAGCACAAAAGGGAATTCATTTAGACGATGCCTGAGCACAGTACTGCACTACAAAAGTCAAGGAAAAATCAACAAAATACTGATAATGCCTTTTTAATGAATTATTAGTCAGTGCAAATTACTTAATTCCTTAGTTAGGCGATTTTTCTTTATATAAGGGTGCCAAATTACTTTAGGTAAAGCTGTGTATATATCTAGTTTATTTAAAGTAATTTTGACATTTCATTTTAATTTTGAACTTTAAGTAGTTGTGACGTTTCTTGGAGTTATTATTACAATATGAAAGTTTAGTTGTCAATATCCTTGAAGCTCCATACATTATGATAATATCCCTTAGGTGTTATTACATTAAAATAGTCTCTCACCTTCAGAGAGGTAAATGCTAAATATTGCTATCTACATTCATTCGCATTTCATTTAAAATGCACCTCCTTCGTAAATTCATAGTTACCATTTAACTTCTTAACTTAGGCGTGGATGGAAGTTTTAGAAAGGTTTTCGGAGCATTATCAAGACTACAGAGAAGCTGTAAAATGCATCGGCTCTTTAGACGCTCTTCTCTCTCTCGCCAAAGCAGCGCAATCGAATGGTTATTGTAAGCCTCAGATTGTGGATTCTGACGAGGCTTTGATTCAGATTAAGGAAGGTAAACATCCCATTGTGCACCAACTGAGGGGACATGAACAATTCGTGCCAATGACACTAATATGATGGTAAGAAAATAAGAATTGTTGTGATTATTGTTGGCATGAACGCGGTTATTGCGTTGGATTTTAATTATTTTTGTTTACTGAACTTTTGAAATTCCGATGATAACTCTTCCTCAGCGATTAATGTGTATGTGAAGTGGCCAAGTAGGTTTATGATAGATTTGTTTTCTCGCTCCATGGCTGAAATATTTTGATAATGGAGACTGTTTAGGTGTTAATTAAATATTATACGCAGTTACTGTGTCTAGAATAAGATGAGGTTTGTAAAACGAAATTATTCAGGTTGAATACTTCAGGTAAAAAATACTCGGTACCAATAATTGTAATGGTTAATGTTCAGCGTTACGTACATTTCTTGGATTATATTATTAAAGTGTATATTCGTGAAAACGGTAAAACACTGTTTTCACGAATATGTACTTCAACAATGGTAAATATTGTTGAAGTCTAAACCTTTCAAACTATATGAACAACCGTAACTTTTTTTCACCAATGGATTCTAAGTCCAACATGTAAATCGTCCAGATGACTTTTTGAGAGCATCACAGAAAGGATATTTTCGTTTGCTTGGTTGATTGGAGATTGGTTGCCAGAGGGATTAACCTTCATTCATTCGCCCCTGTGTTGGAGTTGTGCCAGCCACCTACTCTTTGCTCTTTGACTGATCGGAGTTCCCACTCCGCAGTGTGGGGAAATAGAGTCCCTGGGTGTTACGTGAAGTATATATTTACAAGTTATAAATAACTTTTCCCTGCTCTTGTTACGTTCCAGAGTAAAGGAGAGAGAGTGATGTTGGTAACTGGCCCTAATATGGGAGGAAAGTCGTGTTACATGAGACAGGTAGCTCTTATTGTTCTGATGACACAAGTTGGAAGTTACGTTCCTGCAGAGTCGATCAAAATATCCATTTTAGATGGAATCTATACCAGGTGAGAATTTCGTCAGTGGTATTATTTTTTAAATTAGAGAGAGCTACGTTGTGCTAACTCACTCCGCCATTTCCCATAGTAAATCTGTAGGTCCTCTCCGCCATATGACCTTAGATGTTGTGGAGGAGGTTGAACACCACCAAAACAACAAAAACATTTAAATTCGAAGCAATACAACAGAGTATTTATAAACTATTATTGGTTCATAAAAGCACAAAAAAAAATTATAAGATTGCGCTAAATGAAGGTACCAATTTGAATTTAGTTGTAATTTATTTCAGAAAGTAAAATTCAAATCTGAAGATTAATTACTTTGCATTTGTTACATCGATAAGGATAATTTAAGATTAATACATACCTTAATTAATAATTCTTATTCATGACATGATTTATGTATTATTAATAATAACTGTTTTATTTTTAACAAGAACCCAGTTTAAGAGCCAAATTAAATAAAATAAATAGCCCAGCTTCACAAATATTTATACCATTGTAAATTGTAAGACCACTGTATTTATTTTATTATTAAAACTCATTTGTGTAGGCCAAATGCAGTCTTTAAATAGCTTCTCTGAAAATTTCTCCCATACTAGGGGATAAGCACAATTTGCGTACTGTAGCCAGATGTTTCTTTAATATAACCTAGTATTGAATTTTGCGTTTGAGTTAGAATGGGAGCCACTGATGAGATCTTTAGCGGAAAGAGTTCCCTGATGGTGGAGATAGGCGAGACTTCGGACATTATGCAACAAGCCACGAAAAAATCGCTCGTTATTTTGGACGAACTTGGTAGAGGTACCTCAACGCACGATGGTGTTGCCATAGCGACCGCCTGCCTCGATTTCTTCTTAAGGAAGGTTGGTCCAAAGACGTTCATGAGTTTCGCAAAAGCTCTCGAATTACTCCTTATAAATTCACCGAGTCTGTTAACCCTTTAACGCCGAACTTTTTTGTTATGGAAGTCTAAATGCGCGTATTTGAAAAGTTAACTAGAGGCAACATGTGACGGTAAAGGGTTAATAATTACAATATGACTGTCACCAATAATTTTTTTAGAATTTTATTTCGTGCATTACCAAAATGGTTGGACTACATCAGATTAGTGAAAGAAGCGTTTCGGTTAAATTGTCCCGTCAGGTGTTGCGAATAATTCTTTACTGAAGTACTTTACTGTATTTCCAGAGCACACTTCCTCTCCGTTTTACGCGTTGTGTCCAACCCATAAAAAGAGATTTCTAGCTTTTGAAATGTCTCATGGTGTTTTTATAAATATTTACGGAACTTATTGATATTTAAGCAAATAATGGTCTTTTTAAAAAGCTAAATACTTTGCGACCTAATTTTTACGTTATATAATAATTTCTAAAGTTATCTATATTTTATTGCAGGTAGAATGCTTAACAATATTTGTTACTCATTATTTAACGTTATGTGAATATGGTAATTTGTATCCAGAGAATGTTGGCAATCACCACATGGCATTCATAGTGAACGAAGAAGGTAATTTGTTAACCAATATTATTATGCTCATACTTTTCTGATCAAACGTGTTTTAAAGCTATATTTATTCGTCATACGTTTGTTTTTGCTTAAAAATGAATAATGAAGGGAGTGAGTTTTACCGTGTCAGAATTTTCTCTCTTAGACGTCGAAGGACATATACGAGTTAGTTTTAACAAAGTTTTTGAAAGTGGTTTTCGAGGATTAATTTTATTGGTTATGTGGAGTCTTCAAGATAAATTGAAGGACGAGGAAGTAATTTAATTTTAGCTACTCTTTGCAAAATCTAGTTTATACCCTTTTCTTAAACAGAAACTGAATATGACTGAGAAATTCACTGGTGATTTAATGTTCTCCGAAAACGTTTAGGGTTATAGACCCAAAATTTAGTCGTAATAATTCATTCGTTTTAGGAGAAATTTGTTTTGCTCAGATTTCACAATTACTCTCCAAAATTATTTTTGTTCTTCGCAGTGGAAAATGATGACATAGAAGTGATAACATTTCTTTATCAACTGACGTCAGGGAATGCCGGGCAAAGTTACGGACTGAATGTCGCTCGGTTGGCAAATGTTCCACAATCAGTTCTCAAAAAGGCTTCACAGATGTCCAAAATACGTCGTTCCAAAGCTACGAGAATGGAGTAAGTAAAGTTTTTTAAATTCGATATAAATTTAAACGAAAGTTCTTAAAAATATTTGATTTTAAGATTATATCTTTTGAATACACTTTTCTCCTCCTTTTCAGACTTACCAAAGACGGTTTCAAGAAAATATTTTGCCAAGATTCATTACCAAATAAAGAAAACTTATCCGCCATTATACAAACTTTGAAGTGTTGAAATAGTTTGTTTTTCTTGTTATTTATAAAATCTGGATATTTTTTAGTAAAATTGGTCGTAATTTATATTTTTATATGAAATAAATAATGCTCGCAAAGATTTAAAGTAAATGTATAATTTTTCTCAATTATTCTTTTTTTTTTTTAGTGACAGCATTTAAATAATAGAAATTATGATAATTTTCAATTCTCTTTTACTAAAAAATCTTCCAATTTAAGAAATGCAGAAATAATAATGATAATTAATTGATCAATTAGTCGTAAATTAAATTTTAAAAATTAATCTAGTTTTAAATGTTCTCTTCTTTCGTTAGCGTTAGGCCTACGTCGTAGAGTCATGTCGCAAAACTTCCCGTTAAATCAGCAAGGTTAAGCGACGTTGGGTCCGTTCAGTGGTTGGATGAGCGATCGTTCTCCGCGTTTAGGTGGTTCGCATTCTAAGTAAAACTGTAGGTCCCATCCGTCACATAACCTATACAGCGAGGGTCGCGAACCTTTTAGCAGCTTCATAGCCACATTAGGTCATATAAAAAAATTACCAGAAATAAAAAGCCGCAGGTGTAAATACACCGTTGTTTTTACTCTTATAATTTTAATGTAATACACGCAATTGTACGAGAGCGATAAATATATAATTAAATAATAATTAATATATAAGGAATTCATCTCTCCTGTATTAATGATGGTAAATAAAAACTGTACTACCATTGATATTAAATTATTAAATGAGCAATAATATTAATATTGAAACAAACTTGCTGTTTTGTTATCGTATTATGCGTACGTGCCTAGTTTGCCTATTTTTTAAACTATTATTAGTCAAGTACTTGATGTATATTTATAATTTAAGAACTACAAGAAAGGGTTTTCGGAGCCGCAAGTTCACGACCCTTGTTCTACTGTTAAGGAGGAGGTTAAACAATCTCAAACTCTATTGTTGTTGGCGTTATTGAAATTTATGTAAATGAAAAGGACCGCGGATTATACCAAGCATTTTCAGCACCATCTTCATAAAGAAATAGTGAAAAAAATTAAGCCGCCATCAAATTCTTTCGAGGAAAGTCCCTAATAACGAGGAAGGTAATGGAAATAGTAATATTTAATCGTTATTTTTTTCCCCCATGCAGGAAGTAGGGGCAAGGGCGAACACCCGCAAAAATGCTGCCCCCCACCTCAACCCGCAGAAAAAGAAGAAAGCCCAACTCAAGGTCCAGAGTTTTCAAGTTTCCTGGACAGTTATTTTGAAAAATTGGAGGTCAAAGATAGGAAGAAAGATGGATTAAGGAAGGTTGTTTCAGAGTTGAGTAGATGAAAAATTGAGAATACCGATTAACTCTTGCGTTGGAGAGTTGGACAGAAAAGGAATGAAAATGTGCATGACTCCTCCGATTTCAGGAGGCGGCCATGCAATTAGAGACTTCAGAAGAGCATTGTCCGTTATAATAGCGATTTAAAGAAAGAGGGATTGAAGACAGTCAGTAAGAGGTAGGGAATTGAGACGAAAAGCCTTTGATTCCACCCGGGTAAGTAGAGCTGTGTGGATTGAGTCACTCCTCATATGAGAAGTATACTCCATACAGGGGCGGACAAGACCCTTGTACAGAGACAACAACTGAGTGGGGGTGAGGAAACTGCGGTGCACATCTAACATCTTGAAAGCTTTTTTAGGAAGAGAGAAAGTAATCTTTCGAGGAAAGATCACGAGAAAAGGAAACCTCAAGAATGTTAAGAGAAGAGGAAGGATTGAGTTGTGTATTGTTGAAGATTGTGACGAATAGACAAATGGAACTGGGTTTTTGAGTCGCTGAAACCCACAAGGTTTTCTCTGCTCCAAACAGAGTTTCATCAGAGTTTGCAGTGAATTTTGGCATCATCCAGTCTCGTTCGATTAATTTGAATCTTTTCCAAATACCCACCAGGGTGGCCACCTTGCGGAGGGGGTGCATTGCGTGTTCTGACCCAGTGGGCTACGACGACGGGGGCTCAGCTTTCGTAATGATCACCCATGCCGGACAGGCTGCTGGGAAACTGAATTAAGAGCCACCAGGACTTTGGCTCCCAATCCGGGTGTCCAGGGCTGTCCTCAGGAGGTGGCTTCCTTAGGGTGTCATCGTGTTGGTTCAGTGTCTGGGCCGGTAGGATTTGGAAGGGGCTGGGATCTTTGCGCCGTTGGGAGAAACTTTCGTATCATGCCACATTTTTAAAACGACGGTGTGCCCCTGTGGACGAGGTACCCCCCACCCCTTTCTTAGTGGTAGGCAGTTCTCGTTCCCTGGGTCCGTTTTCTTTTTTTTGATACTTTCATGGATTCAATTAACTCTTCTATTAGCACTCTGGTGGTGGGCGACCAAACCCTCGCGTCTTCTACCACTGAAAGTCTCCATTTTCAGGGAGTCGCCCCCCCCCTCCCCCCTGCCTTCGGGTCACTCGCGTTCTCGTTCTACGAAATCTGTCTTGTTCCCACAGGCTTCGCCACCCCTTCGCAGGGGACGTCGGTTCTGATGTTGACTGCCCTCGATTTTTGTTTCTTCGTTCTTACGCCTCCTCCCCTCGCAGCGTGACGTTTTCGAAGATTGATTATTTTATTTCCTGTTGCGGCGATCCCCGTCGAATGTGGTCTAGAACGATGGCTTCCTAGCTGTGGAAGTCTCCTCCATGGCCCAGTACCAGAAAGTTTTGTCCCCCTCTGCTCCCCTGGACTGCTCTCCCGACTCTTCCTCTAACACTTGTACGGGTGTGGTTCATGCTCCCGTCTCTTGGAATACTCGGAGTCGAGTCGGATCATCTCGCCCGCATCTCTTCTCAAGTGACCCGTTTACCGTTTCCCCCCGGTACAGTCCAGTGGAGCAAAGGTTTCATCCCCCTTGTTGATTTTGAGTTTTCCCAGTTACCTGAGAAAGTCGTGGCCGGTTACCTCCGGTTCCCAATCCGCCGTTATGTCCCTAAACTACGTCAGTGCTTTACTTGGCAGAGGTTTGGGCACGTCAGTAAGACGTGTGTCGCAGTGCACCTGGTGTTTGAGTAAATTGCGCGTCCCCGACGCATGGCTCTCCCTGCTCTAACCTTCGCTGTGCCAACTGTGAGGGTGACCATGCCACCTCCACTTCCTCCTGTCTGAACTACTTAATTGAGTGAGAGGTCATGTGTGTCCGGGAATCTGACAAAATCAGCTTCCAGGTACTTCTCTTCTGTGCACTCGCAGGAGGAAGGGGTTCCCCAGGCTAGCGTCCCGAGTGTCGTTGCTTTGCTTTGGCGATCGATGACGTGGTGACGGCTCTGCCCTCGGGGATTATGGCCACCCTCTATGTCGATGCCCTTGCCATCTATTGCTCCAGTTCCCGGCCCGGCTGCCTTCCTTAAGCGTCTCCTCCAACAGACCCTGGATTCCATCTCCAGATGAGCCACGACCCATGGGTTTCGCTATTCTCTATCTGCCGTCCCTTCCCTTTCTCTTTGTGGGTCGCCTCGCTCAGTCGTCCCCGAAACTCGATTTCTGGATCTTATACTCGATTCCCACCTGTCCTGGATTTCCCACTTGAAGTCTCTGAAGGTTTCGTGCCTTCAGACTTGCGCCCTTCTGAAGTTCCTTTCTTATATACAGATTCGGGTGCAGACCTCCGCATCCCTGGTCCGAAGTAAGTTGGATTATGGCTGTCAGGCCTATTCCTCCGCCCTTGTCTCCGCGGAGACAGGGGCAAAGTTATTTTAAAAATGACTTTCCTTATGAAAAAACTATATAGGGCTATGGGTTGATTGCCTGTTACCCTCATTCGTTGGAAATTTCCAGCAGATTTCAGTTGAGAGTTAACGACAAAAGCCCTACATTTTTTCGTTAGAGAGTTGTGTATGTGTAGATCTTCAAAGGACCTCTTTCGTATTGTTTTTAGTGGTTAATGTTAAATTTATTTGCCTTCGGTATTTTAGCGCTGCCTATATGGTAAAGAAAGTGCCTTACCTTATTTCGTTGAGCCTCGCTTCTGTTCGTAGGGCGCGACGATGTTTTTGATGTAGGGCCGCGGTACGATGGAGTTGTATGAGGAGTTGATTTGATGTAATTAATATAGGCAGTCACTATATTTAAATTCCTGTAGGTATAGGCCTATCCTTTTGCGTTTATTAGGTTTATATCACATGTTATTCACTCAGAACTTATAGGAAGATAAAGTACATCTTCCTTGCTTAAAAGTAGGGCTTAAAATCGTGGTCTTTTATTATTTGCTGATTTTGCAAGGTTCGTTGACTCTTCTCTCGAAGTAATTTTCACGAGTCAGCAATGGGGAATTTTGAATATGAAATAATAAATTTGGTTTTCTTGTTGTCATACAGGCCAATGCCTACATATTGGGTTCTATGCAAAGGTGGGCACCCGGGCCTCAAAAAGGACCGACGGTCCCGGTCCTTGCCTCAAACTGGACCGACGGCCCCGGTCACGGTCCTTTCTGAAGATAGGACCTAGGAAGACTCGGTCCTCGGTCCTTATATATAATATGTGAAAAATTTGATTAAAATGAAATTAAAGACACCGAAATCTTTAATTTTATTAACGTAAATTATAATTAATATACATAAATGATGAAAAAAAGTTAAGTTTAAGTTAAATGCTTGAGCTTCCCTTCAAGAAGACTAGCATTTCAAAATGGCTGTCACTGAGCCCTGACCTTTTCGGCTTGAGGACGTCCTTCCCCAAAGAGAAGAGCCTCTCCACGGCGGCACTGGATGGTGCCAGGTGTTGAAACAAGTTTCAGTTCAGTCTCAGTCTGTCTCTGAGTCTTCTGGAGGAAACGATCCATCTTCTTTAGAACTTCAAATAATCACTAAACACACTAAAATCACTAAAAAAGACCGTCCGGAATTGCTTAAAAATGGACCGTCGCTCCTCATTTCGGTCCTCACTGAGAAAAGGACCTACTTTCCCGCTCACGGTCTCACGGTCCTTAAAAAGGACCAGAGTTCCTGGAATTCGGTCCTGTCCACCTTTGGTTCTATGTATGTATGGCAATTATTTTCATTCCCAATAGGCTATGTCGCCAATCCCGTGGCAATTTTGTATAGATATTTAATTCAATTAATAATTTATATTTAATTAAGATAGTAAAGGTACCACGTACAATACCATGTTGTAAGCATATATAGTATTTCCATATTGCTATTGCTCGCTCCCAGTTCCTCCTCCCCTTTTGCCCTTCACCTCCGCTCTCACTCTCTCTATTGTTAAATGACTCTAAACCTGTACCGAAGGATACACTCTTCTCCTTTCTCCGTCAGACTGGCCTCCTTCTCTCTTTAGTGTCTCGGATATAATTTCTTCCTCACTTTGTTGTTCCGAGTGCCTTTTTAGTTTAGTTTCGGTGCAATATGACCTCAGCAGTCGAAGCGCCGATAAAACTTTCCCTTCCCCTTCCCTTCCTTCCTTCCTTCCTTCCTTCCTTCCTTCCTTCCTTCCTTCCTTCCTTCCTTCCAAAGGAAAGGAGAAGCGTCCGTAGTATCTGAATATTGCCATAAAGCACAATTAGTCTATTTTAGTGTACACCCTTGGTCACAGGGAAACTGTATATACTTATCCAGGCTGTATACATAATAGGGTCACCTACTTTCTGTCTATGTGGGTTGCCTAGCGGCTGTATGTGAAGAATACAACAGGAGACAGAGTTATAAAACAATCCATTCACAAGTGAAACTTGGATCCACAATTCTAGAGAAAATGCATAAACATTA
Organism: Bathynomus jamesi; assembly: GCA_023014485.1. NCBI lineage: Eukaryota > Metazoa > Arthropoda > Malacostraca > Isopoda > Cirolanidae > Bathynomus > Bathynomus jamesi. The sequence goes on along the minus strand of JAJOZX010000665.1, from coordinate 1,111,626 downwards.
CAGTATTTCAACGCAATTTGCATCACTAGAAAAAATCGCTGATGGTTTTTTTTTTTTTAATTCTCTGAGAATGTGTGTAGAATTGCTAAAAAAAATTCGAGAAATTGCTATTTTAGCGCCAAAATTTTTATTTTTCACAGTTCAAAGAGTACATTTACCTGGGTTTTTCTGGCCAAGGTGTACACGTAGCCGACCAAATTTTAATAGGAAAATCAGTTACATCGGTAAAGTGTACACATACCCGAGCTGTTCACTTAACCAGGTGAACACAAACGGTATCGACTGTATTCACCAACTTAGTACTTAAGAGATGGATTATATACAAGGAGTGCTGCATCAATCAACCTAGTCATCGTATCGCTTGAGGATAAAGGCTCTTCCAATCAATTCTAGATTTTCTAACAAGGCAAGAATAGAAATATTAGGACGTCAGGTATGTGTAACTCGCCAAATATATAATATGCACTTTATATAGTAAAATACGGTGGTGCTATGGCTGGTCACGTTACTCTTACTGAGTTTTTGATATTCCATAAGTGTGTTTATTTATTTGGTAAAAATGTTACTTTTCTGTGAGTAGCCTCGTGGTTAAAACGCTGGATTGCTAATCTGGAGTTCGTGATTTTTAACTTACTTGGAGTGGGGAGGAGTCGTGATTCGAATTCCACGTTGAGCTGAGCCCAAGGTAGGCAGCAAGCCTGACCTCAGTCAGAATGAAACATTCGGGCGGAAGCGAAAACCAGAGTAAAACATGATTGTAGTAGAATACAAGTACGTTGACCCAGTATTGTGTGTGTAAAAGATAAACACACGAGTATAACAGTTGAATCGAAGATTGGGACAATTTTGTAAGTTATACATATTAAACTATGATTGGACCCTTGATTTTGAGTCGGTATTTTGTACATTGTTTAAATATGAATCGTATTAAAGTAGATTGTGGGAATCGTCACTTCAATTTCAAGGGTATCAGTTATTTAAAACCTGGTTAAGCTCCCATAGGATTTGGAGTATTCATTAATCCTATGTAGGTTTACAGTAGGTTATAGTTAATTTTGAAGTAATGATGGTAATTTTTATTTTTATAGAGAATTAAAATTTATTCTTTCATTACACTATAGAATAGTTTATATATCTTTTCGAGTTGGCGGCACAACTGCATGGCTACATCGAGCATTTTTAAAGGACATTACTAAATACATATTTCTCCTAAGAAAAATTTTGTTCTAAAAGCCATTTGGCTTTCTAAGTCGTAAGAAAACACTTGCTTTAAAAACTGACATGTTAATAATAAAGAGAACCGAAATGTGTTTGGTTTTAGATCCTGTGAAAATACTAAATCTATACAGAGATTGTGATTTTCTAATTTTTGGAAAAAGAAACATTTGTTTCGTCTCAAACTTTCTAAAACAATTTCCATTGAAGTGTAATAAAAAAAACAACCTCATCGTTTGATATCACGCATCAATCACGAAATTTTTGGTGAAGTTATGCTTAGTTCAGGTTAGGTTGTTAGGTTGTTAGGTTAAGTTCGGTTAAGTTCGGTGTGATGATAGTCTAATTTTTTTATTTTATTTATTTTTTATTTTATTTTATTTTTTATTTTATTTATCTATCTATCTATCTTCGAAAACGAGCATCTCGTGGCTCGATCAGTTATGGCGCCGACAGGCAGTGTTAAGACTCCGCTGAATCGTGGGTTCGAATCTTAGTGCTGCGTAGAGTTGGGGGGGTTGTCTTTTATTTATCTTACCTCACGACGAAGAGGCGGGCCGGTCACCCCTCTTTAATTGACTTTGGCTAAGGTATCCAGGCTCGGGGCCCCTACCCCTCACTTCCTTGGGGGATATGGGAAATGGATGGAGATGAGAGTGGAGCGTCTGCGACTTCGATGGAACAGGCTTCAAGTGTTACTTGAAAACAAGAGCTTACAAGGAATGGGTTTCAAGCGTTTTGTAGAAACACGAGTCTTCGTTCGAGCGGAAGACAGCGAAGATTGGTGATCGACGAGGAAAGTCGAGTTGGTACAACAAAGTTCGGTGAGCGAGTGAGTGTTGTAGTAGTGGGCGGCGCTTCTTTTATCCCCGTAAAACGCGTGAGGTTGGCCAATGACAATGAGAATGCTCGTATAAGATACGGAAGTTTGAAACGCTACTTGCCGTATCTGGCGAACATTTCTCGGAGCTCTACTTTTCCAGAAGTCAATGATTCTTGCCTTATTCAGAGTATTTTGAGCAATGCATTTATCGACGGATTTCACTTTTAATTTTGTGAATTTTTTGCCGGCTTTCTTTCGCGGCACAGAAAGAGTTTAGGAATGCCACTACACCTTTAATCATGATTCTTCCCCTCTGTCTCCCCTTGTCCCTAATGTTCCTACTCCTCCCACTCCTCCCAACTCCTTTTTCCTTCTTCCTCCTTTCCATTTTCTTTGCTTACCTTCCTTTTTTTCCTTATTTTTTTCTCTGACTGTTCCTTCCTTAGTTTTCAGTTTCCTAGTCCTATTGTCCACCTTAGTTGCTGCTTCCTAGCCTCCGCTGAACTCGAGCATTGTCCTTCGACCAGGTTAAACTACTTGGGTCTGTACAGTAGTTGAAAGGGTGAGCGTTCTCCGAGTTCAGATAATATATGATAATACAATAACGATATTCGTATGATCCGATCCTTGGTTCGGATCCCGCGTAAAACTGTAGCTTCCCTCAATCACGTAATCCTTGCAATTACGAAGGGGGTTATAGAATCCTAAAACACCCACCAAACCTATTCAGGAACCTAGATTTCGCTTTTTTATCCTTTTAATCATGGTTAAAATTGTTCAACGTCTGCTTATAGCTATATTATGAGTTTAAGAACAGAAATATTTGTGTATAATGATTTTACATAAAATAATGTGTATTATTTACATTTGAAATTTAATTTTTTCAGTAATCAAAAGAACTTTTTGAGTTATATTGTAGGTGAAAATGTAACTTAATATGGTTTCTTGCTTTGGGAGACAAGAATGCATATGCTCTGGAGCAATGGAGCATGAATGGCAGACAAACCACGTGATTTACTCGAAAAAATGCGCCATTAGTACTGGGGATTGGATTTAGAATAGGAACAAGGAAGTTCGCTAAATCGCGGTTGAGAATCCCATTCCCCGAAAGACTGGGCCAAATGGAGCTATTCCATTTATATATATATATGAAAAATATTTCACGAAAGTTACACGTGAAAAATATTATGATGAATAAAACCACGAAGGGAAAAGAAACACAAAGTGGTGCTCAAGCGCTTTCGTCTAATGACATCCTCAGGAACACAACATCCTGAGGATGTCATTAGACGAAAGCGCTTCAGCACCACTTTGTGTTTCTTTTCCCTTCGTGGTTTTATTCATCATATATATATATATATATATATATATAAAATCTTAGTTTTGTTTCCGCCCGAATTGTTCATTCTGACGAGGGTCAAGCTTGTTGTCCTGCCTTAGACCTACAACATAACGCGGAATCTGAACCACAACCTACCAAGCCCCGACTCGACCTCACGACCTCCCGATCAGCGGCCCCAGATTCTTAACCACTGGACTCCCCAACGTACCCATTTATATACCAGCCAATTTTTTTGCAAGGAAGGATAAACAGCTGGGTGAGATGAGCGTCGCCTGTCCTCGCCGAGAATCGAACCTGGTGCCGTTGGATTGGTAGTCAGCGATGCTTACCACTACACCATCGAGATATGATATATATCAGTGGTGGGCACGCGCAACAATTTTTGTAGCGCCGCAACCGCAACCGCAACTCTGCTGAAATAGTTGCGCCGCACGCGCAAGCGCAACCCTTTTCAAAAAGTTGCGCCGCAAGCGCAAGCGCAACCAAAAATGTTGCGGCGCAACTGCCCACCTTTGCATTTAACGTATATCTGCAGTGGTGGGCACGCGCAACAATTTTTGTAGCGCCGCAACCGCAACCGCAACTCTGCTGAAATAGTTGCGCCGCACGCGCAAGCGCAACCCTTTTCAAAAAGTTGCGCCGCAAGCGCAAGCGCAACCAAAAATGTTGCGCCGCAACTTTTTGCGGCGCAACTGCCCACCTTTGATATATATACCCATAGGCAAAAATAAAAAGTGACTCCAAAGCCTTTCGTGTATTCCAACACCTCATCAGGAGTGGAAGATAGGACGTAAAAGACGGAAAATAACAATGCAGGCAGGAGAGATGAGATCTTTATTTTTAATAGAATTTTTTAACCATTTTCATTAATAACAATGACCGTTGATGCAAAATTTGAAACACGGAATCAGATAGCGACAAACAAAACAAAAAAAAAGAAACGTGACAACTACTGAGAACCTTTAGAAGTGAAAGTCCTTTGTAGCGCCTTTGTCTTAGTTATCTCCTGTCGTCTCAAAGGACCCAAAGGATGAAACATTATCGATAACTGGTAGTACGAAGCTTTTTCAAAGTTGGATCATGATCGGCGTTTCTCTAGTGTAAAAACTTCTCCATATAATTCCTATTATTTTTCTTGCCGATGCAATTTTCATTAGAACAGGAATGGGGAATCTTCCGCCCACGAGCATAATGTTGCCCGCGGCCCGAGTTTTTAATTGCCCACGGACATTTTAATTACTTAAAGTCCTACAGTATTTGCATATTAATTATGTCCCAAACTATTTTTAAAGCCGCAATTTGCCCCGTTGAGAGTGTTTTGCCCGCCACACCATAAAGGTTTCCCACCCCTGCATTAGAATCATTTGTGATGCCACACTCATAAATGTCTTTTCACTAAAGTTTTATCAGTTTGACTTATATATACTGAATTACAGTTTACATCCGATAGAGTGGACACCTAACTGCACTATTTGGGCTGTTTTTAGTTAAGCGAAACTTAATAGCATTTTTATAAGTAAAAACTACGTTAGTTTCAATTGTTTTATGTAAAGTCGGAAGGTATTTAATGATTACATGGTAAGGAAGGTTAAGAATATTTTTATGATGTAACTCCTTGTGGATTACACTACTACCTTTTTTTTAAGGTATTATGGTCAGTGCCCGCGTTTCCGACTCGGAGGGTCCGGGTTTAAATCCTGGTGGGTGATAAATTTTGACTGCAGAGATGAGCGGTTTATATATATATATATATATATATATATATATATATATATATATATATATATATATATATATATATATATATATATATACCTGGACGTTACCAGAGACAGCACAGTAACATCCTTTGCGGATGACACAAAGATCAGTAAAAAATAAGAAACCAGAGGATATAGGATCTCTACAAACCGACATAAACAGAATCTACAAGTGGACGGGACAACAATATGAAGTTTAACACCGAGAAATTTCAGCTGTTACGGTACAGAAAAAGAGAAGACCCAAAATCCATGGAATATTATACCCGAAATGGACAGGAAATTCAGAGAAATTCCAGAACAAAAGATTCACGGATTGTAATGACAGATGATGCGAAATTTGAAACACAAAAGAAGATATCAGTAAACAGAGCAAAGAGAATAACGGGACAGATTTTGAGAACCTTTAAACGAAGGGATAGGAATATAATGATTCCTCTACTGAAAACCCTGATCATACCCAAATTGGAATACTGCTCGGTTCTAACATCCCCATATAAAAAAAAGAAGACATTAGACAGCTGGAAGGGATCCAGAGAAGCTTCACAGCCAATACCAACGGGTGCAAAGAACTAAATTACTGGGAAAGGTTACGCGAACTAGATCTACATTCACTGGAAAGGAGAAGAGAGAGATACACCATTATTTACACTTGGAAAATAATGGAGAAACCCTATAACTCCCCAAACAACAGTGGAAAGTAGAAACGGTAGATTGTGTCGTATTCCCAAATTGAAGGCGAGACAGGGAACATCCTTAACCCTGAAAGAAAATAGTTTTGTGGTGAGAGGACCAAAACTGTTTAATCAGCTGCCCAAAGACCTAAGAAACACGAAGGGAGTTGCAGTGGACATCTTCAAAAGAAGACTAGACGCCTGGCTCAGAACAATCCCCGATGAGCCGGGCGTACCTGGCTATGTGAGGTGGAGAGCACAAGAAACCAAGTCACTACTTCACCAGGCCAACTCGAGAGGAGGGGCGACAAGCTGGACCTTCGCGAAATGAGGAATCCGCGCGGAACCTTTGTAAGATTGTAAGGTAAGGTAAGGTTATGTATATACTGTATATGGTATAAAATTAATACCAACAAATCTAATCAGACCACAATATTATCGAGATACCAACTAATATGTTAAGGAAAGAAAATAATGAGCTAACCAACGATCTAAAAGAAATATCTGAAATATTGAGAGCTCAATATGAATCAGCTTTCTGTACCCCAAAAGGAGACAAAGCAATACCTATTTTGAGTAGGAATTAAGTGGAGTATTACTTTGTGTGGGTTCGAACGACGGTTCAGGATCGACCTGCAGTCGACCCCTCTGCAGCATCCCGCCTCATTTGCTGGATTTGGTGAAGGGAGGAGTGTGTATAACTGATTTTTATTTTACTCCAGAAGATACAACGAGGACTATAGGACAAATGAAATCACATTCAGCTGCAGGTCCGGACAAATGGAATGCTTTGTTGATTGAAAACTGTAATAATAATATGAAATATATTTATTTTCCTTTCCTTTTCTTCATTGTGATTTTGCTCTCTAATAAGCCACTAGGTACAAAAAGTAGATTATGGTTTTCAGAAGAAACTAGAGTTTTCATGAGAAAACTAATGCGATTTTTTAATTCAGCGCACCCAAAAACATAAAGAAACACCAAAAAATAAGATAAACACAAATTTTCCAAAATTTTGTTAGAGTGTAATCGATTACTTTTTGCCCACCACTGCTCACCAAAATATATGAAAGAATAGTTCGTGAGAAAATATATGACATTTTTGGAAACACAGGAAAGATTCAGTGAGAACCAGCACGGATTCCGATCAGGAAGATCGTGCCTATCACAATTAACAGAGACTATAATAATATCATAGACGCACTTAAGAGCAAGTGTATGTTACGATATAATATACACGGAGTTTGCTAAAGCATTCGATTAGTGTCATCACGGCATATTAGCACATAAAATGAAACACACAGGGATAATAGACAAAGTGGGTAAATGGATCTACAACTTCCTCAGAGAACGTCAGCAAGTCGTAAAAATCCAAGGTATATCATCATCAGAATCGGAAGTACGCAGCTCAGTTCCACAAGGAACAGTATTAGCTCCACTTCTATTTATTATCATGCTAATAGACATAGACAGTGAAGTAACCAACAACAGTATAGTAATATCCTTTGCAGACGGTACAAAAATAAGCAGAAAAATCAGTAATGCAGAAGAGGTAGAAGCCGTACAGAGGGACACGAACAGAATATACAATGGTCGGAAGACAACATGGATTTTAACATCTAGATATTTCAGCTCTTGAGATATGGAAGAAATGAGGAACTTAGACAGCATACTTTGATCCAGATTGACAGGAAATTCAGAGAAGCATGAAAGCAAAAGATTTTGGAGTAATAATGACCGATGATGTAAAATTTGAAACACAGAATTAGATAGCGACAAACAAAGAAAAACAGAGTTAAGTGACAGCTACTGAGAACCCTTAGAAGTGACGGTTCTTTGTAACGCCTCTGCCTCATTTTTCTCCTTTCGTCTCAAAGGGCTCATAAGGATGGAGCAGTATCGTTAACTGGTAGTACGAAGCTTTTTCAAAGTTGGATCATGATCGGCGCTTCTCAAATGTAAAAACTTCTCCATATAATTCCTATTATTTTTCTTGCCGATGCAATTTTCACTTTATGATAATCTCTAAACTCTGCTTCTAAGGACATGATGACACCCAGGTCCCATATCTTAGAGCTCGGTGTAATAGACACCTAATTGCTGATCTCATACCCTTTGCGTTGAAGTTTCAGGTTGTCACCATATCTTTGTAACCGAAATTTTCCCCTATAAAATTTCATGTTATTCTCTGCCCACTTGAATAGCGTGTTCATGTCACTGTAATGTTTCAACGTCCTTTTCAGTCAAGATGACTTTACAAATGTTCGTATCGTCTGCAAAAGATATTACCAGGCTTCCAGTGACTTCCTTGTCTGCTATCATTATTATGAAAAGCAGCGGAGCTAACATAGTCCCTTGGGGTACCGAGCTGATGACTAGAGAGTCGCCTGATTTGACGCCGTTGACCACAATTCTCTCTAATCTCTGGCTTAAAAATTCAAAAACCAATGTACCCAGGTTTGCAGTGATACCCATTCTCTTCAGCATATGGGGTATTACTCAAAGCTGGGCACAAACCGTTAATCCGTTAATCGTTAATTAACGAAGTTAACTTTTTCGTTAACGATTTAACTTTTAAGTTAACTTTGAAAATCATTATCGGACTAATTAACTTCCGTTACATTTAACTTCCGTTAACTCAAGTCCGTTAACCCAAAAAATTCATAAATAAATGTTTAAAAGTTTATATTATTTTCAGTGCTGAGCAGGTGCGCAATTAATCCGCCACTGTTAATAGTGATGAACGAATTTCCATTTCCGCAGTGCAAAATCAGGCGATATATTTGTTTCCGTCGCCACAATTTGTGTCTTACCAAATATGGTAGTTATTTATGGCATTGGTTTGAGCAAAACATGGTCGACTGTAAAATCAGGCGGAAAGATTTGCCATTTGAGTTGAATGTTTCAACTTCTTTCAAGAAATATCACGAGCATTTTAAGGCACTTTCAATAATATATATGTAACAATTACAACAAATAACTACATTCGTTTCATTTGCAGTCTGTCTCTTGCGCAACATGTTTGTGCTAGTGAATATTTAAAAATAATCGTTGTCAAGTAAGTCATGTATATTTATAATATGTCTGTGAGTACCTTTATAGTAGTCTCCTTGATACATTTCAAGAACCATAAAACTGATATGCTAATTTTCATGAAGGGCAACATGCATCTCATGGACAAAATGGAGAACGAGAAGAAGAGGGAAAATTAAATTATATATATATTGTGTTTTTCATTTTTTTTATAATAAAAGTTAACGTTAACGGTTTATCGGTAACTTCCGTTACATGTTTAAAGAATTAACGGATTAACGGTTAACGAAGTTAACTTTTTGGTTAACGGATTAGCGGTTAACGAAGTTAACTTTTTGGTTAACGGTGCCCACCACTGGACTATTACTACATGGTCACACTTATTAAACGCCTTATAGCAAAGTAAGTGTATATGACGTCAGTGTTCTGTTTTTGGTTTTAAGGTCTCAGAATTTTTTCGTGGTGGTTAAGCAGTTGTGATAAACAAGACTTTTCTGTCCTGGAACAGTAATTTGGATGAAAAAGACCTTTCTCTTCCATATATATATATATATATATATATACACACACACTGTATATGCAAGGAAGCCACCAGTTTGACCTTTGTATAAAGAGAAATCGACGCACGGATCTTCTACCATGTGTGTGTATATATATATACAGTATATGTATTTTTTTTTTATTTGGGTTGTTTAACCTCCTTCGCAACATCTAAGGTCATATGACGGAGGGGATTTACAGCTTTACGTGGGATCCGAACCACGGGTCGCTACATAATCTGGGCGCGGAGGACGGTCTCCCATCCAACTACTACCCAAACCCAATGTCGCTTAACTTCGCTGATCTCCGGGAAGCGGTGTTACGACATTGGCCACGACGTAGCACACACATATAATATATATATATATATATACATATATATTTTATAATTAATGGTGAAATTGCGTGGTATAATATCCTCTATAAAGTGATTATACTCGTGTATATATATATATATATATATATATATATATATATATATATATATATATGCAGTGTACAACTGTACGTAGATAGGCTTCATTTTAGAGACATAACAGTAAAGATATGGAATATATTTACTTGTATGCGTAATTTCTAGTAGACCATTAACGTAACATTTATGCTCTATTCAGCTCTGTTTACGATAGATCATTTGCATAATATAAAAGAGGTGTAATGATGCTGTGGGGACTAAAAAGAAAATGAAACCCACTAAAATAAAGGCTAAAGAAACTACAACGAACCACGTTAATAGTAGATATTAACAAAGTTTAATGAAAACGAACTTTCTTAACATGTTTTAGTAAAAAATGTTTTATATTATAAACTAAGTAGAGGGTTGAATTTTTGGACTATAATGTACTAGCAGACAGAGCTGGGCACTTGCGGCATATTGCGGTACTGCGGTACTGCTGCACTACCAAACCGGTACGCGGAAATTTGAATGCGGTAGCGGTACTGCGGTACTTTCAGCGATCCTTTGCGGTACTGCGTTATGGGGGCCCGGGTGGTAGTGCGGTGGTACCGCAAGTACCGCAGTACCGCAAAATATGCCACAAATGCCCAGCTCTGCTAGCAGAGCTGGGCACTTGCGGCATATTGCGGTACTGCGGTACTGCTGCACTACCAAACCGGTACGCGGAAATTTGAATGCGGTAGCGGTACTGCGGTACTTTCAGCGATCCTTTGCGGTACTGCGTTATGGGGGCCCGGTGATAGTGCGCTGGTACGCAAATACCGCAGTACCGCAAAATATGCCGCAAATGCCCAGCTCTGTGTACTAGTATACTACCGTGTGATGAGTTGCACCACTTTTTGTTGTTAATAATTTGAACTCTGTTTCACTTCGGATTTTATGTAGGTATATATATATATATATATATATATATATATGATGAATTTCACAATTAAACATGTGAAATGAATGAATGATGTGAACCCACAAGGAAAAAGAAAAATTATTCCAAGGCTTTTCGTGTATTCCCTGACGAGGTGTACTTCTGAATACACGAAAGGCCTTGGAATCATTTTTCTTTTTCCTTTTGGATTTGCATCATATATGTTTGTGTGTGTGTGTGTGTGTACACATATATCTTGTAATCTAGTTCAAATTTAGAGTTTAATCCCTTGAAAATGTCGGAAATGTGCAGACGAAACGTTGGGTTATATACAAAGTTGAGCAGTAATGTCGACGTTACAAAACGTTACTTTTTAGTAACGTTTTTGGTAACGTCATTAAATTTTTAGTCAAAATAGCGCGTTACTCGTTACCTTCTAAATTCAGTAACATTATCATACTAATAAAATTAAAAGTATAAAATAACCAACAATTAATAGACTATCCAGTTACAACAATAACGACCCTGTTTTATTATTTCACACAAATTGATATGCTATTTATTAGTTAGTTATTTTGTTAATTTGTATTTCTTTTTTTGTATTGTGTTAGTCATTTGTCGGTCTTACTTTGAATATTGAAAAGATAAAAAAACTGAGGTAGTTCTTTTTTTATTGCTATTCACCAACTTCACAATGTATAATGTATGGTCTTTTTTTCGCCTCGAGTTCAATGCTCGTAGTTCAATTTTGTATATACATATATATATAATATAATAATATAAGATGTACGTGTATTATATACAGAATATAGGTATGTATTTGGAAAATAACGAGTCACGAGTCGTTACGCGTTACATTTTTAAATAAGTAACGTTTCGGGTAGCCGCTAAAATAACGTCACTATTTTTTTCTAGTAACGTGTCCAACACTGGTTATATAGAACGAAAGCTTTAATTGCATTTTATCCCAAAATAGTCCTTCCTTAATTTTCTTTACCTGAAATTCATCCCATGCTAAATTAGCGAATAATTGTTGTTTACAGTTTAATCTAAAATGATAGGTCTTCCCCTTTTGCGTTTGGTGCTTTTGGGCACTACTTTTAGACGCTAACGGCTTGTGTGACGGGGAACTGGTAGGATGTGAGTGAGAGAGCGTTCTCTTTTCGGTGAAGTATTTGGTAGTCTGGAAGTGAACGATTGTTGTATTAAGGGCTAGTTAGTATTAGGGTTGCCAACTGTCCAGGATTACTCTGAACTGTTCAGGAATGGCAAAGTGTTGTTAAGAAAACATTTTAACTCGGCCACTGTCCAAGATTTTATCTATTATTGTGACTGGGCGTATATTTCCAGTCCCTAAAATCCTATTAAAGTTTCATTTCGCAACGAACTGGGGTGAGAAGGCAGAAACAACCCGGATGTAAAATACAGAAGATATGAAGAGGAGAAAAGGTAGAAACTATATAGCATACATATCCATTCACACGGGCGTCCTGGTGGACCAGCGACCCCGAACATGGCAAAATTTCACGCCTGTGGCGCTTCATATGCTATGCGTGGCGATACTTCCAGGCCTTGTCAAAAATGATGAATTATATCGTAGTTGATATGTATACTGCCACTGTGATTATATACAGTAACCTACTACATACGAGTAATACTGCATTAATCAGCCAAGTCATTGCATCACTTTGGAACAATGGTTCTTCCGCATTTTCTAACAACGAGTAACTCAAGCGATATTAGTACAGTTTAACCCTTTCGGTGTTTTGTGCGTACTTGTACGCGGCGGCTACGGTTACGTTACGTCACGTTACGTGCAAAATGAACACAAAGGGTTAACGTAAAAAGTCCATTCTGACGCCGACAGCTATATCAAAATATTAATAATAGCAATACTACGAAAATAAATAAGACCACTATTAGTAATATCTAATAATATCAAATAGTACAATAATATCAGTAATATTAATATTAGCAATAATAATTCCAATAATTATACTAATAATCGCGTCAGTAATCATGTCATCAATGGAATTAATAATGGTAATAATCTTAATCATACACTTGATTACGCAATTGCTTAAATGATAATCAACAAGCACCGACTAGAGCAGTGGTTCTTAACCTCTTTAGGCTGCGACCCAAATTCTGGTCGCGGGGCTAGCTCGGCGACCCATGCTTTCAAACAGTTCACTCGTAATAGATAATAAAATAATGACAAAATGATTAAGGATAACATAAATAAATGATAAATGACAATTTAATGACCCAATTCAAATGGCTTGGTGACTCAATTTTACACTAGAGCAATAGCAATTAGAGAATTCCGATTGGGTCACAGATAACGAACTTTTTATCACGAGGACGCCCACAGACATAGGCGCACTAGGCACGTGCCTATAGTTGATATTCGAGGGCCAAGTTGGTTCGTGGTAAAATAGGTATGAAAAAATCATGACATATGAGCGTCTGACTGGCCTGACCTTCCTCCACCTCCACCGGGACTTCCCCATAAATAATGATATGATCAGAGAGTTTGATGCCGCAGGCACACGACGAATCATTTTCCTGTTGGATGAGAGAGATGAACATTTTGAATAAACTATAATAATAATGAATGGATTGTGTACATAATTTGTGTGTTAACAGCTTTATAATAATTGTAAAGTTTTCTTTAATGTTTTATTACATTTACAGCCAATATATAGGGTGTTCGGAAAGTCACTGTGCACTTATATAATTAATGTTTTTTTTATATTTCAAAAGAAGAACTGACAAAGGTGTTTCAAAATAAAATAAGACGGGTCCAGGCCTGTATTGCTGTTAAAGGACATCACTTTCAACACCTTTTATAAGTTCTGATGGTCCCATCCATAACCTCTATCATATATGCAATGTTATACTATTGTATGCTATTAAATAAATATAAGTGCACAGTGACTTTCCGAACGCCCTGTATTTAAATGTGATACAATATAGTAGTGGGTTTGAGCGAAACATAAATAAGATGTGGTGTTAGCAAAAAGTATGTAAGGGATCAGCTTTTACAGTGTAAACTGTATAAGGCAACGGACTAAAATAATATACTTTATATGTGCTTAAACGCAAACACAAATTTACAGTATTAATACAAATTACTAAAAATATTTAGTTTAATTACGATGTTAAGCATCTCAGTCTTGGCATTACTAAAATAATGGACACGAGTATGGTAACAAGAAATAATCCAGTTTAAAAAAATTGTAGTTAAGTGAACCACGAGCTTTAATAATGAAAACTGTAATCATTTATGAACACATTACGTTCATTCACATACCAAAATATATGTAATAAAAAAAATGAGAGAGAAAACTTGGTACTGAACGACCTCTCACCTGTACAATAATGTACATGTAGTCGCAGGTAATGTTAATAATATGGGAATTGCCTGGCGAATGGCTAGGTAAAATTCAGTACTTGAAAGCAAGTTGAGAAATTCTATGTTGATGTCTTGCAAGAGGGGGCAAATGCCTCCTCTTGCCCCTTTCTGCGGGCACCCATGATTACATAGTAGCAGAGCTGTGCCTAGCGGCGCTAGTTAATTATTAGCACATCCATTAGGGGCGCTATTTTTTTAAATAGTTAGCGAAACAGATAGCGCCGCTACATTTTTAGGCAATGTTAGGCGCTAAGCGCTAATATAAATTAAAATTACTAGAGTCTTAGAATGGTATTCTCTATATTACGTTGCTTTTTGTGCATAATGCTGAACGCAGAATGTATAATAATAAACAGTTTCCTGACCTGAATATGTAAAGGAGGACAATGTCTTTCCAATAAATAAGTTTATTTATAAATATCAAATTACACAATTTTCTTGAATACCCAATAATCATTTTAAAGATATAATTTTGTTCCCATTTGACACTATAAAAGATAATAACAAACAGCGAACACATAAATATATACAAATGCATTATTATTATTAAAAAATAGTACTTAGCTATACATTTCATAAAAATTAGTGTTAGCGTTAACGCCGCTAATTTTAAAAACTGTTAACGTTAGCGTTAGCGGCGTTATATTTATCACTTACCGCGCACAGCTCTGCGTAGTACTGATTATGATACCCTGTGAAATGTACGTCGCAAAAATAAAAAGTTAGGGAGAGATAAAATTATAAAATTTATTTAATATATAATTTCTTAATTAATTAATATTCTTAAAAACTGCAATATTATAATCATGCAACTCGGATTGAGGATATTTTTGCAGCCAATCAAAGATGCTGGAGGTTGCTGACGTCATGACTCAACTGTAAATAAAAAAGTAATGTAGTCTCATATTTAAAGCATTTAAAGTTAATTATAATTTGTTTACTGTAAATAATTGTAAATAAATGCAAAATTTTCGAGTGTGCTACGGTACTCTGTAACACTGTAGAAATATCCACAAAAAGTACGTTTTTTTTTTATTTCCCTAAACCCGAGATCTTTTTAATATCCGGACGTATAATTGCGGAAGAGTGAACCTAAAATTTGGTCGTAACATAAAACGGAGAGGAATATGTGAAAAACATTTTAATGAGTTAATATAGGCCAAGATTTTGTAGATAACTGACCTATTTTTTGGTCTGTACTGTAAATCTTTATTACAGTGAATTTGAGATGTATTAAAGGAATTAATTTCATGAGGATTGGTAGTACAGTATATATGTTACAGTCATTTCGCGAAATGGCTGTTTCACTTGGTCATTTCGCGAAATGACTAAAATCTTCAGCTATTACGCGAAATGGCTGAAATTCCACCTTGGCCATTTCGTGAAATGGCTAAAATGACTTTTGTCATGAATTCATAGAAATTAACAAACATCACAATAAAATTGGAAACCTTTATTTAACTAACTAAATCTGCTAAAACATACATACATCCACAGGTCTGTTCAAATAAGTGAGAAACACTCTTCAAATACACATTTAAACACATTTGAACATATTTTAATTTTAATTTTCAATATAGAGGTTTTCAAATACTAACCGGGCCTTCAATGTTATTCCGATGTCCGCCATTGAAAGCCGGTTAGGTCACCTGTATGCCCTTGACAATTGGTTAGGTTAAGTCGTGTTATTTTCGTTAAAACTAACGAAAATAACACAACTTAGCCTAACCAATTGTCAAGGGAATACAGTTGACCTAACTGGGCAAATGATCTTGTACGAAATGACCAAGGTGGAATTTCAGCCATTTCGCGTAATGGATGAAGATTTTAGTCATTTCGCGAAATGACCAAGTGAAACAGCCATTTCGCGAAATGACTAAAAGTTTCTGTCATTACGCGAAATGGCTGGTTACACACTTTGACTGTAACATATATATTGGTATGTTGGTCTGAAACATTATAACTATTATATATATATATATATATATGATGAATAAAACCACGAAGGAAAGGAAACACAAAATGGTGTTCAAGCGCTTTCGTCTAATGACATCCTCAGGAACACTGAAGTACATAAAAGGGTTACAGCCTATATATAGGTTACAGAAAGAAAAAAAGAAAAATAAATTATATATATATATATATATATATATATATATATATATATATATGCAAAAACGAGTATTATCAACAAGTTTTTGGGATGGCCATGGGCAATCCCTTATCGCCCCTCCTCTCCAATATTTATATGGAGTTTTCAAAATTACTTACATTCCGAGAATCCTGGGGGTTGGCATCCCTTGGTTGCGGTACGTCGACGATATTTTGTGTATCTGGCCCATGAATCGTGACCTGGATAACTTCCTCCTTCAGTTAAATGATCAAGTCCTCTCCATTAAGTTTACTTTAGAAGTGGAACAAGACAATTCAATCCCATTTTTGGATGTGCGTGTACATAGGGAAAGCCCAGGTTTTAAGTTTAGTATCTATCGGAAAACAACAAACAATTTGTCCTACGTACACTTTTACTCGGGACATGACACCCCCACTAAGAAGGCCATTTTTTCATCAATGTTTCTCCGCGCCCTTAGGATCGCCAGTCCGGAATACATCGATGCCGAATTGGAAAAAATCAACGGTATTGGAAGTGATCTGTGTTATCCATCTGCGTTTATGGAATCTTGTCTCAACAAGGCAAAACGAACTTTCTATCGTGTCAATAATAACACTCGTACTTTGTCAAAAAATATTTTAGTACTTCCATTTTTCCCGGGCTTTTTAGGCATTGCTAATGTGCTTAAACTTTTGGATATTAATGTAGTATTTTCATATAACAATATTGTGAAAAATATCATAGTAAAAAATAGCCCTACCAATAATTCAGGCATTACCTATAAAATTGGTTGTAAACAATGTGATTCCTTTTACATAGGTCAGACGGGAAAGGATTTGCACACACGTATAAAACAGCATCAATATTCCGTTAGAACAGGACAGTTGTCCAGTGCCATTTTTGTCCATTTGTCAGAGTTATCCTACTGTATTGATTGGAATAATGCTTCAGTTTTATTCCACTCTAGCAACATTGTTAATAGAAATATTCTTGAGTCTGCCATTATCCAACTTTCAAATAACTTCAACATAAGCAAAGGTCTTTTTCAACTCGATCCTGTTGTTTTGAATTCCTTCAAAACAGATTTAGATAAGAAGGGTAGAACGCTAAATCTTTGGTAAACTTGTATGCTACTTTATTAACTTTTAATTTTCATTTTATTTTTATATACATCGAAACTTAACCATAAAAGGCAGAGTGTTAAAACCCGGGCAGATTTCCAGTATAAATTTGTATTTTTATAATTCATTTGATCTTGTGCTAAAAATCGATATTTTTTCCTTACAAATCTGTATGCCTCTCTGATAATCCTTTAATTTTTAATTTTATTTTTACTTCTCCGTTTATTGCATATATATGTATATAATATATATATATATATATATAATATATATATAATATATAATATATATATTATTTCTTTTTTTTTTTTTCTGTAACCTATATATAGGCTGTAACCCTTTTATGTACTTCAGTGTTCCTGAGGATGTCATTAGACGAAAGCGCTTGAGCACCATTTTGTGTTTCCTTTCCTTCGTGGTTTTATTCATCATAAATATTTTTCACGTGTTACTTTCGTGAAATAATTTTCATATATATACATTTAACTGCAAACACGCGGTATAATTAACGTAAAGAACGACGCTTGTATAGGAGATATCCCGCGCAAGATGAGAGAGAGAACGAAACAAATATATATATATATATATATAATGTTAGGACTAAGTCTGGCTAAACACTGGAGATAAATACATAACCAAGTGGCTTGTAAATGAGCCTAATTATTAAGATATTATGTAAGCTGCTTACGCGTAATTTTTTTACATTTCTTGTAGAACGTGGGCTACATAAATATTTTAATACGTTTGGTCTATTCAATATTGACGTAAGAGAAAACGGGTGATCGGTGACTCTGCTTTTGGGGAATGGAGTCAAGAGTCAGTGATCAACAGAGTCTGCTCGTATACTCAGTCAGATTTCTGCGCAGGCTGAAGATGCTGGAAGCCCAGCACTGTGTATAGTATATACCCACACTGTGACAAGAGTAATCCCGAGATTATTATACTGTATATGTCGAATATGGTAAGGCAGATTAATTTCTTTTCCTAGCCGTTTAATCTGTTTCGTCTATGCCTAGGCTAGTCTAACGATGAATGACATATTTGTCAGTCAAAATGGCCACAGACCATAACAGCCACACTCATCTCATAGTCCATAAGAATAGTAAGGACAACAAAGCGCCACTGGAGCCTATCAAAATTGTTTATGTCACAAACTAAATCTAGCCCATTCATTTCTGAAAGCGTCAAAATCCAATACTAAACTAGCTATTGACTTGACTTGATTAAGAACAAGAATGGTGAGGGCAACAAAAATCCGCCATGACCTTTCAAGGTTGTTCATGTGATTAGGCTTAATGTCACCAATTTAAAACAACTTTATAGCCATTTTGCCTCGTTACCACTACCGAATTAAACGTCGTCTTAGCTAAGGATTTTTGTATGGGTTTTCTTTTATTTAAAGGTTATTTTATATATGTTACAAAAAAAAAAAATAAGCATATATCTGAATATATGCTTAACAATACCTTATTTCCTAGAGCTACCGATACATTCCTTAAACTCTATTAGCATTCAACCCAGAGACCTAAAATTATGAGAAAATCCTATGTAGGTAAGTACTGTACTCAGAGGCGTAACGAGTTGATCGCGCCCAGGGCAAATCAATAAATGGCGCCCTTAAAACCAGTGTTCTTTAAAATTCTGGCTGAATTCTTATAATGGTACTCAAACTGGTTACTCGTAATAATACCGCTAACAAAATATACTTTTAAGAAGAAGTTTATTTTATGACAAATGAAAATGAAAAACAGTTATATACATATAAAACTGTACAAAAATATGTAAAAATAAATTGAAATGAAATGAAAATACAATTCATAAAAATTATTTTTACAGTTTATACGTTAATGTTTTTCTATCCATATACATAACCGCGTATATTTACTATTAAGGTTGATATTAAATTTCTATTAATGCAATTTAATTTTATAGAACCAAAGTATGGTTAATTATTTGCCGAATTACAACAGAAACAATTAATATATGTACAAAGAGAGGCATAACTTTTCATGAGAATACACTTTGATGTTTTCTTGAATTTTACTGAATTACCGATAGCAGAATTAGCAATTAGAATATTAGATACTGACAAAAATCATTCCAATTATATGGTACTTTAAAAGAAATGCCTTGTTTGCACCTATTATTTTTGGCTCTTTTAATGAATAATTTGGAACTTCACACTAAACATGTATTTTTCTTACTTTTGCTGATGCAAACTTATCAATAATGTCATCAAAATTTGTTATTTCAGTTTCCTCACGTTCAATGCTGAGCAAGGCTAAACCAGAAAGTCTTTCTTGGTCTATTCAAGCTCTCGAATATGATAAGATCAATGTTAACTTGCTCAAAGATCGCTCACAGCTGCAATTGAAATTGCAATAGTGAGCATTATCTGAATAGCTACTCTCAAATTTGGAAAAACATTTTCATCTCCATACTGAACAATAAACTTGAGGAGTTCCTCAGCTTTAGAAATCTGAACATTTGGGCGACTTTTCAGAAGCATCTTACAATCCAGGATTTCTTCATAAAGCTCAAAGCCGTCAATATCATTGCTATAAAACTGTCCAAGGTTGAGACAACTTTTCTTTAAGATATTTACGTCATGACTACTGTTGCTTTCATTTGAGTCAAACAATAATCCTCTAGCATCTAAAAGAAATCCAAATTTTGAATCCGAGTCATGGAGACGGACAAATTTTTATTCCATTTCATTATGGAGACGATCAATAGTTTCTTTCATTATTCTCATCATTTCTTCTTTCGCAGTTAACCCTACATCCTTGGCTTTTTCACCAGGCATTTGTTTCTTCTTTCTGGGGCGTCTTTCTACTTGAATATCCCATTCATCACACAGTTTCAGCCCTGCTTCAAGTGATTCACTGGCCAATGATTCTCGACTGCTTAAAAAATAATCTTGAAGGGCTTTTAAATCATAAGCAGCATCATGAAAGTTCATGGTATGATCTTGGAGTCGTTTTTGAACACGATCAATCCGAACAAGAATTTTGTTCCAAAATCCAAGCAAAGCCAAGAAATGAAAAGTCAAAATTTGATTCAGCACCTGCCTTGCATCACCTCTTGTATCAGCAGTTTCATTTTGATCATCAACCATGCTTTGCAAGAGTTCCACTATAATATCAAAGTATTCATGAACAGGCTTCACAGCCTCTGTTCTGGAACTCCATCGAGTTTCAGATTCAGATTTGACAACTATTGGTATGGCATCTTTCAGCTTTTGCCAACGGAGAGTTGAACGTGAAAAGAATGAATAAAGCGACTGAATTGCCCCCAAAAAATCACCATCACTGCATCATGGTTAGCAGCACGCACTCCAACCAAATTAAGAGAATGATTATCGCAGTTTACAAAAATAGCTTTGCTATTTTTTTCAATAATCTTCTGTTGAACACCACTTTTATAACCAGCCATAACTGCAGCATTGTCATAACATTGAGATCGACAGTCTTCTAACGGCATTTTGTCTTTTTCCAGTTCCAAAATCACTTCCACAATGTTTTCAGCATCCTTTCGTTTTAATTGGACAAATCCAAGAAAAGACTTTTATAAAAATTGTTTTCTCCTGAAAATCAATATCAACATAACGAACTGTTTCTGCCATTTGTGCTTGATCTGGAGTAGAATCAAACATGAGGCCAAAATATTTGGCCTTATGAATGCTCTGTAACAATTTCTGGCGAACAGTAGAAGCCATCAGCTGAATAAATTCATTCTGCACTAACGGAGATAAATATGATGTTCTTCCAGGGTGCTTTTCCACAATACTGAGATGTTCTTTTGCAGGATCAAACCTTGCCAACAATTTTAATAACCCAAGAAAATTTCCAATATTGCTTTCCTCTTCCTGTCTAAGGGATTCCTTGTGACCACGTAATGCAAGGTTCTGAGTTGCTAAAAATTTTATGCAATGGAGAATTCTCTGGAGAACATCTCGCCATTTTTGTTTTTCTGCTGCAATTTGAGCTTGAAGTTCTACGTCAATGATTCCTCTGTTTTCTAAAAGATTTCTTTCCATTTCCTTCCATTGGGTGAAGCAGTATCGATGATTTTTTGCATTTTCATGGGTGCTAAGCCTTTCTGGTGCTTTCCAATGATTGAACCCATTTTCTTGCTCCAATGAAGACTGTCAATTTGAGAAAATAGCAAACAACAAAAGCAAAAAGCTGCTTTCTTCTCTGGAGAATAAACAAGCCATGAGCGCCAAACTTCTTCTCCACATCCATTTCCCAACTTTCTTTTAAAACCATCTTTCATTCATTGATCGGGTTTGTGTGGGAACAAATGGCCCTTCACTATTTTGAAAATACTTCGAACCCAATGTGACCATTTCTGTCCTCAGGACATCTGATAAAATTACTTTTTTTTATATTTTATCAAACTCCAAGAAGCCTACATCGTGATGTTGAATCGCATCTGGTATAGGCTGTGCTGTTTTTTCCTGCTTTTCGCTACTCAAAGTTTTAGTATCTTCTGGCTTCTTGAAAGACACTTAATTCTCCTTCTGATACACTGGCGGGTTGGTCAACACTCATATCTGATGCAGTTAATGCTGATGAAGGACCAGCTTGTTGCTGTTCAAGAAATGACATCATAAAGCCACTTGACTTTTTAGCTTCTGCTTCTTGCATTTTTCTTTTCTTCCTGCCTTCTGCTCCACTCAGCTTCTTTTTCAGACTTTTCGGTATCGGCAATGTTCGCTTCATGGTAAAATTTTCTAGAGAAAGAACAAAAAAATAGAATAAATTAATAATTCATAATAAAATTCTAATAAAAATAGAATGAATTAATAAAGTTAAATGAAGTTAAAAATCTGAAATTCATGGAAATTCGATAGCTAGAGATATGGTACTGGTACATTTCCAAAAGAGCATGTTTTTACTCTTAAATTTCTTTTTTTTTAAATCATAAAAATGGCGCCCTCCCAAATTTGGCGCCCAGGGCACGCGCCCCACCTGCCCCACCCTAGTTACGCCACTGACTGTACTTAGTTCTCTTAACTAGGGTAAGACCTCCACTTCATTCATACATTTGAGGATTAAGGATTACGCTTAGAAAAACCTGTCATAGAAATTGAACAAAGTGATTCTGAACAGCTTCCAGTTAAAATCCCACTCGTAAGAGGTATGTAAAATTGCATGTAGGTGTACATTTTCCGTTTTATCATATTTTAGATTACTATTTAACAAAAGCTTAAATGTTGAAATAAATGAATACCTAAATTTGGTAGAGATTTTTATTAAAGAAACTTGTATTAGCTACTTTTCCGCCAATCTACCCGAGTAGAATTGTTCATCTGTTGTATTCAGTTACTTATTTCGGATCAAGTAAAGATAAGCACCCCCAACCTTTTTCAGTTAGCTTTATAAGGCTAACTAACGAAAATATCACGACCTAACCTAACCAATCGTCAAGGGCGTACAGTTGACCTAACGATTGGTTAGGTTAAGTCGTGATATTTTCGTTAGTTAGCCTTATAAAGCTAACTAAAAAAGGTTTGGGGTGCTTATCTTTACTTGATCCCTTATTTCTTCTGCTTAAGAAGTGTATAGTAATTTTGTTTTGGTATATTTATTCATTTTTGGTTTACTTCGTTTCTAGAAAATGAAAATACTAGTGCTGAGGAGAGAAATAACAATATTTATAAGCCTCAACGCTGTTAGCAAAAGCACAAATACTGGTATAGTTTAGTACACTTAAATTGAGCTAAAAGGACATTTTTTTCGAAAAGGATTTTATTTTTCACCTATTTTTTTTTCTTTTTTACAGTTGAGTATCTTCTGTTATTTCTATTTATTTATAGTAAATCTTTCAAAGCACTTTCATTCTACTTTCCGGTAGAATGAAGAACATTTTCTCATTCGTTTGTTTTTGTTTGTAGAGTGAGTAGAAGATTAACCACTCTATGCTTTAATCTTTAGCATGTTACAAAAAAAAAGTGTGTTTTGATCTTTTGTTATTTAACTTTGAGCGTCCATTAGGGAGGGATGTGCCTAATAGTCTCGGCCAACAACCGTAGTGCTGATTCGCTATCAGCTACCCCAAATATTTTTTCTTTCCAAGTTTCTCTGCAGGCTGCTTTTACAGTATTTCGTTTTGTCTCGCAACTGAAATGGTTCTTTGGATATCTTTTTGGCGAGGTGTTTTATATGTTTACGGTCCATAGACATAGATCAAATTGAATCTATAATTATGTTAAACAGATTATAACTTGGTTGAATTTTTTTGTTATGTCTTGTGGCAAGTTCTTTCATTACAATTCATTTTCATGGCAGATTTTCACCTTTTATTGGGCGTCATTTATAATATCCTTCGTCCAGTGAATCTACTTTCCTTTCAACCTTTCAAATGTTCCGTGCGATGATTCCTCATTTCACGAAGGTCAATTGTCGCCCTTCCTCTCAAACCATTTATACTTTTAAATAGATTTTAATAATGATAAACACTGATAAAGTTTTTCTCAAAATCTTCATAACTTTCATGTTATTGTCAGATTTTCAGCTGTTTAAGACTGTTGACCCCCCCCCTACACACACACTGCCGTAGCAATGCAATCTTTCTAATTTGTACTTAGTCTTTGCTATCCTAATACCAATAGTAACCTGCGTTTTAGCACACGCATATATATATGCAAAGAACCACAGGGAAAAGGAAAGGAAACACGAAGTCCGAGCGCCTTTCGTGATATATTCACAGCTTCAGGGACAGAAAGAAATAGGTGGTTCTTTGCTTATTAAAAAGATCACGTGTTGCTTTGTATATATATATATATATATATATATATATATATATATATTAATATATATATATATACAGTATATATATATAAAACTATTATAGTGTTTGTCATTTACCATTACTTATTCAAACTGTAGTGGACTTCATTTTCCCAGAAGAGTTTCCTTGTTCCATGCACGGTCTGTGTGTATCATATATATATAATATATATATATATAATATATATATTAATTCAGTCATTCATTCTCTTCATATACTGTCGTTAATCGCCTCATTCTTACAACTCTCTCTCCAGCATTCAATGCTCAAGCCTCACGTTATCCTTACAACACCAAACGTACAAACATTCCTTCACACATAACCATCTTCGCTTTCACAGATATGAATATTTCTCACCGTACATACGTACACACATGCTATTACGTACATATACATATGTACTCGTACATTTTTTTCAGTTCATATTTCAAAAAGAATTGTTGGGATTAGCGTGGACCATTCTTCGTACACCCCGAGGAAAGGTGTTAAGGAAGAAACGGTATCAGAAAAGATATTCGCTATCACACTTTCGATCCAGACTCGAAAATCTGAAAATGAAGCGAAAAGTAAATAAAGACGAGGTTTTGAGCTTCTGTGAGTCCAAGTTTACAGAGTCTGGATACGAGCTATTACGAGCGCACCTCACTGACAAGGAACGAATAAACTATTCATCAAAGGCAAAATTTTTAGCGTTGACCCTATATTACGCTGGAGCTAGCTCGTACAGATTTTTAGAAAGTTTTTAAACGTCCTTCAGTTTACACATTAAAAGAGTGGTTGATAAAAATTTAAAATTCATTCTGGATTGTGTGTAGGCATCTTTTCTCTACTAAAAGCGAAAACTTCGGGAATGAATGAAAGTGGTAAAGTTTGCGCTCTGTATATAGACGAAATGTCTTTGAAACAGAGACTCGAAGACCATTTAGGGTTAGATAACATAATTGGTTTTAAGAATGACGGGAATGGAAGAGAGGGCAGCTGCAAATAAGTGCTTGTTATTATGATAAGGGGACTGAAATCTAATTGGAAACAAGTTATTTGTTATATTATACTCGCATTGCGATTAAAGATAAGAACTTAAGGCCATTTCTTTTCAAATGATTAGAAACACTAAGTAAGTGTGGGCTTCACATTGTTTGCATCACCACTGAACAGTAGGGTGGCCCACTTTTCAAATTTTTTTTAAAAGTATAGGTTATCGTAGTTTTCCCATTATTTGGCACTATACTAGCACATTGGTACCATTTTTACAAAAATTGATCAATATTTAGGGTCTCGCATCGACCTTGAAATTACGAGTTTTTTTTTTTAAATGCACCCGTTTTAACTTTTCACTGAATCAAGATAAATTATTAAGTAGGGATGTTTTTCTGAATCCTCTTGATGAGAGAAGTCGTTTGGTGTGCCTTCCAATGTCATACGACTAACGGTTTAAAAGTTGTCCTGTATACAGGTAATACCAATGTGCTAGTATAGTGCCAAATATGGGAAAAACCACGATCACCTATGCTTTTCAAAAAAATCAGCAAATAGCACAAATAAGGAAGAAAGAAACATAACAAACAATCACTTTTGCATTGTATTGACCACTATCACACGTCACTGGCTGCAACGTTGTCCCTCTGTGCTATGTCATCGTGGCGAGTGATGACTTCTTGAAGTCGCCGAGCTCTTTCCGGTTCTTTTCCACCACTTGCAGAAGATCCTGCAGCTGTGCCTCGTCCTTTGTGACCGTGTTCGCATAGTCTTGTATCAGTTGGACTCCTCTTTCAGTGACGTCATTGGTGACCTGGAGATTAGAGATCACATCCTTCAGACGACAAAAGTCCTCGTTCTCGTCCCACTTATCAGTTGGCAGGGTGAGCCATGAAGACCCATACATCTTCAGACCTGCAAATAAGAACCATGGGGACTCGTCGATCAGGTCGGGGAGTAGCGTCATCTCGTCGAATGAGACGTTCTCGCATGTGAAATCTTTGGGTACAGGGAGGTGGGACAGCTTCTCTGCCATCTGTTGCTTCACAGTGCCATCCACCTTGTTGCTGCATAGAGCGAAGATGACGGTCTGAGGCCTCAGATACCAGCAGTGCCGCCTCATCACTGCCAGTGACGCTTCTGCCACCTCGCGGTCCACTGCCCTATACCTCAGAAAACGCTGGTATAGTACCAGGTCTCTGACTCTCCTGACATGCCAGTATCATCATTCTTCATGCCTCATCTCCGGTTTCGTATGCACCTTTGAGGTTTGCGGCTCCTGGCGAGGACGTTTTCTTCCTTCCTGTAGCTTTCTTTTTACAGCGAAACTTTATCGTTCCCGCTCATCGTTGCCACCCGAGGACCACGTTGATCGAGGTAGAAGTCAATGTCTTCTTTCTTGTCCTTGTCGGACAGCAGTCGATTCTTCTTTATATCTTCGACAGCGTCAGATGCTCCGATATTCCACAGCTTGTCCACACTGTCCGAAAACTTCTGCCGTTTTCCTCCGGCGTCAGTTTCTCGTTTCTGCTCTTTTGGAGTAAGTGCCACTCTTTCCACAATGCCTCTAGCTTCCGTTCGCAGTTGAGCTTTGTGATTGTTTTAATGCGGGCCATTTCCAAAACTTTAAGACGTTGTTTATGGTTTCTTTGAATGCGTCTTTCCTGTTAGCAGTGTACTGAATAACACTGAAGAAGTATTGCAAAACCTGCCGTGTTCTTGGCAATTTGCTACCACTGATGGAGGACGACGTTGGCCAACTAAAAAAACTTCCGAGGCCGATCTTAGAGAAGGTAGCGATGTTATTTTCGCCTTTTCCTTTTGATGACTCTCTATTTGTAGCTTCAAGAGTTCTTCCAGTTATGGTTGCCATCGATTTGTCCATGACAAAGGATGAGGAACTCAGACAGAATTTCAAAATGTTATGATCTGCAAAAAAAGAAATAGGTTAGGTACCTGGCACAGGCATAGTGCATTTTCTAATTACCTATATACATTATACATTCCGCCCGGGTATGGTGACTCATTTTTTTGAAAAGTATAGGTGATCGTGGTTTTTTCCCATTATTTGGCACTATACCAGCACATTGATATTACCTGTATACAGGCACAACCTTTAAACCGTTAGTCGTATGACATTGGCAGGCACACCAAACGACTTCTCTCATTAAGAGGATTCAGAAAACATCCCTACTTAATGATTTATCTTGATTCAGTAAAAAGTTAAAAAGTACCATTTTTTAAAAAAACTAGTAATTTCAAGATCGATGCGAGACCCCTAAATATTGATCAATTTTTGTAAAAATGGTACCAATGTGCTAGTATAGTGCCAAATAATGGGAAAAACCACGATCACCTATACTTTTCAAAAAAAATTGAAAAGTGGGCCACCCTACTGAACAGGGCACAAACTTTACAAGAACATTCAAAAACTTGGGTGTGACGGAAGAGGAGCCTTTCTTTATGTATGAAGAAAGTATGGTCTTTGTTTGTGCAAACGTTCCACATTTTGTTAAGTCAACAAGAAATATACTTATGAGAAATCAGATATTTACGCCAGAAGGGATTGCACAGTGGGAACATACAAAGAAGTGCTATGAATTGAAAAAGTCTAGGAATTTCCCCCTTATCCCCAGGATTACAAAAGAGCATATAAATGTTCCTTCATTCGGGGGTTCAATGAAAATTAAATTAAGTTAGTTGCTCAGGGATTAGGCAACTCCATGGTAACTGCAATTTCCATAGTGATACTCACTGATGGCCCGAACAAATTCAAAAATAGTGCATTTGCTACAGCAGAATTCTGTTGTAAGGTAAAGAATGTTGTCGATAACCTTGAACTCCAGCTAAATGATATCCAGTTCGCCTCTGAAGAAAGGACTGGCAAATTGGGTTTGCAGGGTGAAAGTATCATATTGAAATGAAGCACTACCGTGGTTTGCACAGTGGAAAACAGTGCAATGCTAATGGATAGACAACACGATCCGTACACTTCCTTAAAGGATGGAAGCAATCGATAATGCTACCCTTCAGCTTGCTCGCTATTTGCACAAAAAATATGATTTGAAATTTCTTCTTACTAGAAGACTGTGTCAAGATGGTCTTGAAAACCTCTTCGAGCCAATCAGAAGAAGAGGAGACCTTAGAGAAAATCCTGCTTGCTCGCAGTTTGCAGACGCATACAAGACTGTATGCCTCCAAAATCGGCAAGTCGTTTGCAGGATAATGGAGAAGTACAGTACTTTTGGGATTTACAAAACTGCAAATCGGGAAGCAAAAAGGTCTACCTGCTTTGGCTAATTCGGTGTTTGGTGGAGAACAAGAGGAGATTGAAGAAGAAGCAGTTAGAGGTAAACGTTTCTTTCTCCAAACTGATGCATTTGATATTCTTGAAAAGGATGGGATGAGGTATGTTGGGGGCTACCTTGCTAAAAGAATGGCAAAACATCATCCAAAGTGCAACAAGTGTGACCTAAAACATGAAATGAAAAGCTATTCAAGAGATAAAACAACTTTTCAGATGCCGAAAAACTTTTCTTCTGATCCATCCCTTGGACTCATTCAGTCGTCTGACTCATTTCATAGCTATTTTGTGGAGTGTGAAAGGATTTTTGGTGAATTCTTAAGTCGTAATTATCTAAGTAAAGATCAAGGCAAAAGAATAAAGGACGCATTGAAAACCTCTTGGTAACTATTTCTGTTCAGAGAAAGTACAGAAAATTTGTTGTAACTTATTTGCGAAAATGAGATTGAACTTTATTCTAAAATTTAAGAACAGAACTTTGGCCAATGAAGCAGAAAAGAGAAAAAAAGCTCTAAAACTTAAGATGATGATGAATACATAATACTTTTACTTGTATATTGGCATACAGATCTGATTACGAGACATAGTTCCGACAAATCCTCGCCGTTTCCTCGCACTCATTACCTCCGTGAAACCCAGGTGACTAGACGGTTTTATGACTTAAGAATACACGTTACACACTCGTGGTCTCGCGTACATTCTTTACCAGTCTTGATCATGAATGTCTAGAATGTGAATAGTTTTGTCGGAACTAATCTTGTCAGTCGTATGATCATCAGTATTTCTCAAAAATTTTCAGAGCAATTCAAATTAATATCCAATCATTTTAAATAAATAAAAAAAAGACCAATGACAATTGTTTTTCTCGTTAGTAGGTCAAATTTTTATTTTGATAAATAGATTTTTTTCATGTTTCAATTAATTTTTTTTTCAAAAGTATATTAGTCGAATTTTTTTATTTTTTATCTAATAATAATTCCAGTATGGAAAGGTTTTACGTTTGAAATTATAGTTTTGTACTTTAAAATGTATCCTTATTTTAGCCTCGTACGTAAATGTAGTACTCGATTCAAAAGTTAATAATTTAAATGAAAAATTTTTATTACATGGAAATTTCGAAAACTCTCCTGAGAGCCTAAGTAAACTAAAGTTTTAGAATTTTTTTGGCGCATTCACGGTCTTTTGTTTTTATGTTTGTTTATAATCAAGTCGTATTATTACTATTATTATCATTGTTACTATTATTATCGTTTCTCTCACAATCTTGATAATAGCGTATGTTTACAAAATGATGAAGCTTGACTTGGAGGGAGTTTTTGTGTTTGATATAATTGGATTTGGATAGGGATGGATAATTGTATGAGTGCGGAGGTAACCTGTGAAGAGCTGAAAGAGAGAGAGAGAGTTACAAGGAGTTACAAGGAAAATAAGTACCTCAAAAGACCTTGCGGCCCATACCGAGGAGGTACCAATGGCAACGGGTGCCAGAGAAAATTTTCTACACCCTCAAATAGTGTGCAAGATTTGGTCTAACCTTTTCTTGAAATGATCCACAGAGGAACTGTTCACAACTTCTGAAGGTAACCTGTTCCACGTGTCACATCTTGTAGGTAAAGTAAGTCCCACACACACTAGTCCTAAACCGTTTCAAATCCAACTTCCAACCATTCTGGCGAGTTGGGTTATCATTTAAACTAAACATGCTTCTAAAATCGACATGGTTGAACCCGCGTAAGAGCTTGAAAACCTCGATCAGTTGACCGCGCAGCCTCCGAGTTTCCAGCGAAAACAAGTTCAGGGCGCGTAAGCGTCGATTGTAGCCCATATGCCTAACGGAAGGGATTAACTTTGTGGCCCTCGCCTGCACTCGCCTGCACTCGCTCCACTCGCCCGCCGGAGATCGAGCTTACTGCTTCTCAAGTTACTACGCTTCACCCGAGGACGCACACACGAACCTATCAGACCGTGATCACTCCCGCCCAACGATTCGTCAACGGTGAGGCCAGTGACGAGGTTGTCTTCGGTCGTGAATACTAAGTCTAGAACGCTTTCGCCTCGTGTAGTTCATTGACCCACTGAGTGAGGAAGTTCTCATCAGCAAAGTCAACTAGCCTCCTCCCTTCAGCATCAGCAATCCTGTCTTCCCACTTTATGCGAGAGAGAGAGAGAGAGAGAGAGAGAGAGAGGAGAGAGAAGAGAGAGAGAGAAGAGAGAGAGAGAGAGAGAGAGTTAAAAATATGTGGTGGAAGAAATTGGTTTCAATGAAAGCAAAAATTATTGTACATAATCATGACAATGGTGTATCATGTTAGGTGCGTTGAATGCGAAAGAAAAGAAAAAACATTCTGGAAAGTCTCTGAACTCGATATGTGGAATTGTTATTACTGTAATTCATTATCAGATACACGCCATCCAGTAATAAAACTATATGCATAATTCCGAATTAAACTGGCACAGTTTAGTACATACAGTGCTACCCACAAACATAAGACTACCACTGTAGTTTGTATCATTCATAAGTCTAGGAATATTAAGAATATTTTTAAATATATTATTATATGTCGCGTACAATTTAGGAGTGTTACAAAAATTATACAGTTCCAACATAAAGGAAAGTTTCAAACAATGCTATCCTAATATTAGTTGTACACGCATGAAATTTCCAGGTTAAAATGTTTCTCTTGAGCGTATAACTGTCTTCATTGTTTCGTAATACTATTACAGTCATCTCAAAGATCAATGTTTGTAATATGCTCCAGATATTTACTGCTATATTACTTGGTCTTCTTTTCCTGTATTTGAAAGACTTTTTAGGATCGGTGGCGGTATCCCGCAACATTTGCGGGATTTGATGGAGGAGGGAGTAACTTTTTACTCCTAGCCTTTAACATAAGGCTGGTCCGTGACTTTAGATAGGAAGTTATCGACGTTTTTTTTTGAAGATTTCAAACTACACCCGCTTCAGATATCGCAGGTCCTTCAATAAGGAGTTTAAAAGCGGTGGGCCATGCACATCGAAGGAGATTTTTGTTTCGTTCTTATAGCCCCCTGTCCCATTATTTTCGGTATGATGCAGAACCAACCAATCCGATCACTATCGGATTTTTACTTAATTCTTGTAATGGTGAATAGAACGCTCCTGTATTTTTCATATGTATGGGCTATTATGTATCCTCTGCGTCTCTGTAGTGGGTATAAGTTAAGGGATTTCAGTCTTTCCTATTAATCTTCATCTTCTCTTTCTTCAGTTATAGAAGTGAAGGTCCTTTGTAACGCCTCTGCCTCAGTTATCTCCTTTCGTCTCAAAGGGCTCATAAGGATGGAACAGTATCGATAACTGGTAGTACGAAGCTTTTTTCAAAGTTGGATCATGATCGGCGCTTCTCTAATGTAAAAACTAAAAACTGCTCCATATAACTTCTCTTATTTTTCTTGCCGACGCAATTTTCACTTTATGATGATCTCTAAACTCTGCTTCTAAGGACATGATGACACCAGAGTCCCATACCTTGGAGTTCCGTGTAATAGGCATATAATTGCTGGTCTCATACCCTTTGCGTTGAAGTTTCAAGGTTGTCACCATATCTTTGTAGCCGAAATTTCCCCTATAAAGTTTTATGTTATTCTCTGCCTACTTGAATAACGTGTTCATGCCATTGTAGTGTTTCAACGTCTTTTTCAGTCAAGATGACTTTTCAAATTTTCGTATCTTGCAAAAGATGTTACCAGGCTTCCACTGACTTCCGTGTCTATCATTATTATGAACAATAGCCGAGTTAGCACAGTCCCTTGGGCAGTGTTGAGAGTAACGCCGTTACTTATTTTGTAACGGTAACGTCGTTATTTTATTTATATTGTAACGAAATTGGTGACGCCGTTACTTTTCATTCCATTTTTAGTCATTATTCGTTACTCGTTACTTTCTTATACGCTCAACTTGGAAACGCATATGAATGGAAATGGCTTCACACTAAACGTGCGCAATCACGTTTGAACACAACACTCGTGACACTGAGTGATTCAACATGTGGACAGACTGTCCTTAAAAAGGACATTTTTGAAAAATTAGTTTTTCTGAAATGTAACAATGTCTTCCTGAAAGACATTCAGCAATAGTTTTAAAATTTCTATTTTTTCTTATATGAATAATCCATTAATCCTTTAGGCATTTCGTAATTTTTAATTCACGATGTATTTTAGTGTATTCTCTTCAATAATAATTATCGTTTTTGTAATACTAAGTGCAAAGAGCAACTTTATTTTACATTTTTGGTCTTTTACTTAAGATCTATTGATCGCTATTAATATTATTTCAAATGGTAAAATTGTTAAATTGTATTGCTTATTATTTAAGTATAAGTCTAAAATCAGGTATTGTTTCATTGCATTATGTATCCGACCTTAATTAAATATTTGCTCGATATTCTGAAATTCTTTTGATGTAGATATATCATAGTCTTATATTGAGAAATACTATATTTTCTAGTTTATTATAAAAGTACCGGTAACGGTAACGCATTACTTTTGCATAGAAGTAACTGTAGCGGTAATGACGTTACTTTTTATTGTAAGTAACGGTAACACCGTTACTTAAAAAAGTAATGCGCCCAACACTGCCCTTGGGGTATCGAGCTGATTTGACAGCGTTTACCACAATTCTCTGTCTTAAAAATGAAAAACAACAAAAAACTGAGTAGTATGAGTGCAAAAATGTCGAGTGGGGGAAAAGGGGAAGTGGGTGAGAGGAAATAAAAAGGTAAAAAGATAAAAGAGCGAAATTTTAACCTCTCAAAGGGAGGGTATGGGAAACCTAACCTAACGAAAAAGAAAGTAGAAAATTGAATATAAAGTAACAACCTAACCTAACCTAAATCTTGTCAGGTGTTAAATGTACAGCAGAGCCGGATTTAGACGTGTGGAGGCCCTGGGCAGCCTCCATGTGGAGGCCCCCCTACCTTAGGGGAAGACATAATTGAAGTCATCCATAAGATTCATAATATAATTAACATATATACACTTTCAAAACATCGTGCACTCTTGTGTCTGTCCATTCCACTCATTTCTGCAAAAAATGAAAGCCTCGGGTTACTCGGGTATTCCATTATAGTGAGAGTAGGCCTAAAAGAGTAATAAAAACAAAATAATAATCAGTACACAACAAATAGTAATTGGAAAAGTTTATGTACTACAGTGGTATTGGATGCGCGTGTTTTTTTGTTGATCATCTATCGGGGTTTTCTAGTTTCGGGTTTTTTCTATTTTGATAATGGCTTGTCAATATGTGGAGGCCCCCAAGATGTGGAGGCCCATGGGCAGCTGCCCACTTTGCCCACTCCTAAATCCGGCCCTGATGTACAGTAAAAAGTAAAAATTGAATATAAAGTAACCTAACCTAATCTAATTCCTGTCAGGTGCTAAATGTAAAAATAAAGGAGTTAGAGGTATTGCTGGATCTAGAACATATATTTGGAGGATTATATATATATATATATATATATATATATATATAATGTTTTATTTAATATTTATTATTGTTAAATTGAAATAGCAGCAATACCCCCCCCCCCCCCCCCCCGACCTACAAACAACAACTCCCCAACTCAGGCCCATAACCAGAGTCAATATCACACACACATATACAGGGTGTCCCAGGAGGAAATGTCAAGGATGCACCATTTCACTCTTTGGGTATTTCTAAGTAGAAAGTATTATATCGATATGGGTCTGATTCCCAACGTTACCGAGATACAGGCCTCTACATTTGGGTAATTAAACATAATAAAAAGGCGATCTTAGATACTATTTAATGACACTTGTGGTTTACGAAAAGTAGAAACATACAATACACTATTGCATTTATTGCAGAATGGTTTCAAAGTGACCCCCTCCTTCTTCAATGCACGCGGCGAGCCTCCGATCCATCGAGTCTTGCCATTAAATGTCATTGAATATTATCTAAGATCGGCTTTTTATTATGTTTTAGTTACCCAAATGTAGACGCCTGTATCTCGGTAACGGTTGGGAATCAGGCACATGTCGAT
This sequence comes from Bathynomus jamesi, assembly GCA_023014485.1. NCBI lineage: Eukaryota > Metazoa > Arthropoda > Malacostraca > Isopoda > Cirolanidae > Bathynomus > Bathynomus jamesi. The sequence continues at coordinate 1,077,150 of JAJOZX010000665.1, read as the reverse complement.
ATAATACTTTCTACTTAGAAATACCCAGAGTCAAATGCTTCATTCTTGACATTTCCTCCTGGGACACCCTGTATATTGTGTATATATAGTTTTCTACGTCAGCGCACTAAAAAGTTTGAACCCGAACTGATATGCGCTGTGCGTAGGGACCTAAAGTGATTGCAACACACACACACACACACACACACACACATACGTACGCTGATAGTCACTTTTGATAAAGGAGCTGAATAGCCGTACGGCTGTTCATCTAAAATGTATCAGTTATTTACAACAATATAATCTCTTTGCCCAAATCCCCTCCGAATGAGTCTCATTTTCGTTGTAATCTTTATTGCCCAGAGTATATATATATATATATATATATATATCAACGTAAAGGACGACGCTTGTATAGGAGATATTCCGCGCAAGATGAGAGAGAGAGAACGAAACAAATGAAAAAATGAGGTAACCACCCGGGAATCGAACCCGGGATCTTCCGATTGCCGGTCAGATATGATAACCATTACACCATGGGCCTCACTCATTCAAATGCCGTAATTCTTCTACATACGCGCAGAAACCAATGCCCCAAGGGGGCACCTCCCGCATGCCGTAACATTATATACATTTAACTGCAAACACGCAGTATAATTAACGTAAAGACGACGCTTGTATAGGAGATATTCCGCGCAAGATGAGAGAGAGAGAACGAAACAAATTATACTGCGTTAATTATACTGCGTGTTTGCAGTTAAATGTATATAATGTTACGGCATGCGGGAGGTGCTCCCTTGGGGTATTGGTTTCTGCGCGTATGTAGAAGAATTACGGCATTTGAATGAGTGAGGCCCATGGTGTAATGGTTATCATATCTGACCGGCAATCGGAAGATCCCGGGTTCGATCCCCGGGTGGTTACCTCATTTTTTCATTTGTTTCGTTCTCTCTCTCTCATCTTGCGCGAAATATCTCCTATACAAGCGTCGTTCTTTACGTTAATTATACTGCGTGTTTGCAGTTAAATGTATATAATGTTACGGCATGCGGGAGGTGCCCCTTGGGGCATTGGTTTCTGCGCGTATGTAGAAGAATTACGGCATTTGAATGAGTGAGGCCTATGGTGTAATGGTTATCATATCTGACCGGCAATCGGAAAATCCGGGTTCGATTCCGGGGTGGTTACCCATTTTTTCATTTGTTTCGTTCTCTCTCTCTCATCTTGCGCGGAATATCTCCTATACAAGCGTCGTTCTTTACGTTAATTATACTGCATGTTTGCAGTTATATATATATATATATATTTTTTTTTTTTTTTTTTTTTTTTAAGTTCGGGAAGAACCGATTCGCCTCTATTTAAAAGGGCATATCTCAGGAAAAACAAAGAAAAAGTGAGAGGAAAGACAGAGGAAAAAGAAAGGGTGGAGGGGAAGTCGAAGTGGAAAAAGACCAAGGATGACAAGGACTGCAGGGTCGAGCCCCATCATCCTTGGGTGCTAGGGCCGGGAGGGCGCACGTGAAACCTCCAGGAACAAGCACGTACAAACGAGCACAAAGAGCACTCAAGAGCACGAGCTTAGAACCCCCTTGCGGGGATATATATATATATATATATAATGTAAACCCACAGGGAAAAAGAAGAAATTATTCCAAGTCTTTCGTGTATTCAACAGTACACCTCGTCAGGGAAGGGAAGAGAATACTGAAGGGAATGAATACATAGTAAATAGATAAAACACGATAAAAGATATCTGTATTTAGCAAGTATGAGACTAAATTTGGAGTTGATATAATTGTGTTACAAGAGATAAGTCGGTGTAGTATGACTTGTCATATGATATGGTAAATAGCAGCTCTTAGCTTTAATAAAAAGATGGATGGTTTCATGAATGTAAGTTTATAAATAATTTAATTAGTATATATTCGTAGCTTAAGTTGTGTGGAGTACTTTGATGGCTCCTCTAATAAGCAAAAATTGTTTGTATTTCGTAAGATAAGGAATCAAGAGTGCTCATGAGAAGTATACAAAGAGGTAATTAATTAAAGAGAACTTTGTTCATTTGCATAAATTCTAAAACGTAGATTGTAATTCCCTGAATTGAGCAAATAGTTACAATACTGTGTTGCTTTGAGCGTATACAAGTTGAAAGAAGTGAAATTCTTTGGTGTGCCTTATTTCTTTAGTGAAATTGTATTATAAATATACAATAGGCCTATATATCATCTAGTTTGGCCAAAAAGCTTTGAGAAGTAAGTAAATCTTTTTAAGCTAACCTGAAATAGATGTGAATTTGTCACTTTGCAGTTAATTGAGGAATAAATTTGAAATGTGGGTGAGTTTATGTTAGAAAATTATAGGTTTGGAATGTGGGCGAGTTTGTTAGAAAATTATAGTTACTGAATTATTATTTTTTTTTTGCATGTCATAATAATAATGATGAGTGGGGTTGTTTAACCTCCTTCGCAACATCTAAGGTCACATGACGGAGGGGACCTACAGCTTTACGCGGGATCCAAACCACGGGTCGCTACATAATCTGGACCCGGAGGACCGTCTCCCATCCAACTAATACCCAGACCCAACGTCGCTTAACTTCGCTGATCAACGGGAAGCGGTGTAACGACATTGGCTACGACGTAGCCCGCATAAGTCATAGTTAACCTATTATACTATTTATAAAATAGAAAATCTGTGACTGAGTTATTCTTCCTGAGAAATTGATGGTATCAAACAAAATGGCTAGTGCATACTTTAGTTAATGTAGACCATAAATAGGACATATTTGTGGTGATAACTAGTCAGCAGCTGATTTCAAATAATTTTAGATGAAGGGGAAGTTCTATTTACAATTTCAATATATGATTATCATGGAGGCAAAAGATGCCCTGAAATAGTTCAAGACTGAGTCATTATTAATTATTGGGTTAGGGGTGTGGAAAGTGAGGAAAAACTATGTTTTATCTCTGTAGTGAAAAACTTACATTTTAAAATACTATTAACTTAGATTATTTATATATATATTATACAGGGCTTTTTTTGTGACGGTACGCACCGGTACGGCGTACCGGCACCTTTTTTGAATAATTAATTCGTAGATTATCTAGAATCTTTCTTATTAAATTTTTAAGTTTTCTAAAACTTAAGCGATATTGTATTATAATATTCTGTAGTGTAAAATGATACTGTATATCTATTTTATTTGATGGCAAGTATAGTTGTTATATGGTAAGCATTGAAATCAATTGTAGATAAACTTTACTTACACAACAAATGTAAGGCATCTAAAAATAAACAACTACGAGCTAGTACACAATGCAATTTATTATGCAACATATACTGAGTTATTTTGTGACAAACTGGCAACTGTAATTAATACTCATGACCATGACGTCATCAGTCATGTAAACGGTAAGTTAATGTTATATATATATATATATATATATATATATATATATATATATATATATATATATATATATCCTAATGAGTACCGGCACCTTTTTTTTTTACCAAAAAAGCACTTAATATATATATATATATATATATATATGATGAATAAAACCACGAAGGAAAGGAAACACAAAATGGTGCTCAAGCGCTTTCGTCGAATGACATCCTCAGGAACAGTGAAGTACATAAAGGTTACAGCCTATATATAGGTTACAGAAAAAAAAAAAAAATAATAATACATATATATATATATATACATATATATATATATATATATATATATATATATATATATATATATACATACATACATGCAATAAACGGAGAAGTAAAAATAAAAATTAAAGGATTATCAGAGAGGCATACAGATTTGTTAGGAAAAATATCGATTTTTAGCACAAGATCAAATGAATTATAAAAATACAAATTTATACTGGAAATCTGCCCGGGTTTTAACACTCTGCCTTACATGGTTAATAGGGTGGAGCGAAAAATACTTTTTTCTAGTATGAAGTTCTAATAGTGATTAAAAGTTGCATTTAGTGGACGATATATACCTGCCAAAATATGAGTTCATTTGTTTAATATTTTCAGCTGCCACCAGGGGATAAAGTTAACATAATTTTGGGTAAAAAGGAAAAAAATGTTTCTATTTTAGGTTTATCAAACTATTATAAAATTTTATCTTAGAATTATCTAATAGTTTGATTAAGATTCTTAAATGATAAGAATTCGCTTTCTAAAAATGCCTTTTCATATGCTTAATATCTTCAGCTGCCACAAGAGGGCTGAAGTTAACTTAAAAATGACAATTAAGTATGATTCTGTATTTACTTGAAAAAGGGAACAGTAATAAATTAGGATCTCTCTCCTCCTTTATACTGGATTGAGACAGTTAAGAAACGTTATTTCGTGCCTTAGCGGAGTTACCACCCTTTCCCCAACCAACCTCCCTCTAGAAAGGGTTCTTGCTGAAGACTATTTAGTAATTTGCTTTTGTGTCAAATTTTGGCTGTTTTTTCCTTGATTCTAATGTAGCACGAATCCAACCGTCTCTGTTTGTAGGTCCGCAGACTGATCCAGCAGCGTCTGTAACGAGCTTGACGCATCTCTCTACGGTTTGTGTATGACATGGAAACTAAAATAATTCTGAATGAAGAGTAGTACCATGTTTGATGCATGATTCAATATCATCAAGAGAAACTCCTTTGGTTATCGGTGGTTCTGCTATCTGAAAATCTTGCCACATAATGAGATCTGTATAGTCTTTGGCATAAAATTTATTTCTGGCACCTTAAAATACCTGATAACATCTGTTTCTTGAATGCATGCCCTTGCTTTTATGATACGCCTAAATCCCAACTGACGCACATGCTCCTTTCATCAGCTATCATTGCAATGAGAATGTTTTCTTGATTTGCGTAATATGCATTTCGCTGAATGACTGAGTCATGTACTCTCCTAAGCTCTTCACGGAGATACCGGCTTCTTGCAATCATATGCCACATATGTTTAGCACCATATTGGCATAATGGTTTACGCTTTATCTGAAACCACATTGGTGCGTATACCCTAACAATGAAAGTAGCTAATTCTTGTAAATTGCCTGAAGGATTCTCTGTGCTTGCATATAACCGCAGAGTCCTGTTTGCTGTGGTGAGCCACCTTGAATGTGATATATTGCCTGGACTCTAATGACTAAGACTCTTTGAGAATGTTCCACTTGATATAGCCTTGTGAATTTCAAGAAGGTATTTCTGGTCAGTACTTATGTCATCTACATCAACTTCACACATGTCCTCTTGAATTTCAATGGGTTTGAAGTTAACTATGGGAAGCTTTTCACAGTCTGAAAGTGCTCGGCCAATTTCTCCTGAAAATGCTCTTGGTCCAGTAGTGGTACCATCCAATGATGAAACAGATGGCGCAATGGAAGTTCATTAAGGTGTAAAAGGCATATCAGCCACTGCAATGGCTTATTAAAGGCTTCTTCCAGTAATCTTATTGTGCCTCCAATACTACCAGTGTTAACCACTGTCGAATCACAGCCAACTGCAACGATGTTCCCTATATCAACATTCCTTTCTTTCAAGCAATTCACTAGCGCTGTGCAAATGTATTTAGCTTTGCCACTGGAAGGTGTCACATGTGCAAAGTACAGAGAGTGTGGTTCAGATATTATGCTGATATGCTCTTCGCGTTTGGTTCTTTGGTGGTTAGAGCCATCACTCTCCTGGACTTGAATCATTGTTTTATCCTTTCTGCCATCAAAGTATAATCCCCGCATGGTTTTTGGCTCTCCTATCTGTTGTAGTTCCTTTTTCTGTTTTTGTCTTTCACGTCTTAGCTTACTTCTGTCTATAATATTCCCTTTGTCTTCGGGAGTAACAATTTTAAGATCTGCCAATACTGCAGAAGCAATAGCAGCCCCAGCTCTGTCCGACATTTTAAATCTATCACAAGTAATTGCTAATGAAGGCAGTGGCTCACGCATCTGTTGTTCTGATATTACATATTGAGTCGAGGTTGTATCTTCCTCATTATCTTCAGATATCTCTTCTAGTTGTTGAAGTTCACTTGTCTCTGTTTCGATTTGTAAGTTGGACGTATTGGTTATAGCAGCACTAGTTGTTTGTGAGGATTCCAGACGTGCTTTTTCCATTTCCTTTCGATGTTCTCTTGCTTGTAATCGTCTTGTGTGTGCTATGTCAATGCTTCCTATCACCATTATTCTGCGTGTTCGTTGGTCATTTAAAAAATCCTGCTCTTTTGGAGGGACTTTCTTACTCTTTTCACATGAGCATCTCCTAAACTCCTTACATTTGCAGGTGCAGATGTCAAACAAAGTGCATTTTGAAGAGTTTTCAAATTCTTCAAGTTGATTTTTGTACTTAGGCTGATCCTTGCGTGACTTGTATGGCTTTAATAAGGACCTGTATTTATCATGGTACACTTGCATCATCTGTAAAACGCGTGTATGTGAAACTATTGGCAAAGAGGCCTTCTTCCAAATATTTTCTACCTTTTTGGAAACTGCCTCTGCTATTTCAGAAAATGAAGGCTCCTTGTTATTCATCTGCTCCTTCACTAAATGTTTTGTGAACAGGTAATCTTTCATAATGCAGTTATAAGTTGGTAGTTGCATATCACTCATCTCACAAGGTACTTCAAATATGGCACACTTCATATGTTCTCTAGTGAAATGTTTATATTTAGTATTTGATGCCATAATATTTTTAAGAAAAATTCACAATCACAAATATCCTGTAACATCAAAACATTATATAATTAATAATATAATATATTTTATAAGTATATATAATATATTATATAAATATATATATATATAAATAAACTAAAATTATATAATACATTATAACAAGCATTTTATAATAAAATCAATATTATCTCTATATAAATCACTTTAAAATAAAGTTTTATAATATTCCGATCATATTAAAAAACTTTCCGATCAACTGAGCGACTAGGCCTACTACCTAAGAAGACAAGTGTTAACACACTGTTCTAATGACTCACAGAAAGAAATTCCTTCACACCAAAACCCTCCCCCACAACCCTCCCCAAACCCTCCCCCACAACATTCAGTGTAGTCTCAACATGACTCAGTTACTCTAAATTGTGTTAACTTCAGCTCTCTTGTGGCAGCTGAAGATATTAAGCATATGAAAAGGCATTTTTACAAAACGAATTCCTATCATTTAAGAATCTTAGTCAAACTATTAGATAATTCTAAGATAAAATTTTATAATAGTTTGACAAACCTAAAATAGAAGCATTTTTTCCTTTTTACACAAAATTGTGTTAACTTTAGCACCCTGGTGGCAGCTGAAAATTTTAAACAAATGAACTCATATTTTGGCAGGTATATTTCCTCCACTAAATGCAACTTTTAATCACTATTAGAACCTCATACTAGAAAAAAAGTATTTTTCGCTCCACCCTAATGGTTAAGTTTCGATGTATAAAAAAATAATAAAATGAAAATTAAAAGTTAATAAAGTAGCATAAAAGTTTACCACAGATTTAGCGTTCTACCCTTCTTATCTAAATCTGTTTTGAAGGAATTCAAAACAACAGGATCGAGTTGAAAAAGACCTTTGCTTATGTTGAAGTTATTTGAAAGTTGGATAATGGCAGACTCAAGAATATTTCTATTAACAATGTTGCTAGAGTGGAATAAAACTGAAGCATTATTCCAATCAATACAGTGGGATAACTCTGACAAATGGACAAAAAGTGCACTGGACAACTGTCCTGTTCTAACGGAATATTGATGCTGTTTTATACGTGTGTGCAAATCCTTTCCCGTCTGACCTATGTAAAAGGAATCACATTGTTTACAACCAATTTTATAGATAATGCCTGAATTATTGGTAGGGCTATTTTTTACTATGATATTTTTCACAATATTGTTATATGAAAATACTACATTAATATCCAAAAGTTTAAGTACATTAGCAATGCCTAAAAAGCCCGGGAAAAATGGAAGTACTAAAATATTTTTTGACAAACTACGAGTGTTATTATTGACACGATAGAAAGTTCGTTTTGCCTTGTTGAGACAAGATTCCATAAACGCAGATGGATAACACAGATCACTTCCAATACTGTTGATTTTTTCCAATTCGGCATCGATGTATTCCGGACTGGCGATCCTAAGGGCGCGGAGAAACATTGATGAAAAAATGGCCTCCTTAGTGGGGGTCATGTCCCGAGTAAAAGTGTATGTAGGACAAATTGTTTGTTGTTTTCCGATAGATACTAAACTTAAAACCTGGGCTTTCCCTATGTACACGCACATCCAAAAATGGGATCATAAGGACTTAATTCCGCTTTTCTTGTCCACTTCACCTTCTCTGCCCTACCTTTACGGTCTTATTAAAACCCACAAACCTGGCAACCCTATGCGCCCTATTATTAGCTCGGTGGGCTCTATTACTTATAAACTCTCCAAATGGCTTGTCAAAGTCTTGTCCCCCATTCTCGGAACTATCTCTGATTCACATGTAAAAAATTCCATGGATCTTACTGAAAAATTGAATAATGCACGTACTGAAACTAACGATAGATTGATCAGTTTTGACGTTTGTTCATTGTTTACAAAAGTGCCGATTGACGATATGCTTGACTTTCTCTCCCAAGAATTACATAAGTATGACCTGCCACTACCTTCACACATTGTTTTGGAACTTATTAAGCTTTGCATCAAAGACTGTAAATTCACTTTCAATAACGAGTATTATCAACAAGTTTTTGGGATGGCCATGGGCAACCCCTTATCGCCCCTCCTCTCCAATATTTATATGGAGTTTTTCGAAATTACTTACATTCCGAGAATCCTGGGGTTGGCATCCCTTGGTTGCGGTACGTCGACGATATTTTGTGTATCTGGCCCATGAATCGTGACCTGGATAACTTCCTCCTTCAGTTAAATGATCAAGTCCCCTCCATTAAGTTTACTTTAGAAGTGGAACAAGACAATTCAATCCCATTTTTGGATGTGCGTGTACATAGGGAAAGCCCAGGTTTTAAGTTTAGTATCTATCGGAAAACAACAAACAATTTGTCCTACGTACACTTTTACTCGGGACATGACACCCCCACTAAGAAGGCCATTTTTTCATCAATGTTTCTCCGCGCGCCCTTAGGATCGCCAGTCCGGAATACATCGATGCCGAATTGGAAAAAATCAACGGTATTGGAAGTGATCTGTGTTATCCATCTGCGTTTATGGAATCTTGTCTCAACAAGGCAAAACGAACTTTCTATCGTGTCAATAATAACACTCGTACTTTGTCAAAAAATATTTTAGTACTTCCATTTTTCCCGGGCTTTTTAGGCATTGCTAATGTACTTAAACTTTTGGATATTAATGTAGTATTTTCATATAACAATATTGTGAAAAATATCATAGTAAAAAATAGCCCTACCAATAATTCAGGCATTATCTATAAAATTGGTTGTAAACAATGTGATTCCTTTTACATAGGTCAGACGGGAAAGGATTTGCACACACGTATAAAACAGCATCAATATTCCGTTAGAACAGGACAGTTGTCTAGTGCCCTTTTTGTCCATTTGTCAGAGTTATCCCACTGTATTGATTGGAATAATGCTTCAGTTTTATTCCACTCTAGCAACATTGTTAATAGAAATATTCTTGAGTCTGCCATTATCCAACTTTCAAATAACTTCAACATAAGCAAAGGTCTTTTTCAACTCGATCCTGTTGTTTTGAATTCCTTCAAAACAGATTTAGATAAGAAAGGTAGAACACTAAATCTGTGGTAAACTTTTATGCTACTTTATTAACTTTTAATTTTCATTTTATTATTTTTTTATACATCGAAACTTAACCATGTAAGGCAGAGTGTTAAAACCCAAGCAGATTTCCAGTATAAATTTGTATTTTTATAATTCATTTGATCTTGTGCTAAAAATCGATATTTTTCCTTACAAATCTGTATGCCTCTCTGATAATCCTTTAATTTTTAATTTTTATTTTTACTTCTCCGTTTATTGCATGTATATATATATATATATATATATATATTTTTTTTCTGTAACCTATATATAGGCTGTAACCTTTTATGTAGGCCTACTTCAGTGTTCCTGAGGATGTCATTAGACGAAAGCGCTTGAGCACCATTTTGTGTTTCCTTTCCTTCGTGTTTTATTCATCATAAATATTTTTCACGTGTTTCGTGAAATAATTTTCATATATATATTATATATATATATATATATTATATATATATGATACACACAGACCGTGCATGGAACAAGGAACTCTTCTGGGATAATTAATCCACTATAGTCCGAATAAGTAATGGTAAATGACAAATACCATAGTTTTTCTTTTTCATGATGCTAGCCCGACGTGGGCAACGGGTCACTCGCAAAGAGGTCCCATAAATATAGCTTCCCACCAGCTATCTGCAAAGCAGACAGGATCCAGCTTTGGGACATGGATCTAGGGTTTAAAGAAGTCTAGCCCTGCTACATTTAGAACCTCAATATAAGCAAAAGACTCGCTGCCTTCACGTCAGATTGAATACATCAAGAAAAAGGGGTAACTATTATATTTTTAGTCAAAACCAAAACTTAAGCCTCAACTGGCAGAATTGAGCGTCCACTTTTCAAGGCACATAACATGTCCGTTTCAAGATGGGAATGAACTCAGAATGGTCCCCTGAGTTTTTATGATACACCAGACCGTGCATGGACAAGGAACTCTTCGGGGATAATTAAATCCACTATAGTCCGAATAAGTAATGGTAAATGACAAATACCATAGTTTTTCTTTTTCATGAAGGCAGCGAGTCTTTTGCTTATATTGAGGTTCTAAATGTAGCAGGGCTAGGCTGCTTTAAACCCTAGATCCATGTCCCAAAGCTGGATCCTGGCTGCTTTGCAGATAGCTGGTGAGGGAAGCTATATTTATGGGACCTCTGCGAGTGACCCGTTGCCCACGTTGGGCTAGCATCATGAAAAGAAAACTATGGTATTTGTCATTTACCATTACTTATTCGGACTATAGTGGATTTAATTATCCCAGAAGAGTTCTTTGTTCCATGCACTGTCTGTGTGTATCATAAAAAACTCAGGGGACCATTCTGAGTTCATTCCCATATATATATTATATATATATAACGTAAAGAACGACGCTTGTATAGGAGATATTCCGCGCAAGACGAGAGAGAGAGAACGAAACAAATGAAAAAATGCGGTAACCACCCGGGTGGTTAACTCATCATTTCATCATTTTTTCATTTGTTTCGTTCTCTCTCTCTCGTCTTGCGCGGAATATCTCCTATACAAGCGTCGTTCTTTACGTTATTTATACTGCGTGTTCTTTGCAGTTGAATGTGTGTATATATATATATATATATGTATATATATATATATATATATATATATATATATACTTGTATTACATCATCACACTCTACACACTAATCAAACCCTACATAATTACATTATAGATTATAGATTGGTTAAATAATAACCAACCAACCCCAAATCTTTAAAATGGTTAAACTTCCAAATTCTTTTGTGTCTTAGGTATGAACATCAAACCCAATCTGTAGATGAACGTTTTTCTTTAACCAATTTTTCGATAATATACAATTGTCATTCTCAGAGCTTAAACGAAGATAAAATTTTATTTCATACAAACTACACGAAACAATTTTCATATACACGTTAAAGTACACAGTAAAGTACAAAGAGAACCAAAGAGTACACAGTACAAAGTACAAAGAGTACAAAGTACAAATAGAACCAAAGAGTACAAAGAGAACCAAAGAGTACAAAGTACAAAGAGAACTAAAGAGTACAAAGAGAACCAACGAGTACAAAGTACAAAGAGAACCAACGAGTACAAAGTACAAAGAGAACCAAAGAGTACAAAGTAAAAAGAGAACCAAAGAGTACAAAGTACAAAGAGTACAAAGTACAAAGAGAACCAAAGAGTACAAAGTACATATAGAACCAATAAACTTAATTTACCTTTAAACTAAGATTAACATTTGTATAAGTTAGATATAAAATACATCATTAAATATTGATTATTTGTGAGGATTTTCTAAAATATTATAATGATATAAAAATGAATACACTATTGTACAAACTGAAGTTAAAAAATGGCGGGGGAAAATTGCAGCTAGCAGACAACGAAGATGGATGGTCGTGGTTTGGTTGGTTATTGCGAGAGGATATTTAAAATTTCCTCAAGAATCCTCTTTTCCTGTTTGCCCCATTTTTCATACCTAAGTACTTGAAGCAGAACAGGATTTTCTTCCCTTCCATAGTTTATTTTGTTTGGGCATAATCCTTTAATTTTTTTCTGTGTTCCATAGTTTGATGGTGTTGCGGGCATTCATGGCCAGGTGTTTGCCTGACTGGTGATTCTCCTTGCAGGGTTACCGTTGATGGGGGATTATCCCACTTTCAGAAGTCAGAGTAGGGTTAGTAGCTTAATAACGATGCCCATGCCCCGCTTCAACTCTTTCGACTCTGAGTCGTGATTCAGCAGTAAACAAAAATTATAAAAATGGATCTAAAATAAGGTGCGTCCAAAACGTTTATTTCGTAGTAGGCCTACATGTATTATAACAGGATGGGAAAATGGACACTACATTCGTATGAATAAATATGAAATCCGATCGAATTCGTTACTAAAAAAATAAATACATTTAAGCGACTCTATATTAATAAGATACAGCGTCGAACTTCCTTCCATGGTTCGATCCATGCATGATATTCTCCGATATATCCAAATTAAATGGGCGTGCAAGAGGAGAAATTATTTGGTCACAAGGAGAAATCGACCTGGTCACCAAAATGGAAATAAAGGGTGATCCAGAGAAATGGGACCCAAAAGAAACCCCTGTAACTCTTAAAGTATAAGTCCTTTTATAAAGTCATACGCATCATTCGAAAGAGGATAGTTACAAGTTTGTACAGGATTGTATAGGTTTTGAAAATACAAGACAAGATAAGATACAAAACAAAATAAAAGTGTTAGTTAAAACTAACCCTTCAAGATGACTGCATGGACTGTGGAACAGCTGCGTTTCATAACTGAGCAATATTATGAGCATGGAAGAAGTGTAGTTTCAGCTCTTAGAAGGTGATTTTGACATCTGAAAATTTGTCTTGAAAGATCTTTGAGCTGAAACTACACTTCTTCCATGCTCATATATTGCTCAGTTATGAAACGCAGCTGTTCCACAGTCCATGCAGTCATCTTGAAGGGTTAGTTTTAACTAACACTTTTATTTTGTTTTGTATCTTATCTTGTCTTGTATTTTCAAAACCTATACAATCCTGTACAAACTTGTAACTATCCTCTTTCGAATGATGCGTATGATTTATAAAAGGACTTATACTTTAAGAGTTACAGGGGTTTCTTTTGGGTCCCATTTCTCTGGATCACCCTTTATAATATATATATATATATATACAAAGCTGGGCACTTGCGGTATTTTTTGCGGTACTGCGGTACTGCGGTACTACCGCACTACCAAACCGGTACCGCATAACGCAGTACCGCAAAGGATCGCTGAAAGTACAGCAGTACCGCTACCGCATTCAAATTTCCAGCGGTACTTTCCGCGGTACCGACAAACACGACTTTTCAAAAAATTAACACTTTTTTTGAAGTAAACCTTATTACAGGAGTACAGTAAGACGAATGCTGCGTGTGTTGCATCAGCCTAACTCTAGACACGTTAAGTTTTCGTTCAGAACATGTTACGTTGCCATCCTATCACAACGCCTCAGTGCAGTGCTTGCTTTTGAGCCGGTTGCACGTGTGTTACATTTCTGTGACAAAGATCGATTTTTAGCCATTATGGCAGAAAGTTCAGGTGCGAAATCGCCGATATGCAATTTCTGAAAATATGTGCTATTGTGTTGTTCTTGTGTGCAGTACCGCAGTACCGCAGTACCGCGGAACGCACCAGGGGGACCTGAAAAAGTACCGCAGTACCGCGTAACGCACTGGGCATGCTGAGGTACCGCAGTACCGCGTAACGCACCCCCAAATTTTGGTACCGCGCCCACCACTGTATATATATATATATATATATAGTAAATGCAGTGACATCCTGTTACATCCAACTTTATCATAATGAGTGTAGGGATGAAGGGGGTCATATAATGTAGTGATTTTAAATGTGTATCATTATGTGAACGTTTACGAATCCCACAGTCCAAATTTTGGAAAAGCTCCACTATAATAACTTATGTCGTTTTGGTCGCGTGAAAAGTAAGCATGTTTTAACTATTCAATGTTTTCACCTTATATTAATAAGTGTCCCTCTATCACGAATTTTTAACGACAAATATTATAACTTCCACTGTTTCTTACGAAACGCATCAAAGTTTTAGTATTTAATCTGAAGTTTATTCACAGTTTAAGTTGTTTAAACTTTCGTTACAATTGAACGGGGAAGTAGGACTTAATCGGGAATATGGAGTAGGCTTAGCGAAACGGGAATATGGCCTAGGGCCTGAAGAGGGAGCGAGTGTAGTTTACGTCCCCCTGACGCAAAAGGGGACACAAACTACACTAGGTCAAAGTTGGGGAACGTAAACTACACTAGGATCTTTAGGAGACATTTTTAAAATTAATCCATCAAATAAAACGTTAAAACTAACGAAAATATTACGACTTAACCTAACCAATCGTCAATATATATATATATGAAAATTATTTCACGAAAGTAACACGTGAAAAATATTTATGATAAATAAAACCACGAAGGAAAGGAAATACAGAATGGTGCTCAAGCGCTTTCGTCTAATGACATCCTCAGGAACACTGAAGTACATAAAGAGTTACAGCCTATATATGGGTTACAGAAAAAAAAAATTAAATGAATTGTTTCTACATTAATGAAGGGGCATGTAATTCGTATCCGACGAAAGTTTCTTACCAATTGTCTAGAGGAGCAAGTTCTTCCCAAATCCCTGCTTCCGATTCGCCTCAGACAAATTGACGACCATCCGTTCAACAACTTCAGCAGATTAATTTTAAAGAAACATATTGAAGTCACCAGACAAAATGAGTGGTCCGCCTTCAAAAATTTAAACATCGCCAAACATAATTTTGTAACCGTTATTCCCCAACCGTGGAACCAACCTTTGTTTGATGAAATTTAGAACGAGTTGCGTCGGAGAACTTCTTCACTTCGTAACATTTTGGATCGAAAAATTAAAAGTCTCATTCGAAATAGTCAGTGGAGTAAAAAAGCAAGCTCAAAGTGTGTTTTGAACCTTCGAAAAACATTAGTGACGATGCAAAAAGTCCCCTTGGATATGGTATGTCCTTTTTTATTGTTAAAAAACTTTCGGCTTTACAAATTTGTTACAGTCTCGCTTGTTTTGAAAAACAGTGTAATCTCCCTCAGTATTTGTTTAACATAGTTAAAGGCCTTGTTTATAGTGCGGCGAATAGTAATTACGAAGATAACTTTCCTAAACGTTTTCGCAATAGCCTCTCACAATTAAAAAAATGGGGAGCTCCATATTACTAAAGCAGACAAGGCTAACACCATAGTTATTATGGACAAAGTGGACTACATCAGAAAGATGAACGAGCTTCTCCAGGACCCCGCCACATACAGCAAACTTAGGAAGAACCCGCAGGATGACGTCATCAAATCATTTAATAGTGGCTTGAAACGCATTCTCAAAGATCATAAGGACTTAATTCCGCTTTTCTTGTCCACTTCACCTTCTCTGCCCTACCTTTACGGTCTTATTAAAACCCAAACCTGGAAACCCTATGCGCCCTATTATTAGCTCGGTGGGCTCTATTACTTAGAAACTCTCCAAATGGCTTGTCAAAGTCTTGTCCCCCATTCTCGGAACTATCTCTGATTCACATGTAAAAAATTCCATGGATCTTACTGAAAAATTGAATAATGCACGTATTGAAACTAACGATAGATTGATCAGTTTTGACGTTTGTTCATTGTTTACAAAAGTGCCGATTGACGATATGCTTGACTTTCTCTCCCAAGAATTACATAAGTATGACCTGCCACTACCTTCACACATTGTTTTGGAACTTATTAAGCTTTGCATCAAAGACTGTCGCCCCTCCTCTCCAATATTTATATGGAGTTTTTCGAAATTACTTACATTCCGAGAATCCTGGGGGTTGGCATCCCTTGGTTGCGGTACGTCGACGATATTTTGTGTATCTGGCCCATGAATCGCGACCTGGATAACTTCCTCCTTCAGTTAAATGATCAAGTCCCCTCCATTAAGTTTACTTTAGAAGTGGAACAAGACAACTCAATCCCATTTTTGGATGTGCGTGTACATAGGGAAAGCCCAGGTTTTAAGTTTAGTATCTATCGGAAAAAAAAACAATTTGTCCTACGTACACTTTTACTCGGGACATGACACCCCCACTAAGAAGGCCATTTTTCTTCAATGTTTCTCCGCGCCCTTAGGATCGCCAGTCCGGAATACATCGATGCCGAATTAGAAAAAATCAACGGTATTGGAAGTGATCTTTGTTATCCATCTGCGTTTATGGAATCTTGTCTCAACAAGGCAAAATGAACTTTCTATCGTGTCAATAATAACACTCGTACTTTGTCAAAAAATATTTTAGTACTTCCATTTTTCCCGGGCTTTTTAGGCATTGCTAATGTACTTAAACTTTTGGATATTAATGTAGTATTTTCATATAACAATATTGTGAAAAATATCATAGTAAAAAATAGCCCTACCAATAATTCAGGCATTATCTATAAAATTGGTTGTAAACAATGTGATTCCTTTTACATAGGTCAGACAGGAAAGGATTTGCACACACGTATAAAACAGCATCAATATTCCGTTAGAACAGGACCGTTGTCCAGTGCTCTTTTTGTCCACTTGTCAGAGTTATCCCACTGTATTGATTGGAATAATGCTTCAGTTTTATTCCACTCTAGCAACATTGTTAATAGAAATATTCTTGAGTCTGCCATTATCCAACTTTCAAATAACTTCAACATAAGCAAAGGTCTTTTTCAACTCGATCCTGTTGTTTTGAATTCCTTCAGAACAGATTTAGATAAGAAAGGTAGAACGCTAAATCTTTGGTAAACTTGTATGGCACCCTAATAACTTTTATTTTTCAATTTTTATATACAAAAAAAGGGCAGAGTGCTAAAACCCGGGCAGATTTCCAGTATATTTTTTTTATTTTTTATTTTTAACGGTTGGAAACAATTCATTTAATCTTGTGCTAAAAATCGATAGTTTTTCCTTATAAATTTGTGTGCCCCTTCCACAATCTTTTAATTTGTTTCTCCGTTTATTGTGTGTGTATATATATATATATATATATATATTTAGGATAAAAACGAAGACGTAGAGCAAGAAAGTCATTATATTTGGCTGCAGCCGACGTTTCGGGCAACTCTACCCATTTTCAAGGCCTAATAAATAAAAAGCTGAAATTAATGCATGACAAAAAAAAAAATACGAATGTCAAAAACAAACTAATTCATAGCACAGAATAAAACCACTTAAAGAATAAAAATTTAAAAGCGTAAAACAAGCATAAGCCAAAACAAAAATTAAAAATTATATACATGACAAATAACACATGATAAAAGTAAAACTTTAAAACTAAAAACATTCAAACAAATTAGTTAAAAACTAATTTGTTTGAATGTTTTTAGTTTTAAAGTTTTACTTTTATCATGTGTTATTTGTCATGTATATAATTTTTAATTTTTGTTTTTGGCTTATGCTTGTTTTACGCTTTTTAATTTTTATTCTTTAAGTGGTTTTATTCTGTGCTATGAATTAGTTTGTTTTTGACATTCGTATTTTTTTTTTTTGTCATGCATTAATTTCAGCTTTTTATTTATTAGGCCTTGAAAATGGGTAGAGTTGCCCGAAACGTCGGCTGCAGCCAAATATAATGACTTTCTTGCTCTACGTCTTCGTTTTTATCCTAAATGTAAAATTACGTCTCCTTAGGAGGGATCCTATTTCATATATATATATATATTTTTTTTTTCTGTAACCTATATATAGGCTGTAACTCTTTATGTACTTCAGTGTTCCTGAGGATGTCATTAGACGAAAGCGCTTGAGCACCATTCTGTGTTTCCTTTCCTTCGTGGTTTTATTCATCATATATATATATATATATAAATAAATTTGATTAGGTATACGCGGACAAACAGTGCCGGCTCCAACCTTTTGGGGACCCTATGCGCAAATGTCTTTGGCCCCTAATATATATGGGTGTCTGAGAATTATCTGTACAATTTTGGCTGTTATTAAAAGTCAACCATGAAGTGTAGAAATTCCAGTGTTGTCGCATTTTACAGAGAATCTCATTAAGTTTTTTCTGATACCAAGTTTTGACAAGTTTTTTAGAAATTCCAGTGTGTCCGAACATTATCTGTACAATTTCACCTTTTAATAAAATTCTTGATAACACACGTAAAATTCTTAAACAAGATTATTTAGAATCTGTATTTTCAAAAGTTTCTTTTATTAAAGTAACGTTGTTACAAACATTCGATATGTGCACCATTAGTGATTCGCAAAACATCCAATCGATACTCCAAATGTTGCCATGTACGCTGCAGCATATCCACATCAATTCGCTCAATAGCAGCTGTGATTCTTGCTTTTAAATCATCAATGTCTGTCACCCGCGTACATTTCTAAAAAACTTGTCAAAACGCGGTATCAGAAAAAACTTAATGAGATTCTCTGTAAAATGGGACAACACTGGAATTTCTACACTTCATGGTTGACGTTTAATAACAGCCAAAAATTGTACAGATAATTCTCGGACACCCTGTACATATATACTGTATATTTGTATATATATTTCGCACAATAAAATGGTTTATATACAATTAAATATACAAAATCTAATTAGTTTATTTAGATAGATATATATCACATACATTCAAACCCTTTCTCTCCTGGCTTTTTTTATTGCAAATTCATCAATAATATCAGCTTCCGGCTTACTTCCCAATTGATGCTCATGATGGCAAGCCCACTCAGACGTTCTTGTGCGATTGTTGACCTGAGGTACGTTTTAATTAGCTTCAACTTGGAGAAGCTCCTTTCAGCTGTGGCTACGGTCACTGGAAGAGTGACTGCGATTCTGAGAGCAATCCATAGGTTTGGATATAACTGTCAGCCGCTTCTCGTGTATGTAAGTCAGCAATTCCAGTGCAGTCATCTTCTGAGATGACTGCGTTTGTTTACATTTTAATTTTTATGATTTTAACAACAACAAAAATTGCTAGATTTTATATGGAAATAAAATGAATGGCGCTTGAAGAGTTTAAAAAAATCAAAATTTGGCCCATTTTCTTTTATTTCTGTCAATCATTTATTAATTAATTTTTTTATACCGCTCGCTAGGGGCTCTCCCGCCTCGCAGTGCCCCACGCACACTGCGTGATCTGCGTAGTGGAAGAGCCGGCGCTGCAAACAAAGTTGGGGAACGCAAACTACACTAGGATAATGTAGGGGAACGTAAACTACACTAGGATAATGTAGGGGGACGTAAACTACACTAGGCACCACAGGGGGACGTAAACTACACTTGCTCCCTGAAGAGAATTGCCCTTCGTAAGCCTTACGGTGAAATGAAGTTGAATTTACTGGCCGAAGTTCATCTTAAAAGTAGGCCGCATTTTTCACGGCCCCGGTTTAAGATGTTAAAATAAAGATGACAAGGGAGGGTAAGTACGATCTTCTGATGGACTGTGTGTAACCCTCTCTCTGTGAAAACTGTTCTCGACTACTTCGACACTTTGTTTCTCTCCCACTCCATGTTTTCCACTCCACTCACTGACTTCTTGTCCGTTCTCTTTCCTCCTCCAGACTCGAGATTTCAAATTTTCATCTCGCGATGGGAAATATATTCTTACGTCTTTTTTTTCATTTGATCCTGCAACCTACAAACAACTTTAAATACATTATTGGACCTTTTCCAGTTTGTGTACCGTTTTTCATATAATTTATTTTTGAGAATATTTTTGTTAAAACTAACGAAAATATCACGACTTAACCTAACCAATTATCAAGGGCGTACAGTTGATCTATTATTAATTATAACATTGTTTGTTTCTGGAATAGTATTTACTATTTACTAATAGATCAACTGTACGCTCTTGATAATTGGTTAGGTTAAGTCGTGATATTTTCGTTAGTTTTAACAAAAATATTCTCAAAAATAAATTATATGAAAAACGGTACACAAACTGGAAAAGGTCCACATTATTTTACGAGTTTTACAAAATTCCTAACTGTTTTATATTATTTAACTAGCCTATTTGACTTAACAGTATAAAATTATCTAATTATATATAAGCACTATTTGAACACTAAAACTATTTATGAATACGTGATTGAATGAATTCATGGTGTGGCATTACGTGACTGGTATTCTCACACCCCATTGGTTAAATAAAAAAATCACGTGTTCCAGTAAGAACACGTTGATATCTGTTCGGATGTTTACGTGCAGGAAGTCACGTATCTTTCTTTGGGATTTACTTGAATTGAGGCCTACTTGGAATTCATATCCTATCTTCCAAACCCTAACTTACGTTTTTCATTTATGTAAAAAATCTACTATATTTTATATTATTTTTAAATCCCCAACTTTGCAAATTCAACACAAGATTCTTGTTTTGGGTTTGCAAAGTTGTCTTGTGACAAAGATGTCTTATGACAAGACCTTGAGAAGATCTCTTAAGAGGCGAAAGTGTTGGGAATCATTCTTCATTTTCCTTGCCGGTTGTTTACACACACACACACACACACACACACATTTCAGTTCTTTATTTATTCAAGTCACTAATTCTTTGTGTGATTTCTAAAATAAATATTACAATGTTACGATGTTTGCTATATTACTATGATAAGCAATTGTCAGTTGCTCCATATTTTTATTTATTTTGGTCCTTTTGCTTTAGGCTAAATTTCGTTTCCTCTCAGACTAATTGAAGATAAAAGGTATCTCTTAAAATCACTAATTATATTATTATTACTAAATTTACACCATTAATTTGATTTACTCTTTATCAGTCTTAGACAATCTTGATAATCAAATGAAGAATATAGCCTGCATATCGCGTCACATATAAATATTTAATAATAATAATATTATTATTTTAAAAACACCGGTCGGAGGCTCTAATCCCGATGATACTGGTAATAATATAATAATAATGCAGGAGTTAAAGCAATGAGCCGCATTAGTTGGGCCGAGCGCTGTGCCAGTTTCTGGCCCTCCTCACTAAATTATTAAGTCTTAATATATATATATACAGGAGATATTTGGTGGGGAACTCCCCCTCCCCCCAACATTTTTATCCCCGCTATTCCATCCTTTGGCGCAGTCCTTTAAAAAATTTATTATTTATTTTCTCAATTAAAGTACTGAAGAAACAGAATTAAAAATAATAGTAAAATATTACCGAAAACGTAAACAATTTTCTTCAGTAATAATATACTAATTCTTGGAATAAAACGATAGTATAATTATGTTACATAATTTGAACGTTATGTATATTATACAAATAATTCCAATAAAATTATTATTATTATTATTATTACATGAATTCCTATTCTTACGTGTCGCGGTCAGATGAGAGAAGATTATTTATGATAAAAGAGTCTGACGCAAAGTTGGATGGGAAGAAAGGCAAACGCTTATCACAAAAGGAAGATTATAAGGATAACGTAAAGTAAACGAGCTAAATTAGAAAACCCCTTTTTTGAAGGCTGTTTGTTGCTCAAGAAGAAGATAATTATAATTATTGGTTTTGTTTAACCTCCTTCGCAACATCTAAGGTCATATGACGGAGGGGACCTACGGCTTTACGTGGAATCCGAACCACGGGTCGCTACATAGTCTGGACGCGGCGGACGGTCTCCCATCCAACTATTATCCGACCCAATGTCGCTTAACTTCGCTGTTACGACATTGGCTATGACTAGGGCGGTCAAAAGTCAATAAAGTCAAATTGTTTCCTATGGGGCACTTTTCGCTGAAACGACTGAAAATGCAATAAAAACACCTGTAGGGGGTATATTACCAAAGTTAATAGGTCAACCAAAAGTCAACTTTCACCTGTTAGGTCAAAAAATAGCAATGAGGTAAATAAAGTTAATTTTTTGGAATAAATAATTAAAATAACTAAAAATTGGAAGGAAAGAATTGTTTGCTGAAATAGGAACTCCTCCAGAACCGATTGTAACACGTTGGGCAAGCTGGCTGAACGCTGCTTTTTATTATGCAGACAATTTTCCAAATGTGAAGACAATTGTGGAAAATTTTGAAGATGAAGGAATCATTGTTCAGAAGGCTAAAGAGAGTGTTGCTAATGAAAAACTGCCAAAGCAACTAATGTCAATCAAAATGAATTATAGTTTGATTGCTAGCTTAGTGACAAGGATGGAAGCATCTGATTGCACCATTAGAGAGGCATATGAAACCATTTCTTCTATCAACCTTGGCGAAGATATGTGTTCAGTCAAACAATACATTGAAACAAGACTCAAGACAAATGGTATTTGTGAAATAATTAACCTCAGTAGACCTGAAATCTCACCAACAGTTTATGGTCAGCTTTTGCAATGTCAACCAACAACTGCCGCTGTAGAGAGATCTTTCTCCATGCTTAATAAATTATTAAGTAAGGATCGCAATTTTTTGCCAGAAAATGTCGGCAAATACTTCATAATTTACCACAATCGGTCAACTGATGTAGAAGAGCAAGAATAAGTAATTAAAGTATCGTTTTTATTATTGAAAGTAAAGGCAACTTTATAAGTCAATTTTTTCAATTCGTAAGGTCAACTTTCTTAATTTTTTCGGTCAACTTTTGACTGCCCTAGCTATGACGTAGTCCTCAATAAGAAGAGCTGATGAACTTGAGGATTTGTGTACCATCAACTTGAACCATATTTCTGGGGTTTTTTAGGCGTCTGAGCGAGTGAATTTCAGAGAACACTTAAACCGAATGAGTTATTTCATTTATCTCGTTAAATAGTTAAAAATCGCTACCTTTTTTCGGTACTTCCCAAATTAGAAAATTAAATTATTGCTATATTGTGAACATACACACACACACACACACACACACACACACACACACATATATATATATATATTATAAGGTGGCCCAAAAGTTAGGACACAGGGGAAATAATCTGTTTCACGTATTATGTTGATGTAGTCATAATAAATGCTAAAACTGAGACCCATTACTCGATATACTTCTCAGTTCTTCTTCTGAGTGAGAGTCTCGCATGCCTCAACATAAGAGGGGAAATCTTGGAACATTCAGCCGTTATTCGAGTCTTCAGTTACCGCAAGGACGGGGGACGATCACCGTAGGCGATGGACTTCAAATGACCCCAAAAATGAAATCAAGGAGCGTTAGGTCTGGTGACCTAGGAAGCCATTCAACTGGACCTCGTCGTCCAATCCAGCGCTGCCCAAATAATTCATTCGGGTAATGATGAACTCTGAGTGCGAAGTGTGGTTTTGCGCCGTCCTAGTGAACGAAGAGCCACCTTCGTTGGTTCAGCGAGAGGTTGTCAATGAAACGTTCAACGACCGTTTGAAGCATCTGAAGGTATGTCTCGCCTGTGCACCGGCCTTCCATGAAAACAGGCTCTATTAAGGTATCACCTAACACGTCTGCACATACCATAACACGTATAGCATTTTGAACATGACTGTCGTCGGTCCAGTGAGGGTTTTCATCTGATCAGTAGCGAGCGTTATGGCGGTTAACAGGCCCACTGAGATAAAACATTACTTCATCAGTGAAAATGATGTATCTCTGCCGTTTAGTTCTCGTGTCAAGCATAGCTTGGGATGGAAGGGATTTGCCTTAAAAATTCACTGACAAGACAGCGCTGACACATCCGTCTTCTGGATAACCTGCTGGTTGACGTTTTCGGGCTGGTGAACAAATTACCCAGTATCAGTGTCGCAGTCACATCATCCGGGGAGGTTCTTGGCCGACCAGTACATGGTCGGTCAAGAACACTTCCGGTGGCTTTAAATCGCTCAATCACTTTTCTGACAGTTGAGAAACCAATGTTTTTTTCTCCGTTGGCTTTGCTGATTAAATTTGTCTACGACTCTTCGGTACATGTTTCCTTCTCTTGCGTACATGAAGACCAACTTCACTCGCTCATCTTTCGTTAATTTCCCATCCATATCTCACCTGGAACAGAGAAAACAAACAGTATTAATATAAATCTATTTCCCCCCTGTGTCCTGACTCTTGGGCCAACATATATATATATATATATATATATATATATATATATATATATAAATATATATATATATAATATATATACACACACACACGCCTATAAAGGCGTGTATAAACACTTTATGCTACGATAACACTGGGGAACAAAAAAAAAATTTTCTTGATGCCTGAGATTTTAGACCTTATTCTGGATATTTTCATGCCATTGATTCAGAAAATATCATCCATTTTGTTCTAGCAGCTCTAGTTTTTGAGATATTGCATACGTCATTACCTACTTTATTACCCTTCTGGAACGGTATTATGAGTTGCTCGTAAATCTAAATGCATCTGTATAATTAAATTGTAGCTATGATTTTGCTGATGTTGCTGTTTTGCATGTGTATTGTACATGTACTAACGTGAATTCTTTCCTGTTACAGGTGTTGACATGGCTTCATCACGAAAAGAGTGTTTAAATCATCCAGATGTGTTTGTTTTATCTGCGGAGAGTACACGTTCATTGAACAGAGAAAAACTATTACTGATTTTGTGAAAAAAGCTTATTTTGCCTATTTCAAAGTACAACTAGGGGACCAAGATAAGCCATGGGCTCCTCATGTTGTGTGTAAAACGTGTACGGAGCATCTGCGGCAATGGACCAACGGAAAGAGGAGGTGCCTGAAATTTGGTATACCAATGGTATGGAGAGAACAGAGAAGCCACAGTGATGACTGTTACTTTTGTTTGGTGAATATAAAGGGCATCAATGGACATAACCGGAGTAAATGGACGTATCCTGACATAGACTCAGCTAGACGGCCTGTTTCACATTCAGATGAGATACCTGTCCCATCATTCAGCCATCTTCCAGAGCTCCCTCAAGAAGATGATGAATCTGCTACTGACAAAGAAAGCATATGTGGGCAAAATGACAGTGATTTCGAAGGACCGTCATCAGTTGCAGAAGGTTTTAGTCAACACGAATTAAATGACCTCATAAGGGACTTAAGTCTTTCGAAGAAATCGTCTGAATTGTTAACTTTCAGGCTGGGAGAAAAAAATTTACTGCTGCCGGGAACCAAAATCACGTTATATCGTGACAGAGAAAAGGATTTACTGCCCTTCTTCTCAAAAGAGAATGATTTAGTTTTCTGCAACAATGTGCGCGGATTGCTGATGAAAATGGGCATATCGGAATACACACCAAGTGAATGGCGGTTATTGATAGATAGCTCCAAACGGAGCCTAAAATGTGTTCTTCTACACAACGGCAACAGATACAGATCAATCCCAATTGGTCACTCAGTCGGTATGAGAGAAGAGCACGGGACAGTCGCCCTAGTCCTAGAAAAGATATCATACTGAGACCACCAATGGGTGATCTGTGTGGATCTGAAGATGGTGAATTTTCTCCTGGGCCAGCAGAGCGGGTACACCAAGTACCCGTGCTTTATATGTCTCTGGGACAGTAGAGCTAAAGATGAACACTGGGTGAGAAGACAGTGGCCTCTGAGAGAAAACATGGTGGTTGGGGAAAAAAATATCATCAAAGAAGCTTTGGTTGACAGAGAAAGGATCATATTGCCACCACTGCGCATCAAACTAGGTTTGATGAAACAATTTATAAAGGCTTTGAACAGAGATGGGACGTGTTTTGGCTACATATGTAGAAAATTTCCTGCGCTGAGCATGGAAAAGCTAGAGGCAGGTATTTTCGATGGACCGCAAATCCGGGAACTCATGAAAGACCCGCGTTTCCAAGATTCATTGGACAACATTGAGGCACGTGCGTGGTCATCGTTTAGTATGGTTGTGAAGAATTTCCTTGGGAACTATAAGGCCGATAACTACGGTGAACTAGTGGAGAATATGCCCTCTTCTTTTTGTAAACTTGGCTGTAAAATGAGCATCAAACTGCATTACCTCCACAGTCATTTGGATCGTTTCCCAGATAACCTCGGTGATCTAAGCGAGGAACAGGGTGGACGATTTCACCAAGAACTAAGGACCATGGAAGAACGGTACCGCGGACGATGGGATACTCACATGATGGCAGATTACTGCTGGAGCATCCAACGCGAATGTCCTGGCACATCTCATCGCAAGAAATCTCAGAAACGCGGTTTATGTGAGATGTCTCAATGAAAGAACTTTTTTTGCCATTCGTGTCTCAACTTCTCAAGCTTGTTTGAATTTAATAAATATTTTTCGTACCTTATGCTTGTTTGATGTTAATACACTATTTTTGCTGACATTCATCATACTTTTGTATTCAATTGACAACAACAGTGATTGCCAGTCAGCAATTATATAATATTATATACATATTACATTACATAGAAATATATATAGATATATATCATATCTTGATAAGCAGAGCTGATGGAGAAAAACTAATGTCATTTTTAGAATCAGCGACCTCAATATACCCAGAAACAGGTCTAACATCTAAGTCACCAAAAGTTGTGTTCCCCAGTGAATCTGCACCAAATTTAGTATACCAATTAAGGGAGAACCAGGAAACGTTTTAGGAACACAACCACCCCTTCCAGTCTCCCCCAGGTGGGGAGGATGCCCCCTAAACGGCTCGGGTGATCTACATAAAACTTAGTACACATATTAAGGGAGAACCAGGGAAGGTTTTAATAACACACTCGCACTGTCCAGTCCCCCCCCCCCGGTTGTGTTTCCGGGAGCTTTTGCTGCGCAAGGCGCAGAGGGCAGTCCAGTATATATTTACAGTATTTACAGTATTTAAGCCAAAACAGCTTGGATAATAATTTGCATCAAATTTAGCATACACATTAAGAGAGACCCAGGAAGCGTTTTTTTTAGTAA
This sequence comes from Bathynomus jamesi, assembly GCA_023014485.1. Lineage (NCBI taxonomy): Eukaryota > Metazoa > Arthropoda > Malacostraca > Isopoda > Cirolanidae > Bathynomus > Bathynomus jamesi. The sequence goes on along the minus strand of JAJOZX010000665.1, from coordinate 1,050,076 downwards.
CATTTCCGCCCCTCCCAGTCCCAATGTGTGTGTGTGTGTGTGTGTGTGTGTGTAAATTTATAATGTTATAATGAAGAAGATGAAAAACTAAATAAATAAAATATATATATATATATATATATATATGAATAGAAACGACATAATATTAAGGAACGTTTCTGCACACGCGGAAGAGAAATAACGAATAAATGAAAATGAGGCGAACCGCCCGGGAATCGAACCCAAGGCCTTCCAATTGCCGGTTGGATGCGCTACCATTACACTACGGACCTCAATCATTCACAAATCGAAATTCTCCTACATAGGGCAGAAACCAATGCCCTGAGAGGGCACCCTCGCAAATCGTGAATATGTGCATTTAACTGCAATGACCACGCAGTATATAAATGAATAGAAACGACATAAGTATTAAGGAACGTTTCTGCGCACGCGGAAGAGAAATAACGAATAAATGAAAAATGAGGCGAACCGCCCGGGAATCGAACCCAGGGCCTTCCAATTGCCGGTTGGATGCGCTACCATTACACTACGGACCTCAATCATTCACAAATCGAAATTCTCCTACATAGGGCAGAAACCAATGCCCTGAGGGGCACCCTCGCAAATCGTGAATATGTGCATTTAACTGCAATGACCACGCAGTATATAAATGAATAGAAACGACATAATATTAAGGAACGTTTCTGCACACGCGGAAGAGAAATAACGAATAAATGAAAAATGAGGCGAACCGCCCGGGAATCGAACCAAGGCCTTCCAATTGCCGGTTGGATGCGCTAACCATTACACCACGGACCTCAATCATTCACAAATCGAAATTCTCATACATAGGGCAGAAACCAATGCCCTGAGAGGGCACCCTCGCAAATCGTGAATATGTGCATTTAACTGCAATGCGAGAGTGCCCTCTCAGGGCATTGGTTTCTGCCCTATGTAGGAGAATTTCGATTTGTGAATGATTGAGGTCCGTTGTGTAATGGTAGCGCATCCAACGGCAATTGGAAGGCCTTGGGTTCGATTCCCGGGCGGTTCGCCTCATTTTTCATTTATTCGTTATTTCTTTTCCGCGTGTGCAGAAACGTTCCTTAATATTATGTCGTTTCTATTCATTTATATACTGCGTGGTCATTGCAGTTAAATGTATATATATATATATATATATATATAATATATAAAAAAGGAGGAGATTGTAAACACCACTCGACCAGGGAAGTACTCCGGGGTGGATGTTAGGCAGGAGACAGGACAGAGCATTGTTTAACCTAGTGAGAGGGAGATATGAATGTCACCCAGTGAAAAAAAATTTGTCGCCCAGTAAATGAAATTTTAGGGTACTGGGCGACAAGGAATTTTCACAATTTGTAAAAATAGAATTGTCTTGAGAGTTGTCTTGGGAGCATTGTCTTGGAAGTCATATAAATACATATAATACACGCACATATGCCACAATTAGACCTGTTTATCCTAAATGTGAATATGAAATTTACATTGAATACAGTATTTATATATAGATAATGCTAGTGTTATTTCAGACCACACGGGGGATGGTGGCCTGATTAGGAAACATTCGGATCCATAGTATCCTTAATCCAGGGGTGTGGGACCGATTCGGTCCGGTTCCTCCGAACCGTTGTTAAATTTTGATTAGATCACCGAACCGTTTGTTTGTTTTTAACAAATATTTAAGTCGGTAGAAATTTATTTATATCTACATTTTTTTTTTTTTTTTTTCAGGATTTTGTAGAAAAATATAGGTACAGTAGTATCACAAGCAGGGGTCGTTTCAATATTTATTTATTTTTTGATGAAAAATTAGTTTATTTTTAGATAATTATGTCATTAGTGAGTATAAAGAATATGTCAAATAATTTCTGCCAAAATGTTACAAAATGCTGTTTGGAAAAGCTAAAGTGTGTTGGCTTCCGGGGCTTCGCCCCGGACCCCGCTGGGGGAAGCTACTGCTCACCTCAGACCCCTTAGCTTAATGACTCGCGTCATTGGCGCTCGCCGATTTACACCCCTATCTGTATCAGAACCGGTTGTTAAGAAATTGGCAGCACCCCTGCCTTAATCCCCCCCCCCGACTTCCCGATCTGCCTTTCTCGCCTAGTGGGAAAAGCTTATAAAATGCTCTGAGACAGAGAGTGCTGGAACTCTCGTTTCTCCTGTTACTGTCCTCTTTAGCTGATCTTTTACCGTGTCTCATCTACCCTGTGAGCAGTCCAGCATGCTCTCAAACACACACTTCTCCCTCTGTTCCTCACTACACATACATACATCTTGCACATTACACAATCTTTGCAAAATTTATATTAAAAAAGAAAAGAAAATGACATTGTCGAGTTTTGGAGACCTTGTTTTTTGGTTCTCTCCTTCTTCTGTGGAGGGGTCACTTTGGCAGGCGCTCGCACTTACCCACTTCCTTCCTACATAAATATATACCCGAAGGCTTAAAGGCTGAAAGCCTTGGCCTACGAAAAAGTGTGGCCTACGAAAAAAAAAATTTTTTCAACAACACTAGCAGATTTTCTGGCAGTTGTCATCTGACCTTGAAGTAGAGGTGTTTGTTTAGTTGTTTTCCACTTTATTTGTTTAGACTGTAGAGTAGACCTAGGGAGTGATATAGAGCTAGATCTCGGTGATGAAGTCATTGCTTTCTCCAAATACAGTATTTCTGAGGTGTCCCTCAAATCGGCAGAGTAGTTGCTACAATTTCTTTCGCAGCACATGATGACCGCGACTTTCCCAAACCTCTACATAGCTCTACGTATTTAGTTGTGCTTGTTGGGTACTACTAATTCCGAAGGAGCGAGATCATTTTCGACTCTACAGAGAGTCAAGAATTTTTATCGATCAACCCTGGGACAATCTCGCTTATCCGCACTAGCACTCATCTCGATTGAAAGTAATTTGGCTCTCGCAGTTTGGATTTTTCAGAGATTATTAAGATTTAAGATGTTCTCCCAAAAGAAAGCTAGAAGGAAAAGTTCATTTAGGTTAAACCGTTAGATGTTTTCAATGTCCGGCTTTTTGCTCGGTTTACTGCGAGCAATTTACTTTAAGTTTGTTTGCTTTACAATTTACTTTACTGTGTGCAATTTATATATATATTACTTGGTGAAATATATTTTTTTATGTAGGCCTATCGTATTTAATCTCTTAAAATTATTTATATTATACTCAATTACAAATGAAAAATATGTAATCTCATTTAATAAAGCATCTATATTTGTCGAGTACTTTTTCTAATACCGATATATTGGAAAGATTTGTTGAAGACCACGCAGTCCAGTCTCGGCCTACAAAACCCTTAATCCGGCCCATATATATATATATATATATATATATATATATATATTGTAAACAATATGCTTAAACAAAAAAAAAGCATTCTTTTCCTTTTAAAAAAATATTTCAAAACATTCATACAGAAAAGAGACCTTTCTTTTCGCTTCATTTTATGTAATTTTATATAATTTTATATAATTTTATATAATTTTAAAAAAATATATATATTTTTTATTCTTCTCTTTATACATGTACCAAAAAATGTGTAAAATGGAGGTAACAAGAAATATCTGTAAAAAATAGGTCTATAAATGATTTCGTATACATACATTTCTTATACATTTCCTATACATTTCCTATACAATCAGCGCAATACGCAACTACAACCACAGTTAGGTAACGAGCCATGAGTGGATTCTAGGGTCTTTGTTGGTCTGAAACATTATAACATACAAAGCACAAATCCGCCATTTGCAAGCAAATTTTAGGCTTTATTTGCAAAATGGGTTATATTTTGAATTTGTTATGAAAGTACAACACATTTTGATTATTTAACAGTAAATTAAAAGAAAAGAACATAATGTCAAATTAAGTACAAAATGGTTGTTAACAATGAATGCTATATGAGGTATGAGATGGTATATAAAAAAACTTAGACATATAATTCAAGATGATATATATATATATATATGCAGTAAAATCACAGAATAACACGTGATCTTATTAATAAGCAAACAACCACAGGGAAAAAAGAAAAAGAAACACGAAATCCGAGCGCTTTCGTGATATATTCACATCTTCAGGGACAAGAAAGAAATAGGATATTTCTTTCTTGTCCCTGAAGATGTGAATATATCACGAAAGCGCTCGGATTTCGTGTTTCTTTTCCTTTTTCCCTGTGGTTGTTTGCTATATATATATATATATATATATATATATATATATATGATGCAAACCCATAAGGAAAAAGAAAAATGATTCCAAGGCCTTTCGTGTATTCAGAAGTACACCTCGTCAGGGAATAAAGGGAGAAGGCGAGATGACAAAAATATATACGAGACAGAAAAACAAAAAGATTAGCACGTGATTAACAAGAGATGATCAGAGGAAAAAGGTATTTTAACAGGATATTGTCAATTTTATACATTCCCGCACCGTTATTGAAATTATTTTTAAAATGGATAAATGCACATTCTAGAATATTCCTTTCAATTATGTCTGTTTTTAACGAGCGCTTTAGAACTATCCCACTTGATACTATGATTACACACACACACCCACACACACACATATATATATAATAATATATATATATATATATATATATATATATATATATATATATATATATATATATATATACGAGAGTCGGTCTGAAAGTAATGTCTCATTTTTCAATATATATATATATGTGTGTGTGTGTACAGTATATATATATTTTTTTTTCTTTATATTTGCTACGTACGTATGCATATTCCCTGTCATTTTTATTGTAATTGAAATTATATTTTTTGAGAAATAAAGTAAGAGGCATTACTTTCGTACCGACCCTCGTGTATATACGTATATCCTGAGTGGGTCCCTCTTGTTGTTCCCAAGAAATGTATTCCTGCGCTAACACCCTGCCAAGGCAAACTTTTGTCTTTGTCTTTCAGCTGGTACTGTTCCTTCCTGCCGGAAATTCGCTTTTATTCAACCTGTCCCAAAGAAGGGTGACCGCTCTCAACCCTCCAACTATCGTCCAATTGCTTTGATTTCTTGCCTTTCTAAAGTTTTTGGATCTACCCTTAATAGGAAGATTCTAAAACGCCTCTCTTCTCACAATCCATCATTAATAAACTATACAAAGATAGACTCGAAGAGTTGAATTTGTATACACTCGAATCTCGGCATTTGAGAGACGATTTAATTCAAGTGTTTAAAATTTTAAATCACTTTAGTGGAAACTACGAACATTTCTTTGACTCAGACGACATAATCATTACGAAAAATGACTCTCAGGAGAAATATCTTTTGCCTTTAATAAAATTAAGGGTGAAGGGTTTGAAACGAACAGAGAGAAAAACTCTTTCATGTATAATATAATGGGAAAGCGGAATAGCCTTCCCGCGGGGGACATAACGGCACTTTGGTAAATATGTTTAAGAGTGAATTAGGCAGCTATTTTGGTAACATAAATTTACAATACGTAACGGTAAACTGGAGTGGTATTTACTTTAGTTAGCAAGATTTTCCTTTTGTAATAAATTTAGTTGGAGGAGTTGGTCGGGTCTGTTTTTAGAGCACTGAGAGTTGTCAAAAGCGATGAAGCAGTGAGGACTCTCTGGGCGTAAAAATGACACTCTAACTTAGTTCTTAACTGTCAGCCTATATTTAGTTCTGAGTTTACGTTTATCTTCGGCCACGTTACCACCTTGTTCGTCGGCTGCAATATACCATCCGTTCACCGTAGCGGCCTTCTTTGTGGTCCCAACTGAGCCATTGAGACTGCGTTTCCTTCAATAAAACCCCTTAATAAACCTATAAAAAAGGGCTATAGTGGTAATTGATTGGGGCGGAGTTAGAGTTGGTGGTGGTCCCTTTTGTACGTAAATGTAGAAGGAGACGCTGGTCAGATCTGGTATCGGAGTAGAAGTTATGAAATTTACCTTTAGCAAAGTTACCTTTACTTTATTTACTTTTCTTTGAGCGATGGGAATTCGGGAGTCAAAACCTCCCTTTCGTTCGTTCTCTTGCTTCCTCCTATTTTCCTTTAAGGGACTGTAAATGGAGCTGATTATGTGGGCTAATTGGGATGAACTGGAAATAGTAATGTTCCCTTTTACCAATAAGTGCAGTAGATAGCGTTGGTCGGGTATGGTTCCAAAGCCCAAGGAGTTTTCAGATGATACCGTGTTCATCTAGACGGGAAGCTAGATAAGACCCTTCGGGAGTGAAAATCTCCTAATCGACATTTTCTAGTTTTAACTCGAGAGGCTAATTTCCTAGTTTTAAGTAGAAGTAGTAGTGTTCCTTCTTGCCAATGAAGTAGTGGAGACGCTGCCCGGTTTTGGTTTCAGAGCACTGAAAATTCTTAGATGATACCCCATTGGCAGAGACGGGAAACTTGATTGGACTCTCGGGAATCAAACCCCCTAATAGACATATTCAGTTTTAAGGATGATACTCAGCTAGAGCAGAATTTCATAGTTTTAAAAATTTGTAGCAAAATTTCGTTAAAACAAAAAATCACGTATACTGTACACTGTCGGGGAATTCTTAAATTCGGGGGTGCTGGCCAGATGGAGATGCCTCTGGATTGGAGCCCGTAGCTAAGCAATTCCAGTGAGAAAGAGGCCACTAATTAATTTTAGAGTCAGTCTCTCAGCACAGTGATCTTTGGCATTCATCCAAGAAGTGATGCGGCGATGGAATGATATCTTCTTGCATGTAATAAATAAAAAAATGCTTAAAATTTGTATGGTATAGATTATATTAAGTAGTCTAATGTTTTATGTTATATTTTATTTTCCACTGTCCTCTAATACGCAATCGTGTACGCGAGATGGATGTGAATGAACTCTAAAGCTATTTTCTTTTATTGTACTTTCTCCATCTTTCCTATGAATCTTCTTTCACCACTCTTTTCTGTCAGTAGGAGGAGAGCCTTCTCTATTTTGTACTTTACTACTATAAATTATTTCTGTATGAATGGGGAGAGGGCACTGTTGCAACATTGGCATGTTGCAATGTGATCTCCGATCATTTCATGCAGCATTTTCAGGCTACTGAACAGCCACCATATGCTTTTTCTTGAAATAGGCCAAGTTAGGTTCATCTAATCTAGAATTAACAAAATTCGTCTTTTTAACTTTCTTCTTCATCATCCTTCTGCCCTTTATTTCTCTTTTTCTCTATCTTCTTCTTCTGGTTACCCTGGCAACCATTAGGATAAAGAGGTACTCGGAATGGGAAGAGGAGAGGGGAAGTATTGTAAAGTTCGAAGGTCATCTCTGATTATGGACTTGCAATTGCACGCAAAATTTGCAATCTCCCAAAATGCTCCCATACTACTCGCGGTACTACATCGTTTACGAATTTATTTGGTGACTAAATGCAAAATGCATCCATGGCTCCAACTCTCAGCGTGCATCTACAATTTATGAAAGGTTATTTTGAAAACAAAATTTTCCTTAAATTATATATCAACTAAAGTATATATACAGCATATATATATATACAGGGTAATCCATAAATGTGTTTCATAAATCGCAGGATGTATTCTTGAGACAAAAGTAAAGAAAAAAGACCATACAAACATAGGTCGAGAAACCCGTAGGTTTTGAGGTATAGCACGCGACAGAAAAATGAAACTCTTAAAGATTTTTTACATTTTATGCATATAAACAGTGTGATACATTTGCTTCATTAAATGTTCGAAATTCTTTCTTACTTCTTGAATGCATGCCTCAGTACGTCGCACCAGTGATTGTCTGACACACTCAAAAATTCCTGGAGTATTGCGGATCGTTTCGCAATTGTCTCGAACTCGTTGCCACAGTTCATCACGTGCTCGGACTTCTGTAACACAAACTAGACTTTTTAAATGACCCCACGAGTAATAATCAAGAGGATTCAAATCTGGTGACCGAGGTGACCACGGAATAAGACCACCGCGCCCTATCCACCTGTCAGGATACACAGCATCGAGATATTCCCTCATTAAATGGGCGAAATGAGCTGGGGCACCATCATGCGTGAACCACATTAGTCGTCGAGTTCTGATAGGCACAGCTTCGAGTAGCACTAGCAAAGTCTGCTCATGGAAACGCCTATACGAATCTCCAGTCAGTCGCTGCGGTACCAATATGGGTCGAGTTTCATTTTTCTGTCGCGTGCTATGTGCTATAGCCATGGGCGCCCGCAGGATTTTTTCCAAGGGGGGGCAAAATTTAATGTATTAATAGGTAGGGACCGGAGCAAGCAAAAAACTTTTGACACCTTAGGAACCAGCAGGTTAATTCTAAGCAAGTTTAGTGTTGCATTTTCTGTAATGGAAAATGCAAATATTATTGTATTTGTATATACATACAATGCACATGATAACAATCATTTATTTTATTTATAACAGAAACATGATAGAATGGCTGCCACGCACTGCATGCAGCCAGGTGCTTGAGTTGGTGCTGCCAACTTGGCGGGATAATTTTAAGGGGGGACTTCTGAACAAATAAAAAGGTAGCAACCTTTTATCATGCACACAAATAAAAAATTTCACCCTTTAGGAGGCAGTTGGATACTTTTCAGCAAGTTTAGGATATAAATATTTTCTTAGAAAATATTTAATATATTTTCTTGGCATTTCCAGGGGGGGGCAAGCGCCCTCTCTTGCCCCTACCTGCGGGCGCCCATGGCTATAGCTCGAAACCTACGGATTTCTTGACCTATGTTTATGTGGTCTTTATTCTTTACTTTTGTCTCAAGAATACACCCTGCTATTTATGAAACACATTTATGATTCACCCTGTATATCTTTCGCTCTTCGTGTACCTGAGGCCCTCCACTGTTGTGGTAATAAGGCTGGTGGTTTTTTCGACATTAAATTTCCTCAGACGAGAAAGGGTTAACCAGATGGAAAGTCACCAGAGAATATTCTTGAAAAGAGTACTGAACGAATCTCACCTTAAGGCTTCTAAACTTGCACAGGAGAAAAGTAAAACCACCCAAAAGGCCGATGAAGGATGCCGTAAAATTCTAGATGCCTTGATGAATGTTAGCGGAAACATACGGCAAGAACGGGTGTCTTTTGCACACGTAGAGGACATATTATATTATGTAAATAGAGATGGAAAGAAGGCTAGATTGATATACAGGTACTATCTCCCCTCTGAAGAACTTCAGAAGGAGGCCCTCACGAAGGCCCATGATTCCTTAATGGGAGGACTCTACGGAGACTCCAAGACGTACGACAATCTACTGGAATTAGCGTACTTACCAAATATGTTTGCCTATATTCAAAAACATGTACGCAAATGCGAGGTGCGTAATAAATATAAAAACGTACACGCCCGAAAGGGTCCTTTTGGGGAAAAAGACCGTTAGAAATTTTTTATGCGAACTTAGTAGGTCCGTTCCCAAAGTCAGAAAATATGTCGTCATACGTTCTAGTCCAAATTTACAACTTCTCTAAATTCATCGAACTTTCTCCATTACGGGATAAAACGGCCAATTCCGTTGCTAAAAGTATTTTCGATTATTACATCCTAAAATATGGGACAATGCAGCATTTAAAAACGAACAACGGGACGGAATTTAAAAACAAAATCACAGAGAAGTTAGCGAAGACTCATGAGATCACGCCGCATTATAGTGCTCCAAACAGACCACACAGACACGGGACTAACTTATCTTTTAGTACATAAAACATTCTGCGTAATAAAATTGTAAAGTCATAACTACACTTAGATTGTAGATCATAAATAACCTTATATCGCGGCTGAGCATTAGGGAGACTTCCGAATCCCGGTTGGGGAAACTCTCTCCCGCTAGTTATAGCCATAAAAGCAAATATTACGGCAAGAAGCTTCAGTGACTAAGGGCGACAAGCAGTCGCGCGTTTGTAAAATGATCATCCTTATTGTGTTTTTGGAGTTATTTAGAATAAGTTCCCATCTTCAATGTACGATTACTAAAGATATTTTTACTACGTGATAAATGTAGGTTAAAGCCTATGATGCAACTAGTCAGCTTCTAAATATTTACGTTATGAGTTCTTAATGCACTTATGAAGAGGTAATAAAAAATGAATAGGCTCCCTATGACTCCTTTTATTTTTGGTGGGGACCAACAAATTTATTTCTTTTAATTAGTAATTTAAAATTGCTACAATATAAGCTTATAATTAGACTATTTTAGAGTCACTTTCATATATATATATATATATATATATATATATATGTGTGTGTGTGTGTGTGTGTGTGTGTGTGTTTAACTATATATATGTATACAGCTACTATTCAGACTTGAGCAGTAATGACAAAACATCTGGCATAAAAATGATAAACAGCCTCAAACTCAAGTTACTAAAGATATGTTAGACGAAGGATTTCTGTCAGCAAAATTCTCCGCTCAGCAACAAAAGGTTTACGCTTTTAATACGACTTTTGTTTAAAGTACAGTTCCGCGAATGACATCATCGTTAAGTTGTGATTTTTTGTCCATCTTCGTATCTCGTTTTCTGCTATTCACATTTGAATGATAACTTAACTAAATAAAATATATTTGTTGTTAATCACTTTTTGTTATGACTACCTCATATCAATATTATGATTTTAGTTAACGTGAGCTACAGTCAGGGAGGTTTCTGGACCCCTTTCGGAGCAAGGCTCCCCAACACTTGATAACTATAAACATCTCCGAAGTACCGTAAGGGGTTCTTTTTATACTGTTTCGTTTCTATACTTCTATATTTGAATGTGATATTCGTTTAAAAACGCACCTTTTTCAAATTATTGTAATGGATTCTTCTCTTTGTCTTACTTTTACGATTCCCATTCTTGGTCTGTCTATCTATTCTATAATTAATTATAAATACTTAATATCTATTCGCATTAAAGCATTTTTAATGCGTAAAGTGCATACCCGAAACAATATATTAACTGTACAGGGTAGTCCAAAAGTCCCTATCTATTTTGCTGAAATAATAGTATTTTAGGATAAAAATGTAGTAACATAATTGGATGTATATTTATTTATGAAGTTTAAGATTCGACGTGAGCACCATCAGTGTCTCTACAAATCTGAAATCTGTCCACTGCATTGCGGAACACATTCTCAAGCATCTCTGGGGTTATTTTAACGGCTGCCGCGACAATGCGGGTCTGTAACTCTTGTTTGGTAAACCCCAGACTTTATAAAGCCCCACGCAAAGAAGTCTAATGGTGTTAAATCCGGAGATCGTGCTGCCCAGGGCCTGTTTCCACCACGTCCAATCCAGCGATTTGGTAAGAGCTCATCGAGGCACGCCCGAACGATGTTTGTATATTGACATGGAGCTCCATCTTGTTGAAAAACAACAGCGTCGAGAATGCCATCTGAACGAAGCTTGGGTTCAAGAAGCTGTTGAATCATATCAAAATAAATTGGCTGTTACCGTAGCTTCTGCAAAGAAAAAAGGTTCGTAAATCTTCGATCTTGTCATACCCAACAGACATTAACTTTAGGAGAATCTCTCTCCCATTCTTAGAACTCGGTTGTTTTATCACTAGCACAGATACGGCAATTATGTCGATTAACCTTTCCGCATGTGTGGAATGTCGCTTCATCGCTGAAGAGAATGTGGTTTAATAAGTTTTCGGTATGAATTTTTTCAATTAATTCTGCGCACATGGCGGCTCGTCTTGGATAATCCTCTTCGTGTAACTCGTGTAGCACTTGAATATGGTAACTTTTCTTTCTTAATAATGTTGATTTTAAAATCCTTAGAACAGTCGTTTTTGGTATGATCAGTCTACGTGATACTGTTCGAATTGACATTCTAGGATTTGTTTCAGAGGCATCTCTTACCAATTCGACATTTTCTCGAGAGGCACTTGGACGTCCAGATCTTGCCTCATCATGAACAGATCCTGTTCTTTTAAATTTATCGACCAGCTCCGAATTGCTTCGTCTGTAGGTCCTGGTTTGTGAAATCTTCTTTCGAATTTTTCTCGAATTTTTTTGCACTTCTTCTTGCGATGGTTATGGCATGTAGAAAATAAAATAGAAATATCATTATTTCAGCAAAATAGATAGGGGGGCTTTTGGACCATCCTTCTATGAATAACATACAGTAGGAGTCAATGGGAAGAGATGAGTAGGCTTCTTGTCTAAAAGATTTACTTCTTTTGATTAGCAGTTTAAAATTGCCTTACTGTAAACTATAGTTAGAATAACTTTACATTCACTCATTTATATATATATATATATATATATATATATATACAGGGTGTCCGAGAATTATCTGTACAATTTTTGGCTGTTATTAAAAGTCAACCATGAAGTGTAGAAATTCCAGTGTTGTCCCATTTTACAGAGAAACTCATTAAGTTTTTTCTGATAACAAGTTTTGACAAGTTTTTTCTTTTTCAGATATTCATACACACCCCTCATCCTTAATGAATCCACAGGAGAAAGCACAGTGTGTTGAATGGTTTATCGAAACAAAATCAGATACACAAGTTCAACGAAGGTTTAGAACTAATTACAACAGAAACCCTCCATCAAGAGTAACCATACGAGCTTGGTATTAAAGGTTTAAGGAAACTGGAAGTGTAGAGCATAAGAAAGGAGCAGGGCGGCCTCGAACGTCTTTTGAAAATGTCGAGCGCATTCGAGAGGCTTTTGTTCGCAGTCCACGCAAGTCGACAAGAATTGCATCACGAGAGTTACAGATACCTCGTTCGACAGTGCATGATGTCTTGCGTAAACGTTTGAAGTTGCATCCTTACAAGTTGCAAATCTTGCAACAGATTACGCAAGAAGATAAGGTCTCCCGTAAGGAATTTGCAATGACTCTGCTTGACAGAGTCGACCAGGACAATGCGTTCTTGGCAAGAATCATGTTTTCGGACGAGGTAACTTTTCATGTTTCAAGCAAGGTAAACAAACAAAATGTGCGCATATGGGGGTCACAAAATCCACATTGCATAGAAGAGCACATCAGAGACAGTCCTAAAGTTAATGTGTGGTGTGGCCTGTTACATGATCGCGTGATTGGACCATTTTTCTTCGGTGAATCAACAGTGACCTCCAATACCTACCTGGACATGTTGCAACACTTTGTCTATTCGCAATTGGAAGCACTGCATCCACGCATCATTTTTCAGCAAGATGGCGCACCGCCACATTGGGCCTTGATCGTCCGTAAGTCCCTGAATGAGACATTCCCAAACAGGTGGATTGGCCGTGGAGGTGCAATTCATTGGCCGGCTAGATCTCCCGACATCACACCCTGTGATTTCTTTCTTTGGGGATTCGTCAAAGATCTTGTGTACAATACGCGGGTGACAGACATTGATGATTTAAAAGCAAGAATCACAGCTGCTATTGAGCGAATTGATGTGGATATGCTGCAGCGTACATGGCAACATTTGGATTATCGATTGGATGTTTTGCGAATCACTGATAGTGCACATATCGAATGTTTGTAACAACGTTACTTTAATAAAAGAAACTTTTGAAAATACAGATTCTAAATAATCTTGTTTAAGAATTTTACGTGTGTTATCAAGAATTTTATTAAAAGATGAAATTGTACAGATAATTTTCGGACACACTGGAATTTCTAAAAAACTTGTCAAAACTTGGTATCAGAAAAAACTTAATGAGATTCTCTGTAAAATGGGAACACTGGAATTTCTACACTTCATGGTTGACTTTTAATAACAGCCAAAAATTGTACAGATAATTCTCGGACACCCTGTGTATATATGAATAACTTTACATATATATATATTATATACACACACACACACCACACACACACACACACAGTCACTGAGTAAACTTGCAAGTAGCAACAACGACTAGAAATGCTGAAAATGTTTTGGGATGCAAACATCCTATGAGGCAAGCCTTAATACATTTCGCAAGTGACCCCACACCGTTGCATTCATACAACGTCACACTAACAGTTAACACACTCGCTGCTTTTATGAAGTGGGATTTCGGTAACGAAAACCAAAAATTAAGTCCATGTTAAATGCGAAGCAAAAGAAAAGACAACTATTTTTGGTACAAAGAAAGAGTTACATGGAATGAAACGAGTGTCAAAAAATGCTTTTTTCAGAAGAATCAAAATTTTGTCATTTGGTGATAGGAGTCCGCGAGTTTGGCGAAGAGTCTGATATGTATCATGAAAGCTGCCTGAAGCGATCGGTCAAATTTACGAAGAGTGTGTTAGTGTGGGGTGGAGTCACAAATAGTGTGTTAGTGTGGGGTGGAGTCACAAATAGTGTAGAGTCACTTGTATTTGTAAACAGAACTGTCAACAATCACATTTACCAAGAAATCGTAGAATATTTCATGCTGGAGTTTGCGGAACAGCTGGATGGAGACGAACCATTTATTTTTCAACCTGACCTGGCTCCAGCTCATGCGGCTCGTGCAACATCTTCGTGGTTTGATCTTCATGAAATTGAAGTATTACCTCGACCAGCTAATTCTCCCGATCTTAATCCGATAGAAAATATTTGAAATATTGCTAAGCAGAAGGCCCAAAAGCGTAAACCAGAAGCACTTAGTGAACTGAAGAGGTCTTTCATGACAACCTGGCAATCGATAACTACAGAAGAATGCGAGAGGCTTGTCGACTCGATGCCACGTAGATTGGAGGCCATAATCATGGCTAAGGGTGGACCAACTAAATAATAAGACGCACAGATAGAAAGTCTTTGATGAAGGTTTACTATAGAGTATTGGCAGTACTCAATAAACATAATAAATCTATCCTATTTTTTTGTAGCACCTGACAAGATATTCTAATATTTTGGTACGTCGCTATGCATTAACTTTTCACTATTTAATAAGGTTTTTCTTATAGTTTAATTTAAAAAAAAATGGCAGAGATGTGTCTTCTTATCATAATGACGTCACAGATACTCGATATTCCTCACAAAGGTATATAAATTGAAGGTAAATTATACAGATCATGAGCGCATTTGAAACAGTATCCCATTTTTTGGGGTCCGGAGTTATATATATATATATGAAGCCTACAGTGACATTGCATTAATTTTCCATGTGTTGAAATTGGAGTGGAGTAATTAAAAATATAAATAAATAATTCAAAGGCTGGACAAACGGTCTGAACCTTTAAAGAACGGAAAGTCAAAACAAGTTTTGTTTTGATTCCTTAAAGAGAAGTTTCGAAACAGTAGCTGAAAAGCTGAAAAGGGGAACATTTACTGTTCGAAACCATTTCTCCGAACCATTTTTTGAGTTACTTTTTTACAATTTTAATTACTACCGCTGAAGTTCATATATATATATATATATATATATATATATATATATATATACAGGGTGGGGCACGGGAATCAAGTGTTTTTTGAATAGCTAGTAATCGGCCATTAGGAATGGGAGGGGCGTGCGGTAGGTAGCATTCCATTCCTGGGTTCATAGCATTTAACTTTAACTAACATTCACCTTTATCTTTCAGGTGCCATCATGGAGCATGGACGTTAGAACACCGCATGTTCGCGTATGATCATTTTGTTAGGAGTGGCGAGTCAGTGACAGCAGTTCAGCGTGCGTTTCGCCGCAGATTCAACATTCATCGAAATGACTCTGTTCCCGCTCGTGACACAATCTTACGTTGGGTTAACAATCTTCGAACAGGAGGCTCAATAATGAAAACAAAACCGAAGGGGCCGCAACGCACTGTGCGTACTCCAAGAACGTTGAAAGGGTCAACAAGCGATGTTGCAAAGCCAGGCCGCTCTGCTCGGAGACATTCAGCTGCACTCGGATCAGCAATTGTACTGTTAGACGGATTTTGCATGAAGAATTACATTTTCACCCTACAAGTTGCGATGGTGCAGGAATTGAATGTAAACGATTGCCCCCAACGACTGAATTTTGCACGGAAATGCTTGCACTTTATGAGCAGAATGAAACATGATGGTGGTAATGAGTGATGAAGCCCATTTCCACCTTAATGGGGCCGTCAACAATCAAAACTGTCGGTATTGGGCTGCTGAAAATCCGCGACAACTCCATGAAAAACCGCTGCATAGCCCTAAGGTTACAGTTTGTGCGCGGTGGGAAGTTTGGCGTCATCGGTCCCTATTTCTTCGAACAAAATGGGTTACCGTTACATAACATCTGGGCGTTACATTGAGATGTGAACACCTTTTTCATCCCTGAGTTACGAAGAAGGCGTATTGCTCGTCGACATTTGTGGTTTCAGCAAGATGGGGCCACGCCACACACCGCCAGAGCGTCAATGGCTGTTCTTCGCCCCCTGTTTCCCAACCATCTCATTTCGAGATTTGGTGACATTGAATGGCCCCCTCGGTCCCGTGACTTGTCCACATGTGACTTCTTTCTATGAGGGTACCTCAAGTCACGTGTCTACGAGGACAAGCCCCGTACATTAGATGCATTGAAGGAAGCGATCCGTCAACAAATCATCCAAATCAACAGAGACCTGCTGGGAAGAGTGGAGGCCAATTTTCGTAAACGCCTTCAACAATGCGTCGACGGCCAAGGACATCATATGCCAGATATAATTTTCGGTACATGATTATTATGACATGAAATGCTATGTTCTTACGAATGTTGTTCTACCAATATATTTTCTTTACAAAAATAAATATCATTTTCCTGATTATTCCAAAAACACTTGGTTCCCGTGCCCCACCCTATATATGAGATGAATTTCACAATAAAACACGTGAAATGAATAAATGCTGCAAACCCACAAGGAAAAGAAAAACGAAAGGCCTTGGAATCGTTTTTCTTTTTCCTTGTGGGTTTGCAGCATATTATATATATATATATATATATATATGTGTGTGTGTGTGTGGTTTATTTACAGTGTACACAAAGAAAGTGGTTGGTAGATAAATGGGTACCCTAGGGCCTGGGTGGCCTAGTGGTTAAGACGCTGGGCTGCTGATGGGGCGTGGTTCGGATTCCACGTTAACTGTAGGTCTAAGGTGGAGTGAAAAAGCTTCACCTTCGTCAGAATGAACAATTCGGGCGGAAGCTAACCAAAGGTTAACCAAAGGTCAAAGGTTTTATATATATATACACACACACACACACACACATACACACACCGCACGCACACACACCACACACATATATATATATATATATATACTGTAAATAAACCTTATATACATACATACTACATACATACATACATACACACACATGAATATTGTTCATTTACTGTTTGTATGCATATACCATACCTAGGAAAGGGGTGAGAAAATCCTAACTCTTAATGGATTCTAGAGAGGAGAGAAATATCTTTATTCTGAAGAAAAGTGTGGTTCGAGAGAAAACACACACCCACACGTGTACGCATCTCCACGTAAGCGAGGTACTAACTTTTTAATCCATATATCTAAAAAAGAAACTCCTTAATCAAACCTAATTTAACCTGACGTAACCCTTCTAGAACAAAGAAGGGCGTGATAACTGTTTCGGGACAACTGAACCTCGAACCTCGGTGTTTTCTGTCAATTCATTAAATAGTGAGGTACTTACTAATCTAGATAATATAAACCTAACCCAACTAAACCTAACCTAACAGTGTAACCTAACTTAACCTAATCAGGGCCAACATATTTTTTGACAGTAAAAATGTTCCTAGATCTTATATAAATTTTTTAGTGTTCCGAGGTACCAAAAGTGTTACCTCACAAAATTCCACACAGCATTTATGAATTATCACACACTCACACACTCGACCTCACTTATGCCCAGTTGCTTACGCACACACACACTGACACTGACACTGACACACACACTGACACACACATACAGAGAGAGAGAGAGAGAGAGAGAGAGAGAGAGAGAGAGAGAGATGGGGAGTGTGTGAAACAGAATGAGAGTAAGAGAGAGGAGGAGAGAGGTAGAGAGTAAAATAAAAGTTCCTATCCATCTCGCCGGTTCTTTGTTACATTTGGATTCGATGGTTAAACCTCGCCACAGTTGATTTCCTTTATGGCCACTTTTAGTAAACGTGCAACGGACCAAAGTCTTGAATTGCAAATATAAACTCGGGAATATTTGCCTTCTAATGAAGGATAGTTCAATTTTGTGACATTTATCGCCTCTTAAACCTTTGAAACGGTTGTTGACTAAATATTTTGGGAACGGTTTATAATTTATGAAAAATGTTACTCCACAACCACACCGTTGTAGTACGCGGAGAGTGTGATTCTTGTGTCCGAGTAGAGGTTTGCTGGTGGAAGAGAAGCAGTCTATTTCCTCTGTTTTTTTCTTCAGGTTAAAATAAGGCAAACACCGGAAGTAATGTTGGTAATAAAACCTATGGAAAAAAGAACGAATATTTAACTATCCAGAAAATCCTTTGGAAGGAAAACAACTTCCTCTCCGACAAATGCTAGCTGGCAACATCGCGAGCAGATCCCTTTTGGAGCAATATCGACTCATTCACTCGGGGAGAAGATGTGGTTGTGAGTGGGTGTGTTGGGAAGTGTGTTAATCCAAAGGATCACCCCAAGAAGTAAGTCATTTACCCTTAGTATTTCCATTGTTAGGCCGTTTCCAGATAGCGAAGGACCCAAAAAGGGCGTGAATGTATTTACTCGCGATGCTTCGTTTCTTTACTTGCCCCCTCCCAGTTATGAATATGAAAACTGGACTTTTAATTAGAATTATGAGAGAGGCTGATGTCCTGACGAATTTTCTGGTTCTCTCTTCACTCGGGTTTTGTGCATTAAGGTAATCTTATCTTTATTAAAGCTTTATTTTGTCCCCCCCCCCTCAAACAGCCTACTTTTTACGTCAGATATATATATATATATATATATATATATAATGTTTTATTTGCTTAAAAAATCAGTAAGGACATAAAAACCGGAAACAATTTTTTTGGGCAATAATATTACGACCGAAAACTGCATTAATAGATTTTATCATTCTCACCGCGTAGATATTAGCTCAAAAGTTTTCAAAACTTTTAATGAATAAAAGTTGTGTGTGTGTGTGTGTGTGTGTGTGTGGTGTGTGTGTGTGTGTGAAAGAGCAACGTACGTTATAGTGACGAAAGTTTAGAAATTGTTGGCGATATGATATTAATTCTACCCAAGTTCAATATGCAATTCAAATGTGTATCAACATCAAAAAGTTTTTCAATGTCGCACGTAATTCGCTTGTTTGAAAGGAGATGAGCAAGGAAGGACAAATAACAATATAAATGTTCGTTAACCTCTTTTGAAGAAGGGAAATATAACGGAGAAAGGGGGGAAATATTCATACTATATTAATTTCCCGTTATTAAATAAATTACTCTATATTATAAGTCTAGCAAAGGATATATATGAGAGAGAGAGAGAGAGAGAGAGAGAGCTGTTAAATTTTTCCTTTAATATGAACAATTCAAATAATCTGCGACTTTCTACTTTGTTCACGTTATATACACATTGGTACTCCTCAAGGATCCTTTTTGGTATCCACCTTGTTCCTTTGTTTGCCTTCTTTCACGTTTAATCCATTTCAATCCTTGGAGGATAAAAAATAGATATTGGTAGGCCACTCGACTTATTTAGTTCAAATATGGACGAGTTTGCTGTCGCTAATAAAGGCAGATTCTCTCTTTGCCCTTTCACCTCAACCGGAGTTGGGTTTACAAAGTGCGAACAGGTTTATTATCTCTTATCCAAAAAAAGTACCCCGAAATATAAGAATGGGCGATCATCAAATTGCTGTCAAACTAAAATTATAATTTACGTTGAATACTGTTTTTTTTATATATATATTCAAGAAAAGCTTGATTAATGTCTGAGTTTACGTTTTTCGTCTTTAGTTGGAAATGCTTTTAATATTTATGTTTAAGTACTGAAGTGTATTTACTGTCTTTCATAGCTTATGATGAAACAACTTTTCCAAAATGAAAAAGTGTACGGAAGCGCGTCAGACGATTTTGCATGTTTTTCATCCTTTACGAATATCGTCCTACTGATAAAATAAGGTCTCGTCGTTTCAGCAATCTCTCTCTCTCTCTCTCTCTCTCTCTCTCTCTTACACACACACACCCACACACACCTGAGCGACCTTGTAGGACTCCACATTCAGCGTGCATTATCGTGATTACTGCTTTGTGTCCTCTCTTGTCTTCTTTCCACACAAAGAGTTCATCGTATTTCGCCCTTAACCGCGTACATCCGATTTGCTCTTACTGATCAATTCTCATTC
Organism: Bathynomus jamesi; assembly: GCA_023014485.1. Classification (NCBI taxonomy): domain Eukaryota; kingdom Metazoa; phylum Arthropoda; class Malacostraca; order Isopoda; family Cirolanidae; genus Bathynomus; species Bathynomus jamesi. The sequence goes on along the minus strand of JAJOZX010000665.1, from coordinate 1,029,874 downwards.
ACTTGTTTCGTGTATACTGCATATATATATATATATATATATATATATATATATATTATATATATATGGGTGGCCCAAAAGTAGGTATACAGTTGATTTATTTAATGAAACTTTACACACAACATGCGTTAATCACGCAGGGGTTCATTATTATCTACCCTGAAAGGAAAATTAATTTAAAAAAAAAAATCAACGTATGAAATCGTATAGTACCTACTTTTTAGGAGCCTTACTCGTAAGTAGTCTTTGAAGTTATTTTAGAAGTTTGTTAGGCTATTACTTATGAAAGTTCACATTTTAATGGAGGCAGGAAAGTTCGCGTCCGAAAGAAATCGAAATTTTTCGCTTTAATAAGCTGAAATACGCGTTTTAACGCTCGTATTAAATTTAAGACATTACGCCAATTCCTGAGCGCTTGGTTTTTACGGGTATATTATATATATATACAGTGTTGGGCACTAAAGCGTTAATCCGATAACAGTTAATTAACGAAGTTAACTTTTTTTAACGGACTATTAACGGAAGTTAATTTCCATTTATCGTTATCGGACCAGTTAACTTCCGATAACTCGATATTTAGTCTGTTAAAGTCCGTTAACACGTTAACTGCGAGGAGTCATTCACGGAAGATTACCGCTCCGCGAATGAATTCAAACCGCCATAACTTCAGTCTGCTTCCAGATCTCGCAAGGGAGGTTGGGGAGGCCCAAGAGGTCAAGACTGGCAGTTGGGCCTAACTTTGAGAAGTTGGTCTTTCTGAAGGGCAACCAGCACATTGTGTCATAGTCTTTAATAAATGTGCCTAAAATTTAATTTTACCTTTCAGTTCCCGCCATAATAATTCTCTGGTAAATTAAAATTTAGTTGTTGGTTAGTGGTTACAACTTATAAGGGTTTCAAAAACATGTAATCAGTACATTTTTTATTAAAATAAAAAAAAGTTATTAAGCAAAAAAGTTTGCAAAACTTGATAAAAATACAGTTAAATACCTATTTATTGTTGGATTTTGCATAAATAAACATTTTCTATGGTTTTAAAGCTTTTTTCCTTGATTTTTTTTAAATGTTAGTAAAGAATAGTTATCGTTAACGGATTACACAGCTCAACAAAAAATTTTTTTTGTTTCGTTGCCAAGGAAATTCGTACGAATTTAGGGTATTTTGGGTTGCTGAATTCCAAAATGAAAGTAGTTTTTTCCGATTTGGCTCTAGTTCTTGAGATAATGAATACCCTCAATTAATAGGAAACGTAACCATAACGCGTGCATATGGGAAACTACCGGAACATTCTAGATGGTGAGACACGCGAATTCTTAGTGTTTACTCCGCGATCATTCTAGAATATTCCCCCTCCGTATATAAGTCATCGGCCACCCAACCAGTAAGTAGGCTCCGCCTGAACATTAAATTTTTTGCATTTTTACGTGTTTCAATTAGTGATGGGACGATTAATCGGAATCAGAATCGAGAATCGGAAGAATCGAGCATTTTTCAGGATCGAATCGGAATCGAGAGAATTGTACCATGATTTCCGATTCTTAAAACGATTCTTTAACTTTTAATTGAACCAGTTTTTGCAATGTAAACTTTAACATTTAAATGAGAGGATAACAAATTTTATTTTTATTGTATTGTAGCTATACATTAAAACATGTATATCCATGATGTGTAATCAAGAAGATTAAAATGAATTGTTACAACTTACAGTTGATTTTTATTTTTAAACCAATCTATTATAATTTATAATTTTATTACCATACTCATAATGTAAAGTTATCTTACCTGAGTAAAATATGACAATTTCCAGAAAAACAAGTATAGAATTATATTTAAAAATATTGAGAATCGGAATCGGAATCGAGAATCGTATCGGAATCGAGACTTTTTAGTGGTATCGGAATCGGAATCGTTAAAAATTTTGGTATCGTCCCATCACTAGTTTCAATGGGGTACCAATTATCTCATAAATTAGAGCCAATCTAGCAAAACCGATGTCATTCGGAATCAGCACCACAAAGTTACCCCAAAATCACTCTAATATGATTGGCAATAAAATGAGTGTTGACCAGTGTTATCGTTAACTTCCGTTAACTTTGTAGTAAAATCATCGGATTATCGTTATCGGAGTTAAAAATTGGGGTTAACGGATTATCGTTATCGAAGTTAACTTTTTGGTTAACGGTGCCCACCACTGTATATATATATATATATATATATATATATATATCAAAGCTATGGACTTCTCCTTAGGGAAACGGAGCTTACAGATGAAAAGAAGAAGGACCAAACACAACAGCAAACATTTTTGTTTATTTTTTGTACTTGAGACGTTTCGACAAATCTTTTAAGTACAAAAAATAAACGAAAATGTTTGCTGTTGTGTTGGTCCTTCTTTTCATATACTGTATATATATATATTATATATATATATATATATATAGATATGGGTTGAACAAAAGTTGTCAGCATTGAGTCTAACTATGAAAGTTTTTTGAAAGTTTGCTTCCGTCCAATCTTGATAATTGTAGTTGTTGTTGTAATGGTCTCGAGGGAAGGACGAAAAATTCTTTCTTCTTCTTCTTTCTGTTGTGTTTGGCTGGCATAACATTATTTTTTGGTTCGTTTTTATCCTTAATAAAGGATGATGTGGTTGGGTATGATGACTTAATTCAAAGTTTATTTTCCTCTGGTGTAGATGCGAATAGCTTGGAAGAAAAAGCTAACTTCGTATATGGTGAAGTATCGGTAGGTATCGGTAGTACTGGTCGTGGCCAGTGTCGTAACACCTCTTCCCGTCAATCAGCGGAGATAAGCGACATTGAGTTTAGGTCGTAGTTAGATGGAGAACCGCCCTCCGCGTCCGGATTATGTACCGACCAGTGGTTTGGCTCCTACCTAAAACTGTATATACACACAGTAGGTCCCTTATGTCATTTGACCGTAGATGCTCCGAAAGAGATTAATCACTTCCATCATTACAATCGACTCAAATTTAAGAAGGAAGCCATTTAAGTTTTGATAACATTATTAGCTCCTAAGTGTTACTTCGTTATTACCTTCATTAAAATAGTCTTATTCTCTACTTATAGTTTAGATAAGACGTATTTCTTATCAGTTCTTAAACTCGGTTCTTAAAATCAGTCTTATTTTGGGAGCTGACTAGGAAACTTCAAGTTTCGAAAAGTGATACACGTTTTTTAATTTATAATGGTGTTATTTTCATTTTGCGGTTTTCTGAACTCTGCAGTGGATTTATATATATATATATATATATATATAATATATATATATATATACACGCATGCCTATCGGAAGGTATCCAAACAATCTTTATGTGAAATGTTTCACGGTTGTCGGGAAACTCTCAGACCATGTATACAGGGCGTTTCAGGAGGAAAGGTCAATACTTCGGGAGGTGATAGTATCGGTCATTGTGAGAAAAAAAGTTCATATGAACATGTGTCTAATTCTGAATGGTTACGGAGATAGAGCTGTTTGAATCTACAAATACAAAAGCATTGTTGATGGTAATCAAGAAAGAGAAACCAATTACTGTTTCTAACATTTAATGTTTAAACATTGGCATTTTGAATGGTATCAGATACAGAAATGACAAATTTGTTACAGTTTACAATACGTTTTCGAAAATCCCACCGTCAATCTCAATGCACTTTGCAACTCGTGTGCGAAGATCGCGTGTTGTTCGTCTGAGTTGATCTTAACGTTCCTTTATGCGGGCAGCAGCATCCAAAATGTGCGCGAACAATTCGTCTCGTGTATCCACCTTTCTTTTGTAAACTTGACTTTTCATCCACCCCCACAAACAATAATCTAACGGAGAGAGGTCTGGAGACCTTGGTGGCCATTGAATGGGACCACCGCGGAGGGAGGAAGAGCTGCGCGCGCATCAGATTCAAACATCTCTATTTCCGTAACCATTCAGAATTAGACATATGTTCATATGAACTTTTTTCTCACAATGACCGATACTATCACCTCCCGAAGTATTGACCTTTCCTTCTGAAACCCCCTGTATATATAATTCCTTTGATTTAGAGTTCAAGGTTGCTTAAAAATATCTTGTCCTATGAATGAGCGATAATTTATGTGTATATTTTCTTAAAAGGGATTAAATGTCAAGGCTATATAAATTAGGGCAAACTTAAAGACCTCGTGTGTGTCTGTGAACATTCACACACTTCAAACGAATTAGAAAGAGAATTTTCTCGTGTTACAAATAATAGGATAGAATGGGGAAGAGCGCGTATTTTCACATCATGGACCAGAATGCTCATCTCTCTTTGAAGGCGAGGCGAGACGAAATCACTTTTTTTACAATCAGTTTGTCCCACTGACAAATTATATCGATCTTGGTGGTTCATTATTACAGTACGAGTTACCATATAATGCTCGTAGACTGTAATAACGGCAATACAGTTTCTAATTCAATACATAACGAGTTTCTCGTTGACCACCTTGCCTACGACATATTCGTTAACAGACCCCAAACTTTGGGAATACTTTCGTTTTAGGTCTCCAAAAAGCGCATTTTTCCAATGAAAAAAGAAAATTCAATATTATTATGGGTTTTAATCAAACGAGAAATGCAGTTAATGTAAAAATCATGATTAAATTCAATTACATTTTTATAAATCTTTGATGAAATTAAAAATTTCGTGTAATTCTCATTCATTATTTCCATTCCAAAGAAAGTTTGGCTATTTGCTTATTGCGTTTTTATTATAAAGCTTTTATGCCCATGAACAGATTGTATTGGAGTATTTTTGGACAACGGAGATCGAAAACATCATTGAAAATTAATGTAATTTAGCTACCGAAAAGGCTAAATAAATATATAAATAAATAAATGTATAAATAAATTAATTAATTAATTCTTAGCTGATATGGTTTCGAAAAAAAACCTTGTATATCCTTCGAAATAGAAGCCACTCTCAGATTTATGGCCTAATAAAAATTTTAGGCCTAATTTAGAGTATATTATATATTATATATATATATATATATATATATATATATATATATATATATATATATATATATACACCTTTGGTAACTTTGGTTTGCTTCTGCCAGACTTGTTCATTCTGACGGAGGTCAAGCTTTTCACTCCACCTTAGACCTACAGTTTAACGTGGAATCCGAACCACGCCCTACCAACAGCCCAGCGTCTTAACCACTAGGCCACCCAGGGTACCCATTTATCTACCAACCACTTTCTTTATTGTGTGGAAGGATGAACAGCTGGGTTTTGCTGTGCGCCGGCTGCCGTCACCGGCTCTCGATTCCGGGGCCCCGGGGCCGATGGATTCGTAGTCAGCGACACTAACCACTACACCACCGAGGCGCACGTATATATATATATATATATATACTTAGTTTTTTTGATTGTTCAAGGGAAAAAAGACTATAGAAGGATGCCGAGTTTCAAGTGTATACAAAGACGCTGAGGTCTGGAGTTCGATTCCCGATGCTGCTGGTAATAATATTGCAGGAGTTAACGCAATGGGTCGCATTAGTTGGCCTAAACATTGTGCCACTTTCTGGCACTCCTAAATTATTATTATTATTATTATTATGAAGAGTGGTAAAGCAACGGGTCCTGATGAGATACCGGCAGAGGTATGGAAGGCACTTGGCGATGAAGGAGTGGATCTCCTGCATGATCTTATGGAAAAGCTCTGCGACCAAGAGGTGGTCCCGGAGGAATGGCGTGCCAGTATCATAGTACCCATATTCAAAGAGAAAGGGGATATACAGGAATGCTCAAATTATAGGGATATCAAGCTGATATCGCGCACCATGAAGGTGTGGGAGCGAATTGTGGACTTAAGGCTGAGGGAGGAGGCAGGCGTGTTGACAGAGCAATTCGGTTTATGCCCGGACGAAGTACGTCTGATGCTATTTTTGCATTACGACAGTTGGAGGAAAGGTACAGGGAAGGACAGAAGGCATTGCATATGGTTTTCATAAGACTTAGAGAAGGCGTATGATAGGACACCGAGACAAGAAGTTTGGAGGTGCCTGAGGGAGAAGATGGTCCCAGAGAAGTACGTCAGATTGATTCAGGAAATGTATAGAGGGGTTACGACGAAAGTGAGGTGTAGTGGTGTGACGGAGAGTTTTGGAGTTGGGGTTGGTCTGCATCAGGGGTCAGCACTGAGTCCATTCCTATTGAACGTGGTGTTGGATGTGTTGACTGAGGAGGTTAGAGGGGTTGCTCCTTGGTGCATGATGTATGCCGATGATGTAGTGTTCGCAGAGACAAGACAGGAGGTAGAACAACAGCTAGAAAATTGGAGGGAGGCATTGGAAAGTAGAGGTATGAAAGTTAGTCGGAAGAAGACTGAATATCTGAGATGTAATGTACAACCGGATGAAGGAGAGGGAGTGATGTTAAACGGTGAACTGATCAAACGGGTAGTTCATTTTAAATACTTGGGATCAACAATCGAGGCAGAGGCGGGAGCAGAGGGAGAGGTGAATCGTAGGATACTGTCGGGATGGAGGAGCTGGAGAGGGGTGTCGGGAGTTCTCTGTGATCGTAGGATGCCGGTGAAGCTGAAAGGGAAGGTCTTCAAAACAGTGGTTAGGCCAGCCATGTTGTACGGATTGGAGACGGTGCCAATGAAGAAAACCAGTGACAGAAAGATGGATGTGGCTGAAATGAAATGTTGCGATGGATGTGCGGTGTAACTAGAAGGGATCGAATCAGAAACGAACGTATTAGAGGAACGGTGAAAGTAGCAAAGGCGTCAAGAAAAGTCCAAGAAGCCAGACTGAGATGGTATGGGCACATGATGAGAAGAGAGGAGGATTGCGTGGGACGTAGGGTGCTGGAAATGGAGGTGCCGGGACGGAGAAGAAGAGGTAGACCGAAGACGAGGTGGAGGGATTGCGTGGTGGCAGACATCCGGGAGAAAAATTTGAACGAGGACATGGTGCGTGACAGAAGTGAATGGAGGAGACTCATCAAGAACAGCGACCCCATATAGAGATGGGATTTAAGCTGCAGAAGAAGAGATCATTATTATTATTATTATTATTATTATGAACAGTGATTCGAATCCTATCGAAACTGGTTTTGTTTACAAATTGTAATGTGCCCTTACGTTGTTCATACTTTTATACCATATTTACTCTTAATACATCCGTTGTTGTAGTCATTAACCGTTAATGTAATTAAAAACTAAAAGCTCAGACAACGTATATTAATTAAAAATAGATTAATTGAAATCCCGTCCCGGCAGATGGTGCTCTCTCTCTCTCTCTCTCTCTCTCTCTCTCTCTCTCTCTCTCTCTCTCTCTCTCTCTCTCTCTCTCTCTCTCTCTCTCTCTCTCTCTCTCTCTCTCTCTCTCTCTCTCTCTCTCTCTCTCTCTCTCTCTCTCTCTCTCTCTCTCTCTCTCTCTCTCTCTCTCTCTCTCTCTCTCTCTCTAGACACACACTTCTTGTTATTTTCTGTTAGTTAAAAATCTTTTGAGGGATTTTAGACATTAATATTTAATGGAAATGTTTTACATTTTCGTCATTGGAACTGATTTGAAATTCAGCAAATAAGTTAAGAGGATTGCCGGTTCGTTTAAAATTTAATTGGGCGTAAAGTGATGTTATTTTAATTTTGAATATCGTTATAAGTGGGGATATTCTCTCCTAAAAAAAGTGATGCGCTGCTGTCTGTGGTTTTTTTTAACGGATTTGTGGGTATACACGCTACATTAGAGTTGGCAGCTGCACGCAACTCTTATCCCTCTAAAACTGAGGGGAAAACTTATTTTTAAGGTGTAGTGTCTAAACCATGAGTAACTCCCATCAGTCTTTAATATACGAATAGCTTAAAAAAGCAAATTACAAAGGAAAAGGACCCACCCCGCCGAACGAGGACGAATATACAGAGACGAGAACCAACGTTTCGTAGCTATGCGTTTGGTATTCACAGAAGCTCCTCGGCCTGAAACAAAAACGGCGATTTAGGGACAAATGAAGCACAAATTCCCGTTTGCAATTTGGAGTAATTTTTGCCGAATCATCAAATTTGTCAAAACGTCTGGGCGAAATTTTTCTTCTCTATAACCTGACCTTTGTCATCTCTCCTCATTCACCTTCTCGTTAATAATTTTCATTTTAACACATTCGCTCGTGATCAAGTTTCTCCCCATTAATTTTAGCTAAGTTGTTGTTATTATTATTATTATTATTATTATTATTATCCAATGACCTTCTCCTCTAACGCATTAGCTCGAAGTTCGAATACCGTCTGAATCATATGTTGCATTCAAATTGGGGAGCGTAGCGCCTGCATTAAATTTTATGAGGGTGGGATCATTTGGATGGGCACGGAAGTGGCATCCTAATGGCAATCGAATTAGCTGCATTACTCACCCTAATAGTATTACGTACCTTAATGAAGTACCTGTTTCCTTCAATAAAATATATATATATATATATATGTATATATGTGTGTGTGTGTGTGTGTGTGCGCGCGCGTGTGCGCGCGTGAGAACTACAAGGTATTAGTGTTTATACGTTGCTTATAAAGATGCATTGAAAACGTTGTGAATCCAAAGTTTAAAGTTTATTTTGGAGGTGGGATTCAAATAGAAAGCACATCTTAAAGATGACTTGCTCTCGTTATTCATGGAATGTCCACGCTTGCATGCACCGACAGGTCCGACACTCGTACGCCACATTTATTGCACATAAATGCACATCATATGCACCACTAAGCCTACACACACAAACACACACAATCAAACTCTCTCTCTCTCTCTCTCTCTCTCTCTCTCTCTCTCTATATATATATATATATGGTAGAGGTGGCGGAATAGTCCATTGTTTGAAAAGGTAACTCAGGAAAGTTGAAATTTTGCTTCCTTTGGCATAAAACTGATGGCATTGCATGGAGGGGATGATATTGTGGCCCCGAATGAAAGCTGTAACCAAAGGGTTGGCAAGGAAAGCGACTTTCACTTCGTATTTCGATTTTTTAATCACACACACACATATATATATATGCGCTTCGGTGGTGTAGTGGTTAGCGTCGCTGACTACGAATTCATCGGCCCCGGGATCGAGACCCGGTGACGGCAGCAAAACCCAGCTGTTCATCCTTCCACACAATAAAGAAAGTGGTTGGTAGATAAATGGGTACCATGGGTGGCCTAGTGGTTAAGACGCTAGGCTGCTGGTGGGGCGTGGTTCGGAATCCCCGTTAAACTGTAGGTCTAAGGTGGAGTGAAAAGCTTGACCTTCGTCAGAACGAACATTTCGGGCGGAAGCTAATCAAAGGTGTGTATGTATATACAGTATATATATATATATATATATATATATATACTGTGTGTATATATATGGGATGAACTTCACAATTAAACACGTGAAATGAATGAATGATGTAAACCACAAGGAAAAAGAAAAATTCCCTGACGAGGTGTACTTCTGAATACACGAAAAGGCTTGGACTCAGTTTTCTCTTTCCTTGTGGGTTTACATCATATATATATGTATATATATATATATATATATATATTTTTTTTTTTCCAGGGGTTTGAACAAAGGTTCAGGATTCACCCATGTTAAACCCCTCTGCAGCATCCCGTCTTTCCTTTCCCTTCAACCTTTCATATGTTGCGTGCGATGATTCCTCATTTCACGAAGGCCAAGCTTGTCGCCCCTCCTCTCGAGTTGGCCTGGTGAAGTAGTGAGTTGGTTTCTTGTACTCCACCTCGCACAGCCAGGTACGTCCGGCTCATCGGGGATTGTTCTGAGCCAGGCGTCTAAGCTTCTTTTGAAGATGTCCACTGCAACACCACTCGTGTTCCTTAGGTCTTTGGGCAGCTGATTAAACAGTTTTGGTCCTCTCACAACAAAACTATTTTCTTTCAGGGTTAAGGATGTTCCCTGTCTAGCCTTTAATTTGGGAACACGACACAGTCTTCCTTTTCTACTTTCCGCTGCCTCATTTGGAATTTTATAGTACCCATTCAGATACAACACAAAGGAAGGATGAACAGTTGAGTGAGCTTGGTGCTGCCCGCCCGCAACGGGAATGGAACCTGGGCCGATGGATTTGCAGTTAGTGATGCTAACCACTATACCACTGTAACGCATATATATATATATATATATATATATATTTTTTTTTTTTTCTTTTTTTTTTCTTTTTTCAGGGCTGCGGTCAAATATGTATTTGTACTTATAATACAATAATTCTATATTTGTATTTGTATTTGAGAATCTCAAAGGATGTGTATTTGTATTTTATTTGTATTTGATCGTTGTGTTTGCCGTATTTGCTCAAATACATCCATACCAGCTTCTTCTGCCCCTGTAGAGCGACCGTTTAGTGTCGTAGGGAAGATTTTTGACCTCGAGAGGTGCACCCTAACTGATGAGCGGTTTGAAGAGTTGATGTTTGTAAAGTGTAACCAGTAACAAATTGTTTTTTTGTTAATTGTTAACGAAATAGTTTTTAGTAATGCTCACTTTTGGTTTACTTTTAACTTGAACAAGTCTCAAAACGGGAAGAAATAATTAACCTCTGGAGGCTGGTGAACATCATATGATGTTCAGCTGTTTCCGACCGCAATACTATCTATTATAAGAAAAAAAATTCCGAAATATACCCTGCCTGGGAGGGGTCAGCCAGTTATCAATACCCGCCACAACTACAACTAGCCAATTTTAAATTTTAAAATGACAACTAGCCAATTTTAAACTTATATTTGTATTTGAACAATTTGTATTTGTATTTGCCAATTCCAAAATTATCATATTTGTAATTTTAGTTGAAGTGTATTTGACCCCCAACCCTGATATATATATATATATATATATATATATATATATATATATATATATATATATATGATGAATAAAACCACGAAGGAAAGGAAACACAAAATGGTGCTCAAGCGCTTTCGTCTAATGAGGATGTCATTAGACGAAAGCGCTTGAGCACCATTTTGTGTTTCCTTTCCTTCGTGGTTTTATTCATCATAAATATTTTCACGTGTTACTTTCGTGAAATAATTTTCATATATATATATATATATATATATATATATATATATATATATATATTATATATATATATATATATATATATATATATATATGGGAAGGCTTACTGTAGCATATATTATGAACAACTGTATGTGAGCAATAATAAAATACAGAAAAAAACGTTGAACCTATTGTACAATAAAACAATTGCTACCTAGATGTTCGGCTTCCCACATATTTGCCACCTATATACTGCACACCTAATTTTGCCTTTGAAAGTAATAGACGAACCTAATGCATAGGGTTTATCCCTCGATTACCAATCTCCGAATTCAAACCCTATTTCAGTCTTGTTACGTATTTTCTAAAATTTGAACGAAATGTCACGAGTTAATTTTCATATAAATTGACTCCCACCTCAATTTCCACATTGTTCCGCGTCCATTATTGCATTTATTGATTTTTCTAAGTAACTCGTACGACCGTTTGATTAATTTGCTTCCTCTTTGATGGATTAAATGTTAATTATTAATAAATTCATTCGAGTATACTCCTCCTCCTTGTCGAGTTTATTTTTGTATTATCATTTTAGCGGAAAACGTATTAGAGTAACTAATAGTTATCCGTTTGATTAAACTTTAATTAAGATTAATGGTAATTTAACTTCTTATTTTACGTTAATTGGTAAAGATAGTTAAAAAGTAAATAATAAATCACAATTATTTTGTAAATAAAACCATTTTTAATCAAAGTTTTGTACGGAGGAGACCCGCAAATTTTAAAGTCAAATTTTTTTTTGGAAATTTTCGTTTAAAAAATATTCATTTTTAAGGTGTGTATCACCATAAATTTTATAAGATTTTTAAAATTAAAAAGGATTTTCCTTCCATTTTAGATGTGTAAGGAAAGGAAAAGTAAAAAAAAAAAAACCTACATTGACCACCTCATGACTTCCGAAACGCCATTAAATCATTTACCAAAATCGACCCCCAAAAAAGACTACAAACATTTTCTAACTTTTTGTTTTTTTTTTGCTTTTTTCGGGAAAAAAAATTTTTTGCTTTTTCAAATGAGTAAAAGGCAAAAATAAAAGGAATTAGACTCTCTCTCTCTCTCTCTCACATATATATATATATATATATATATTATAATATATATATATATACACACAGGGTGTCCCATAAGTCCGGTTTCATAGGAAAATTTATTTTAAATTAAATTTACAAAATTAATACATTAGAAATAAACAAATGCTCAAATTGATGTCTTGTTTTGGGACCTTTTTATTTTTTGGTTGCAGGTAGAATAACACGCAGTGGCTAATATGAAAGCAAGTTACACTCGGGAGGAAAAGGCGAAGGCCTTTTCCTCATCAGTCTAACTCCCTTCCAACAAACGAAAGGTCCCAAACCAAGATATCAATTTTAACATTTGCTATAGTTGTAATGTATTACTTTGGTAAATTTAATTTAAAATAAATTTTCCTATGAGACCGGACTTATGGGACACCCTGTATATATATATATATATATATATATATATATATATATATATATATATATCGTAGGGGTCTCAGAAGTAAAAGTTAAATTTTCGAAAGAGGAAAAAAAAGAAACATTTTAAGTAATTTAAATTTTAAAAATTCATTTCCCAAAAATATGATCGAAAATTTGAAAATTTTTAGTTTCCTCGAAAGATTTTGGGATTTTTTTTTTCCCTTTTTGCTTTTCATAAAAAGTTAATGAAATACGCGCTCGACTATATATATATATATATATATATGTATGTATTTAGTGAACCCCAAATCTGGCCCCATGCGGAATATTTTTCGACTCTGTAAATGTTCAAACTGCGCACCGTGTAGTCGTTTACGTTATGTCACCCTCTCTTCAATAAACTATTACGGACATTGAACAACATTCCAGCTGAAACGTTGGAGAAACTCCTTTCGAATATTCACATTCATTTCCTCAATGTGCGCTCCCGTGACTTTGACTTAGAGATCCCCGCCGCGCAATTGCCTCCCTCGCAAAACACTTCCGTAATTAGTGTGTCAACGTCTCTACTAGAATCTTAGGCAATCTCCGTAGCAGTTTACAGCGAGAGAATTAACGTTTGGAAAACGGCTTTAATAAGGCCTTCGGTTTAAATATTTATGGAATCTGTATTCCACATAGGGTCACATTTGTGCGTGAGTGTGTGTGCTCTTGGGTTTGTTATGAAACCACAACAAAATCTTCAGATACACACGGATCTCATCGCTACATGAACGTACGTTTGGCGACTTTAGTGATGTCGGCATAGTTTCACACTTATCATTTTACTGAAAATTATTAAATATGAAGGGGATCTAATGAAGGTTTGGAGATTAGGCTAAGTTGGGTTAGTTAAATGATATTAAATGTTGTTATCCACAACTCAAAAATTGCGAAAATGTCATGGTTTTATAGATTATATACACCTCTGTGTGTGTGTGTGTGTGTGTGTGTGTAGTTGAAACAAATAAAATGTGAAAAGGGGATACACAAATGATATTCAAATTTTCAAAAGAATTTTTGAGTGCTTTCGACAGCATGTATAAACTGTATAAACAGACTATTACGAAAACGCCCGTGTGTGTGTGTGTGTGTGTGTGTTAGAATATTAAACTTTAGGCAAGAAAACCCGCGTGACTCATTCCCCCAAATGACTTTAGAACTCCATTTTGTGCCAGATTAAAATTGAAATATATAATTTGCTTGATTTTGTAAACCACCGAAGCGGAATTTTTAATAAAATAAATTCCTCTTTTTTGTATCTAAATTGAATGGCATAATTTTGAAAAAAAAAAAATAAATAAAAAATACTGTACTGTATATAATTATATACTTTTTTATTTCAAATGAAAACTAGCAATGGTGTATACATCACCATACGTTCTTATACGTATATGAATATATACTCGTACAGTTCTTACGCAGTTAAGTGTAGTATCTGTAATATATGGCTAATATCAGATATGTTTTCATTTTTATCAATGCAATATACATTTGCATAAACGTCTTTAATACTCGTAAGAATCTAATACATTGAGTTAAAATATTTTCCTTTTTCACTGAGGTTGTTGACGACAAACGCTATTTATTTTAAATGCAACGCAGCTCACTGCAAATATTCATACAAAAAAATGTCTCACACTAGAAATGAAATATAGTTTGATGGTTATTTTATGACGCAAATTCGGCCATTTATTCCGGCAAAATGGTAACTAAAGCGCTAGCAGAAACTCCCGAACGAGAAACGTGTCAGCGGGAGGCCACCGAATTCAGGGAAAAAAACGAAAACACTCTTCTGACGTCTAAATATTATTATAAGAAGCAAATTGTTCATCTTACAAATAAGTAAATATTAGGAGTAGATGAATGAAGAGAGGTATGAAAGAACGAATAGGCAAACAAGTAGATAAATAGAAAGTAGATGAATAAATTCAACTCTACTTTCGAGGAGTGAATTTTTATTTCATCAAACCTACCCCATTTCAAAATTTTATTTATATATATATACACGCACACAGACGAGTATATATAATATATTGTGTATTATGGAATTAATTTTGGAGATATTTGGACTGTTTTAAGGTGTTAAATTATGGAATGAGACATAGTGCCAAAGAAAGGCGCGAAAAGGAAGATGGAAAAACTCTCAATTTCCCACTTTCGCTCTTATTTGGCTTCCAAATCCAAACAAGAAATTCAGAATTAATCCCAACTTTTGAGACGTTTCTCGCGCACACACAGAGAGAGAGAGTCACACACACACACACACACACACACACACACAGAGATTAAATCCGGTTTTAATTTAATATTTTAGCATATTAATGTTGGTAAATGTAGATATTCGGTGTCTGTATTGGCACCTTTTGGTGCCAAGGGGTTTAAGACTATTTAATTTATTTCAGTTTAGGTTAAAAAAAATTTGTATATTAATTAAAATCCTCATTTGCTTTCAACAATAATCTTTTTTTAAATTTATTCTCAAATTTGGTTGCAAAAAAGAAATTTCAACTTTTTTGCCTTCCCTTAAAAAAGAAGAAAAAAACCTTCTCGGATCCATTTCTGCCTTCGTGCTGTTCAATTAATCCAAGAGGTAATTTCCAACATTTAATCCAAATTTATTTGGATTAATTTCGAAAATCACAAATGAAATTTTATTTATAAAAAGTTGCCGAGTGTCGCTATAAACTTTTACAAATTATTTTATTGTTTGTTGGAAAAGTTTTTTTTTAAATTAAATTTTATTTTTAAGGTATTTTATTATTACTGAATATGTTTTTAAAATGTTACAGAAAATTTTAAAATTTCTTTCTTTCCCGCAGAATCATTTCAAAAGAAAAAGAACTAAAATCAGGCGAAACGCGTGTCGGACAGAGTGACGAGGCCTAAGTTATCTCCTTGAACCGTTTCAATTTTCAGTGAAATCATAATAATTATGAACTATAAAATTTGTAATTAAAATATCTTGAAAATGAACGTTTGTATCGCGCAGTTTGTCAATGAACTGCTAAAGAATGAAGACGTGATTCAGTATTACCTCAATAATTCGACAAAGAGATGAAAGAAAGTTGAATACGCGACAATTGGCTCATAAATACTTCTTGCACCAAGGATCACAATGTTAGCGCGACAAATTCTTCATTTTGGTACTGAGAGAACGCTTCAAATCATCTTATTCAGTTTCATTCTGGGCATGGGTAAGTACTTAAACATAGCTCTAAGTCTCGAAAGGCATAAGAATTCCTTCGTGTTCATTAGAAGAATTCCTTCATTATTAGCATCAAAGTGGTTCTAAACGGGAAACGGCAGAATTCGGAACTAGCCAGCAGAGTCATCAAGAACCAACAATGTCCTTTTCATCATAAATATATATTTTGTTTTAGGAAAAACTATTTATTTTTTAACATCAGTAATTGAGTTAAAAAAAAAAAATCTAGACTCCCGTGGCTCGGTGTTAAGGCGTAGATTTGGAACGTGAAAGTTCAGGTTTCGAATCCTGCCTCTTCAGGTTAAGATGAGCTATATAGATGGTCGGTCGATTCCAGTCGAACTCGCAATGCTCCGCATATAGCGAAATCAGATACCTAAGTATTTAGAAAACATGCATTTTTCCTCGTTCTTGGTTTTATTACTGTTGAAAATTGGTTACTAGTTTGTGGTTGAAAAAGTTAATTTACCATTAAAAAATAAATGAAGTTCAGACATCGTCGAGTACCATCTACAAAAAAAGTTTGTCGAACAAAGAATGTACTCTTAGAATTGTTAAAAAAAAAGTTTACTCGTCCTGATTCCAAGTTTTATTAGCCCCTTGAAAGATTTTGCTAACTATCAAAAAGTTATCACCCGTAACTCAGTTGGTAACACTTTTTCCTTATAAGTGAAGACACTAAGGTCGGGAGTTCGACTTCCAATGCTGTTGGTTAGTGATTATTCAGTGTGTCGCATTGGTCTCGTCTGTACGGTGTGCCACTTTCTGGCTCTCCTGACTGATCGTTATTAACTATCAGAAAATATGTCTATCAACGTAATAGTACACCTTCTTCTCAGTTAATGATTTGGCTAAAAAATGTCTCGCATTCTGAGAGCACGACAACCATTTCCGGAATTCGAAATTTGCGATGAAGAATGTAAGGGAAAATATACTCGTATTTGTTGATCAAAAGTGACTCGTTAAATTCCAAAAGCGAACTTCGCAAATATAACCACAAATTTATCTTTAGAAAAATAAAGGAAAATTTGTTTGAAGTCTCTTATTTCACCGCTTTCCGTCGATCAGCGAAATTAGGCGAGATTGGGTCTCATGGTAGATGGATGGGGAAGACCATCCTCCGCGTCCTATGTAGCGACCCGTGGTTCGGATCCCACGTAAAGCTGTAGTTCTGCTCCGTCATATGACCGTAGATGTTGGGAAGGAGGTTAAGCAACATCAAAAACAACAACAAGCCTTTCATTTTGAAGATAAACTAAAGACAAATTTACCATGAGAAGTAGGTGACGTGTCACAGCAAATTTACGTTAAATTACTATCAGTATATTATATATATATATATATATATATATATAGATATATATATAATATATATATAATATATATATATAATATATATATAACTGCAATGACCACGCAGTATATTAATGTATAGAAACGACGTAAGTATAGAGGAGCGTTCTGCACACGAGGAAGAGAAATAACGAACAAATGAAAAATGAGATGACCGCCCGGGAATCGAAACCTGGGATCGATTCCCGGGCGGTCACCTCATTTTTCATTTGTTCGTTATTTCTCTTCTTGTGCAGAACGCTCCTCTATACTTACGTCGTTTCTATACATTATATACTGCGTGGTCATTGCAGTTAAATGTACATATTCACGATTTGCGAGGGTGCCCTCTCAGGGCATTGGTTTCTGCCCTATGTAGGAGAATTTCGACTTCTGACTGATCGAGGCCCGTGGTGTAATGGATAGCATATCTGACCGGCAATCGGAAGATCCTGGGTTCGATTCCCGGGCGGTCACCTCATTTTTCATTTGTTCGTTATTTCTCTTCCTTCCTCGTGTGCAGAACGTTCCTCTATACTTACGTCGTTTCTATATATATATATATATATATATCCCAATTAACATGCAAACAAAATTGGAAAACAGTTAATTAATATCGAGTACCTCTCCCACATACCTCAGAATGAAGGGATCTTTATTTGTACTGTATAAACTTTCATGTTCAGGATATTATTTTCAGTTGGTTGTTTATTTTACCTTTACAACTTAGAGAGAGAGAGAGAGAATGTTTTATCATTTTGCTATGAAATAAATCGTGACCGATATCGTAACACCACTTGCGGTCGATCGGCGAAGTTAAGTAACACTGGGGCTGGGTAATAAATAGTTAGATGGGAGACCATCCTCCGCGCCCAGATTATGTAGCGACCCGTGGTTCGGATCCCAAGTAAAGGTGTAGGTCCCCTTCGTCATATGATCGTAGATATTGCGAAGGAGGTTAAACAACCTCAACCTTACATTTACTATAAAATAAACAGTATACGACAATAAGAAACTAAATTAAATAACAAGTATGTAAAAAAAAAAAAAGGAATAAATAAATGTTACCCCTAACTACACTGTTTTCTGTCATTATTCATTTCAAAGAAAACCTTTTGATGTAATACGTAATTAATTTTGTATCTTTTATTCGCATTATACGTTTCTTTTTTTTTTAAATTCTAATCTCGTTTTTCTTGAAATCTAACAAATTTCATGTGAATAGAAGGACAAATTGAAAAGTTTGGCAAGAATTCAACAGATCTGGTGCGTCACTTTTCAAGCTAAAATATTAGTTTCAGATCTTGTGGTGTCATTTTTATATTAACACTACTCTGAGATAGGGTATTTGTGTCACTTTTCCCCTTTTTCTATTGGATTTGGGGTTATTACACTCCTTTTTAGAAATCTGTGCTTCATTTTTGGCAAACTTCTCTTGTAAAGAGAGGCAAAAATTCACCTTTCATAGAACTGAATGAAAATTCTTCTTTTATATATATATATATATATATATATATATATATTAATAATATTTGTCATATGGACTATAGTCTGCCAATAAACCTTTCATTTTCATTTTCATTTTCATTTTCATATGCGGAGCGACTCGGCATTGCCTGGTGGATGTTGAACGCTCTCTCTCTCTCTCTCTCTCTCTGTATATATATATATATAGATATATATATATATATAATATATATATTATATATTATATATATATATACACACAGACCGTGCACGGCACAAAGAACTCTTCTAGGAAAATTAAATCCACTATAGTCCGAATAAGTAATGGTAATGACAAATACTATAGTTTTTTTCTTTTTCATGATGCTAGCTGGACGTGGGCAACGGGTCATTTGCAAAGAGGTCCCAAAAATATAGCTTCCCTCACCAGCTATCTGCAAAGCAGATAGGATCCAGCTTTTGGACAGGATCTAGTGTAAAGCAGCCTAGCCCAGCTACATTTAGAACCTCAATACAAGCAAAAGACTCGCTGCCTTCACGTCAGATTGAATACATCAAAGAAAAAGGGGTAACTATTATATTTTTAGCCAAAAACCAAAACTTAAACCTCAACTGGCAGAATTGAGCGTCCACTTTTCAAGGCACATAACATGTCCGTTTCATGATGGGAATGAACTCAGAATGGTTCCCTGAGGTTATATATATATATATAATATATATATATATATATATATATATGCCCGGTTAGGTCAACTAAATGCCCGGTTAGGTTAAATTAATGCGCGGTTAGGTCAACTGAACGCCCGATTAAGTTAATTAAATGCCGGTTAGGTCAACTGAATGCCCGATTAAATTAATTGAATGCCCGGGTAGGTTAATTGTACGCCCTTGACGATTGGTTAGGTTAAGTCGTGATATTTTCGTTAAAGCTAACGAAAATATCACGACTTAACCTAACCAATCGTCAAGGGCGTACAATTGACCTAACCAGGCATTCAACATCCAGATGCACAACCTCGGGACCTAATCAATATGTGTGTGAAGTTTCATGTTTGTAACTGCTTCCAGTTTGGACCTATGGCTGGAACACACACACACACACACTTCCTTTTTTATATTATATATATATATATATATATATATATACAGGTTGGGCAGAATAATGGAAACTCACATTTTTTATGCTGTATTTTCTGATACCATTAATGGCGTTTTATACTTTACTAAGTTGATATGTGATTGCATATAATATTGGTAATATCTTCTAGTTTAATATGCTGAAATATTGGTATTTCATGTTCTTGCAGAAAAAAAAAAAAAAAATGGTGGTTGGAAAAAGTGTTACTGACTGTGAAAGGGGCATGATAGTAGGAGCCAGTTTGGTTAGTGTCTCGGTGTTAAAAGTAGTGTGATTGTCGCTGCATCTCGAGGAACAGTCCCCAAGATTATGAATACCTGAAAAGAAATGGGAGAACTACACCATATAAGTACAATAGTGTTGCCATTGTTCTCTCCAATTTCAACTTCATTTGAGCTTTTGTACTGGTTGCTGCGATGAGGTTTTACTACTACAGTTCCCATAACATCATTTTGATTGGTTTTTGCAGACTATTGTGAAGTTCTGAACAAATTTTTGTTGCAACAGTCTTTGGTTCACGCTTCAGAGCTCGTAATAAGGTTCTTCTCTCATATTTTGTCAGTGTTGCTTTACTCCCAATATGTTGCTTGTTATATGTAGTTTTTTTTAATTTTCTTCAATGTATTCATAACCTTGAGGACTGTTCCTCGAAATACAGGAGTAATTAGGCGACTTTTGATACTGAGACACCAACCAAACGGGCTTCTACTTACTATCATGTCCCTTTCACAGTCAGTAACATCTTTTTCCAAGCGCCATATTTTTATTTATTCTACAAGAACAGGAAAAAACAGTATCACCATATTAAAGTAGAAGATGTTTTCAATATTATATGCATTCACTTATGAACTGAGTAAAGTATATAATGTCATTAATGATATCAGAAAATACAGCGCTAAAATTAGAGTATTTCCATTATTTTAGCCAACATTCTCTCTCTCTCTCTCTCTCTCTCTCTCTCTCTCTCTCTCTCTCTCTCATATATATATATATTCAATTGAATATACTTTCTTTCTTTACAATTTCCATGGGAAGAAATCATTTCGTCGTTCACAAAAATCTGAAAAATGGAGAACCTTCTCAGATATCACATGCCACCTAATGTACATCTACATCCCTTTTTATTTTTTAAAAATTCAGCAATACTGTCAATAAGAGAGGCTTCAGACTTTCATTTTATATGTATTTCGGCTGGAATACATTCGGATTAAATCTCGCTTCGTATACTGACTTTCACTCGCATCTCTTGTCAACCTAAACTAACCAAACAATTCATTTATCATGATTCAGCGTGACCTATGTCCTATACAGAGGCTATACTGTATGTAATGTGTCGTGGCCTAATCTCACTTCAAAGAGTAATAATTGATAATATAATCCGGATAATAGCTACATATTAGTGAAACAGTGTTAATGGGTTTCTAAAACCAATTTATTATGACGAGTGTATATATATATATATATATATATATATATATATATATATATATATATATATATATATATATATATATATATATATATATATATATATATATACATACATACATACATACATACATACATAATCTTACCTGAACGTACAATTCTTAAATAAAATATTGAGCGATATAGTTGAATGCTATTTGATCACGAGAAATTGTGATAATTTTCAATGCATCGACCGTCACATCATATATATATATATATATATATATATATATATATATATATATATATATTAGGGTGTCCCAATTTTTTTCTTAACACGACCTGACCACTCGTATCATGCCCGGATGTGGTTTGGGCTAAAGCATTGGCTGTGTGATTTTCAACTCGATCAGATGATATTTAGAGGTCCCGACGTTTGATGACTTTTTTTGGTTTTCAGAATTGATCATTATGGCGTTGACAAGATCAAACATCAAGTTGTGGCTTCTTGAGAGGTCTCCGATAGCAGAGCTGGCTAAATCTCGATTACCAAGTAATATGACGTGTTGCTCCTTTTCTTCTACCATCACCGCGACCAAAAGAAGACAGATTCCAACAGTGTCAAGGCTGTAATATCGGCTGTATTAGAAATCTGGCAACAACCTCCGTTCATGCCTCGACTAAACTGAAAGCTTTGGTTCAGAGGTATCGAAATTTGCCTAAAACAAGAACAAGACTGGAATGACTTACAATATGCAGCGGGATGTATTCTTGGCTGATATGGAGGATATTTTTGATGTCGCCCGCTCAGACGTTCTGGATCGGGGAGATATCCCTCTTGAAGACAAGGAATTCCTCATTTCCCAAAGGGCAGATCACATACGAGTTACATGGGAGGTGAAGATAGAAAATATAATGCAGCCACAATGAAAAGACAGGAAAGGGAAAGAGCTCTTGAGCGGGCACACCGGCGTCAAACGGAGGAGGCTCTAGCTGTAGGAGTCACAGAAGAGGCTACCGACAGCAGTTCTAGCACATCGTCAGCTGACAGTGGAAACGAAGCCGTCACTTGTGGACTTAAACCTTCGAAAGCTCCCAAACATGACAGACTAAAAGAAAGTCTGAGTGATCTTGACCTGGCAGCAACTTGGGATCGCGAGGGCCTTTCTGTTCGACAGGCAACATCAGCGTTTGCTGCGACTGCAAAATCCCTAGCTCTCGGTCCTGACAGTGTTCCATCAAAGAGCACTGTTCACCGCTTCCGACAAAAGGCCCGTACAATGATAGGGACCAATGTTATTGGCCACCTCGAGCAGCTTCCACCTCGACTGCAGATCCACTGGGACACAAAGATACTCACTGACATCGAACAGGAGGGTAAGTCAGTCGATCGGATTGCTGTTGTGGTGACTGGGGATGGTGTGGAAGAGCTATTAGGAGCACCGAAAATAATAGACGGCACAGGACAGCAAATGGCAAGCGCAGTCCATCAAGCGCTCACCCTAGTCGGAATTGAGGACAAGATCATAGGCATGGTGTTTGACACGACGGCATCAAACACAGGGATAGTGCAAGGTGCGTGTGCGCGTTTGGAAGCGGCATTGGGAAGATCTCTTTTATGGTTTGCTTGCCGTCATCACGTTCACGAAGTGATTCTCAAGGATGTCTTCGTCGTGTGCCTAGGAACACCACCAAGTCCTCAAATCCCACTTTTCAGGAGATTCAAGGAGGCCTGGCCATCAATGAACCACTGTCAGTTGGATGCATTTGACAAGGACGAGGTGGCTAAAGCCTTCATAAATGACAATGCTTGCCTTTCACAAGTGCGACTTGAGGTAATAGACTATCTCCGCAATGCCCTAAGAAGTGGTAATCATCCTCGAGAGGATTATGAAGAACTTCTTCGACTGAGCCTCTTGTATCTCGGAGACGACGTAGGACGTTACAAGCTTCGGCCTCCACGGGCTTACCATCAGGCCAGATGGATGGCCAAAGCTATTTACTGCCTGAAAAAGCATTACTGCAGTCCCAGTTCTCCGAACTTCGTCTCCAAGAACTGCAAGGGTTCGCCGTATGGCTCTCTTCATGAGCCTTGTATAAGTGCGTCACTGGCACGAGGCTCCCATCGCCATCAAATCTCCCAAAAATGACGTTAGGCTGTGCAATCTTCTTGTAGGTTACCCTGACAAGGACGTTGGAAACACAGCTTACCGGGCTGTGCTCCGTCATCTGTGGTATATCTCGGAGGACTTAATCTGTCTTGCACTGTTTGATGACAGAGTTGACGACAATGAAAAGCGTAACATGACGGCTAACCTGAAAAAGCGCCGTGGGAAAGGACTCAAACGGGTCCAAGGCAAGGGACTGCAAGTGGATGGCCGTTTAAGTCCGTGGGTGACGAGTCGATCCACCACACCCTTCCAGTTTCTCCAAGTTGAGCCCACGTTCCTCACCAAAGACCCTGAAACATGGCCTACTGACGAAAACTACCGTCTGGCAAAGAGCCGAGCTGCAGAACTGATGGTGGTCGATGATGCAGCAGAGCGAGGCATCGCCCTCATTGAGAAACACACAAGCAAACCTCTGTGCCGTGATGAAGAAGACCTCCAGTTCCTCCTTCGAACTGTCCACTCACACCGACGGAATGTGAGCCGGAAGGGAACAAAAACGGATCTCATGAAACACGTGTTTAGTTAAAATGCATAAATGTGATGCTTTGAAATTGTTGTTTGTGTGTTAAGATTAAAATACATGTTTATTTTGTATAATCATCTTTGTGATGGAACTTTTGAGAGAAATATTTCAGTTAATTTGCCTTTCAGTTAAGAGGAGAAATAAAGTGTTCAAAGTTCGGGACTTTTAAATTTCCTTCGATCTCTCTGAAATTTTACAGGAAGACTTCTAATGGGAAACATCAAAAGAGCGCAACACGAGCGGATTTGTATCCCGAAAACAAATTTGGCCCCCTATGAGTTTGGGACACCCTAATATATATATATATATATATATATATATATATATATATATATATACAGGGTGTCCCATAAGTCCGGCATCATAGGAAAAATAATAAAAAAAGGCAAAACAAAAGCTTTTATTTACAGAACGTGCTCAATATGTCCACCATTGTTTTCAATACACAAATTCAGACGTGATACCCAGTCAGCAAGCACACGGTGAATGATGTCAGGAGTAATGGTGTTACTGTTACTCACTGTTACATGCCCCAATAATGCGCTGCCGCAAATGTTCAACACTCCTAATTTTCTCTGCGTATACCAGCGCTTTCAAGTGGCCCCAGAGATAAAAATCTAGTGGCGTGAGATCCGGGCTTCTAGCTGGCCATTCTACAGGCCCTCGACGTCCTATCCAATGACCAGGGAATTGTTGGTACAGGTATTCCCTTACTTAGGTGCTGTAATGTGCAGGAGCGCCGTCTTGCTGGAACCATGTTGGGAAATTTCCTTTCTACTATTACATAACTGAAGAACTCCTTAGGGTTCCCCTTGCAGAGGCTTGCCACCCGTAGTTCTTCGTTACGTTTCGCTAGCCTAACCTTCGCCTTCACTTCCCTACACAGGCGGACATACGCTTCAGTGTTCTCATGAGAACGATTGGCCTTCGCCCTCCTATACGCTACTTTCCTATTTCGGATAGCCGAAGCGATGTCACGACTGAACCACGTAGGCTGCGTTGAAGCAGGGGTGACCAGTTTTGAGGGTATGGCAGCAGACTGCAATACCATAAACTCGTCCCGGAATGCACTCCACATTCCCTCAAAATCGCCGCCGACCTCTAACCCCATCTCACCTACGCTATCCCTGAGGCTAACAAAGTCCGCCCGCCGTAGAGAGAGAGAGAGAGAGAGAGTTTATAGTAATAAAGTCGGTTTATGCATCGTGGACAACTAATAAGTTATATGCATTTTTGTTTCAAAATAGTTTTCGCTTAGACTTGAAATGAACTCTTTGTTATCCGAAACGTTGCTTTTCATTCAGTTTCCTTCATTCCAAAATTCTTTTTATGTCTTATTTCTGCACTACACGTATACTAATCTCTCTCTCTCTCTCTCTCTCTCTCTCTCTCTCTCTCTCTCTCTCTCTTTCAATAATTCAAACGAAAGTATACATATTGAAATAGGATATTGAATACAGTAAAGTCCCATTTTCATGGATTTCAATAATGCGATAAAATTATGCAAAGTGCATTCTCAAAGTCAGCCATTTATTACGGTTTTAAGTTATCGGAAGCTGTAATTTTGAGTTTAAGATAATATTTAGATTTTACACGTCACTTTCGGCTTTAGATTTGCATTTTACCGAAATGTTCTTCCATTTAACAGTCCATGTATATATTTTGTGTGTGTGTGTGTGTGTGTGTGTGTTTTAGGTAAATATAGTGTAGTAACTGTAGTAGCGAGAGGTGAGTGAGTATATAGAGAAAAGTTTAATGGAGTCCTCCATTGCTGAGAAGTGTATATAATTTTCGCTTGAACTCAATCACGTCGGAGCCATTCGCCGTGAAAGACAAACACGGCGAGTGACCTTCGGCCTCTCTCTTAAGTGACACTTTGTAACAGAATTGTCGAAGGAGTAACATTAGCTATTGTTGAATAAGTGAACTGATACAACTGTTGACTCCGTTTATTTAGATCGTCAATTGCGTGTGTGACATTCGGTTATTATGTTTGATCGATCCTTCGAGTTCATTCCGTTGATATTGGTTTTTCGGGTTGGGTTATATTGGTTTATTCATTTTATGAGTTAAGTAATTGGTTTTTTGTAATTAAAAGTGTCCTGTTTTCAGACAATGGCTTTTCTACTCCTTTAATGTTTAAATTAGGATTTAGGCTGAATTTTTTTTTTGGTTTGAAAACTGTTACCGCTTTTACGAAATTAAAAAAAAAATGCATAATTTCATATATACACTTTCGGAAAAAAGTTCACCTAGAAATTTACAATCTTAAAATAGAAAAATTACTAATCACTAAAGACTGGGTTTTGTTTTCTTTAAATTGTGTTACTATGACCAAAAAAGAATAAAATATTCAAACAAAGCCAAAATATTACTAATTGGTATAAATTTTTTGATATACTTTTAAAAATTTATTATATTTGTAAGCGAACTTATTTCTCGAAACTAGTTTTATGGCTCAAACTTTCTCCTTCCTCTTTTAACCAATTTAGCTTATCTTTAATTAGTGTTTATTTATTTTGACATAGTTTCACTCTCTTGACGTACATAGTTAGCAATGAAAAAAAAAAAAAATTAAGATTAGCATCGCTGAAAATCAAACCAAGTAGAAATGATTAAATTCCAACCTATGTAACCGTAAACCATTCCGTCTTCTGCTTTGGTGATGTTCTTGATTGAATTGCTTGAATCGTTGTGTGAGCGGAGAAAAACATTTGTTTTATCACTCCCATTTCATTCCTCGTCTCAAATTTCCACATGAAATCTTCGTCTAAGGGTTTTTTTTTCTTTTTTCTTTTTTGTTGTTTTTTTGGTGTATTTGTTCTCCAATTGGGGCATCTGGAAGACCTCTCTACCGGCTTTATTTTGTAGAACTGAAGCGAAATCGCTTCCAAGTGTCTCTTTTAGTCTCTCTCTCTCTCTCTCTCTCTCTCTCTCTCTCTCTCTCTCTCTCTCTCTCAACCAAATTTTAATGTTTGCCAATTTTACATATTTTTTTTACAGTTTAAATGTTACATTGACTGTATTAGCTTTTGTACCTGTAAAAAATAAAATGAGTACACTCGAAAATAAATAGTTTAATTTTGCAATATGTCTTTTTCATTTGAAATAAAAAGATAAAAACGCTTTTTGGAAATTCGACTGTACAGTTATATTTCAAATAAGGATCAAAGATGCGAGTAAGCAGAACCTTAAAAGCGTGGACCTTTTTGCATTAGAATTCCTCGACATCTTATATAAATAAATCGTTTAAATTATGTAGAGAAAATGTCGTAAAACGAGTGGTGAATATTACCGTATAGGATATTGGAAATTGCGCAGTGACGGAATTAAATCGAATGGAATAAAGTCGAACTTCAGTATATGAGGAAACTAATAATTTCCTCTCGGTAGAAAATATCAGACGGGGGAGAGGGGAAACTCGAATTTTGAGTGTTTGGGGAGAAGTTTTGGGCTTAGGGTATAAGTTTGTATTTTAGGATAAAAGTTTTTTGGTCTTCTTCTAACGTACGTTTGGATCTCGGGGTATAAATATTTGGAATCTCGGGTTTTAAGTCAAGATTTGAGGGGTCCATAGATTTCCGATATACGGTATGTATTTCGAGTTGTAGGTTTCCATTTTGGGGTATAAATTATGGGTTATTTTTGGACGTACACACACACACACACACACACACACACCACACACACGAGTATACCTTTCAACCTTTCAAATGTTCCGTGCGATGACTCCTCACTTCACGAAGGTCAAACTTGTCGCCCCTCATATATTATATATATACACACACACACACACACACACACAACACACACACACACACACACACACACACACACACAGAGAGAGAGAGAGATGTTTAGAGTGGGGTGAGGAAGTGAGGAACCAATACAAGTAAACAAATAGTTTATTATGAATAGTTAAGTTATGAGCTTTTTACTTACCTTTTTCTACGTGATTATTGATGAAATGCAAACTCGGGAAATTAAAGATTATATTTCTCTTCAAAGGTTTTTTTTTCACAGTTAAAGAATATTTTTACATGAAAATTATCGTTCAATTGAATTTACAAAATGAACTCTCAAAAGATAGAAAGATAATCACGTGAAATTATTATTATTATTATTATTATTCGTCGTCCCGTCATCATTGATTTCTTTGTCATCATCATCATCATCATTTTTATCGTCATTATCATCATCATCATCATCACTCTCATCATGATGATGTATGAATTTGGTAACTTCTTGATTTCGTTTCCTCCCTCGTTGTCTGGACGTTAATTACAATCTTTAGCCCTTGATTACGAAGGGGGAGGAGGAGCCTCAGTCTGGCACAGTCTGCAACCAAGCCTCTCAGTCTTTTGGCCTCGCAGTTCGAAAGTTTGGAAGTTTCTTAGTCGTAAGTATCTTAGTCTCTTATAGTCTCTTAGTTCGTAAGTCTCTTTTCTCTGTCAGTCTTTTAATTTGTCGGTCATTCAACCCGTAAAATTCTTTGTCTCTCAGCTTTGAAGAGACTCGGGGTTTCTCCATTTTTAGGTGTTTCGGCTTCTAATTTTTTTCAAGATTTCTTTGTTTTTTAGCGTTTGTCTCTTTTCGTTTCGTTGACTACGAAAGTATTTCAGGTCTCGCAGTCTCTAAAATTCGGCTACTGTATCCGCTGGGCTTCTCGTTTCACTCCGAAATATCCGCCGGAGAGACCTGGGCGGACGCCGCAAGACTGCGAAAGACCATAACACGGTGGGAAAGTAAAGAATGAGAGGTGGTCGGTTTAGCTATCGTTCCCAAAAACCTTTATCGCATTCTCTCTGTAGTTCATAGAGATCTCTCTCGTCTCTTCATCCATAGTGCCTTTGTGGTCTTTTGTCTGTGTGAGAGTCTTTGAATCAATTTATAGTCTCGCTGTCTTCGGTCTTTCTTCAGTCTTAGACACAATCAGTTTCGTGGATCGTCATCGATATTATAACCTCTCCTCCTCTTTTGTTTCGTGTATACGCCAATTTTTTTTCCGTGCCTCAAAAGTCATCAGGTTTTTTCTTTTCTTTAAGGTTTCATGGCCTCGGTTCGAGTCATTGACGGATTTACTTCATGCTTTGAGCAATATTAATTACTTTTATTTATCACGTCTTTCGCCAATAATAATATGAATTGCTTTTTGACATGCACGAGAGAGAGAGAGAGAGAGAGAGAGAGAGAGAGAGAGAGAGAGAGAGAGAGAGAGAGAGAGAGGAGAGAGAGAGAGAGAGAGAGAGAGAGAGAGAGAGAGAGAGAGAGTTCCTGCCTAAAAAAAAAATTGTTTCAAACGTTAAAAACTCTTCGATTCAGATTCCAATTCCAATTCCAACAAATAACTCGAGGTCAAATCTGGACAGGAATCGAAATTCATTTAAAACTCTGCTAATAAATTAGTAGTTTGCAGTCACGCAATGTTTAATTTTGTTTGCCTTCGCAGACAAAAGATAAAATGAAAGCTTTTATTGATTTTCATATTTATTTTGTATAGAAACAATACAGTAATCCACTTTGTTTCAAAACCTAAAAGTTAGAAGAGAAATCACACACACACACACATGAATCGGGGTGGGTCGGTCGGGGGTGGGGTGAGGGTAATGTCTGTAAAGCTCGTGCAGTATCGCTGCCAAGGGGAGAACCATCTCTGGTCAATTCCCGCCCCCCCCCCCGCCCCCCCCTTCCTCCAAAAAAATGTAGACTTTCTTTTAATAATTTTCCCGGAATAGATATACGCGAATTAAAATAGTCTTTACAGTCAAAACTCATTGAAGGAGTTTCCTCTTCCAAGAAGGATTTCAGTTTTGACTCGAGTGACGTCATTTACTATCTCGCATCTTACTCAAAACAGACGTAGACATTTTGCCCTTATTTATCATGTGACCTAACAGCGGAAGAAAAATTATATTGGTGCCCAACATTAGAGGTCAACTGGCCGCGGGTTTGTGTCACGCATTTCTGAAAAAAAAAGAAAAAAAAGAAAAGGTATTCGAACCTAATCCTTCTTTTTTTTGTTCCAAATCTATATACAAATTTCTTGTCTAAAATTCGAATTCCAACTCGTAGAAATTTTAGAGTCCAATTCCAGTAACGACCATGGGAATCCTTCGATTCCGATTCCATCAATTCCATAATCATTCCCAATTCCGGAATGCGAAGTGACCATATCTCTCTCTCTCTCTCTCTCTTCTCTATATTATATATATATATATATATATGTTGGGTGCATTTTTATTTTGAAGTCTTGTTGTTACTCTGTTCTGTGTTTCTCTTTAATTTGTGTGTTCTTTCCTCTGGTTATTCCACCCTTTCTCTCTTTCTCTCAAATCCTCTTAAACCTCCCACTCTCGGGCACAAACAAACCCTCATTTCCCCTCTTTTCATTTTTCATCGTTCATTGGTTCTTCAACTTCCATTATAACTGTTTCAGTTTGTTTCGTTCTTTTCTCTTTAGGTTTCGTTCAAACTACTGCATGAAAAATCAAATTTTTGCGTAGAGATGATATACTGTAGGTATAATATATATATATATAATTATATATTTTTTTTTTCATTTTCATATATACAGTATATATATATATATTCCATACACTATATTAAAATTATATATATATATATATATATATATATATATATATATATATATATATATATATATATATATATTCCATACACTATATTAAAAATTATATATATATATATATATATACACACACACACACACACGTTTGTAAAAGTTCTGTCCTGTCCTGTCCTTCCGTGAATGAAATATACAGATGCATCAATTACATAGATTTAAGTTTTCCAACGCCGCCCAGTTACCATGGCAACCAGTATAATGTGTTTGAAGAAAATAGTTTATTTGGAAGCGTATATTTTACGAAATAGTACATATTATTAGTATATTATAACCATCCAATGTATTTTTTATTTAAAAACAATGACAGTACTATTGTTTCTTAACACATGTTTTCAAATAAATGGTGTCCTTCAGAAACCATGTGTTGTTTGCTATAGTAACTGGTGGCATTGGAGAACCTAAGTCTATGAAATTACTGTGTCTCTATCTCTCATGGAGGAATGACTTAATTAAGCAACCTGGTGTGTGTGTATATATATATTATATATATGGGAATGAACTCAGAATATATATGTATATATATATATGAAAAATTTATCCCCACCAACCCTCTGACTTGGAGACACGGGCTACGATAGGGTAAAAGTTAACAACGACCTGGCGACATCATCATCGGAGGAAACGCGTAAGGCTTTCGCGTCCAAAGGTGTTTAACGCGCTAACCCCCCTGCACTCGAGCCAATGGACAGCATTCATTTCACATTTGTCTTGCACGAAGGTACAGTTAGGTACCATTAGGTGGAAATATAAACGTATGACCGCGTATCTTTGCGTATATACAGAATTTACCACCCTGATCCCTCTGTCGCAACGTAATGGTCAGCACCTTCGTCTCCGAGTCAGGTGGCCAGGGTTTGAATCCTGGTGGGGAATAAATTTTACATATTCAGTATATAATCGTACATAGATATAACTGTGATTGATGCAGATAAATTTGCGCTGCCTTAGGGAGGAACCAAACTTGCGATGCATCTTGCTCCTGAAGAATCATGCGCCAGGACTGATGATAACTGGGGGTGTCTGCAACGCAAACTTACAAAAATTGCAGTAAATCGAATATGGATAGGATGTTCTTTGGACTAGACTAACACAGAACATTGTTGCTTTCACTGGTGATGAACCACGTACGAAAGCTTCGTCAGTACTTTGACCCCCTATTTGCTTGGCAATACTGCTGCGAGCTGCTCGTACCCTAAAATGGGCGTATGGGCGGAATGGTGCTCTATGTGAAAAGATGTTTAACTCTTCGTACTTCCACTTAAACTATGAATGCACCAATATATGTTGGTTATCTTGGGTTTGCTTCCGCCCAAATTGTTCATTCTGACGAAGGTCAAGCTTGTCACTCGACCTTAGTGGAGTATAACCTTCGTTAACCTTAGGTTTTGCTTCCGCCTGAATTGTTCATTCTGACGAAGGTCAAGCTTGTCACTCCACCATTGACCTACGGTTTAACGTGGAATCCGAACCATGCCCCACCAGCAGCCCGGCTTCTTAACCACTAGGCTACCTAGCAGTGATGTAGGACTCGAGACCTTTTTTTCTGGTCTCGGTCTCTGCCATAGTGGTTTCGACTACATCCCTGCTATCCAGGGTACCCATTTATTTACCAACCAAATTTTTTTACTGTATGGAAGGATGAACAACTGGTCTCGATCCCGGGAACCGATGGATTCGTAGTCAGCGACGGTAACTACTACACTACTGACTGCCATGTATATATACAACGGATGTGGCGAGATCTAAATTTAGGGAGCTCGGCTGAGGTTAACAATGAGGGTCCTTTGTTGAAACTTTTCCCCTCCCTACATTCGTATCATGGATAATCCCATATATATATATATATATATATATATATATATATATAGAGAGAGAGAGAGAGAGAGAGAGAGAGGAGAGAGAGAGAGAGAGAGAGAGAGAGAGAGAGAGAGAGAGAGAGCTTAATGCCCAAGTTGCTTCAACATTTGTGTAAATTTTCGTCCGTTACCATTTTTACAGACCATTTTGTTTTCAAGTACTTAATCACTTTTGCTTGTGTTAAAGTAGATGGGGAGCAGGAGGAGGGGGGGGTCTATAAGAAAGTTTAGAGAAAGCGTTTTTTTTTTTTACCGTATACACTGATAAATTTTTTCCAATTTCATCCCCGCGTTACTACTTTAATTAAAAAACTCGAAGTTAACTAAGACGTCTCTTACGTCGAGGGTTCTCACGTTTAAAATAAAACAAAATAAAAATCAGAACTTCAAGTCCAAAAAATAGAATTCCGTCCCCCCCCTAAAAATAAGAATATCCATAATATATCGTTAACATTTATTGTGATAAACAAATGAAATGAAAAACTTAAAAATTAAGAAATAAGAACAAATAAAAGTAAATAAAATTTGAGGCCAAAAATAAGAATAAATCTTAGACAAAAGGTCATTTGAGAACCCTGCTTATGTTTCCTCAGACTTTACACAATCTTTGAATTTTCTTTTTAGGTTTGGGTAACCAGAGTTAACCTAACCTAAACTAACCTAACGCCAAAAAGTAGGTCATACAAGAAAAACCCGACTTTACAAAATTGGACAGAATTATTCGTAAAGAACGTGGATCAGTATTGGTGTTATTTGAATATATATATATATATATATATATATATATATATATATATATATATATATATATATATATATATATATATATATATATATAAGCACACCGGACAAAAAATTAGTCACCCCTCTCAGAATGTACCTAATAACGTGTGACGGCGCCTCTGGCCTTGATAACCGCACGAATCCGGCGAGGCAGAGACTCTACGAGGTTGTGCATGTACTGAACATCGATTTGCTGCCACTCGTTCATCAGCCGGTCCCGAAGTTCCGCCAGAGTCCGTGGGTGTCTATTCCTGCGCTTCACTTTCTGTTTCCAGCCTGAACAACACCTTCGACGCATTCAGGATTAAAGGCTTCATTGGACCTGCGATGTACTCGTTGCCTCCCATCATTGGAGAACAAACAAAAACGGGACTCATCGGACCAAATTACACGTTTCCAATCTGCCGCAGTCCAGTTTTTGTGCCTCTGAGCCCATTTATAACGTGCCAATTTGTGACTTGCTGTTAACAGCGGCCTCTTCCGTGGTACCCTGCTCCAGATGTCCATCGCATGCAGTTCTCGTCGCAATGTCCGTTCGGAAATTGGTCGCTGGAGAACCTCATTGGTTTCTTGGAGCAATTGTTCTCTGGTTTGAAAACGATTTGCAGTTACTAGACGAGAAACATGGCGGCGGCCCCTATTGTCGAGAATTGTTTTCCGGCCACAGTTACGCCGTCGATTGTCAGTTGATTGCGAACTACACCACTCTTTGTAAACCCGCTGGACAGTACGCGTTGACACACCAACAAATTGGGCTACTTCAGACATTTTGTGTCCGTGGGCTCTGCCAAACACGATGGCTCCTTTTTGCCACTGAGTAACGTCTGCCTCACGACCCATTTTGCAGACTATATCCAACACACACTTTGTTCTTCCCCACCTCACGAAACAGATCTGATCCTGTGTGCTACGTCACCGCTACTTGTCACTTACCAATGCTACATCAGCGCCCTCTGTGTGACCTTGAACTTCCTACTATCGGCTATTAGGGGTGACTAATTTTTTGTCCGGTGTGCTTATATATATATATATATATATAATATATATATATATATATATATATATATATATATCTCCTTTGGTTAGCTTCCGCCCGAATTGTTCATTCTGACGAAGGTCAAGCTTTCACTCCACCTTAGACCTACAGTTTAACGTGGAATCCGAACCACGCCCCATCAGCAGCCCAGCGTCTTAACTACTAGGCCACCTAGGGTACCCATTTATCTACCAACCACTTTCTTTATTGTGTGAAAGGATGAACAGCTGGGTTTTGCTGCGCGCCGGCTGCCGTCGGGTCTCGAACCCGGGGCCGATGGATTCGTAGTCAGCGACGCTAACAACTACACCACCGAGGCTATAATATATATATATATATATATATACATATATATATATATACAGTATATGGGAAGGGTAAGTGTTTTCCTTTATGAAATGTCCTATAGGAGCAAGGAGCATTGATGGGATCTTCATGGAATTTGCTCCAATATCTGAGGATCTTGCATCTGTGACACATTTGCACGATTGCAGACGTACGATATTCTCCAGGAATTCATTTTCAAGACACGAAATAAAGCCACAGACTGAATTTTGACTAAAAGAAAAAGTCCATTTTGGATTTGAGACATTTGCATTTCTTGTTTGAAAGAAATGTTTTAATATCGCCAAACTATATATAACATTTTTGGCGTGTTGCTCTTATACTGCTTAAAACACGCTGTAGTTGTAAAACTCCACACACACACACACAACACACACACCACACACACACACACACACACACACACACACTCTACCTATCGGATCGACAAAACCATAACATCAAAGCTAAAAAAACTAACAACTTAATGTGGCCCACAATATACTTATCAGTAGAATGTCAAGTCGATTAGATGTCGTAATCTCACACACACACACACACACACACACACACACACATTATATAAATATATATCAAGGATGTCATTCGAAGTTTTTCTTGATAGTCTATCTTTACGTATACCTTTGGTTATATACTGTACTTCTGTATCTATCTTCTAAAAAAAATAAGGAACGTATATTTAATACCTGTTGAAAAAGGAATTTCTATACGTATTCCTTTAGCTACTGGAATTTCTATACCAATAATTTCTATACTTATCGTCCATCAATATAAATAAAATAATCAAAGTATGAATAATATACAAAGTTTTATACACTTTGATCATTCTTATAATGTAATAAAGGTTCTTAATCAGAAGTATAATGGAAGGTGGACGAACCACGTAGAAACAATAGTCTTGTGTTTATGTTCCTTTTATGTTATCTGCAAAGCACAATACTACTACTTCTGCTTTGATTCTCCCAATAATTTATATATCTATTTTTGTCGTCATTTATTCCTATAATACATAGTGTTTATAAAGTCCCTATCTATTTCAGTGAAAACGTAGCAAAAGGGTAAAATTCAATAACAATATAATGGAAGGCATACATTTAATGAATACTTAAGCAAATGATTCTACATGAGCACTATCAGTATCTCTACAGAGTTCGAATCTTGTAGATCTGTAACCCTCGTTTGAGAGAAGTTTGATTTGATAAAGCCCCATGCAAAGAAATCCAAGGTCGTTAGGTCAGGAGATCGAGCCGCCCAGGGCCTGTTGCCTCCACGTCCGATCCACCGATTTGGAAATCGTTCATTTAGGTCAGGGGTCACCAACCTTTTTTTGTTCACCGCCCACTTTTACGATTTTTTGAAAATTAAAAAAGCTTATCGTCCACCTTAGATCAAAAAGAATAAATGAACATAATCGATAAAATAAATAATGAAATAAATGTTTAATTACCTTTAATGCGAGCCCACTAGTGGGCGCTACCGCCCAGGTTGGTGACCCCTTATTTAGGTACTCCCGAACAATGTTTGCGTAATGACAAGGTGCCCCATCTTGTTGAAAGACGACGGTGTTTAAAATGTCATCTGAATGAAGCTGGGACATTTACGTGCTCGTATCGTAACGGCAGTTACAAAAATAACCCCTGTCATGCTCCAAAATGTGTTCCGCAATGCTGCTGACAGATTCGAACTCTGTAGAGATACTGATGGTGCTCATGTAGAATCATATGCTTTAAGTATTCATTAAATGTACGCCTTCTATTATATTGTTATTGAATTTTACCCTTTTTGCTACGTTTCACTGAAATAGATAGGGGCTTTATAACACACTGTATCAGTATACCTATACCAATATACATTCCTTATATATATATATATATATATATATATATATATATATATATAGAGAGATAGAGAGAGAGAGAGAGAGAGAGAGAGAGAGAGAGAGAGAGAGAGAGAGAGAGAGAGAGAGAGAGAGAGAGAGAGAGAGAGAGAGAGAGAGAGAGAGAGGTTGGGGGGGGCGTTACGAATTTCGAGGAAAAGTCATTATTATTAAAGAGGAAATTTAGGTGTTTTCGGTGCATTGTTATTTCTGTATTTCAAGCAATTTTTTAACCTTTTCAGTTATCGAATAACGAAGGAAAGAAATTCTAAAGGCAGAAATGCAGATACAAATCTACATAAATTGGCGGATAGATAATTAATAAGTCGGTTGGTAGATAAGGGAGAGATAAAGTAGTAAGGTGTGTGTGTGTGTGTATATATATATATATATATATATATATATATATATATATATATATATATATATATATATATATATATAGATATATAGGGAGAGAAAGAGAGAGAGAGAGGGGAGGGTGGAATAAAGCGATCAAGTGAATAAAAGTGGTCCCCACACGGAATCAGAACAGTAACCAACTCGCTTTAACAAAGTAGAGTAACAGAAAAAACAAAAAAACATTCTCGCGAGATCTCTTTCTAGAATTACCGACAAAATATCCTTTTGAAGTTCATCATTGTGAAAGAATTTGGGTTCGCTTATTTCTGCTACCTTGAAATTTGGTGATGAAATCTTATCAACTAAAACACGGTTCTTTTTGATGTAATTTCTCATTGAATTTTCAAAAAGTTGTTGATGAAACTCCTCTTTTGAATGGAGGAAGAAGAAATCAAGTTCCGAAAGATATATATATATATATATATATAATATATATATATATATATATATGGGATGAATTTCACAATATATATATATTAAACCAGTTGCCAAAAACTTTTTTACGCATAGAATAGTAAATAGGTGGAATAGTTTGCCGGTAGAAGTAATTAGTAGCACGTCTATAAACATGTTCAAAAATCGATTAGACGCATATGTTGATAGACTGGGTATAGGCCTTTTGTGGTATAGGCCTTTTTGTGGTTCGGAACCCACGTAAAATTGTAGGCCCCCTCCGCCCCACGAGTTTAGGTAGACCAGCCACGAGTGGATCCTAGGGTCTTTGTTGGTCTGAAACATTATAACATTATATATATATATATATATATATAATATATATATATATATATATATATATATATACAGGGGGGCCGAAGTCTGGATCCATAGGAAAATATTTATTTTAATACATAAATTACAACAAATGGTAAATACTTAAAATGAATATCAACTTTAACTCGTAAATGCGTATCCGTGATACTGTACATTAGTTCGTACTCCAGTATAAATACTCAAATATTTTTTTATTTCAGCCCAGAAATGGCTTCGAATCTAACAACAGAAGACGGGTAGAACTTGTGCTCATGTACGCAAGACAGGGCGCTACACACAGAGAAGTTGCTACCGAATTCAATAGAAATCATCCTGATAAGCATCCAGAACACACGCGACTGTTGGCAAGTTGTTTAAACGTTTCAAAGAAACAGGAAGTGTACATGATCGACGGCGTTCTGGTCGTCCAAAAACTGCAACTGATGATGAAAATACCTCTGCAATGGTATGTGAAACTAACGAATAGTCCAGTAAAGGGATCAATCCCAGAATAGGCACCTGAAATCATTTTTAGGTGCTTAATCTGGGATTGAGGCAAAACACAGGTGCTTAATCTGGGATTGAGGAGAAAAAAATATAAACAGTTTTTAGAGATATAATTTCATTGTTTTTATCAATATTGAAAAAATCAACTCTAACCTAACCTAACCTAACCTATATCTATACCAATTTATGTGGCAAGATAGATTTGCTTCAGATGGATTCAGAAAACATTCGGGCTCATATTGCAGGAATTTATAATATCTAAAATTTTTCTTTATTCATTAAACCACTTTAAACCTTTAGAACTTTGCCTTTATTACATTGTAATAAACTTTGTATAAACAATAAATTTGTAATCATCAGGTTTTTTATTTAATTCCTTGCAAGGTGCCTATTCTGGGATTGAGGTTGAACGCAGGTGCTTCATCTGGGATTGAGGTACATCAGGTGCCTATTCTGGGATTGACCCCAGTAAAGTCAAAGAAGATTATCAAATGAAACACGCATCTCGAGAACGTCAATTCGAAGAATTATTAAAAATCATAAATTCCATCCCTAAGTGTCTCGATGTCAGAGGCCGCCAATTTGAGCATTTGTTATAATTTGTTGTTATACTGGAGTACGAACCACTGTACAGTATCACGGATACGCATTTACGAGTTAAAGTTGATATTCATTTTAAGTATTTACCATTTGTTGTAATTTATGTATTAAAATAATATTTTCCTATGGATCCAGACTTTCGGCCCACCCTGTATAATATATATATATATATATATATATATATATATATTAATATATATATATATATATATATATATATATTGAACTGACCTTAATGATATTTCTTTAAACGTTTCTATACACTAAAAGGTTAAAATCTTAATCCACGGTTGAACTATGTCGTTAGCGAGGCAAGACAAACTTTTTTAATTCGTGTATAGTCATTATAGGGATAAAAAGGACGCTTTCTGGATAAATTACCGGTTCCCACACGCTAAAAGGAAGTTGCTCTATGGGGTTGTTTCATAGGCTTATTGCTAACTTCATTTTTGAGTTTAATTTTAAAATTGGTTTGGATTTAAGCCTGGAGTTATCATGTCGTATAATGTACTTAGCGAAAGCATAATTAAAAAAAAAAATATATATATATATATGTGTGTGTGTGTGTGTGTGTTAAAAGTGTGTAAATGAGTAAAAACGCATTCCTAAATGCATTACAATAATTAAACATGTGCTGAAGGTACTTGGCATGGCGTACTTATTTATAATTTAATTATAATTTCAAAACATGCATAGAAATATCAAGTCTATGATTTTTTTTTTTTTGGGGGGGGGCTGGTCTTCGTAGGCCCCCCCCTGTCCCTGTATATATATATATATATATATATATATATTTATTTATTATTATTATGGGGTTACCGCCCTCACACAGTATGTCAGAGGGGTAACCCCATTTTAAGATTAAATTTGAGGAGTCTGTATTGACAGAATCATTTGTCAGCAGATAATAATAATTGGTCGATAGGAGGACTTGTAAAAACTTTTTCCACTGAAGTTTTTCTTTATATTTCGTCACCATAACTTTATTTTACTTCACTTTTCGAGTATTTTTTTGTAAAAGTAAGAAGCGATATTGGGGGAGGAGCTCTGTGAAGTAGGCGGCGGTGCCAAATTTATATTAATTACCTAAATTTTATGTATTTCCTAATGTGGCACCAGTGCCTGCATCCGTGGGAAAATTCCTCTCCCCCTTCCTTTCTCAGTACCATTTGTCGTTCCTAATGGAGTGGCACTAACTATATGTCGCGATAGTTTCGTAAAACAAATATCGATTTTATCACTCGGAGTGCGAGCTCTTCATGGGGGTCAACAGAACTCTCCGTCCACCAGGGTCACTACCAGTGATTATAATAGAGCCAGTCCTAATGGCTGGGGTTGGGGTGTGGCCCCGCCTCTCTTAAACGCCCTCTCTCTCACCAGCTGTGTGAAGGGCTTTTTTCACGGTGAATTCTTTGCCTTCAGCATGTCCGTTGGAGAGTGATCGCTCGCAGTTATTCAGAGTGCCTCTCCTGAGATAACCAACTGAGGCGCGAGCTCGCGGCAGGGTTGGAATAGAGGCAGTAGAGGAGAGGATGAATAACGATGTTCCGCCTCGCACTGTATCCTCGTGAGTTTGAATGGGGTCGGTATTTCAGTGGCTTCTACTTCACTCTATGTAAAAAGTATATACAGTATTCTCCTGCAGAAGGATAGACTCGTCGATACGAGATGTTCTCAGCGAGGTTTAGATGAAGGACGGAGGCGTTGTTATGAGGACGGAATATGACAACCTCTGGAAACAGATGTGGCGAGATCTAAATTTAGGGAGCTCGACTGAGGTTGACAATGATGTTCCTTTATTGAAACTTTTTCCACCTCCCTACATTCGTATCATAGATGCGGAGCTACCTCGTTCCCACTTCAATCCTATCACTTACTCTGGCGCATTTTGATTAATGAACTGATAAAAGTATTTTACTTCGACAGAAGAAAAGATACGACAAATTGAGAGTATTCCCTAACCTTTCATTCATTTGGGGGTGTCATGTCCAACCATTTAATGAAAATTTAGCGATCTAAGTACCATATCAATGCAGAAATTAGTCTTTTACATCGTGTATGGTAATCCTTCCGCGATGTAACGATCTCATTTTGTCATGCGTCCTAATTTACGAGCATTTGTAGAAATCTCTCGTTACTCACTTCGTTTCCTCGACCGAGAGATAATTAAAAAAAAAAAAAGCTAAGTGGCAACTTTTTCAGATCTTTGCGTTCAGCCATATTTATTGTATCCATATTTGTTCCGTCGCGCTCTCTCTCTCTCTTTCTCCTCGCTATACGCGCACGTAAATAAATCCATTTTTCTCTTCATTCTTTGTTTCCATCTTGTATTATACAAACATATTTATTAAAACAGTGTCATCCATTTTTTTTCTCATTTTTGATTCAATCGCCGAAAATAAAGTTTTGGCGAAAATGCAAAATAGCCAAACTTTGAATCGGAAATGTCCTTAATTTTTCAGGAAATTTTGGTCGAGCCACTGCAAACTTAAAGCTGATGATTTGACGAAAAGATCAAACTTTCTAACGCTATTAATCATAGTCTCAAAATTAACCATTGATTTAGTTATATATATATATATATATATATATATATATATATAATAAATAAATAAATAATTTACTTATTTATTATATGAATGTGATCACGTTGTTAGAACAATGGATAATTTTTAACTGCCTCTCACAGTTGCGATCAAAGCCTTATATGTGGATAATAAAATGGTACTATATCGTTATTATTATTAACTATATTTAAATTAAATTTTAGGAGCATGATACAATTAACAAGAATCCTAATATACGCTCTTATTAGCTGTGGAATTTTATCTTCTATTTCGGCTTACCGTTCTGCACTGGTCTTCACCCCATCTTCAGCGTGTGTGTGTATATATATATATATATATATATATATATATAACCTTTTGGTTAGCTTCCGCCCGAATTGTTCATTTTGACGAAGGTCAAGCTTTTCACTCCACCTTAGACCTACAGTTTAACGTGGAATCCGAACCACGCCCAACCAACAACCTAGCGTCTTAACCACTAGGCCACCCAGAGTACCCATTTATCTACCAACCACTTTCTTTTCATTGTGTGGAAGGATGAACAGCTGGGTTTTGCTGCGCGCCGGCTGCCGTCACTGGGTCTCGAGCCCGGGGCCGATGGATTCGTAGTCAGCGATGCTAACCACTACACCACCAAGGCGCACTATATATATATATATATATATATATATATGTGTGGTGTGTATATATATATATATATTTTTTTTTTTTTTTTTTTTTTTTTCCCAGGTTGCACTATTCCTGTCTTCCGAAACCGCATATAAAAACTATGAAAGAGAGACGAAACAATTTCAAAGATTTAAGGTCATCCGCGACGCCTAGTTACTATGGAAACCAATGTAGGCGTTCCGGAGGAAGCCATTTATTCGGAAGCATATATTAAGGAACAATGCATACTCTGCGACAGTTATAGATTTTAAGTTAAGAAGTATTGGTTGGCTGTAATAATAATATGCACTGTTTCCTAAAATACTCTTCCAAATAGTTTCCTTCAAAACGCATATATTGGTTGCCATGGTAACTGAGGATTCGTGGGTGCACTTGAATCTGAAAATGTTGTGTCTGTCTTTCATAGTTTTTATCGAGGACAAGCCTAAAATGGTTATGTAATGATGGAGTTATTTAATCTCCTTCGTAACATCTAAGATCATATGACAGAGGAAACCTACAGCTTTACGTGGGATCTGAACCACGGGTCGCTACATAATCTGGATGGCATCAACTCCAGACGACCAGTTCAACGTACACTATTAGCAACAATAGACATTAGTAAAGCATTTGATGCTATCCCACGCTTCCCTCTCATAAACAAAATACTCAACACAAACATGCACAATAACATCAAAAGGTGGCTGAGCAACTATCTTTCAGGAAGATACTCACATGTCACATTTAATGGCAAGTCATCCAAAAACAAGCTTTTTCCGAACGGGGTCCCTCGAGGCTCTGTTCTCTCACCAACACTGTTCAACTTATACATGCATGACATCCCAACACCCATAGATAACAAGCTTACCTTATCATCGTATGCAGATGACATCACTCTAACATCCACCCACAACAACATCGACACCGCTACAAATAACCTACAAACATACATAAACAGTATACAAGACTGGCGCCCACAAAATCAACCATCACCTTGCTTACAAGCAACACAAAAGAACACCAGGTAACTCCACAGCTTACACTAAACAACATCAACATTCCACACACTCGCAGGACCAAAATACTTTGGGTCACATACAACACATCATTATCTTTTGCAAACCACATTCAGGACATTAAAAACAAATGTACGTCAAGACTTAACATGCTTAGGGTACTAAAAGGCACACACTTTGGACACCAGCAGGAAACAACATCACTCATATACAAACAATATATTCGCTCAGTTATGGATTATGCTAACCCATGCTGGGCGCCCATTATCTCAAACACACACATAAACACCTTACAGACAATACAAAACAACGCACTTCGTATCATTACAGGATGCACTCAAACAATACCAATAGAACACCTGCACACAGAAACAAAAATACTGAAAGTTAGGGAACATTTAGACATGAGGGAAACACAATTCATGGCAGCAGCGACAACTAACCCACAACACCCTTGCCACTACATGTACAATCAAATCAATCATGCATCGACACCTCGCACCATTAAGGTAACACCAGCGAGACATTATAACCAAATACTCCATTCCATACCACGCCCCACAGACATCACACAGTACAGAAAACACATATACACACACCTAACCCACAAAGCACTGACACGACTCGGTCCAAATGCGGTCCTAGGTGCGAAGCCGCCACCCATTAACAGGTCAGAGATCAGCCTGAGCAGATCGGATCGAGTTAACTTAGCACGATTCCGATGTGGACATCACCCCAACTTACGGACATATAAACACAGACTAGACAGCTCCACAAACGACACCTACCATCTGTGCCAGGACACACCACAAACAATTGAACACATTATGACAGACTGTACCGCTCTGGCACAACAACGAACACAACACAACATCACTAGTGCGCTGAACCTCTGGTCCACTCCGGAGAGGGCGATCGGTTACCTGCATGCCGCCGGCTTGCTCAATCAGGGTGGGCTGATCGGCTAAACAACAACAACAACAACAACATGATCTGGAAGCAGAGGACGGTCTCCCATCCACCTATTATCCGATCATTTAATATTCAACTACGCTAATGAAGGGCAAGCGGCGTTACTACATTGATTACGACGTAGCCCCGGACGACAAAACAAAATTTCGGCTATTTTACAAATTGTGTTGTTTGTGGTAAAAAGTAATAATTAATTTTGCGCATCTAGTCAGTCTATAAATTTACAATAATATCACAGCCATAGAAATTTTGAGCTTCACATCCAAAGCCAGTGAGACCAAATTTGTGAAGTTGTACTCAAAATGTAATTGGTTCGTGAGCTTTAAGGACGATTCCCGCAGCATGTGCGGTCACTGTGTCACCAAAAAGTATAGGTTTTGTTGTTATTCAAAACCAAATATTTTGGTAACTCGTCACTGAAATGATGCACATTTTGGGTCCCTTTCCCGACAACTAAATGATGCCTATATAAACATGTAGAAACATTTATAGAAACATGTACCATCCGTTGTGAAAGAGTTAAAGCAAAAAGGTGTTACTTACAAAAATCATGGACCAGTCTGAGAAATACTCCCAGTTAAAAGGCAAATCTTTTTTGTGTACATAATAATCCTTAACTATTAAAAAAATACCTTCCATTCCTTTCAACCTTACCTAAAATATAAAAAAATATGAAAACAGTGTTACACAATCTTCCAACTATTTTCACACGAAAAGGGGGGGTAATGGGGGAGGGGGGTATGAAATAAGGAGGTGTGGGATGGGGGTAATGGGGGAGGGGGGTATGAAATAAGGAGGTGTGGGATGGGGGTTATGCAATAAAGAGGTGTGGGGTGGGGGTAATGGGGGAGGGGGTTAGCCCCCAAGTTGCAGAAAGGGGGTGAGAGGGTTTGGGGGGGAGGGAGAATGACCTCCCCCCCAAAGGGGTAACCCTAATGTGCCCTCGCCTTAGGCGAGTTTGCGAAGCACAAGGACTGCCCGTCGGGCAGGGAGCCGAAAGCTCTGCTTGTAAACCTTAAAAAGAACAAGACAAGAATAATACAAAAAACATTTGGCGTTAAAAACTCAAAGTTAAAAAAAAAAAAAAATATTTAGCGGCAGCTCTTAGAAAGAAAATTCGTTATGCGATTTAGTGTTGTTTTGCAGATTCAATTACACGTGT
This sequence comes from Bathynomus jamesi, assembly GCA_023014485.1. Lineage (NCBI taxonomy): Eukaryota > Metazoa > Arthropoda > Malacostraca > Isopoda > Cirolanidae > Bathynomus > Bathynomus jamesi. Next base: position 984,904 of record JAJOZX010000665.1, on the reverse strand, counting down.
CACTCCGATACATTGCGATGTATTTTCATCGAGATTATACAGTACTCCTCATGATTAATTTGTATTTAAAATCATGAACAGTGACTCATGAGGTACTCTTTATTTTTCATCTTTCATTTACTATGTAAAATTAAGTCGTGTGTGTTTATCCGTGAACTTTTGGGTCTCTGAAAAGAACTGAACTGAATTGGTTGGTTGGTTTTTAAAAGTAGGATAATTTTAGAAGAAAAAAAAAGTTAAGGGAATGATTTTGGATTTGGTCAGGTTAGGGTGGTTAACAATGGACAGAAATTGGGTTTCCTGCGGTCCCCCAATTAATGTTGGTTCACTTATTTGTCACTAAAACTATGTAAAAGAATGCATATACTAGCGTTGTAATTACTGGGCCCGAAGGCCCAGCACCGTAATAAAACTATAGAAAAGAACGCAACCATGAAAATCTTAAGCTTCACATCCGAACCCATTGTGTCAAGATTTGTGAAGCTACATTTAAAATCTAAGTTCCTCGTGAACTTAAAGTAAATATTAATCTTTCGCTGACTTAATAATTTCCTTTCAAAATCTTCGGTATGAAATTATTTAGTGTGACTTTTTCGGTATGAAATTATTTAATGGTAGGTAGAGGCCTCATTCATCCTTTATGTTCGATATGGATCGGGCATTTTTTCAAATTTTTCGTCATCTATCTGCTTAACCACGCTCCTAATGGTTCTCATTTGTTTATTTTCGAGTTCAGCGACCATGAAAACATATGAAAAGACATATTACATGTGAAGGCTAGTTTTTTTTTTTATCATTAAAACAAAAAATCAAATATTTTGGCCGCCATTTTTAAAAGAAAACCCACTGAACCAGGTCAAAATTAATTTTAAGTCCAAGAACTAGCCGGATTCGTATTCAGCAGCCAAACTGGCCATAGAAACCACTCGTCCTAAAAAAAATGTTAGATTCCCCAACCCCTAATAATATATACATGGAAAATGATCGAAAAACTGGTACAAAACCGTAAACTAAATTCAATTACCATCCAAACAACAATGGAAAATAGGAAAGGCAAAATGTGTAGTGTTCCCAAATTGAAGGCCCGACAAGGAACCGCTTCAACAGCTTCAACCAGCTTCCAAAGGACATCAGAAACGTGACAGGGGTCAAAATTGAAATCTTCAAAAGAAGACTTGATCCCTGGCTCAGGACAGTACCAGATGAGCCGGGTGTACCTGGCTATGTGCGGTGGAGAACGCAAGAGAGCAATTCGCTCCTCATAGGCGTACGGGACGGGGGTCTGGGAGGGTTACAGGCCTCCTTCAGATTCGCAAGTTTCCAAATAGTTTTAGGCAAATGTCTCAAAATTCGGGCAAAGTCCCAAAACAATGTCGAAAACATTGGAGTTTATTAAAATTAGACTCAGATGTACTAATTAAACCAAACATAATAAATTATGCAACAACTTTGCTTGGCTGTAATGTCGCATAAACGTGTCGCATTTAAACTCGTAAAAACAAATTTGTTGCTTCATATATTCTTTAAAATTTTTTGTTACGTAATTTCATTTTTGAGGTACTCATACAATCTTTTCAATTTGTGTTATCTGATGGCAAAAAAATTCGAACTGAAATTGAAAAACAATCAAAAACTGAAATCTGAATTCGAATAGATTAAAAATAACAGTTTTGCGTTTCAGTTTTGAAGATCATTTGGATTGCCAAAAAAATTAAATAACGTGAGTTATTTTCCTTTTTTTGCGACTTAACATTTGTATGGATTTAAAATATTCATTTATCCATTAATTCGATGTGGAAAATAACGCGGCTGATGAAAGTACTATTGACAATGGTTTTAAAAATGAAAGAAAAAGAATTAGGGAGGAAAATTTTTATCCCATATCAAAATACTTTTCGATAATGACTGTACTCCTTTCGTTGACCTAAGTTTAATCATTTGGTAAGGACGCCTTCAGTTTTTTCTGACCATTAAATTTTTCAGTTCGATAATAGCTATACTATCTATATCTACGTAAGTGAGTGAGATAATCCTTGAGAATGACCAAACTTCAACTCAAATGTTAATCCTTTGGAATGTTACTCTAATTTCCTTGGTATTTCTCCAAATGTTTATCCTTTGGAATGTTCCTCTAATCTCCTTGTGTTTCCTCTCCTCTCCTGAAAAAACCTGGAATCGAAATTTAAATAGAATCGAACCAAAAAATATAAAACTTGAATCGAAAAATAAACTCAAATCGAAAAAAAATATAAAAATTTAAATTGAAACTGAAATCGATATTTTTCAAACTTAACTGAAATCGGAGAGAGAGAGAGAGAGAGAGAGAGAGAGAGAGAGAGAGAGAGAGAGAGAGAGAGAGAGAGAGAGAGAGAGAGAGAGAGAGAGAGAGAGAGAGACTGTATACATCCTGAAACCCATGCGAAAGACTATACAGTATATACAAAACTTTCTGAGTATGTTTTAACGTCTCATGGCCGAGTCGGCTTGCAAAATTTGAATCTTCAGTGGCATCTGTTCGAATCTCACTAAGGTAAGTAAATTTATTTCTAATTTATTTAACTTTGAATTTTAAGTTGTTGTTAGTATGTTGTCCCTGATTAACATAAAATTAGTATGTATGTAATTACACTCTGTTAATGAAAATAAACTGAAGTGGTATTTATTTGACATTTCCTCCACTTCGATTAAATTATTTTCAAGGAATCAGTTCCTCGAAAAGTATTTCATCAAGTATCGAAGTTTAATGAAAATACTGTCAACACCTGAGGCACTTGTTCTATGAAAGAATTTCTCACAGCTTGATGAAAATTCTCGTTTCAGTGTACATGTTAAAAGCTGCCACAAAATATTTTTTCGTTTTTTTAACTTTGAATTTTTAACGCCAAATATTTTTTGAGTTATTGTTGTCCTGTTCTTTTTAAGGTTTATTATTATGCACACAAAAATTTTTGCCTTTTGCAAGAAGCATTTTTCAGACTGGTATACATATATGTATGCCTTTCGTGTATGTAACACATTCCCTAATGAGGTGTATTGTTAAATATACGGAAGACCTTGGAATCGCTTTTCAATTTTCCTGCAGGTGTGCATTATATATATATATATATATAATATATATATATATATATATATATATATATATATATATATATATACACACTTTTATTTTTATTTTCATTTCCGCATTACAAAAGTTGAGCTTGTCCCACTTTTTGGGGGGACTTATTGTTTGAAGATGAATTCAAATCACGACCCCGTGAAGAAAAGAGTGGAAACACCTTAATCACATTAAAATCACAAGGTTCGGATCGAGACTACGAAAGTAAATATTTCCTTTATTGTTTGTTCCAGTGCTTGGTGTACCTTGACAAAAGTTCTTATTTATGAAATTCATTGTATCATCCCGTTTAGGACTTTCAGAATTTTCCTCGGGGTGGTGGTAAGTCATTTCATTCTATTTGGTATGAAAAACTACAATGAAAAAGAGATTCTTTCTCGAGGTCGAATTTGGTAACCATAGTGACCATCATCAGATACGATATTGCGTGATTCGCGCTTGAGAAAGGGTCATAGTGTTAACCGAAAGAATATTTCTGTTCGCATTTTTATTGACATTTTGATTAAAATATAGTGATTTAATTCACCATTTTATAATTTAATAACTAATTAATAATAATAATAAAAATAATAATAATTTGTGATTCATGTGGTCAGAATCGTCAGACCTTCTGTACTGCTGTATCCTAATTGCGAACCTACTGTACATAACTATGCAGCTGCCCTGCACCATATCCTAAAGGTCAAACGAAATTAAGTGAGGTCAGAGTCAAGGAAATGAAGTCAACAGAGGGAAATGGTGACCAATTCGTAATATTGATTCCATAATTCGAGTTTCCTTCTCTCTCTCTCTCTCTCTCTCTCTCTCTCTCTCTCTCTTCATTATATATAAAATAATGAAGCTTGAAAAGTGCGAGAAAGACGTGTGTTAATTAATTAATAGGTTGTAAGGTGAGCGGAAGGCATTTGGCGCTCTTTTTCAACACAGAATCAGCGGGCGAATTAATGTCCCGAGTCGAAAAAATGACTTTTTATGCCCCCCAGAAATGCAAGAAACGTTCGCGAGTCTTTCAATTTGTACGGAATACCGTACGTGGTAATTATTTAAGCTATTAATTATTATGTACGTGGTATTAATAATTACTTTGGTAATTACGGGCAGGTATTTGCATGGTATATATAATTGTCAGTTTTTTTTGGTGTTTTTTTAATTTTTAATTTTTATGTTCACGGACGAAAGTTAATTTTTCTTGTTTGTTTTTAATCTATTATGTAATTAAACGTGTGTGTGTATATATATATATATATGAAAATTATTTCACGAAAGTAACACGTGAATAATATTTATGAAGATGTCATTAGACGAAAGCGCTTGAGCACCATTCTTGTTTCCTTCTTCCTTCGTGGTTATTTTCATTATATATATATATATATATATATATATATATATATATATATATATATATGGGGGGGGCAAATATTGCAGAGTATTTTGATAAACAAATTTAATATTTTAGTATTTTGTTCATAGTATGAAGTCAAATCTCTATCATAATGCTACAAATATTCTCTCTCTCTCGTTCACTACGTCACTTTTTATCACCACTTCCCGCACTACATCAAGGGAACATATTCACTGTATTCATTATATTTCTTCGTAAACTTGTGTTCTTCTTGTATTCACTATTTACATGAGAACACAATGGCAGCCTTCCATACTCTGTTACATCGATTTTTATCTGATGAACGCCTCTTTTGTCTTCATATACACCAGTATATATATATATAATAATAAAATGTGTGTGTGTGTGTTATAATACCTTTTTCTTGCGTTCATTTTTGTTATTCTTATAGTATATTTATTTGAAAACCTTAATTAAATAGTAAATTAACTTTGGTTATCTTAATAACACGAAACAGAGGCAAAAATGGCGAGTGAGTTATCTCTAAATTAGCTCTGAGCATGTCTCGCTCAAAGGGCACCAAAAAAAATAAATAGGAAAATAGGTTTTTGTAATATTTATTTGCACACACACACACACACACACACACACATATATATACATATATATACATATATATACATATACACTAAATGCGAGATAGATAGATAGATAAAAATATACTGGATGAATGTACAGTATGGTATGTGCCTGGTGTGTGTGTGTGGTATGTGTATCACAAGCAAAACTTGCTCTCTCGCTGTTCACTGTTTTACAAAGTACCGCTTCACTAATACACCCATTCAACGCACGAGCAGCTCGCCGCATCAATGTCATGTATATAGTAAGTGACTATTGAAAAGTTATGAAGATACGAAAATTTTAAATGAAACAAAACATTCGCAATTTATTACGTTCGTATGGAAAATGCGCCTTACGGCATCTGATAGACTTGACAGTCTATCGACACAAGTTATTATTAGGTTAAGCGAGGTTAGGTAGGTTAGGTTAAATTAGTTTTTTAGAGTGTCGCTGTTTTGATCTTGTCGAAGAAATGAATATTTTTTGGAAAACTTTGAAGTTATTTGGTGGTAAGGGAAAGAGAGGCAGGGAAACTGAATGTTGAACGGCGGGAGAGAAAATCTAACGGGGTGCCACTAAAGAAGGACAAGTGGTACTGGGGTGCCTGGACCCAGGAAAGGCTGGGACCCATCGTTATAAAGGGTCATCGTACCGACGAGGCTTCCGTACGTGGTTGATTATCACCGGAAGCAACAATGCTTCACTTATTTCCTCGTTCGTGTTATTTCTTCGTAGTGATACTCCCGGTTTTATAGGTCCGGTTGCATAATTCATCAGGAGCAATTTGAACCACAAAATTGAGTTTTACTGCGTAAGGCAACAAAAATGCACCGTTTGTAATCGCAATACATTCCTACCGCCTATTGCTCGCTCTACACAAACTGGACCAAGACGTCGAAATATCTGCAATTACAAACCTTCAACTTATGCAGACCCGAATATTGTTTTCATGTTTACACTGATATTAACTGAGTTTCTTTATTTACATTTAAAACAAAAAACAAAAACAAACAACTTTCTTTCAATACAAAAACAATTTTCTCCAATAACTTAATTGTGGTTATAATAAATAATTTTTCCGTAATATTATAAGTTCATAATGTTTGCTTACAGAAGTAAGTATATCGTGCACTATCAACTAGTTTTTACCGTCTAATCACCATTCCTGTAATCAATATACAGGGTGTCCCAGAAGTCTGGACTCATAGGGAAAATAGACATTATATTTTTAAAGTGAAACAAACACATTTCTAATGCCACTTTTACGTATTTCAAGAAGGAAAATGAGGAAATGAGTTTGGTCAAAATGTTCTGACTGCTCTCTCTACCAAGGCTGGTATGCCATAATAGGGTAAATTAGATATTTTTGTAGTAGGCAATTAATTTACACCCCCCCCTTCAACATAACAAGAACTCAGTAAGGAAGAATAATTGCGTCAGTTGGTCTAATTTTAACATACAAAGACAGAACAATTCATCTCTTTAATAATTTAGAAATTTCACATCTTGCCTGTAACAATCTTTAATAAAAGTGATTCTCACCATAAACTCGCAGACAAGTATCCATATTAGCTAAGGGGAGCTAATGAGTTATGGGTAAGTCATACTAAAATTAATCCTGAATAGAATGATGTTATTGTCCCTCTGAAGAGAGAATCAAAAGACATTTGTGGTTTATAGTGCCTTCATGATAGATCCAGAATAGGACTGGTTACAATGTTACATGAATATGTGTAGAAGTAGGAATCAATATAAAGCAGTCATAAGCTCGTGTAAACAGAAAGAGGAAATTGCAAGACTATGGAAGAACCATTTTTCAAACATTCTTAATAATGTGGGAAGGGTTAATCTTAATATGGGACTGCAATGAAACACCTGTGGGAGGTTCCAAGGAAAATATGTGGACTTCATTTCCTGAAATTAAGTCTGATGAAAGAGTTAAAAACTGGTTTTGCCTCAGGTGTAGCCCGTGTAGGTAACCAATCATATGAATACTTAACATATGCCAATGATATGGGGAGTCTGTATATCTCATTGCTTTTTTCAGCCATACTCATTTATAGTCATATTCCGGCAGAGTTTATGAGGGTATATATCTTTCCTCTTGTGAAAAATAAATATGGGGACATTCTATCCAGCAGTAATTACAGGCCTATCGCTGTCACCTCCTGCTTCTCGAAAGTAATAGACAAACTTTTTACTCTGCCAATTATATGATTAGATATGGACATCTCCTAATCAGTTTGGTTTTAAAAAGTCCCAATCAACTGATCTGTGTATCTATGTAATGAAGGAAATTATATTTAAGTATTGTACACTGGCAGTAATTCAGTTAATTATAGTCGTTTCCTGGCTATAAACTTATGATAGAGTGAACCACAATATTTTAATAAAAACTTAAGGCCAGGAAAACTCCTTTGTACATATTAAACATATTGAAATTTTGGTATACCTGTCAATCTTTTTCAGTGTAGTGAGGTACTTATTTGTCTAAGTGTTTTGATTCTTCCTGCGAATTGAGGCAAGGCTTCTTGCTCTCTCCTCTGCTGTTTAATGTGTATATTAATGGCTTAATTACTTCACTTAATGAGGCAAAAGATAGATATTTTATAGATAATATGAGGATAAATAACTTAGTCTTTGCCAGTGGTATAAAATGTAGTTCAACTAAAGTTTATAGGTTTTGGACAAGCATTTTAATAAGTTGAAGTAAGCGACTTTCGGTTTGGAGAGTGTCTGTATGGGAGACTATCCTCAAGGTTTATTTGACCTTGAATCTCTGTAACTATAGGAGAGAGAAAGCGTGGTCTCAGACCATTGAACTGCTGCTGCTGCTGCTGCTGCTGCACTCCATTTGTAGGATTAGGATATTAGTGGACATGTACATCTAAGATGGTGGTCATTTTCAGCACTTCTTGTAGAGTGCTTTGTTCTTCTCATCCTCCTCTACCATTGTATCATAAAAGTTTCTGAGTTAAACGTTTTCATTCGTGTATGTAATGTATACACCTAGGTACTCATTACCAGGGACTGGGAGAGGGGGGTACATGAGGTGTCAAAGCACCAGGGCCCTGGCCTCAGGAGGGCAGGGGCTGAAAGACAGAGAAGGAGGTGATTGGAGGTAAAGGGGCCCGGAGTAAAAAATAGTACCAGGGCTTCTGAATCCTTTCCCGGGCCTTGCCTATCACCAACCTCGAACTACAGCCTATGTATCCATACATGCTTATATATACATACACATACTTGTATACATACGTACGCACGCATGCGCATATGCAGTTTACACCAGCAAATCACTTACGAACTCGATTGTGATAATAAATTTATCCAAAACGTGTGGACATTCCCATGATCATTTTTCTCCTGAATAAGTTTCTCATTTTGAAATCATGAGTGTTCTTTCTGGAAAGTTGAATGTATCTTTTTACTTTATGTTTAAAGTCTTCGAATCTGTTTCAAGTTCGTGAATATGTAATTACTCGGGAACAAAATACTTGATCGGGTAAACTCTTCGTTATTAAACTCTTCTTGAACAAAATGTTAAAACATCATAATTGTAATTGTTAATTTCACTGTTTATTTTACGTTTAGTGATTTTTTCTTTTTTACGTAATTTTTAGATTTAATTCGGGAACATTTTCGTCGTTTCGGTTTTAATTTCCTTTTTCTAATTTTAGTTTGTTTTTGGGGTTATTTGATTGCCTTCGTAACAGCAAAGCGCAAAGGTCATTTGACGGAGGGGACATACAGCTTTAAGTGGGAGCCGAACCACGTGTCGCAACATCATCTGAACGCAGAGAATGGCTACCTATCCAAATACGAGCCGTCACTGAACTTAGCTGATCGACAGGAAGCGGAATTGCGATATGATCACGACGTAACCCTTCTAAATTTGGTTTTAATCCGTAAATTATGCTGGTAACTTCCTCAAAATTATCCGTACGAATAATAGAATCATCTCCCTTAGCTCAGTGGGTAACACCGTTCCCGTACAAGTGAATGAAGACACTAAAGTCAGGGTTTTCACTCTGGATGGTGCTGGTTAATAATTATCCAGCAGTTAATGCAATGGCTGCGTTCGTCTGGCCCCATCGCTGTGCAAGTTTCTGGTCCTACATAACTAGATAATTATTACGAATTGTGAAAAATATAATCTATTTATTTTTACTGGTGTTTAATACCTGGGATGTGACCGGAAATTTTTTTTTTTTAAACGTTTTCGACAGCCTCTGACTGAGGCGCTTTAAAACGTTTTAAGGGGGTCATTTCGCGGTTTTCGAAACAATTATCGGGTTGAGCTGAAATTTTAATATGTTGTAGAACCTAATGAGTACACACTAAGTTTCAAGTCAATCGGTCCAGTAGTTTTTGAGTTAGGGGGAATTTTTTCGAAATTTTTTAGGATTTGGAGGAATTTTGGAATGGAAATTACTCCCTTATTTTATGACGTAGAGACCTAAGATTCTTTTCATAGATTTAGCAAGATCTAACTAAAGTTTATGAGACAGAAAGTTTTTTTTTTAATTACGAACAAAATGCCGTTTGAATGAAAAAAAACTCGGTCAATAAAAAAGGGGGAAGAAGTTCCACCTTGAGAGACAAAAAGTTAGATACATATCAAGAAAGAGCCTCCACAAATCCTCACTTATGTAAAGAGATGTTAAAAATAGAATAATAAACAAGTGTTTAACGACACCATACATACTTAATGCTTATTCCAATATCCAAAGTTTAAACTTCAATTACTACTTTTACTGTAATCCATATTCCATAATCCACATATATACATACAGTTGTCAATGTCATACACAAAACAAAATATTCAGTCAGCAAAGAGTGACTTCATTTTTTTTTTGTTATATTCATCTAATAATATTTTTTTGATGAATCTTACGTAGAATGGCTTATTAAAAAAACACTTTTTATTAGTTTAATTTAATTTACCCCTTTAGTTTTAAATGCGTTAGCAGTTTTCCGAGAAATCAAACACCTTTTCCCGGCATTATGCACTAACCTTCACCAAATACTTTACCGCTGTAATAAGAATTCTCAATTGATAAATATAAGAAGAATTCTCAACTGATAGATATAGCTATACTATAAACTATATAGCTACACTATTTATTCTCATGCTAAATCCTTTATCCTACTTGAAATTAACATTTCCTGTCGCTCTAAAAGTATTGTTTGATAAGAATTTAACAACTTTCAAATTTTAAAATTATGTATGTTACTATTTGCATGCTCGTTCGTGTTATCCCAGCAGTTATATGGTTTTCGAGTTGAACGCGGCTTAGTACTATATACGCGTTAATGGGTTCTTTCATTGTGAGATACACGCCATTAAGGAGAGAGTTTACATACGTAACGTGGAAAAGTCAAATGCTCGTTTCCAGTTTGTTTTTATTATTCAGATATTGAATTGTCTGTCGACTAATAGCATTTATAATTCCATAGTTTTCTGCTCCTGATAGTACTATCATCCATAGTTAAATGGGTAACACCGTTTTCCTATAAACGAAGTGAAAGCACTGAGATCGGCGGCTCGAATTCCGATGATATTGGTAATAATAATCTACAGTATATATTATAATAAGAGAGCTGTCCGTCTGTCTGTCCATCTGTCTGTCCGTCACACTTTCAGAAATTGTGAGAAAAAAAATTCGGAAATTGTAAAAAAAATTCAGAAATTGTATTACGGGCGGCAATGTGAAGCTCAAGATTTTCATGACTGTGTTCTTTTCTGTAGTTAAGCAACGGGGGAAGGGTGGGGGTGGGGGTAATGGGGGAGGGGGTTAGCCTCCAAGTTGCATGAATGGGGGTGAGGAGGTTTTGGGAGATACCAGATTCAGAAATGTTGACACAATGTGAAGCTCAAAATTTTCACGGCTGCGTTCTTTTCTGTAGTTTAGCCTGTCTAACCGTCAGCGAAGCGACGGGAACTGTAATAATAATAATAATACAGGAGGTAGAACCAACTGGCCGCATTAGTTGGCCTGAGCACTGTGCCAATTTCTGGCCCTCCTCATTGATTATTATTAATTCATATATTGTTTCCGAAAGTATAATTTTATAAGCCCTAATCTTAATCTCATGAAATAGATTTAATAAAGGATTGCTAAAAACTAACTTTGAAATGAAATTTAACGCGATTTTTAGGCTGAAACGTGGATGTAATTCGATCATTGGTCGATCGTACGTCGATCCTGAACCGTCGTTCAAACTCATATAAATCGGATATATATATATATATATATATATATACGCATAAATTTCTCTCATAGTGATTAAAAAAATTCAGTGCCAAATGGAGGTGGAGATAGAGCGATTTTGCCAAACAATTGAAAATCAAAAGATGAAAGACATTCGCGAGTATCGCTTCGTATTAATTGAATTCACTTAAAATCAAAGGTGGATTTAATGGACTTTTCCCCCTTCATGCTACTCCTCCAAAGAGAACAAAAAGGGAGAAGAACCAAGTGCTTTTAGCTCTTATCCTAGCTTTATGCTTTGCATACATTCTCTTTGCATTTCATCCATATATATATATATATATATATATATATATATATATATATATATATTATATATATTATATATATATATATATACACACACACACACACTTTATTCGTCGATGCATTCATAGTTTAAGTGGAAGGATGAGGAGTTTTATATATATATATATATATATATATATGGTGATTCAAAATGATGTAGGCACTTTTTAAATTATTTATTGGCTATTAATTGCACGTAATAAGCAACAAAAACTATGTACAGGGTGTCCCAAAAGTCTGGACCCATAGGGAAAATAGACATTATATTTTTAAAGTGAAACAAACACATTTCTGACGTCAGTTTTACATATTTCAGGAAAGAAAATACCCTCATGGCTCAGTATGCAAATCAAGAGAAGGTGGAACTGGTATTGCTATATGTTTCCGGAAAAAGCCAGAGGGAGGCATGCTCGTGAAATAACTCCCTCTTGCTTTTTCCGGAAACATGTAACAATACCAGTTCCACCTCTTGATTAGTATACTGAGCCATCAGGGTATTTTCTTTCCTGAAATATGTAAAACTGACATTAGAAATGTGTTTGGTTCACTTCAAAAATATAATGTCTATTTTCCCTATGGGTCCAGACTTCTGGGACACCCTGTACATCAGTGAGCATGGAAGAACAACATTTAATAGTCATTTCATGTTAAATGTTTCCTCGATACAGAGTGTCCTGAGTTGTGGGTAAGTCATCGTGGAATCACTACTGAATATCCTCCAAGGTCACCTGATCTTACATCTCTGGACTTCTATCTGCGGGGGTACCTGAAGGACATAATGTATGATACTAACTTTCAAAATGTGCAACACTTACAGGAAGCGATTGTTGGGGAAGTACGCAAAATCTCAACTAATGCGAACACCACTGTGTGTCAATCTGTTTTGGGACGTTGCGCCTGTTGTTTGCGTGTAAATGGTAGACATTTTGAACACTTAACATAAAATGTTGTTTTGACACGCTTGCTTGTGTACATATAGTGGTAGTTATAAAACGTTTATCGTTCGTTTGGAAAAATTTAACAAACAAAAAAATTAGTTTAACTCCAACATATAATGTAAAACATCAAAGAATTTGAGGAAAATAATAAAGTTAAAATACAAAAGTTTTCGTACACTTATTTGTAAAATTATTTAATACTTTGTGTTCAACTTAGGTTTGAAGAATTTAAAATCTTTACCAGTAGTTGGCTGTTTATTGATTAGAGACTGTAGGCAATTCTGAATTCTAGAATATTCTTCGTCACGGAAGACGGATGACTATACATTGTATACAAGCCATTAGTAAGCAATGGGTCGTATACTGTATATCGGGTGGACCAAAAAAAAACGCCTTGAGATTTGAACATCAATAACTTAAAAAATATGCAGTTCACACTTCCAAAATTTACATAACTTTTACCTCAATCTATTAATAAACCATCATAAAAATTTCAGACCTCTACATAAAATACTTTTTCCACGGCTGAGGGAGCAATGAGGTATGGTGAAAAAAACGAATATCATAAACTGAAAAAATTTTATTATTCACATCTTATCAACAAATATGATCAATATGTCCGCTGTCCTGCTGACAAACTAATCTTAACCTTTTCTTCCACGACATGATACATTTTCTGATTTCTGATAATGTTATTTTGTCCCAACATTCGAGTATTTTTTTCTTTAATTGCATTTCTGTAAACTTTTCTGTTTGGCCTTCATAAATCTTCTCTGCTAGAGTGTTCCATATGCAATAATCCATGGGATTGCAATCAGGTGATTGCGGGGGCCAGTCGTTTTTTCCAATGAAGTTGACTACATTCTGTTGTAGATAATCCTGTGTGAACTTGTTAGTATGAGCTGTAGCACCATCTTGTTGGAGCATGAAATCGTTTCCATAATACAGACGCCGACAATCAGGCAAAAGATTCTCCTCTAAGAGATTTACATAGGTTTCTGAATTAATTTTTTTATTTTCTAAAATGAAGTGAATTTTCGCTTTCCATTCCACGATACACCTGCTAATACCATGACGTTTTTGGAAAACCGACTTCTCTGGTGGTAAAGTCTCGATGGAGGAATGTCTTTCTTATGCCGACCATAAATAACATCGTTCCGGGAGTTTCGAGCAATCTCGAATGGTGAAATCTTTTTCATCTGTAAAAACTATTTTTTTAACATCATTGGACGAAAACCTATCAAGCAATTTTCTACAACGAATTTTTCTTTTAGCTCTTGCACTGCTGTCACGTCTTAAAACACGGATCCTTTTAAATGCTTTAAGTCCTACCGTTCTTTGCATTCTTTGTATGGAACTTCGACTGATACGTAAATTTCTTGCACTTTTCCTCTGAGAGTAGTGTGACGACCCAGGTCGATCCTCTTGAGATAGGCTCATCATTCCGATCATTGCTATATCGTCTTGAGTGTAAATTGTTTTAGGCCGACCACTTCCACGCTTCCGTGCCGTCGAACCGGTTGCTTTAAGTTTTTTAATTATTCTATTCACAGACGTAACATTACAAGTTATTCTTGCACCAGTCCATCTTTTTTCCAAGGAACACTTTTCAATCACCGCTTTTTCACCGTTTGTTGGAACCATTAATTTGAAGGGTAAGTTTAAAAAACTATTTAAGATGGGAGTACCCTATATCATCTGACGTTTTTCAGAGACTAACAGATTATCCATAGGCTAAGGAAACTACTACAAGTCTTAGAATAGTTGCCAGGTACAGCTATACACATTATACATTTAGGATTTAGGATATTCGTTTCTTTCACCATACCTCATTGTTCCCTCAGCTGTGGAAAAAGTATTTTATGTAGAGGTCTGAAATTTTTATGATGGCTTATCAATAGATTGACACAAAAGTTATGTAAATTTTGGAAGTGTGAACTACGTATTTTTGAAGTTATTGATGTTCAAATCTCAAGATATTTTTTTGGGGCCATCCAATATATGTGTGTGTGTTGTGTGTGTGTGTGTGTGTGGAATCTCACGATTTGACAAAATGCACCCACCAGTATTTGAACCGAGCACCTCTTGATCTTGTTATGATGGTCAGCGCCCTTGCCTTCTACTCAAACGTACTGTGTTCGAATCCTGGTGGGGTCACTTTTATATATATATATATATATATATATATATATATATAATCCGTTGGGCTGACGTTGGTATATTCGAATTGCCAATGTTGTTTCATCGGATTCTTGCTAAAGATTGGTTATTTTATGACAAAATAGGTCATTGGAATACATCCAAAGTCCTATCAACTTTTTAATGCTTTTCGTCCACATAAGTGGACAGTTTTACGCCTGTCACGTATATGGACAAATTATGCAGTATTTTTTCTCACTGGGACTATCATACAGTCCCCGGGATACCCGTTGTCCACATACTGTATGTGGACACCGTAACATTAATTGAAAATACTGGGTGATCCAGATAAATGGGACCCATAAAAAAAAGCCAAATATTCTTAATATTTAATTCCTTTCATAAAAACTATATATCATTCGAAAGAGTAGAGTTACAAGTTTATTATGAAATATTTATTTTTTTAAAATGACTCCTTTCAAATGTGCTCCATTAGTTGCCAAGCATTCCAGTGTTCTCGCTTGTAAGTTCTGCATCACTTTTGCAAGTGGTATGGCCTGTATCTCATTTGTGATGGCGGCCTTCAATTCTTGCAAGGTCGTTGGGTTATTTCTGTAGACCCTACTCTTTAAATATCCCCAGAGATAATAATCTAAGGGAGAAAAATCCGGAGACCTTGCGGGCCATTCAACGTCTCCAAATCTTGAGATTAACTCGCCTGGAAACGTTTGACGCAAAACTGCCATGCAGTTCCTCGTGGTATGGCAGGTAGCTCCGTCTTGTTGGAACCAGTGGTTTTCTAGACAAAGATCTCTTAATTTAGGAATAAGGAAATCGGTCAACATTTTTTCGTAGCGATCACCATTTACAGTGACCGTGTTTCCGGTGGAATCCTCGAAAAAGTACGGCCCTATGATCTGAGATGCAGTAAGACCACACCAAACAGTTACACGCTGACTATGCAACGGGACTTCGGTAATATTCAATGGATTTTCTGTTGCCCAGAAACGACAATTTTGTTTGTTTACAGTTCCATTCAAGTGAAAATGGGTTTCGTCTGACATAATCAAAGTTGCTAGAAAATTGGTGGTGTCATTTACCTTCTCTTGGATCCATTGACAGAATTGTCGTCTTCGTGCGAAATCTCCATCGTTTAGTTGTTGCACTGTTTGAATTTTATATGGAAAGAGCATCAAATTTTGCTTGAATATACGGTGTGTTGTTCCATATCCAACTCCTAACAGCTGAGAAGCACGTCTGATGCTTATGTTAGGATTATCCTGTACAATTTCATGAGTTCTGTTAATGATCTCGTCTATCCTTGCTGTGCGCACTCTTCCAGTTGGTTTTCTTTTTCCAATGCTGCCAGTTAGGGAAAAATTTCTGACACACCGACGGATTACTTTCTTAGAAGGTGATTTTGACATCTGAAAATTTGTCTTGAAAGATCTTTGAGCTGAAACTACACTTCTTCCATGCTCATAATATTGCTCAGTTATGAAACGCAGCTGTTCCACAGTCCATGCAGTCATCTTGAAGGGTTAGTTTTAACTAACACTTTTATTTTGTTTTGTATCTTATCTTGTCTTGTATTGTCAAAACCTATACAATCCTGTACAAACTTGTAACTATCCTCTTTCGAATGATGCGTATGATTTTATAAAAGGACTTATACTTTAAGAGTTACAGGGGTTTCTTTTGGGTCCCATTTCTCTGGATCACCCTTTATAATAAAATACAAAAATCCCGACCAAAACTGCGTAAAGAAGGCTAAATTACTTTATTCACATTAATAACTTGCTAATTGAAAACCAAGAAGGTACCTCGGGCACTAAAGGGGTGTATACGAGTATAACTTAACTTGTGATTTGTAAAGTATTTTTTATTTAAGTTCATTCAAGAACTTGGCTCGTCTTGAAGCAGACGATGTCGTTCTTCATTTAAAACTAGGCCGAAACTAAGTACTACGTAATTAAATTCTAATTAAACCATTGTAATACAAATTTGTTACATTAAAAAATATATCTGAAAGTTTGGGTATTTAATTACCTCTCTCTCTCTCTCTCTCTCTCTCTCTCTCTCTCTCTCTCTCTCTCTCTCTCTCTTACGCGGGTTCAACGATGTCGATTTTAGAAGTATGTTTAGTTTAAATGATAACCCAACTCGCAACAATGGTTGGAAGTTGGATTTGAAACGGTTTAGGACTAGTGTGTGCTGGAATTACTTTACGTATAAGATCTGTGACACATGGAACAGGTTACCTTCGGAAGTTGTGAACAGTTCCTCTGTGGATCAGTTCAAGAAAAGGGTAGACCAAATCTTGCACACTATTTGAGTGTGTAAAGACATTTAGGACCTCAGTCTGCGGAAATTTCTTTTCCTATAAAATAGTTACTATCTGGAACCAACTTCCCTCAGAGGTTGTTTCCAGTCAAAGTGTAAATCTGTTTAAAAATAGGCTACACAAAGTACTGAACACACTCATAGTTTAAGATTAAAACCTCAGAAAACTCTGCAGGAGTTCGCTTGCTCGGTGTCTCTGTGAGCAAGCTAAATATAGAGCTATTTATATATTCTCCACTTTCCTGTAAAATTTCCTTGGCTACTTTTCCAGGGTCAAGGTATTTTCTTCAACCTTTTTCCGTACCTGTCTCTGGCAGGGAGGGAGCGGAGGGTGGGGAGAGAGCCTTCTACTTTTCTATCCAGTTTTCTACTACTGCTAGGATAGTTGAAAGAAAAATAAACTTTTACAAAATTTTCCCTGGCACCCGTTGCCATTGGTACCTCCTCGGTATGGGCCGCAAGGCCTTTTGAGGTACTTCTTTTCCTTGTAACTCCTTGTAACTCTCTCTCTCTCTCTCATGAAAAGATTTTCAGTGATTTAAATTGACCAGTTAACCCCAGTTACCATGGTAACCAGCATCTGTGTTGTTTTGAAGGAAACCAGTTATTTTATAAGAGTATTTTGAGGAACAGTGAACGCTATTATTATAACCAGTCAGTGCTTTTTAACTTAAAATCAATAATTGTCACGGAGTATGTTAAATGGTTTCTTTCGAAAGGCATATATTAGTTTCCATAGTAACGGTGTCCCTGGTGACTTTATCTTTGAAATTACTGCGTCTGTCTTTCACGGTCCTTTGTGCGTATATGAAGGACAGGACTTACGCAACAGGGCGTATATATACAGCAGTTAACATGCAGTATACCACAGTCAAATAAAATCCATAGACACAGCTTCAGAGGAAGGGAATCAGACTTTTAGAACATTAAAAGAAGAAAGAAACTTAAACTAGAACTGATCAACGTTTCACGAAACGTATCAGCCATCCTCATCAACTCAGATATAACTAATTAAAACGAAGAACAAAAGACAAAGAAGCTCCAGTGTCGAGTAAAACCTAGAAACCAAAAGGAGTCCCCAAATAACAATCAGGAGGAGCCACCAAAAAGTAGAACTTTAGCCAAAATCCAAAAATGTAATAGAACTTTTCCATTTTATTGAGTTTCTTTTGAGTTGTAATTATTTGAAATTGATGTTAAATACTCAATCATAAATACTCAAAATACTCAAGATATTCAAAATACATGATGTTAAATACTCAAATACTCGATCATTTTTCACTCTTTCGTATCGGTACACGGGTTACACCGTGGCCATGTCTCAACACCGTTTCTTGTAGGTCAGCCTTAAAGTTAAGAGACATTGGATCTGGGTAATAGTTGGATGGGTGACTATCTATCCTCCACATCCGGATGCCAGATGACGTAGCGATCCGTGGTTTAAATCCTACGTAAAGCTGTAAGTCCCCTCCGTCAATGACCGTTGATGTTATGAAGGAGGTTAAAGAACCGCATCAAACAAACAAACCCTCAAACCATCGGTATACAATGCTGTTAGCGAAACTTCCCTGAACTTTAGACGATGAGCCAATTGTTGTAGATGTCGGAAACCGCTTTGTTGTGGCTTGTAGTTGTAATACTATGTTTGTGTTGATATAGTCTAGAAAAAGCATTACCTTCTCCTATTTAGTTTTTTTATCAGAACCTACACAAGGAATTCAATAAACATCTCCGGTTTTTTGTCTTGCCCCGAAAGCAGATAGAGGAAGTACTATTGCAGTTTTCAGTGCTAATTTTTATACCATGGAAATTTTTTTTCTGAAGTTGCAGAGGGATAGTGTGGGCAATATTTCCATTCTTATGATATATATATATATATATATATATGTGTGTGTGTGTGTGTTTTTAGGAAAAGATTGTTGACACTAATCGACCAGGGAAGTACTCCGGTGGGGGGGGGGGGGGGACGTTATGTAGGAGACAGGGATGTGGAACTCCCGTTTTTCCTGTCACTGTCCTCTTTAGCTGATCTTTTCTGTCTCTACCCTGTGAGCAGTCCAAATCACATACTTACAGCTCACGTACTACACATACATGCATTTTACACACCACCACAAAATCTTTTCAAAATTTAGTGGAAAAAAGTAAAAAATAAGAGGCATCGTGAACTTTGGAGACCTTGATTTTGGCTCCTTCTTATGAAGGGGGTGGGGGGGGACTGTTGCCATTTTTGCAACCCCTTTCTACACAGATATTCTGAAATACAAGCGTGAAGGAAAATACGAACGTGGAAAATCACAAAGAAAGTATAGTTGGTGAATAGATAACACTGGGCAACACGTATTTTATTGAATGATATCTGACACTTGATTCTAGGTAATTTGGGTGCGCTGAATACGAATTTCAACTCGGTTTGGCTCTATCAGGTCCTGATTCTTGTCGACAGCCTATGTGCCATTTTCCAGATTTTTCAAATTAGGACTAAAAAATTAAGTCATGTGTTAAATTTTTTTTTCAAGTTTCATGAATACAAGCAGTTCAAACTACAGTAAAATTACATTATAACGATAGAAATGACTTAAAATAAAAAACAAACAGATATGAAGCTTTCACTGTGGCAAAAATTTTCTTTTGTAAGACTTTCTAGCGTATTTGCTTGTTGATGGCAGGTCTCTTTTCAAGCACAGCAGTAATCAGCCATCATGTGGGAATCCCAGCGGCCTTGGTACCGTTCCTCCATAATTTTGATATCTTGGTGGAATCTCTCCCCTTGTTCGTCACTTACATCACCTAAATTACTTGGAAATTGGTCAAGATGGCTATTCAAAAATGCATTTTTATGCTCATATTGCAACCTAACTCTTTGTAGTCCCTTAAAAGTTTTTTTACGATTTCTTCGTAGTTATCTGCCCTATAATTGCCTAAAAAGTTTTCTATCAAGTCCACGAATGAGAACCAGCCATTTTTTTCGCGTTCATTCATGACATTAGGAAAATTGCTGTCTTTAATCATTGTTCTTATTTGTGGACCGTCGAAAATTCCCGCCTTGATTTTTTCATAACTTAAACTTGGAAATTTTGAAGTTATGTATTTGAAACACTCGCCGTTCGTATCTAAAGCTTTTACATATTGTTTAATGAGGCCTAGTTTTATATGCAGAGGAGGAAATATGATTTTATCTCTGCTCACTAAAGGTGGATTAATTACGTTTTTTCTCCGACAGTAAGTGATGTTCGTGCTGGCCAGATTTGTTTGAAATAATGTTCTTCCTTGGCTCTGCTGTCCCATAAGCAAAGGAAGCAGGGATATTTAGTATACCCTCCTTGTTGTCCTAGCAGAAAATTAACCATTTTTAAGTCAACACATATGATCCACTCGTGCTCGCCGTTCGTATCTAAAGCTTTTACATATTGTTTAATGAGGCCTAGTTTTATATGCAGAGGAGGAAATATGATTTATCTCTGCTCACTAAAGGTGGATTAATTACGTTTTTCCTCCGACAGTAAGTGATGTTCGTGCTGGCCAGATTTGTTTGAAATAATGTTCTTCCTTGGCTCTGCTGTCCCATAAGCAAAGGAAGCAGGGATATTTAGTATACCCTCCTTGTTGTCCTAGCAGAAAAATTAACCATTTTTAAGTCAACACATATGATCCACTCGTGCTCCCTATATTGATAATTTAAAACCTTTTCTATATGTTCATACTTTTCTTTTAATTTGTTGAGTGCCCAATCGGTATCGAGCCGTATAGATTGCCATTATGCAACAACACACACTTAAGACTTCTTTTCGAACTGTCTAAAAACAAGCGCCAATCATTTGCATCGTAAGACTCAACCCCCATCTTTAACAAACCAACTATGTCGCAGCAATATACTAAACTATCCTCTGTTCTAAAATATTTAACAAGTTCTACTTCTCTTTTTCTGTAAAATGAAATGTATGTGTTTGAAGTAAGCAAGTTTTCTCTTTAAGTCTTGAAGCTAAAATTTCCGCAGCCTTTTTTGGCAAATTTAGATCCCTTACAAGATCATTCAACTCGGCCTGGTTAAACTTTTGCGGATCGTTTTGACTTTCAAATACGCTGGGGTCAAAATCGGTGTTTGACTCCTCAAAGTGCATAACAATATTTTCAGGAACATCTTCAACTAATTCTTGAGTTGGCAGACCCTTAAATTTTGGAATGGGGATCTCATTTGAATGTAGCACAGGTCGTTTCGCGGTGTCGAAATTTGGGTACTCGATACAATGTTTATTTTTCTTAGTGAAGCCCGAAGTCTTGACAAAGCAAAGGTAGCAATCGGTCTCGTGGTTAGTAGGCTCTCGCCACACCTGATATGGAAAAAAAAATTGTAAGCGTTAACAAAAGCGACGAGAGACTTGTTTTTATGAATTTTATCAAAAGTTATCACCCAAACATTTAACATTTCTATGTGTTTCAACCTTATGCAATATTTGAGATTCTTATAAACATTTTCTGTAAATTTTTGTTTATGTACCTAAGTTACAATTACATTTAGGTAAGTTACAGTATACTAGTGATTAAATTACGTAGTTTTATGAAATCATAAACTTACCATCGGAACTCCAAAAGGTATTTTTGAATCCGAACCCTTCGTCCAATGTCGCAGTCTTTCAATGCATATTGTGCAGGCTTTATGTGGAGCCCACGATTTATCTTGGTCCCCCAGTTTTATGCCAAAATAAGCTAAGTAAGCTCTTTTTACGAAGTCAGTTATATTTGCTCGTTGATGTGGAAGTGTAAAATTTCCACATATATAACAGAAGGAATCAGGGTTGTTTTTGCATTTGAACTTTCTAGTGCTTGATGACATATTGCTTGATTGTTCTGCCAATTTGTAAAGGTATTTAAAGCCCTTAATTCATATAAATTTAAGAAAATCTGAAATATAAACACAAAAATTAGTTTAAATAGGTACTTATTATGAAATAGGTACTTACAATCTATGAAATTAAACTAGAAACACGGATGAGTAGGTACAATATAAATTACGTGTAATTAAATCAACTATATTAAATCACGATGACAAAATTACTCACTAAATCATATGCCAATTCAAAATTATGTTAATGCCCAAACTTAATTAACTAACTCACTCAACTGACTGACTGACTGATTGAATTGACTGATTAACTCTGGAAACGAGTCGCTTTTATATATTTTAGTTGTCCCTCTAGAATACTCTACAGAGAACAGGAACGCTCGAGAAAATTTTAGAATTCTATGATATTTTTAGCTTAATTTACTAATATTAAAATGGGTTAAAAATGACAAAATTAAAAATATTTTTAGGGTGTTACATATAAAAATATACATAATACAACAATACCATAACAATAGGTACAATACCTAGATAAAAACCTAGTTGCATAATGTGTAACTGCAAAAAGACTTAGCGAGTATTGAGAAAAAAACCTTTTTATGAATACGACGAAAGAGGAGGGGTGTTGAGCAAAATCAGGACCTGATAGAGCAAAACCGAGTAAAAATTCGTGCTCAGCGCACCCAACTTACCTAGAAGTAACTGTCAAATCTAATTCAATAGACAAAAATTTGAAATTTGTTCCCCAGTGATAATAGGTCGATAAGGTTTCGGAAATAGACAATAGGCAAAATTAAAACAGTCGAAAGAAAATAAAACTCAAACTGTTGAAAGCGAACTTAAGTGAGAACAACGAGGGTATTATTCTGTCTAGAATTAATAATAAAAATAATAATAACAATATTAATAATAGTAATAATAATAATAATAAAGGATAATACAAATATTTATGATATTAGCTCTAATAACAGGAATGGTGGTAGAGAAAACTCAATGATACTCGCAGGAATGAGGACGGAGGGACTAAACTGGATTATAAAAAGATATAAATAGAGAAATATTGAAATCGTGACTGCAAAACAAGGAAAAAGTAAGATATTAAAAGTTTTTCCGAATTTTATTCTGGGTTTGTACGTTTTGGAGGTTATTCTACCGTAAGACGTAGTCTTCTTTAAGTTCTATTCCGTTTCAGTTTACAAATAAAATTTTTCTTTCGTGTTGAGTCCGCAGATATATACAAAAATTAATATTCTAAACAAAATATAGGCCTGTATACGGACGGTTTGCGATTGTGAATACTCGTGGTTTTTGGTCCAGTTTGTGTAGAGCGAGCCTAAGTTAGTACGAGTGTGACTGATTGATGCGAGTAAATTTGTGCTGCCTTGGGGAGGAAACTCAACCTTGCAGTGCATTTTGCTCATAAAGAATCATGCACCAGGAATTATAATAACTGGGGGTGTCTGCAATACAAACTAACGAAAATTGCAATAAATTGGATGTTCTTTTGACTAGACTAACACGGAGCATTGTTGTTTTCAGAGGTGATGAACCCACGTACAAAAGCCTCGTTAGTAAAATGACACCCTGAAATGGGGGTATGGGGGGAATAGTGCTCTGTGCAAAAAGATGTTTAATTCTTCATACTTCCACTTAAACTACTGTGTAAATGCATCGATAATTTTATATACTGTGTGATATATATATATATATATATAATTTTATATATTACACAGGGTGATTCAAAAGTCAGGTTACATAGGGAAATACTGTATTATGTAATGATACAGGGGAATAGTCACATCACATGCTCGATATGGCCACCGTTAACGGCAATGCACTTGTGCAGCCAGCTAGGAATATCACATCAATGCGCTCCTCCTTCGATAACATCTCATAACTCATTTACCTGCAAAGAAACAGAAAAACCCTATGTAACCTGACTTTTGAATCACCCTGTATATATATATATATATATATATATATATGATGTGTAAACAATTATTTTTTTGTTGTTAGAACTTGCTACTCTAGGTGACGCTTCCGTAAAGGAAATTACTCAGTATCTTTGAAGGAACTGTGTAAGAATACGACAGAATGGAAAGGTCAATCCTATTTGAAACTGCTTCTTTTGGATTGAAGCGCCCCTAACTAGAATCATTACCCATATTCTTGGATTTACTTCCATTTTCCCTACTCATTTTTAGTATAAATAAGATAGTCTTCAGTATACTGCCTAATTGTTCACCATTTTAGTCCCGATCAAGAACACCACCTTGGGACATCCAGGTAACTTTAGTTGTCTATTTCGTCAGATGTTTATGCCGTCTCAGTCCCCTTTAAGTTTTTAGATCTGAAGGTACTGTTTTATTATTTTAATCACTTTATATCGAAATACATAACTTTGAACCTTTGATTTTGTTAAGCTAAACCTTCTTTATACCGGGTGATCTATTTAAAACCGTACCCAGATTTAAAAAAAATTTTTAATTTGGGTACGGTTTTAAATGGATCACCCTGTAAAACCTTCACGACTATTCTTTCAAGATAAGTTGAAAGTTGAATTTAAAAAATGAAATTCTTAAAATTCTTAAATTATTAACACTTGGACAAGTGTTAAATGAGGTGTTAAGTTTCAAATGTGTAAAGACAACCGAGTTAATTTCAAGATCAATGATTCACTTTCCTTGGCTTCGATTCTGAGAAAAATGGTTGCTCAATATTTCATGTTTAATTTCTATAGTAAAGCGTTATTCTAAAGTGGATTTTTTTTTGGGGTTACGTGGGCGAATGAAATTTTTATTAACAATTCTGTCATTGAAGAAATTCGCCAAATCCGCGTTGTGTAATGAATAAACAATTTGCTTCTCTCCAAAGTATAGGGATTGGAAAAAAGGTTGCCCATTATCACTCTCTGTTTTGTTTAATTCATATGTTACAAAGTATTTGACAAGTACATTTCTGACACATCATTACTCTTCCGGAGGTTTGAGGCTTTTTTTTTTGTGATTTAGGCTGGTTTAAGTAGGCTTGGCTATTGTCGAATTTTCAAATTGTCTTTCACATCTCCAGTATCGTTAAGTATTTTCATTTAGCTTTTTGTTGCTAGGGGCTTTCCTTACTCCAAATTCTGCTTTAAAATCACGTTACCATTGTACAGCACTCATCCTATGGAAATAACTCTTCACAATGAACATACGTTGAGCTATAACACGGAAGATTATACTGAAACTTCTTTGACAGTCTAGCCTAGTTAAAGTAGTTGGATGGGTGGCCCTTCTCTGCTTTCAGATGATCTAGCGACCCGTGATTTCGATTTCACTTAAAGCTGTAGGTTCCCTCCGTCACATAACCTTTGCTGTTACGAAGGAGTTAAACAACTCCAAACATTATTACATTCGCCTAGTTAACACAGTCTGAAAGAAAACTCCAAAGGTTCCATATCGTAGAAATTTCTACAGTTTGTCAAATACTTCGGAGCATATGAATTTCGCGTCCTTTTCTGGAGACCATATATATATATATATGACCATATATATATATATATATATATATATATATATATATATATATATATATATAATGTTATATAATGTTATATAATGTTTCAGACCAACAAAGACCCTAGGATCCACTCATGGCTGGTCTACCTAACTGTGTTCGTAATCGTGTATTGTGTATGTCCTCCGTGGTGGCGGAGGGGACCTACAATTTTACGTCGGTTCCGAACCACAAGAACATAAGAAATTTATGTAAAAACTGCCGGTAAATTGGCAACGACCAATTTTTACGAAACTAAATAATTATCAATTTAAAACTAATTAATTATCGATTTAAAACTAAAGATAGAATCTCTGGATCCAGAGGATCAAGTCATAATAGACTACTATCCACATATATGTTACACTCTATATCTATTTATAACGGACATGCAAATATATCAGATCCAAAGAATCCAGTCAATTTCATTACGGTATCCATCAAGTCACGGTCCATATCGATTGCGGACCAAGTCAAAATTTACAATCATATACATTACAATATATACACTTACGAGAAAAAGTGTAGGTGTGGCTGTAAAGACTGTACAGTAATGTAGAAATGTGTGCGCACCCATTTTGGGTCTCCCATTTAAAGGTGTTTGTGGGGCAAGTGAAGATCATGAGTTTTTCAATACCTCACAGTACTATGGGGGGCACCGCTCGGCAGAGGAATCTCTTTAAATGGGGTGTGTAAGGACAGAGAGTATCCCCTAACCCAAGACGCTGCCTCCCTATATCCCACAACACTTGTGTTGAGCTGTGGGATCTATCCCCAGAAAGCCTTAATTTTACTACCTTAAACTATACCCTTTCTATCAACATATGCGTCTAATCGATTTTTAAACATGTTTATAGACGTGCTACTAATTACTTCTACCGGCAAACTATTCCAGCTATTTACTATTCTATGCGTAAAAAAGTTTTTCGCAACTGCTGTCTCGAACCTTCTACTTGTCAACTTACACCCGTTATTTCTAGTCCTATTATATTGAGATATTTCGAAAAAGCTATCTCTATCTACGTTATCGAACCCATTCATAATTTTGAAAACCTGGATTAGATCACCCCTTAACCTCCTAGTCTCGAGTGTTGTCAATTTTAACTCCTTAAGCCTATCCTCGTACGACTTTGACCTAAGCGACGGAATCATCTTAGTTGCTCGTCTTTGAACTCTTTCGATTTTGTCTATATCTTTGCGCATATGTGGATTCCAAAATTGGACCGCGTACTCCAAATGGGGTCTAACTAATGATTTATAAAGTGGAACTATAATATCGCGCGATTTGTACTCAAAATTTCGAGCTATAAAACCTAACACTTTGTTCGCCTTATTGACCGCTGCTGTACTTTGTTTCGCTACTTTTAAATCACCCGTGACTATAACTCCTAAATCTTTTTCCTGCTCTACGCTTGTTAAATCTTTCCCTGCCATACTATACGCAAAATTACCGTTACGCGAACCTATATGCAAAATTTTGCACTTATCAACGTTAAATCTCATTTGCCATGTGACTGACCAATCAACGATTTTATTCAGATCTTCCTGAATTTTACCTCTATCTTCGTCATTAATCGCCCTACCACCCAGCTTCGTGTCATCCGCAAACTTTGAAACTGTACTGACTAGGCCGACATCTAAATCGTTAATATATATAAGAAAAAGCAAGGGGCCCAATACAGAACCCTGAGGAACGCCACTCGCTACATTAGCCCAACACGACTCCGCTCCATCAACGACCACCCTCTGTTTCCTGCCTCGCAACCACTCTTCTAGCCATTTTATTACTACACCCCTGATTCCATGAGCCTTAGTTTTTTTCAATGAGTCTTTTGTGCGGCACGGTGTCAAACGCTTTTTGAAAATCTAAATACACTACATCAACCGCCCGATGTCTATCGTAAACGTCAACCACGCTTTGGAAAAATTCTAAGAGATTAGTTAAGCAAGATTTGTTTCGCCTAAATCCGTGCTGCGTATTTCTAACTAGCTTATGGAATTCTAAGTGTTCGACTATACGATCCCTAATTATTGATTCCAGTAGCTTACCTACAACAGACGTTAAACTGATTGGTCTATAATTTCCCGCCGCACCTTTATCGCCTTTCTTAAAGATAGGTGTTACGTTTGCTAACTTGAAATTATCTGGTACGCACCCCTCAGAAATAGACGCATTAAAAGTCTTTGTTAGCGGCACAACAATGCTATCTTTTAATTCTTTTAGTTGTATGGGATATATGGAATCCGGCCCCGGTGATTTACGCGTTTTCATTTTATCAATATAGCGCGTTACCTCCCCTTCACTAACCACTATATTATCCAAAATATTACCATTATCAAACGGTATTATGTCCGTGACCGTAGGGATATTTGTTACATCTTCTATAGTAAAAACTGACGTAAAAAATTCGTTTTTCAGAAACTAGATCTCCGTTTAGATTTTTCAAAGGCCCCAAGACGCTTTTTACTGGATTTCTATTATTGACGTATTGAAAGAATCGCTTGGGGTTTTCTTTACCGTCACGAGCTATGGAGATTTCAAATTCGCGCTTGGACTTTTTTATTACACTTTTCGCTTCACGCCTTAGAGATATGTAGTTGTTTCGTAACCACAAATTGTCTTTATCGCACTTATGTAGCCTATAAGCCCTATCTCTACTCTTTATAATGTCTCCTACTCTAGAAGTAAACCACAAGGGCTTGTTGTTTACTTTCGCACGCTTAATTTTGTACGGTACACATTCCTCATTTATAGTCCTAAATACTGTTTCGAACGATTCCCACATTAGTTTTGCGTTGGAGTTCCCCATCACGTTTTCCCAATTGACGTGTGACAATTTATTTCGAAATTTACTAAAGTCTGCGTGCTGGAAGTTAGGAATTTTCGTCGAGTTAGCTGGTTTCGAGTGACTTACTGAGAGGACAAACTCTACCATATTGTGATCACTATTGCCCAACGGTTCTATTATTTGAAGATCAGTAATTAGCCTATCATCCGTAGTTATTACTAAATCTAAAATACTGTCCAACCTCGTAGGTTCCCCAACCTTTTGAATAAGAAAGCTATCCTCGAGAAAATTAACTAAACGATTACCTTCCGCGTCTCCCTGCATTGTATCGTAATTTACGTTAGCGCAATTAAAGTCACCCATAACTAAAGCCTGCTCATTACCGATTATTCGCTTTAGTTCACGATATAACGCTTCGTCCGTATCAGCTGTTTGATTAGGGGGCCTATATATAACCGCAACAACAAGTTTGAAATCGTTCAATTTAAGTTCTGCTATAGTCGAATCTATCGGTTCTGGAATTGTGTGCTTTACTTCTATAACGTTCGCTATATTATCTTTGATATACAACATAACACCGCCTCCTCGCCTACCTATTCTGTTTTTAACAAAAAGTCTATAACCTTTAATTTGATACTCCCCTACAAAGTCACGAGTTTCAGTGCTAAGCCACGATTCATTTATCGCAATTATATCATAGTCTTTACAAGCAATTAAAGAAAAAAATTCGTTTATTTTATTTCGTAGGCTACGAGCATTAAAGGATAGAATCTTCAAATTGTTTGTAATTGCGACAACTTCGCGAGCGCAGTGGAAATTTATGGAATTTACGCTGGGACCGTTCGAGTTACGGCAGCCTGAAAACAAGAGAGAGTATTATGAAATAGTCTTCCTAAACGCGCAGCTCCTACGTCATTAAGATGAAGTCCATCTCCGAGGAACAAGTCCCTCCTGCCGCAGAAACTGTTCCAAAAATTCTCAAAATGCACTCCTTCCTGTTGGCAAAGAGACTTTAGGTTATTGTTAATATAGGTCGCCTTGCTGTAGAAATATATATATATATATATATATATATAATAGCAGGTATCTTCGTATCTTCATAAGAGCAATACCTTATGAACTTAATTGAAACGTCCTCATTTTTTACAAAAAGTGCATTTTTTTGAAGACTTAAAAAATTAGAAGCTTTTCTTTCCAGGTGTTGAAGCAAAATACTTTTAAAGCGGGATACCTTTTAAGCTCCTTTTGGGTGTTAATTCATTTGCTAATATTTATTTTGTTTGTAGGTTTATAAGTTGTGGTTTTATCGAGAGATTCTGCGAATCTTTCCAAAGAAGTGTTTTACAGCGCCGCTAAGAAGAACCCGTTCTTCTCTCTTTCTTTTATGCTCTAGTAGTTTGGCAAAGATCTTTATGCATGTAATAATAATATATTTGTGTCTGTGAGTCATAAAACTCTATTTCATTTATTAAGTTGAACTTTTATTTATTTTTTTCATATCTTAACAAGATTATGGGATATATATTTTTTGTCAGAAATACAGTAGTAGTAGTATGGTGGTAAATATGCCGAGTGAGGTGAGGGGCGAGGGGAGATGAGGGGGTGACACTGGTACTGAGGCGAGGAGGGTTGTTACTCAGAAATGAACTTTAATCCCTTTAATCGCCCGAGGATCCCACTACTGATTTTAATCCGTTAATGGCTTTTTTAATCTGCAAAAGAAAAACAGGAAATGTAAATATAGTTTTTTACCAAGTTTTTTACGAAGTTTAAAAATGAAAACTATTCAGAATTCTTATGTGATATATATATATTATTTATTTATTTATTTATAAGGGCGGATCTAGGGAGGGGGTCCGAACGTCGCCGACCCTCCCCTCAATTTCTTAAGTGTCCTTTTTTTTAAGTGCAAGTACCCTGTTTGAATGATGTGTATGCCTCTGAAAACATTTTGTTTTTGTAAATAGATCCTGGTTATTTTATTTTATTCAAATTCTATTTTGAGTCTTTACCCCGTATACATTGTACTTCCAAATTTGTAGTTGTATGGGTTTCATAGGTGTCCTCAGTACTCGTGCAGCCACATCACTATTTTTATCTTCATCTTATTCTGATAGCAGGCCCGTAGCCAGGACGGTCGGGGTTCGAACGATCACCCCGCCCCTTGACAGGAAAGGTCCACTTTTGTAACCATAGTTATAACTTTGACGTGATATTATAATATATAATATTATTTAGTAAATAAACACTTGCATTTTTTTTGCATTTTTTTTTAAAACTTCACAAACTACTCTAAACCCCTTCCGCAGTGACTAGGTCGTTGCACCAAAAGGTACGCTTTTCTACAGTTTCGACCTCCCCCTCCCCCCTTGGGAAGGCCTGGCTACGGGACTGGCTAGTTCTTTTATTTTGTATCATATTTGAATGAGACTGATCTAATAAAACAATACAATTAATTTTACACTCGCTCATTGGTGGTCTGTTTTAAGAAAAAAAGTTTAGTACTATGCCCTTTTTATTTTAGGGGGTGCCCTTTACTGAAATGCCTAGATCCGCCCTTGATATACAGATATAATGACGTTTAGAGGCCACCCAACACTCCTCACCACCGTCAGTGTACATTTGCCACCCAGACGTCGTTCATGTCCCGCCTTAATCGCCCACAACCGTAGGCGTATGAAGCGGGGGGGGGGGGGGGTACCACCACCCCAGGAGTAGGGAATTGAGCATTTTCAGGGCAGATTTTTCCTGTCATTCCTTTTTTTTTTTTACTTCTTGAGGTGAATTAATTACTTGCTACTATACGTGTAGTTAATAATTAAAATAAATACATTACATAACCATTGGTCCATTGTATTCACTGATCTCAAACAGTGACAGTTCAGATGTGATATGTAAGTGGAGGTAGTGCTCTCTAATGTTATTTTATGCTACACATAGTGCTTATGCGGAAATCAGGGTACCCTGAAATTTTTTAAGGCAAATCCCCCCCTCCCCCAGGTAAAGTGCCATCCCATATACCTATGCCCACAACTCCCTAAAAACCCACAAACACACACTACCACCAAACCTCCAAAACACAACTATACAGCCCATTCGACATATATGCTTTTATGATAACTTAGAATAAGAGAGAAAAAAAGAAATACTAAAAGATTATTATTTCAGATAAACTTGGTTTAAAATGCAATTTGAGTTTAACAAAAGTCGTAAATTAATTTATATATATATATATATTCTGAAAATAAAACTATATTAATAGAAACAAATGACAGATGAACACAACCTTCCTCACCCGAGTCTACAGCCAGAAAGATAGATTGAGAGTGACTTAAAGCCGATAAAACCTGGTAAAGCATTCTTGACTGGCTGAAAAGTCCAGTTTGACTGCTCTAAAATGGTTGAAAGACCCAATAAGGGTGGTCTAATCATCGATTTGGCTGGGTAAACAGCCAAGATGACTGATAAACACGTCTATGTGTGTGTGTGCGGGAGAACGCGTGTGGGCATGCAATAGTGAACTCGCCTACCTGTATATACATGTATACTCATTCGCGCAGGCCCCGCCCATTCTAAAACAAGCGCGACAGGAAATTCATGTTCGAACGTTGCCTTCATATCATAGACGCAAATGAAAAGTGCCACTCCATCCTCATTCCACCACCACCCTTGTTCCTATCCCACTACCCCCACGCGGTATGTTTTCCACCATACTACTACAGTCACAGAGACAATTTGTTATATAAAAGAAAACTCCCTAAGTGTGTAACATGTGATAGAACAACCATCCTTAGGGATTTATTTTGCCTTACCGTTCGGATCCAATTTAGTTGGTTTCATCTACTACTACTGCTAATAATAATAATAATAATAATACCTACTTTTATGTTTTGTTAATAGTCATTTTCAAAAATATATTTAAAGGATAATTTAGCCGTTTGAGTGCTATTTATTCCTTATCTTAAATGTTACATTTTACCAATACTAGTTAAATTTCTCATTTATTCTTTAAAGCTACTGTCCCTCCTTTCTTGCTTTTCTCCGAACTTTCTCTCACTTTTTCTTTCCATTACTCTAAAGCAAAAATAAAGAAAAAAGTTAAATCAGACTTTGTAAAGATTTTTCAAAATCTTTTTTGCTTGAGGATAAATAGACGATGTTGTCAGTGAACTATCAAATATTTGAGCTCTATTTTGCATCTCTCATTTCTGATATTTTTTTTTTATTTCATACTTACATTTTCCTCTATCACAGACTCACGTACACATACGCACATACGCGTACACGTTATGTCATATACTTACTACGTACAACCTCCCCACCCCCCTCCAAAAAAAAACACACCTACTACGTACGTGTACGGACAGAACGCGACGCGCATACGTCCATAAATTTACATGATGTATAAGCTGAAATGGCTGTAGATAAAAATATATTTTGGATATAAAAATTTGCTTCATAACTGTATATTTATATGAAGAAGTCTTCGCAGTATTTGCTTCTCGTATAGGAAATTTTATATTTTGCTATATTCAGTGTGCTATAAGGAGAGATTCTTCATTCGGAACTTTTAATCGTATTAAAATGGATTTTTAGACATCACAAAGGGAATATCTGTTTTGCGCTCGACTTTACTACAGCAAAGCAATAAAGGATAAATGTACTTATAATTGGGAAATAAATTCGCCGAATTTTTTTTAATTTAAGCTGTTACTTATTAGTTTTTAACTATATTTTCTTTTGCGTACAATAATGAAATTGCAAATTAATAATAATAATAATAATAATAATAATAATTATTATAATTATTATTTAAGAAGAAAATTCTGGAGAGTAGATTTAGCTCAAAATGTACTTCTATAAAATTCCCTATTTTTTTTGTTAATACTCCAATTACGTGACGGATTAGATTCGAGCCAAAGAACTTGTTTTATTATAGAATATACACATCTGGATTATATATATAATATATATATATATATATATGTGTGTGTGTGTGTAGACCAAGCAATCTTTTGGTTCGAGTTATTGTGCTAAAAGGGAGTAGAAATTGTGCCGTTCATAGTTTGCTTTCAGGTTTGTAAAGAAAAATGGGAAACCATCGCTGTGTGTTTATGGTTTTAAAGAAAATCTATGATATTTTACGGTAACGCGGAATTGGCTCTTCAGTCTCTGTAAAGAATGTCAAAACTTGGGCAGTTCCGGAAAAAAATTCTCCGAAAAAGAATTTCAAACCCCCCCAAAAAATTAGTAATTAGTTTTTCATTTTTTTCCCCCATATGTACGGAAACAATAAAATTACAACATTAAGTATTAGTAATTTTTGGAACTTTCTTTAGGGTTGGGTGCGGGGAGGGTGTTTGTAGAGGGGGAGAAAGAATATTACCTTTTCGACGAGGCTTTTTTACCGTAATGGAGGAGGATGGGAAAGAATTTGCGATAATGGTCGAGGAATTTGTTACAGTATTGCTCGAAATCGGAAATCGAATTAAGATCACCTCTTTATATAACGCGACACGTTAACGCTTGAAATAAATGCGTTAAGAGAAGTTAAGAATAGAAAGAAGAGGGAGACGATACTTGAGAGAAGTGATGACATCGCGCATTCATGGTAATGAAGATGCGTTATCCGCACTCGTTAATAACGAAATCGTCCAATGAAAGCGAAGATCAAGGAAATGGCTTTTAATAAGATTTTACTGCGTAAAAAGAACGGAAATCTGCATTCAAGAGCCAAACCAGTGAAAGTCCTTCAGGTTCAACTTTACACAATCACTGTTTCTACATTAATATAGTGTGTGTGTGCGCGCGCGCTAGCACTCAAATGCAGAAATGCTTTAACGTAAAGGTTGAATTGCGATACTGCACGCCAAGGAACCAACTGCCAAACGTAATTGTGCTTGTATCGTGCATTGTCTTTTGGATGTGGATACTAAATGAATACATCCTTGGCCAAAAGAGCGACTTACGTAAATAAAACTATCGCTCAAACGATTCTTACCCGAATGACATGCGATGAATTTTAAAAATGTTTTTCACCATTATACTGTATCTATACCTTTTGTACTATGATCGTTCACATTATATGCGTGGATACAAGAGTGAACGCGAGTGTGGATGTACATGGTTCTCTTTGTATGTATGCATGCATGTATGCATGAAGAGTTGATTTTATTGCTCTCTTCAATTCAGAGAAACACTTTTTAAAAATAACGAATTTTATATTTTGAAACAAGTTACGACTCAACTATTAATTAAATGTAAAAATAAATAAAAAAAAATTTTTTCCCATTTTAAAAAACATTTATTAACAATGCATATCTCTCTCTCTCTCTCTCTCTCTCTCTCTCTCTCTCTATATATATATATATATATATATATACTACAGTTACACCGATACCAATTTTTGTACCGATACCCGATACCTACTTTCAAGCCAATACCGATACCCGATACTTTTAAAAATGAAAATTTAAATTTGATATAGAAAATTGATAATCAAAGAAATTTTGACTGACATAAATACCGTGATGGTGATTCTTTAATAAGTTAATATTGATGGATGTTTCATATCTTCATTATTTATTACAGACAAAATGAGGCGAGATAAGTAATTTATAGGATATGATCCATTATGATACGAATAGGGGGCTAAGCCCCCATTTGGTCCACCCGGCCACCCTCTTTCCTTTTATTTAAACAAGTTACAACGTAGTGACATTAGTGAGTACATTGACTGATAATTGCGATGATTATAATATTTTATTCCAGTTATAATGAAATTGAAAAGGTATACAAGATACATCAAAGAAAACAAAAAATGAAATTCTCGGTACTAAAACATAAAAGACAAAAAATTATTAATTAGGCCAAAAAGTAATAAAGACAAAAAATAATAAGTAATAAAAATCCTCCAATAAAATTAGATTTGAAATTAAAACAATATTCACTTTTTTAACTTAATCAATGTAAGATCTTAGTCTCTTAGATTACCAACCAACAACTGCGAACTGATTCTTGAAGTGAATTTGTTTCATGGAATCATGATATACAATTGCACACACTTAATATTTGAAGTTAAAAATCCTAAGATTGACGTTCAGGAACATCAATTGTTCTCCTGTATTGGGAGCTAGTCTGTTTCTCTTGGGATTGTATATGTTACCACCAATGCTAAAGAGCCGTCCACTCTCAATTGAAGAAGGAGGGGCTGATAAATATTTCTTAGCTAGGTGACACAAATTTGGAAAAAGTTTGCTGTTGATCTTCCACCATTCCAGTGGACACAGATTCCTATCAAGATTGTTGAGAGCAACATATTTTTCTATCTCTTCTTTGAGCGAAAATCTAAGTTTTGATGAACTCTGAATTGAATCAGTGGTTCCTCTGTCTTGAGGGGTTGTTTCGTCAGTGGTGCGATGAGAATCACCATAGTTGGTTTCATTACTCTTGCTGGCAATAAGTTGATCATAACAACTGTCAAAATCAAAGTCTTCCGTGTCTTGATCTTTACTTGATTGATCAACTTCGATGGTGTAGTGATCAGGGGACTCTTCATTTGCGCTCTCATGATCATTCTTCCGTTGCTTGAGTACTTCTACTATGCCTACTAATGTAGATGAAAGGTTGCTGAGGTGAGTTTTGGAGCTGGTTTCATTCTTCTTTTCAAAGAAAGCATCTTTGAATCTAGGGTCCAAGAATGTAAAAATATCATGTTGTTGTCATCCTTATATTTCATGAACCGCCTGAACAGGAATTTTTAAGAGCTGCAATTGTGCTTCCCAGGTGACCAAATCCTCCCCAGAGCTGGGCAATAAATACATTGAATGTATTTAAATACTAAATACTAAATACATGGGAGAAATGTATTTAAATACTAAATACTAAATACATTTTACGAATGTATTTAGATACTAAATACAAAATACATCAATTGTATTTAAATACATTTGTAAATACATTTTAAATACATACAAATTTTAACATATGCATTCACTAATTCACTAAGCCATGACACGCACACGATAAAGAAATCAACCGCTTTCGACTAAGAGTGGCACACAACTGATTGAACTGACACGTTGAAACATGAACCATGCTGTACTACACTGTCGACGCGTCGTACTGTGCTAGTACAGAACGTGTATTAAACCAGTAAAAGTATTTACATTTTTATATTTTGAGTATTTAAATACATTGTATTTAAATACTCATTAAAGTATTTAAATACTATATTTAAATACATGAAAAACAATGTATTTATAAATACAGTTCTAAATACACAAATGTATTTAAATACGTATTTAAATACAAATGTATTTAAATACTGCCCAGCTCTGATCCTCCCTCAGTTCTTGCCCTTTCGCCAAACAGCTCAAGAAATCTAATTTGTGGGAGAATTTCAGAGGCGGTACTATCTCTGCTGCTAAGCCTGACTGTAGTTTTGTGAAAAACTCTCAATAATTTGACAAGTTTTGCAATTACATTCCACTTATTTGCATCAAATGTTGTTAGGTTTGGCGTATTCAAGCAGTAGTTAGCAATTGGTATTTTCTGTTCAAGCAACCTTTCCAAAAGAAAGAAAGTACTATTCCACTTGGTTGGCACATCTTGAATTATCTTGTGTTCTGGTAGTCCACGTTGTCTTTGAATTTCATGCAACTTGGTGTAGGCAGCTGTGGAGTGGTTGAAATGACTAACTGTTTGTTTGCAGTTAGCAATTATGCCCTTCACTATTCTTTGTTAAAAGATAGTCTTTTACAATTAGCTGCAAGGTATGTAGAAAACAAGGCAGTGCATCATATCCGGATTCTGAAATCCCCTTTACCATATTGGCACCATTGTCTCTTACAATTACATGCTTGTAAGACGGAATGTTGAAGCAGTTATGGCACTTTGTATAATCTCACTAATATTACTAGCTTTATGGGATTCTGGGAATGGTATAACACGCAACACAACTGTTGTTTTATCAAAACTTTCTGATACACAATGTCCTGTAAGACTAATGAATGAACTGTCACTTGAGGAGGTCCAAATGCCGCTAGTTAAGCTCAAACTGTGGGATTCATCAACAATTATTTGTACATTTTTCTTCACTGATGCATAGATGTCTGGTACAATATTGTCAGCAAAATACTTCCTACTTGGCAGAGAATAATTTGAACGAAGTGTTTTCACCAACCTAGTGAACCCAATGTCCTCAACAATGGAAAAGGGTTGATGGTCAACCGCGATCATCTCACCAATAGCAGAGTGCACTGCTTTTGCTTGAGAAGAATTAATGTCCCAAATCTTTTTTAATGCTAGAGTTTCTTCCAATGTGCACTGTGTTGTCACTGTAGTTTTACTCGTAGAAGGAGAAACACTCGGGTCAACAGCTAATGAAGACAAACTAGAAGTTCCTGGTTGAGTATCATCTCTTCTTGAACCTTTTTTTTATCACGAAAGGATTACTCTTCCTCTTCTTTTCATCCTCTATCAATTTTTGTTCCTTTTTATACTCTTCTTGATGTTTGTTGGTGATGCGTTTCATCAAGTTGGTAGTGTTGTAACTTTTACTGGTTTTTCCTCCTCTGGATAATTCAACAGAACATAATTTACAGTTTTACTTTTGTCGGTTTCTGATACTATGAAAAATTTCCAAACTATACTGCTTCCAGATTGACTAGACATGATGAATTCTACAGAATTTAGATAAGATCTGAAATGAAAAATACATTTTTAAAACATGTGAAAAGTGATTAAAACGAAATGTAAAGATATTCACACGCAAAAAATGAGATTGATACACAATGACACACAATTACACATGATGACAATGATACACAATGCCCTATATAATATATACCATATACCCCATATACCAGGTGCGACGTATCGGAGTATCGGCAGGATCGGACACCTAAATTTACCGATACCGATACCGATACTATCGCGTGAAGGGCCGATACTACCGATACCCGATACATCGGTGCATCACTAATATACGCGCACACACACACACACACACACACACACACACACA
This sequence comes from Bathynomus jamesi, assembly GCA_023014485.1. Lineage (NCBI taxonomy): Eukaryota > Metazoa > Arthropoda > Malacostraca > Isopoda > Cirolanidae > Bathynomus > Bathynomus jamesi. The sequence goes on along the minus strand of JAJOZX010000665.1, from coordinate 946,647 downwards.
CACACACACACACGAATGTGTGTGTGTGTGCGTGCGCGTGTACACTCTAAAATTCCTTCCTTCCGTATTATAATTCAAACAATAATCTCGGTAAGTTAAAGTTTAATAATAATAATGATAATAAATAATAATAAATTAAAGAGTGACGTGAAATGTATTCATTATTTCACGGCGACTTTCCCCTCTTAACGAAGCGTCTTCTAGTTCTACATAATTTTCGAAGATCAGGGAAAGAAGGGGAATGACGTTAAAAAGTATAATGTGAATGAGTTTATGGTAATGAGGACCTCCTCTGATTAATGATTTCAGACAACGGTTTTTAAAAAAAAAAACGAAAAGTCCTTCAAAACCGGAGGGATTTCTTCGTAATTGCGAACTGAAGTAAAATTCAGTATTAAATTGCTTTTAATCATTAATCTAATGCGTGTCTTCTTCCTTCGAATGTCTTTTCAATGTCATATTTTGAGGAAATGTGATTATGCGTTCGGACGACGTGTTCTGCTGCGTTTAAATGCGTTCATATGTTTAGTTACACTTTGGTGTGTGGAGGTGTTTTATATATATATATATATATATATATATATATATATATATATATATATATATATATATATATATATATATAATTATTGTATATGGCTTATATTATCTGTTCAATACACTCACCCACTATCAGTTGTATTACATAGATTTTAATTAGAGATAATGAAATTATATATGTTATTATTATTATTATTATCATTATCATCATTATTACTATTAATTAATATTATTATTTAAACTTTATTAGTGATTAATTATTAATTATGGTGAAAATTGTATGCGGAAAATCAAGAAATAAACCTCATATCGGCTGTTCGTCTCGGTAAAGCCTTTTCATTCAAGCTGAAACCAGCTTACATCGTACACACACACACACACACACACACACACACACACACACACACACACACACACACACACACACACACTTAACAGTAGACGCACATGCGACCTCAGTCGTGAAAAATTGGGTGAAAAGACGAAAAAAAATTAGCTTCCTTGACGAGAAGACTGAGCTCGAAATGCAAATGCGCCATTATAATAGACAGAGATTGATATTTACAAATTCTATATTTTCAGTTATGACAATGAAGGGTGGACGGGAGACGTCTCTCATCCTCCGAAATACTGCTTGGGTCTGTCAACATCTTTTAGCCAACATGCTCTTCCTTCATTACTTATTAGTCGTAGGCTAAAAACAAAAGGGGGAGACAGAGACAGAGAAACAGATACAGAGACAGTTCCAAGTGAATGACACTAATTGATAACTTTCTGTATACTGTATATGTGTGTGAAACGTATCAATCGTCCGATCACTCACTCTGCTATTTCCTACTTGATTAGGAATGTCCTATCTGCTTTATTCATTTTTGTTGACAATACTTATATATATATATAGTTAACCTCGTTGATGTTCCGTGTGTTGGTCTCTCCATATGAAGGTCAAGCTGGTGGCCCCGCTTCTAGGCCTGGCTTGGTGGAGGAGCGAGTTGCTTTCTTGCGCTCTCCACCGCACATAGCCAGGTACATCTGGCTCATCTGGTACCGTCCTGAGCCAGGTATCTAGTCTTCTCTTGAAGACTTCAACTTTGACCCCTGTAACGTTTCCGAGATCTTTTGGAAGCTGGTTAAAAAGTCTTGGCCCCCCTGACAACCAAGCTATTTTCCTTCAGTGTTGAGGAGGTCCCTTGTCAGACCTTTAATTTGAGAACATTACACATTCTGCCTTTCCTATTTTCCAGCGTTGTTTGAATGGTAATTGGGTTTAGTTTTAGGTTTGGTACCATTTTTTCGATCATTTTCCATATGTAGATTATGGTGTACCTCTCTCTTCTTTCCAGGGAGTACAGATTTAGTGTACGTAGTCTTTCTCAGTAGTTGAGTTCTTTGCAGCCATCAATCTTGGCTGTGAAATGTCTCTGCATTTCTTCTAATTTATTAATTTCTTCCTTTTTATATGGGGACGTCAAAACTGAGCACTATTCAAGTTTTGGTACGATCAGTGTTCTCAGCAGGGGAATCATTACTGTCGTGTCCCTCCTTTTGAACGTTCTTAGTTCCTGTCCCGCGACTCTTTTTGCTTTGTTTATTGCTATCCGATTTTGTGTCTCGAATTTGGCATCATCGGTCATTATTACCCCAAGTCGACCGCTTTCGTGCTTCTCTGAATTTCCTGTCTATCTGGAACATAATATGCAGTCTAAGTTCCTCATTTCTACCATATCTCAAGAGCTGAAATTTCTCGGTGTTAAATGTCATAGTGTTGTCTTCTGACCCTGTGTACATTTTGTTCGTGTCCCTCTGCAAGGCCTCCATTTCATTTGCATCGCCGATTTTTCTGCTGATCTTTGTATCGTCCGCAAAAGATGTTACTATACTGTTGCTGTTTACTCCGCTGTCTATGTCTGTTAGCATGATAATGAACAGGAGTGGGGCCAGTACTGTACCTTGTGGTACTGAGCTGCGTACTTCTGATTCTGATGATGATACACCTTGAATTTTGACGACCTGTAGACATTCTCTGAGGAAGTTGTAGATCCATTTTCCCACTTTGCCTGTTATTCCCATGTTTCATTGTATGTGCTATTATACCATGAGCGCATTTGTCAAAAGCTTTAGCAAAATCCGTGTATATGACATCATAGTTTTCATTGCCTTCAAGTGCATCTAGGATATTGTTATAATGCTCTATAAGTTATGATATATATATATATATATATGAAAATAACTACGAAGGAAAAAGGAAACACAGAATGGTGCTCAAGCGCTTTCGTCTAATGACATCTTCAGGAACACTGAAATAAATAACAAGTTCGAGACTATATATGTCACAAAAAAAAAATAGAAAAATAAAAATTGTAGGAGGAGCATACAAATTTATAAGGAAAAACTACCAGAGACGAAAGCGCTGGAGCACCATTCTATGTTTCCTTTTTCCTTCGTGGTTATTTTCATCATAAATATTATTCACGTGTTACTTTCGTGAATTATATATATATATATATATATATATATATATATATATATATTATATATATAATATATACAGTATATTATACCCAAACGCCTCTCCAACCGCAGTGAGGTTGCCTCAGGAACAGGCAGGAAGCGCCTCAATCGCTCACATTCATTCACTTCATCAGTTGTCATGACAATAATGCACCCGCCTCAGGGCAACATTATCCACAGCCCAGCCCCGCAGACTACTCCACGGTTTACCCAGACCGCTTCATACACACTAAGGCGACACATTGCCAGTCCGTCGTCCCCCATATACCACATCGCTCCACTTTTTTCTATCCAACGTGCGTCTTTCACCCTCACAGACGTCCAGGCCCCGCTGATCCAAAGCTTCCTTCACCCCCTCCTTCCATCTCCTCCTCGGTCTACCCCTTTCCTCCTCCGCCTCCGACACGTAAATCATCATTAGCACCCTCTCCTCACTCATCCTCTCCGTATGCCCAAACCATTTTAATACCCCCTCACCTGCTCTCTCCACAGGACTCCTTCGACTCTCACACCTCTCACGGATAAGTGTTTCTCACATGATCAATCCGCCTCACCCGACAGATCGTCCTCAAGTATTTCATTTCCAGTACATCCACCCTTTTCCTTTCCTTCGCATTCGCCACCCAAGCCTCACACCCATACAGTACTATTGGCACTACTATACCAATACCAACCCATTCGCCACAACTCTCATACTCCGAACCCCCTCTCTGCCCAAACATACCACATCTGCTTCCCTGTCTTCCGATACGTTCAATAGTCCTTCAAAATACGCACTCCATCTTGTCTTCACATCTTCTCTATCTGTCATCATTCCCCATCGACTCTTTTCACAGTCATGCTCATCTACCCTTTCATTTTCCTCACACTATTCACTTCTCTCCAAAACATCTTGTTCTCCCTGAAATTTTCTGACACCCTCATACCCCATCTCTCATTTGCTCTCTCTTTCAGCTCTCGCACTTTTCTCTTTACTTCCTGTCTCTTCCTCTTATGCTCTTCCCAATCACCCACACTTCTGCTCTGCAAGTACCGAGCATATACTTCCCTCTTTTGCTTCACCAACATTTCAGCCTCCACATTCCACCATTCACTACCCCGTCGTTTATGTCCAACCCCAACCATCCGTACACCACACACTTCAGCACAGCTTCACCAAATATCTCCCACTCCTCTTCCACACCCCTTGCTTCACTCTCTCCCACCCTGCACCATTCCTCATTCAGTCTCTCCTGATACATCCGTTCACAATCCTTTTTCCTCAGTTCACTCACTTTCACTACCTCTCTCACAGGCACACTACCCCCTCTTACTCCACGCCCACCACAAACCTTCGCTTTCGCCTCCACCAATCAAAAAAGCTGATGCTGAGGGCTCAAGACTATTGGAATTTGCAGATGATAATTTATTAAGTCAATGGGTTGACGGTCCTACAAGGGGTAATAGTAAACTAGATCTCATATTCACAAACGAAGATGACCTAGTCTCTAACCTGACTATTGGTGACACTTTGAATAACAGCGATCACAATTTGATTAGATTTGACCTCGGGGTTCTAATTAGTACTCGAGAAAAGACTCATAAAAGGTTGGCTTTCTCTAGAGCAAATTTTGAAAGTTTTCTAAGTAGTTTAGACACTCTTGAAGTTCTACTGTAACGAGTGAGGATGTCAATGTCACTGGAGCTCATATAGGAATCAGTTTATAATATTACAGAACACGTTTGCACCCACTAAAGTAGTTTCCTCCTTGTCAACCAAGACGCCGAAATGGTTTAACTGAAATTAGTAACATTATTACAGAAAGAAATAGAGCCTACAAACTACTTAAGTCACATTGCAACCTAAATAATTCAGAAAATTATGTATACTTACGTCGGACGGTTAAATCTTTAATTAGATCAGTTAAACATGATGAAGAAACTTTAGTTGCCTCATTCTGTAAAGTTAACTCTAGAGAGTTGTTTGCCCATGTTAATAGCAGGAAGCCAATTAAAAATTATGTAGGTCTCCTAAAAGATAGAAATGGCATATCGAAATTCAGTGATATAGGCCTAGATGTAACTAATCCGTTAAACGAGTTCTTTGTTACAGTCTTCACGGAAGAAGACTTTAACTGAAGTACCAAATTCCCAGTTACGAATGACGGTGACCATCCCTGAGAGACCATAAGTTTTACGAGAGATGAGGTACAGCAACTAATTGGCAAGAAAAGTATAAATCATCCGGTTCTGACTTATTTCTTCCAACGGTATTAAGAGAGGTTAATCACAGTATTGTTGATGATTTAGCATCTATATTCAAACAATCATTCGAATTAGGAAAGTTCCAACCAACTGGAAATTAGCAAATGTAACGCCACTCTTTGAAAATGGTGATAGGCAAAATCCTTGTAATTACCGCCCGATCATTTTAACATCAGTTGTTGGCAAGCTGTTGGAATCCATCCATTATTACAGAACGTATCGTGTATCACCTCGAATCAAACAATTTAATTTTTGATTCTCAACATGGATTAAGGCGACATATATCTTATCTAACAAACCTGTTAGAATTTTTCCATAATATGTATACTTTATACGACACAACTAGGGCAACAGATACAGTGTAGCTCGACTTTCAAAAAGCCTTTGACAAAGTCCCTTACGAGAGATTGATAACTAAAGTTAGAGGATCGGAATTACTGGGCTCTTTTCCAGTAGTTGATATACGATTTTCACAAATATATTATGTTTGTTTATACAACCATCCTCCCTGCCCCTGGTGTACGATTTCCCTGTGTGCATAACGTAATTATCGAACTAGTTTATATATTGTCCTCTTTCCTGTAAAATTTCGTTGGCTACTTTTCCAGTGTCAAGGTATTTTCTTCAACCTTTTTCCGTACTCGCCTCTGTCGGGGTGGGAGCGGAGGGTAGGGAGAGAACCTTATGCTTTTCTATCCAGTTTTCTACTACTGCTACAATAGTTAAAAACTGCGCTAGTTTAATAACAACAAGAACTTCCGTGAGTGGACCGAAAGGTCTTTGAGCCTTCCTCTCGTCCTTGTAACTCTCTCTCTCTCTCTCTCCCTCTCTCTCTCCCTCTCTCTCTCTCAAATTCCGTTATTTTCTTTTATTTCTCTTCAGTCTTTATCTCTTTAATGACAACTGCTTTTACCTTTTTCAATTTTTTCCATATATTTTTTTATTTCATCTACCTGTCAAAGGATTTCAGCCAATCAAAGCCCCTTAGACAGGTGAAGTTAATTGGTTGAACCTCGCGACCATGATTGGGGTCATATTGGGTCAACTTGTATGACGTCTACAAATGTGACTACAGTTGACGTGTTCAATTCCTTTACGCTTTGTTATCTTCAGTGTAATCTTATAAATAAGTTAGGTCATAAATCATAAGGCAAATCTTTCCAGTAACTTTATTATAATTAAATATATTTGTAAAATGTTTAACTTCCCCTCATTTTAGAGGTTTTAATCTTTAATCTATTTTCGAGTAAAGCTCTACATAAATGAGTTAACCATCCACGGTGAAATTCTCAAAAAGGTAAAAAAAAAAACGTCTTGTCTTACCTTTTTACTTATTCCCTTTACCCAAGTTGTTTATTTTCAGTTTGCTTTTGTTTTACGTTTTTGGAATTTCATTTATTTGTTTTTTCCCCTCTAATATTGAAGGTCATTTTAATGATTTTGTACTTCTTAATATACGGTTACTTTGAATGAGCATTCATGCTGCAGTGAGTCATCGTTATACTTCTATGATTATACATTTATGTATTTTAGTGGGAATATTAACTCGGAGCTGGTTTTCGGTTAAATATGATGCAAATTGCCAATTAAGGAATGCTTTTTTATTATTATTATTATTATTATTATTATTATTATTATTTCCCGTAGGCTTCGTCCAATAGCAAAATCGTCTGAAACGTGACTCGGGGGGCGACCTCTCACGTTCAACGTTCGCTCAGCGACGAAAAGTGCTTAAAAATAAATGGTTTCGTTGTATTTTTATTAAAGTTAAAAGTGAAAATCCTCAAAAGTTTTATAATTTAATTTACTAATTATATAATGCGGCACATTTATAATCTTAATTACGATCAATTAAAAAGTGTTTTACTGCGTTATAATTATCATTTACTAAATTTTGTTTGCAAACCATAAACAAACATGATTAAGTTCGGTGAACGTTGGTGTTGCTAGCGCATGCGCTGTCTTCCACGTTGTTGTCGTCGTCGTCGTTGTCAACTTTTAAAAATATTTAGTCTTTGCAGAATGGGAGACGACCCTTCTCCGCGTAGTTTATTCTGTACTGCATTGATCTTTACAGCTTCAAATTTCGTTTCGTGTTTAAGTGGTCAGCATCATTTTCATCCTTGTGTGTGAAGGATTTTTCCCTTGTCTGTCTGTACTCGTGCCTGCGCACAGCAATGTCAAAATGCCGGAGCATCATTTTCACTGCTTGTTTTTGTATTGAAACATCCCTTATATATATATATATATATATATATATATATATATATATATATATATTATTTTTTTTAATTAAAAAATAAAATGTTTTAAGACCGCCATTTTCCGTGTTGTGTAAACTTCAAAATTTGTGTGAAATATTTTGGAGTGAAGTTCAATTTTTCAGGATTGGAAAATACGAAAGACGAAATTCACTTTTCTTTTTTTCTTTTTTAAGTTATGAAATTAGTGCCATAAAATATTTAAACTTAAGGGGATAATAGCAGAGATTATGCTTTGCGTAATATATTCCTTTAGGGCGAGACTTCACCTTTAATTTGTTGGATACTTTCCGATTTACGAAAACCAAACACCATTTTTCTTTTAATTAAAGTCAACGGAACTGGTTTATATATATATATATATATATATATATATATATATATATATATATATATATATATATATATATATATATATATATATATATATATATATATAATTTAGTGGTGGACCGGATGTCAGTTTTTCAACATCTGCGGATCTTTAATTTCAATATCCGCGGATGCGGATATTTAGTTATCAATATAATATAGAATTATGAATATATGACATAATTTTTCAAATTTCTTGATATTACTATTATAGCAGGCAATGCATTAGAATTAATATTAATATTAATGTTTTCATTATGATAAAAATAATAACTTTCTCAAGAGTTTCAGCCACAGAAAATTCAATGAAACAAGTTTCATTCAATGTTCTGTGTTATCAGGTATTTATATTTTGAGGTTTATATATTTGTTTGTTCATTAATAATTAATACGTTACATGAAATGTGCATGACTGGGCCTTATAAGCTAATTTAATTGTGAATTGCATAATTTATTAGAGGTAATATCCGCAAACATCCGCAGTCAGAAGTGCGGATGTTAAAAATGATGCGGATATCCGGTCCACCACTAATATATATATATAGAGAGAGAGAGAGAGAGAGTCCCAAAAGTTATGCTCGGTTAAAGTTTAAAAATTTGTAACTTAATCACTATCAAAAATAGAGTAACCAATTAAACCTTATTTTAAAGCTTGAAGTTTCCTCTTTCGAGTGGTATACGCGACATTTCACCACACTTTGATATCTCTAATTTAGCAAATAATTACGCCAAAAAGCCGCAATAAAAAAAACCGGTGACACGCCCGCAGAAGACGCGAGATCGTACTTACCACCAAAAAACGTAAATAGGTGATATTCCAATACCTCGTCAGGAAAACACGTTTACAGAATTTTTTTTTGAAAAAACTGAGTGGTGTAAAGTAAGGAACCTTTAAGAACAACAGAATTGTTTCGACAGAAAACTCCGAATGAAGTGGATTCTAATTTTTTGTTGAAGTTATGGTACATGGCAATTACCAGGTTTTGGAGAAGCAACATCCAAAATTCTGTGGAACACACCTTGAATTGTCCACTCTGGCAAACCTTAGTAAGACACGGGCCACTTGCCAAGGTCACTGACCGATTTTTTTTCTCCCTGCACCCCTTGACCTCTCGTACGTAAGGCAAGAAACTAAAGCGTATGAACGCGAGCATACCCTCGCATCCCAGAGGTTATAGTGAACCGTTCCAGCATTTGCTCTGGGTCTAGACATTCAAGAGTTTCATTTTAAACTCGTAAAATTACGTCTTTCCTCTCGTAGTGAGTACATTGCACGCTTTCTTGTCTCCTACCGGCGTTTCCCAGATGTTTAATCGTGACCTACCTCGTCGTGATTGTTTGCTAAAATAAGAGCTATATTAAATTGTAAAATGTCCTGTACATCACTCGAAAGAGAAAATTTTAAGTTTTCAAATAAGATTTTTGTTGCTGTAGGTCTAGTTTTCATTAAAATATGGTTTTAAAAAAATTCGACATTCGTAACTTTAGAAAGAAGATATATATATATATATATATATATAATGGGTACCCTGGGTAGCCTAGTGGTTAAGACGCTGGGTTGCTGGTGGGGCGTGATTCGAATTCTAAACTGTTGGTCTAAGGTGGAGTAACAAGCTTGACCTTCGTCAGAATGAACAATTGAAAACCAAAACCGAACGAACCAAGATATATATTACATGAATTAAAGAATTCGGTAGCTTCGAACTTGTCTTCAAAACAAAAACTAAATGAATTCGACCTTTAAGTTGTGACTCACAGAAGTTTTACAAAGTTTAAGAAAACTTTTAATTTCATATTTTGAAGAAATATTGGATCACCTGAAGATCAGGGCCCCCAGCCTTCTTTAGTTAGCCTTGTAAGGCTAACTAACGAAAACATCACGACCTAAAACTAACGAAAATATCACGACCTAAAACTAACGAAAATATCACGACCTAACCTAACCAATCGTTAAGTCAACTGTACGCCCTTGACGACTGGTTAGGTTGGGTCGTGATATTTTCGTTAGTTAGCCTTATAAAGCTAACTAAAGAAGGCTGGGGGCCCTGATCTTCGGGTGATCCGAAATATTTATTAATAAATTTTGTGATATTTAAACTAAACGTTCATCTATCAATATATATTTATTTTATTTTAAAATGTTAAAATTTGAAGTTACATTTTGATACGTAACACGCTCTTCTTTCTGATATTCTACGATGTGTAACTTTTTCTAAATACGTTCACAGTGTAGGTTTGGGTAGTATAGATGAAGGAGTAAACGCTTTTTGCGTTCAAATGATGTATATAACCGTTGTTTTACAGTTTGTAATAAACGTAAAAAAATATAAAGTTATACGGAGAAAAAGAGTCTATAGTCAAAATAAGTATAAATTAACACAGTGTCAAATAGTTAATCCAGCCATAGTGTATGTTTAATCCTACTAACCACTAGGGTGGCCAGACGTCCGCCTTTGAGCACGCTGTCCTTAGGGTGGCCATTTCCAAAAAGGATGACACTGCGTATGTGGCCGTACGTTAACATATATACAGGGTGTCCCATAAGTCGGGCATCATAGGATAAATTCATATTTTTCTATTTCTACAAACCATAATTCATATTTTTCTCTTTCTACAGGCCATAATGTCTGTGAGCAAGGAAGAACGAATCCAGATAATTCTACTCGTAGGAAATCGGAGTCAGAGAGAGGCCGCTGCTGAATTTAACAGACTGCATCCAGACCGCGAGCCAATAACACAGAGTTGTGTTAGCAGACTTGTTGCAAAGTTTAAGGAAACAGGATCCATAGAAGATAAACCACGCAGTGGACCTTCAAGGAGGTTCACTGACGATGATACAGCGACTGCTATCATGGCTCATTTTAACAGAAGTCCCAATAAGTCTTTTCGGCGATTGTCCGCCGAGACAGGAGTGTCGAAAAGTAGCATCCATCGCATTCTTCAGGCTCACAAATGGCATCCATATAAACTTCAGATCCTACAGAAATTAAGCGAAGATGATCCCGACCGGCGGATGGAATTTTGTGAATGGGCTACGGAACAATAAAATAAAAGCTTTTGTTTTGCCTGTTTTTATTATTTTTCCTATGATGCAGGACTTATGGGACACCCTGTATATAATATATCTACTGTATGTTAACGTACGGCCACATACGCAGTGTCCTCCTTTTTAAATGGCCACCCTACTAACCACGTTTATTGTTTTGATAAAAAATTTGGAAGTTTACGTAACCACAGAAGAGTTGGATTAATTGTAGTATTGTTCGATTAACTACTTGGTATTTTCTGCTGATAGTTAACTATACTGTATATTTAGTTGTTTTAACTAGACAATTTTTCTCCTTGTACCTTTAATTAAACGTTTAGGGCTAAGTCGTGGACACGTAGTAATACCGCTTCTCGTAGTATCAACGAAGTTAGCGACATTGCACCTTGGGAGTATCGTTGGAATGGGAACCTGAACTCAAGATGATGTAACGAACCGTGATTCAGTTTCCACCTTAAGATGTGGGCGCCCTCTGTCATATGAGCTCTTTGGAACTGTTAGTCCGGAGGCAAAAATCATGCGATTAACCTTTCAATGAACTATTTGATCGTCAAATTTTATTCCTATAGATATCTTGTATCTTGAATGTGACCTTATTTTAACTACGCTATTCTTTAAAATACATTGTTTTATATACGAGGTATCTAGAAAATAGTATTAGACTTTTAAGGTTATGTCGCTTAAAATATATGTTAATTAATTCATTTTCTTCTTTACTATTTCGCAACTGGTTTCAAATTAATCACGTGATTTGCTTCAAATACCAGTTATTGTATAAATGCAAATGAATTATCACATTTCACAGCATAGATTGTATTGTTTATAATATTTCGTCTTGTTCACTTGCTCACTCATAATAGCCTATATATTATATATATATATAAATATATATAATACAGTATATGTATATAGTATAAATACATTTTCAATTTAAATTTAGTCTGCAATAATCTGGATTAATCTGTAAATACAATTAACGTTTTAATGAAGAAATTAATCTGTTAAACTTGTATAATTGAGGAAGAGTTAGGCCACGCTTTATGGAACTGAATCAAAGCTTATTAAACTTGGCGTAATGCCTACAAATTCAAACCTTTTAACGGATAGCAAAAACGTCATGAATCATTCGTATCAAGCAAAAAGCTTTTCCGGATATTATCCTCTTCGTTTGGCGCAATTATAATTTTGGACGTAGCTGAATATTGCATTTAGACTCCGCTGTTTGACATCGACGAAGGAAATGTCTAAATTTCAAAATGGCCGCCTGCCAGCAAGAAACGATATGATTCCGAATTTCAAGCAAGAAATTATATTATCCCAAATTTAGTCTAAGCGAAGACATTAAGATATTAAAAACTAGAATGAATGAACCAGACGCTGTATACGATTAGCCATCTTCCATACACGAGAGAGTTTGTGTATAAATTGAGTTCTGCTTGACGCCCCCATTCGATTCCAGGCTGTAAATGCGGATGGCGGAAAAGATACGTTCATTTTACTAATGAAGGTTATGAAAGAGTCAATATATATATATATATATATATATATATATATATATATATATAAAGAGAGAAAGAGAGAGCTTTGCCAGAATAAATTAAGTATCTTGTATCTTATGCTTCAGCCGCAGCCGAAATAGAAAAATCCGTTGAATATGTAGTAGCTTTTCCTCAAACTCAATTCACCTCCTACACCAAACCCACTGTCAGTGGGCTATGAACAAACAAGATTCCTGCAATGTTTCACGTTTCCCCATACCATTGGATGTGCATTTGATTAAGCTAAACTCGCTCGAGAAGAGAAGAAACCGTTCACATGCCACTGAACTGCGTTCATTTCCTTTGTTAATGTTCATTATTGCTTTGCATTGGCGACTGTAAGGAAGCGTCTTCGTCTACCCACACGTTCATTGTAGTCTAACTTATGTAGAAGCATTGAACCGTTCATTATGAAAACACTGACATTATTTGCAATGCCTATATATGACTCGTATCTGGATGGGACACTTCATCTGCCGAGTAAAAGCCCCGTGTATTTGTTCCGAAACTATTGATGGCCGCCTAGTCTATGGTTAGCTTTTTGCTCATTTGTTTGACAAGTTTGTGACCGTTTTATGAGAGTTCCATTTGTAAAGATAACATTTTGAGCTAACTACACCCCACTTTAACCACAGTCTGATTGTCCAGTCGTGTACTCATGGATGAATAGCGTATATCAGGAGCACCAATTGTACGAGATATTTTTAACAATCTCTTGAATTATTTTACTGGTTTTTGGGGGGGGGGGGTAAACACGCTCTTACACGTTAAGAGCTGTTCCAATAATGTAATTTTTCTGGGTTTCCGTTTCATTGAAGGAAGTTTTTATTATTCCGTGTTTTGTGTTTTGTTGAATTTCCTGTTTGTTGATGCTTTATAACTTTCATAAACGAATGATCATAAGAGTCAGTTGCTAATTTCAAACACTTATATTCAAAGTAATAACAATAATGCTTCCCCGAGAGATCTATCTATCTATCTATCTATCTATCTATCTATCTATCTATCTATCTGTAATATATATTATTTGAACAACAAAAACGTGGTAAAATTCAATGACACTTTGTAAACCCAACCGAATTTAAATGTACATATCAAACTTAATCCAATATGACACAGCTATCCTATCCTAATCTAACTCACGGAAACGTGTCGATGTATTTGACCTGACTTCTCCATGGTTTGGATATAAGTTCCCACGTATGTTAACTTCTGTAATAGAAAGTAATGCATTTTTAACGCTTAATTGATAAAGTTTACGCTGTTCTGAAGAAACTCAAAGGCAAAGATGTTTACGTAACAAATTTAAAAAGAGCAATATAGAATAATTTATTGAGGAGGGACTTCACTTCAAAACAACTTCAAGTAAATTGTAAAGTGTAAATTTAGGTTAAATTTGAAGATCGTAAATCATTTTGAGGTGTAAATTAATGAAAATAAGGAATCAGTTATTTTGTTAAATTAAACCGTTATATGAGAGTGAAAATAGTTAGTATCTCGTGAGCATACCAAAGACTTCTCTTATTTCACCCGAAGTAACTCTCCTTTATTCCATTCTAACAAACTGAGTGAATCAGTTCTGGAAGTCTGCACGAATATTTTCAATGGTTTTGCCATCAAGTGGTCGCTCATGGATCCAGGTACTACTAGCCAATACGCATTGTTGAATCGTATAGTTGCTGCTATTACGCATTTCAAATGGGTTTGAAAGTAAAACGAAACTCAGTTAGTATTTTGCTGGGGTGACAAGACAGTGTGGACACCCTGTATGAAAGAAGATGGCTCGTTTGGAAATATCGGTGAGAGTTTGAGTTTTAAACTTCTTCGTGAATTTCGAACTCAGAAATTTAATCAATTCATCCCGTGTTTTTCATAGTTACTTACAGACACTTCTTTAGATTGAATTATAAACAAGATGTTTAAATTTGAAGTACAAATTATTAATTAGTGAAGAAGCGTTTGCAGAATGAATGTTTAATTAAAATCTACTTTTAGACCAAAGACTCGGCAAAATATGACGCAGTCAACAACTGACGTTCGTATGATGAGTTTTTTTTTTATCAAAACCGTTCATCTCGTCTCTGATTTCAGAGTTAAAATAAAAGTCAAATTACACCTTTTCTCACAAGTGGGACTGAACCTCGACTTCTGTCAGATCAACCAAACTCCGCTGCTGCCTCTTACTCGTACTAGTTCACGCAAGTAGCGTCCATTGACCACTGCTTCTCTGGTCAAACTTGCAAGACTACAACATATACACACACACACACACACACGTACAATATATATATATATATAGTTGGAAAGAGTACATTGTAGATTCGTGGTCGACAGCCATTATGTAAATTTTGTCTCAGCTTTTTATACAAGAGGATTTTTGGAATCATAAAACGAATCTCGCGGAATACAAAAAACTTATTTAGGCTCAAATCTGCACTCATTTTGCCCGTTTTTCATTTTACAAAATGGACCATATAAGAAATATAATAGAAGATAGGGAACACACACACACACACACACACACATATATATATATATATATATATATATATATATATATATATATATATATATATATATATATATATATATATATACTGTACATGCCGTCAGCGCACTTTTAAAGTGGGAATTTAAGAAGATAGTTATTGAGAGGAAGGTATTGTGATGGAAGGAGAGCGCGTAAATGGATATAAAAGATAAATAAATTCTCTTGATAACGTGGTTCGAACCCGCTTCTCTGTTGACAGAAATTCACGCACTACGAACGCCTTAAGCCACTAGGTTATCCAAGCTCTAATCCAAACGCTTTCACACCGATTCACGAGAGGCAAACTCTGAACGGAACAAATCCTTGCAAACATTATCCAGTATGGATTTAAGGATTTGTCGTTAGAACGGGAGGCTTCCACGCCAGAAACGTGGCTTCGATGATCGTTCAAATCAAATTTACACAGTTTTCTCAATACTGTTCACACACACACACACACACGTGTGTGTGTGTGTGAACAGTATTGAGAAAACTGTGTAAATTTGATTTGAACGATCATCGAAGCCACGATATATATATATATATATATATATATATATATATTATATATATATATATATATATATCTTGGTTGAGCTTGGTTTTGTTATTCTGACGAAGGTCAAGCTTGTTGCTCCACCTTACAGTAAGTAGACTTACAGCTTAACGTGGTGGAATCCGAGCCACGACCCACCAGGGGTGGTCATAAATCACGAAGTCCTCGCCCGGACTCGATCTCACAACTTTCCCATCATTGTCTTAACCATTAGTCTACCCAGTCTACTCATTTATCTACCAACCAATTTTTATTGTATGGAAGGATAAATAGCTGGGTTTGCTGCGCGCCGACTACCGTCACCAGGAATCGAACCCGGGGCTGGTGGATTTATAGTCAGCGAGTGATGGTGACAATGCTACCATAAAAATGGTATAATGTCTGTGACGAGTCACGTGATCCATATTATCACTGGTTCTTCTTGTAAATTTGAGACCATTTATTAGAATAAAAGTTTGAGGAAGGAAAGAAAAAAAACAATACATTTGCCGTGAATAAATCGCCAGTTGTGTTTATGGTCATTTCTGCGACAAGAAATTTACTGTATTGTGTTCCCACTATTTGGAAACATTGTGTGTATATATTTTATTTATATTGGATAAGGAAGCATTTCTCTCTGCTTTTCAAGGCAGTCTTGGTGTGTGTGTGTGTGTGTGTGTGTGTGTGTGTGTGTGTGTGTGTAAAAGAGTGAGAGAGAGAGGGGGAGGGGGAATTTGAAACCATTTCATAAGGGTTTAAAGAAAATTTATTTCAATATTTTCAAGAAAGAGAAAATGAGAAACTGTCAATCTATCTTTATCTATTTGTCTATTTTTATCTGTTTTATCTATTTGTCTATTTTTATCTGTTTATATATAATATACATTGAAACAAAATTATATAAAAATTATAATTTTAAACAGTCGTCTTATATATACGTGTATTATTCACAGCATCACTGATATAATTTGCATTTAAAACTCTTTTACATTCAAATTACAGACAGATAGACAGAGACAGACAGACAAACACAGAAAAGAAGGGCTTGGAAACGCTTATTAAACGAGTCCTTTAAAAACGAAATTCAAACTTTTTCTCTAATTAGCAAAAAAATCTGTCTCTACTTTTGATTTTCTCTTTTCAAAGACTTTCTTTGATAATTTCCTTCATTTTCCTCTTAACTGTAGTAAAATTAAGTGGAACTGTGAATTATAAAAAAGAGTCTCATATTTAATCTGGAAACTACATTTTATTCACTAAATTAAGTTACGACAAAAGTCCCCAACGAACCTATGTCGAAGAACGATAAAAGAAATTGAAAGAAAAATATTATAAGTCAGAAGTTGGCGCTTTTTTTTTCTCTAAACTTCAATATTACGATAGTCGTTCATGCAACACATACTACGAGTTATATATATATATATATATATATATAGTATAAAGTGTTTGAAATGTGATGAGTGTTAATATGGGAGAGTTTTTTGTCTATTTTTTCCCCTCAATTCATTTTTGTTCGAAATGAGAGCATACGAGAATAAGATTTCAGACGATTCGAAGTAATGTATATATACAGTATACGCTATATGCTATATATGTTATATATAGTATATGATATATATTTCCCAGTTTCAAAGTTCACTCGTATATAGCTTGTATACTTTTTTGTTTATACTTCATACGAATTGGCTATAGAGAGAAGCTTATACAAATCGATGTATACATCGAATATTGTATATTCGATGTATACAGTAAGTGTATTTCGGTAGTTTATGAAACTAAAATATTCAGTTTCGGTAATTGGTTTGGAGAGATTGAAAACGCTTTGTGAGGATTCTCAAAAACTGACTTATTTTTGGTTCGTCTCATAAAAGTCTGTTGATGACTTTAATTTCACAAACACATTTTTCTCTGTCCGTTGATGAGTTGACTGTATGCGGGCGAATTCCAAAACAGAAAACTACGTACGAGCGTACTAGGACATTTTAAAATTGTTTTTTTTATAATGACGCCTTCTAGAAAGAGGAAGAGCGAATAGATAGAGAGGTTGATGGATAAATAGATAAAGAAAAGATAAATAATTAAGGGAAAAAATATGTCTTTATTTTGCGTCTTCATAACTCATTCATCCGCGGTTTCTTTTCGATCAATAATAATGGATGACAAAAGAATGATGCGGATGTAATTCGAAAGTGACACCTCGTGTGTGATACACTTTCTGACCCACACTCACGCAACATATCAAATTTTAACTGACAACCGCGCGAACACCCCCTCCATTCCGCCGTCCTAATTGAGCGATAGATTATTATTCAAGCGTCATAATGGCGTCCACCGTTTCTCGACACACCGATCCATCGACCGTAACAGATGAACAGTTGTGGAGGAAAGTTCGTCGGCGTTCTTATATGACTATGTGTCATGTGTGTATATATATATATACACATATATATATATATACAGGGTGATCCGTTTGGGTATCGATAAAATAAAATTGATGTGAAATGGAAACAGTAACATTGTATAGTTTAATATTTGGCAAACAATGCCCACAAAGATGGTAGATTGTGACAAACCTAATTAGTCTTCAACATGACCCCCCCTTCTGGACACGACAGAGGTCATAACGAGAGGCTAATTCTTACGACCACCTCCATGTGGTTTAGTGATAGACCGCGTTTCTTCAAATGTGCGGTACCACTGCACTATGGAGTCGTATTTAGTAGCTTTCCGAACACCATACACACGGCGAATTCACGCTGTACCACTGTCACACTCTCAAACTTAGCAAACCAAATGACACACTTCGCAAGTTGTGCATTCGCCGCCATCTTCGAAACTAGCATATGTCTCATAAGTCTGACAGTAGATGGCGCTCGTACGTCTGGCAGCGGATGGCATAGCCTATTACAAACTCCCACATTTTATGACCACACATGCAACAGATGACCGCTGTATCACATCTCGGTAGATTCTCACAGCGTTTTTATTTTATCCATACCCAAACGGATCACCCTGTGTGTGTATATATATATATATATATATATATAGTGCGAGTGTTTATGAAAGCTTTACTATATATAAACTGTACGTTATAACGCCTTATGTAAAATGTGAAGAGTAATCTGCTTTCAGCAAGTTTGTTAAATACGTGGGAAGAAGTAACTGGGTGGTTTCCCTGTACCTTTCTCAGTAGGTAAAAACGTGTAGTAACTTTAGCCCAACAGAAATTGGTACGCCGACTGCACCAGGATTTGAACCCAGGGCCAGTTAATTCGTAGCCAGCGAGGCTACACTCGGAAAACAATATTATTGAATTGACAAAGAAATTTGTACCTTTTGCAAAAGTGGCATGGTTAGATCTAAACTGACAAAACCATATTTGTCAATTCTTTAACAAATGCTTTTCTATTAATATAAGACTCAAGGTTTTGTTAGACTGACATTTCCTACCAGCAAAGTTTATAATGTCTTCATTTAAAATTAATTGTTTACCTGATTAACAAAACGAGGCTTGTTAAAAATATGGTTTATATTATTGAATGAGTGGCGGCCATCTATTGGAGAAAATTTAAGTTATAGTCCACTTTAGTTCATTTTCAGTAACAGAGCGTAATTACAGGAAAGTTTATTTTGTGTCAATCCAGAACAACATATTGCAGAGCAATATAAGTTTTAACATTAAATATATAAGAAACAAATTTACCTTAACCTTTGTAGGGTTCGAACCTTTGCACAAAATACACAAACGTTTAGAGCTACCGTGTTATCCATTCGGCTATGAGACATTGAAATTACAAAAAAGGCAGCGTTTTGTATACTCTTTCGCATTTTTTTCGTATTTACCTTAATTATCCACTAAAATGGAATATAATTTAAATTTTCTCCAACAGATGACGTCACTCATTTAATAACACGTATATATATATATATATTCCATACCTTATGAACCTTATGCTGTTTCGTGCGTTGGTCTCTCTTCACACGGTCAAGCTGGTGGCCCCGCCTCTAGGTCTGGCCTGGTGGAGGAGCGAGTTGCTTTCTTGCGCTCTCCACCGTACATAGCCAGGCACGCCCGGCTCATCTGGTACTGTCCTGAGCCAGGCATCGTCTTTTCTTGAAGACTTCAACTTTGACCCCCGTTACGTTTCTGAGGTCCTTAGGAAGCTGGTCGAAAAGTTTTGGCCCTCTGACAACCAAGCTATTTTCGTTCAGGGTTGAGGAGGTCCCTTGTCGGGCCTTTAATTTGGGAACACTACACATTCTGCCTTTCCTATTTTCCAGTGTTGTTTGAATGGTAATTGGGTTTAGTTTTAGGTTTGGTACCAGTTTTTCGATCATTTTCCATATGTAGATTATGATGTACCTCTCTCTTCTTCTTTCCAGGAGTACAGATTTAGTTTACGTAGTCTTTCCCAGTAGTTGAGTTCTTTGCAGCCATCAATCTTGCTGTGAAATGCCTTTGCGTTTCTTCTAGTTTATTAGTTTCTTCCTTTTTATATGGGGACGTCAAAACTGAGCAGTATTCAAGTTTTGGTATAATCAGTGTTTTTAGCAGGGGAATCATTACTGTCCTGTCCCTTCTCTTGAACGTTCTTACCGTGCAGAGCTGGGCACTTGCGGTTTTTTTTGCGGTACTGCGGTACTACCGTGTTGGTCGGTACCGCGGAAAGTACCGCGGGAAAATTTGAATGCGGTAGCGGTACTGCTGTACTTTCAGCGATCCTTTGCGGTACTGCGTTATGCGGTACCGGTTTGGTAGTGCGGTAGTAGTACCGCAGTACCGCAGTACCGCAAAAAAACGCGCAAAAAAACGCAAGTGCCCAGCTCTGGAACTTCTTAGTACCTGTCCGGCGACTCTTTTTGCTTTATTTATCGCTATCTGATTTTGTGTTTCGAATTTCGCATCATCTGTCATTATTATCCCGACATCAATCGCTTTCGTGCTTCTCTGAATTTCCTATCTGGAGCATAATATGCAGTCTGTTTAAGTTCTTCTTTTCTACCATATCTCAAGAGCTGAAATTTCTCGGCGTTGAATGACATGTTGTCTTCTGACCATTTGTATATTTGGTTCGTGTCCCTCTGCAAGGCCTCCACGTCATGTACTCGCTGATTTTTCTGCTGATCTTTGTATCGTCTGCAAAGGATGTTACTATACTGTTGCTGTTTACTCCGCTGTCTATGTCTGTTAACATGATAATGAACAGGAGTGGGGCCAGTACTGTCCCTTGTGTACTGAGCTGCGTACTTCCGATTCTGATGATGATATACCTTGAATTTTGACGACCTGCAGACGATCTCTAAGGAAGTTGTAGATCCATTTTCCCACTTTGCCTGTTATTCCCATATATTTAATTTTATGTGCTATTATACCATGGTCACATTTATCGAAAGCTTTAGCAAAATCTGTGTATATAACATCGTAGTTGTCATTGCCTTCCAATGCATCTAGGATATTGTTGTCAGAGCTGGGCAATAAATACATTGAATGTATTTAAATACTAAATACTAAATACATGGGAGAAATGTATTTAAATACTAAATACTAAATACATTTTACGAATGTATTTAGATACTAAATACAAATACATCAATTGTATTTAAATACATTTGTAAATACATTTTAAATACATACAAATTTTAACATATGCATTCACTAATTCATGTTTTGATAAATTTCTACTTTAGGGGACACGGTGAATTTCGAAATAAATACACCACTCGATAGATCAGACGATTTTAAAAGCTTTTTCATCAATGAATTTTCCATCGCAAATTGGATTGATTGCAACGAGTTAGTTACACAGGCCCATTTAAGGCAGGGCCGTTTTGATGTCTGAAAAACACTTACCTTCAGATGAGTGTACAGATTCGTTGTAGCATTGCTTGCAGCAGAGACTTCGTGTTTACACAGCAAGCAGGTGCACTTTACCTTATTACCGTCTTTAGATTTAATTTTAAAGTATTTTCCATCAAACAGAGGTGCACTAAATTGTTATCTGCAGATATATCACTGTTTGATTCACCGGATTTGCTTGTTGAAGCCATGACACGCACACGATAAAGAAATCAACCGCTTTCGACTAAGAGTGGCACACAACTGATTGAACTGACACGTTGAAACATGAACCATGCTGTACTACACTGTCGACGCGTCGTACTGTGCTAGTACAGAACGTGTATTAAACCAGTAAAAGTATTTACATTTTTATATTTTGAGTTTTAAATACATTGTATTTAAATACTCATTAAAGTATTTAAATACTATATTTAAATACATGAAAAAATGTATTTATAAATACAGGTCTAAATACACAAATGTATTTAAATACGTATTTAAATACAAATGTATTTAAATACTGCCCAGCTCTGATTGTTGTAGTGTTCTATTAGTTGTGATAGGCATGATCTACCTGATCGGAATCCATGCTGATTTTCGTTGAATCTTTCCCGTGTCTCCAGAAAATCATAAATTTTCTCTCTAACTATTCTTTCAAATACTTTGGTGAGGTGGGACGTCAATGACACTGGTCTATAGTTCTTTGCTTGAGATCTGTCCCCTCCTTTATATATAGGGACAATGTTTGCTCTTTTCAAGATGCTCGGTATTTCCCAGTGTCTAGGGATCTTCTCCATATCCAGTATAAAGGTGTAGCTATTTCATTTTTACAGTTTTTAATCAATAATGCGTTCCAATTGTCCGGATCTGCAGCTGAATGTGGTTTCATTTGTCCTATAGCTCTCGCTACATCTTTTGGTGTAAAATCAAAGTCTGTTATATACTCTCCTTGCAATTCCTCTTCAAAGAATGCATTTATGTCAGGTATCGCTTTGTCACTTTTTGGGGTACTGAAAACTGATTCATATTGAGCTCTCAATGTATCAGATATTTCTTTTGGATCGTCGGTTAGTTCATTATTTCTCGTCCTTAAAGGCCCAATAGCGGCGCGCGTTTTTGTTTTCCTTTTTGCATAGCTCTAGAAGTATTTTGGATTTTCCTTTATTGCTTCTACCGCCTTTTCCTCTTCCCTCTCTGTATGGTCCTTAATCAGGGCTTGTATTTCCCTATCGATACCCTCCAGTTTTTCTTTTATTGCTTTCCTGTCATTATCTCCGCAGTTACCTAACTTCGCCTCCACTCTCTTTCTTTTGCGGAATAGTCTTCTCTTTTGCCTCTCTAGCTAGCTCCTCTTTCCTTTTGGCTGTGATTTCGGAGCATATTTTTCTAAAATTC
The DNA here is from genome assembly GCA_023014485.1 of Bathynomus jamesi. Lineage (NCBI taxonomy): Eukaryota > Metazoa > Arthropoda > Malacostraca > Isopoda > Cirolanidae > Bathynomus > Bathynomus jamesi. The sequence continues at coordinate 923,836 of JAJOZX010000665.1, read as the reverse complement.
TCAGCGTTTTTTACTCCAAGGTTGTTAGCATTTCTTCAGTTGTTTTATTCTCGAAAATTGTTCTCCATTCTATTTGGGCCATGTGCGATCTGATTGCTTCCCAATTTATAGTATTCGAGTTTAAGTTAAAGGCTCCGAATTTACTTCTTTCCACAATATGTGTATTGTCTTTTAATGCTGTCGGCATATTTGTTGATATCTCGATTAAGTTGTGGTCTGAGATAATGTTTGGGGTTATTTTTATATCAGCAATCAAGTTCGTGTTATTCGTGAATACCAGATCCAGGCAGTTATTTTTTCTGGTATTTTCTGTTATCTCCTGTGTCAGCATAAACTCATTTGTGAGAGCCATCAACATTTTTGCTTGCTCCTGGTCTTCTCTTGTGCCCCCCTTGTCCTGGTGAATATATATTATATATATATATATATATATATATATATATATATATATATATAATATATATATATATATATATATATTCCTATCCACCTTTTTGTATTTTATAAATGGGAAGTTAAAGTCTCCGCAGATCATTATGTTGGGGGATGGAGGGTTTATGGCCTTTATTAGCTTTCTGATGTCATCAATGGCCTCCGAGAATTTTCGGTTGGGGTGCTTGGAGGTCTATAGATGACTATTACTATCAAGTTTAGTTTTTCTATTTTCACTGCTAGGAGTTCCACATAGCTGTTTGATTTACTTATTATCGTCTCTGTCATATGACCTTCCTGTACATATATAGCACAGCCACCTTTCCGTCTCGTCGTTCTCTCCGCTCTTAGTAAGTTGAAGCCCTCTATATTTATCTCTTTCTTATCAATACAATGTTCGCAGTTTTCACAATTTCCTTGGCAATCTTTAAGATGAGTTTCTGTGAGGCATGCGATGTCCGCCCTTGTTTCGTCCATAAATCCTTTCAGGTACGAAACCTTATTGAGTGATTGGTTTGGTCTTATTCCTTGAATATTAGCCAGGACAATTTTTATGTTTTCTGTTTTTCGTTGCCCCTTGTGCATTTCAAGTTCGTTTTCCTTCGATATCGCTTGATTCGTTGCCCTATGATCCTCCGAAAGAGATCCGTCTCCGCCTACTTGTAGTTGTAGCTTCTTGCCCGGTAGCGATTTGGCTCGGGGGTTTCCAGCTGTGTCAACTGCATGTGGATGATATTTAGCATCCGTCAGGTGTCTGCGATGTTGAAATTTTTTTCTTATATATATATATATATATATATATACAGTAGCCTATGTATTCCGAATCCATGCGTTACAAGTTCTTTAAATCGGCCATAGATGTAGGTTACCTGACGTTTACTTTTAGAGATTTAGCTGGTTAGGGCCTAGAATAATTCTTACGCAGCTGAACTGTAAAGGATTAACAGCATTACAGTTATACACCCTTAATTTCCTTAAAGCAGTTAATGCATGCATAATAACACAAACCACCATACGAAAGACGCGTTGTGTTATATCATGAATGCCTAAACTGCGCATGCGCTAATCAGAGAAAAATTACAAACATTTCGAGTATTTGGCGATATCATACAGGGTGTTTCAGGTCGACCCTAGAAATAAACACAAAGGAATATTACAGAATTACTATGACATACTTCAAATACCAAATACAAACTGCAAATTCCGCCAATTTCCATATTTCTAGGGTCGACCTGAAACAACCTGTATTCATCATAGCAAAAATGAAGGAAACTTTAGATACAAAAATGTGGCAACATAAATTGATGGGACCTAATGTTTTGTCACGTTCGAATTTTGTAGAAATTTTTCACTGAATATATTCTACAGGGTGTCCCATAAGTCCGGCATCATAAGAGAAATTAATATTTTCCTATTTCTACAAACCATAATTCATATTTTTCTCTTTCTACAGGCCATAATGTCTGTGAGCAAGGAAGAACGAATCCAGATAATTCTACTCATAGGAAATCGGAGTCAAAGAGACTTTGCAACAAGTCTGATAACACAACTCTGTGTTATTGGCTCGCGGTCTGGATGCAGTCTGTTAAATTCAGCAGCGGCCTCTCTTTGACTCCGATTTCCTATGAGTAGAATTATCTGGATTCGTTCTTCCTTGCTCACACACATTATGGCCAGTAGAAAGAGAAAAATATGAATTATGGTTTGTAGAAATAGAAAAATATTAATTTCTCTTATGATGCCGGACTTATGGGACACCCTGTATATTCTATTATTAACAGGAAGCATTTGTGCGGAATAAATGACTTAAAAGTTAACAATGCATGCCATTGCAGGTAAACCACACAATGATATTGTTTGCGTGTAAATGGTGAGCATTTTATATTTAACATAAAATGATGGATCACCTGAAGATCAAGGGCCCCCATGTATTCTTGTTTTTTGCTTTACAGTACCAAATATAATGATAAATTAAATTGAATGGCCCGGTTAGGTCAACTGTACGCCCTTGACAATTGGTTAGGTTAAGTCGTTATATTTTCGTTAGTTTTAACGAAGATTCATTTGGTAATTGAGGCTGGGGGCCCTGATCTTCAGGTGATCCAAAATGACTATTAAATGTTGTTTTTACATACCTATTTTATGTACATATTAAGGTTTTTGCTTATTAAGTACAATTAGTATCGCCCCACCCCAAATATATATATATATATATATATATATATATATATATATATATATATTAATATTTCCTGTAAATCTAAGTTTAAACGGAGCTTAAGCTTATGTTCCTGCTTCTGAGCTTAGCTTGATGGAGGAGAGAAGTGATGTCCTTGTCTCTCCATTTCATATTCCAAGCACAATCGAACCTGTAGCCATTTTATGGAGAATTGCTCCAAAAGGACCTACGTTAAGAATTCGACCGACAAGTCAGTCCATCGACGAACTCGCTGAGATCGATTTGTGGAAGAAATAGTTAACGAAACCTATGCTAACCTTCCTAACACTTTCTAACACTTTCTAACCTTTCTAACTTAACTAGTCATTCAACTTTTATCTGATAAGATAAAATGTCGACAAGATTTCAAACACTTCTTGACGATACGCTTACCTCTCGACCCGTTGATGTCGATAAAATGGGAGGTGGTGAAATCCAAAATTCGACATGTCGATGATTTAGTTGTCTGTGAAAATGTCGCTCGATAAAAGGTCGTACGCCCGACACAACCCGTTCATCAACATGGAATCTGTCTTGTGCCAAGTGTCTATAGTTTCCTCCCGAAGGTGTCATACACGTTGACACCGGCAGTAATTAATATTCTATCGAACAGTTGAATGCACAATTATTTTGATACTCGAGGTTACTCCTTGTCTCGTCCTTAGTTTAGGAATGGTGAACATTCTTTCCTTTCCCATTTCAACTGTTCTTTGGATGATTATAGTCTGTTGTGGGATTACGTGCCATTTTTTTCCAACTGTTTTTTACGCATAAATGAAGGTGTATTTTTCAATTTGTGTTACCAGGGAATAAGGATTAAATCCCCTTGCCCTTCACAATATTTATTAAGATCTCTTTACGTTGGCTGAAAAGTGTTTATGGTCGTTCTAAATGTTCGTTCTACTTTTTTATGTAGGGCCGTATCTTGTAACCCGTTCTGTTTATTGTTAATATGTATTTTAGATTTTCCATCATCAATCGTAGTTCCTGCCAAAGTCCTTTGTTTTTAAGTGTTTTTTTTAAATCTCATATATTTTTGTTCATTTGTAGTGGTTCATAATTTTTGTGGTAACTTTTTTCCATATTTTAAAAGTATTATGTCCGTGCTGTAATAATGTAAATTATTTCAATTAAATAGGCTTTTAAACTTTATACCCATTTCCGTATCATGATGAAAAGTCGCTACTGTGCTATATGATTTTTCATTATCAATACCGATTAATATTTTGAAGTATTTATAAGTACTTTTTGTGGGTAGTAATGAGGTAAGTACTGCCGTCTGTGATCCTGATATACTTTGAACGTTGCCCTTTTAAAACATTTAACTCGTTTTCGCTCTTCAAAGGGATAATATATCCATTTCCCTACTTTGCCTATTATACAAATAACGTTCATTTTATGCGCTATTATTCCATGGTCACATTTATCAAATTTTCCTTATCAAACCCTGTCTATGTGACGTCATAATTTGCAGTATCTACGAAAGCATCAAATAATATTGTTGTATCGTTGCATCAGTTATGATAGACATGAACTGTCCACTTTTCTCCCTCGAATTTATTTTTCTTTCCTATTTTTGCTTTTGTGGAGCACATTTTCCTAATATTTCTTCTGTGATAAAGGCATTTTTTCTATTGTTTTATAGTGAAGAGTGGTTTCCCGTGTTTATATTCTCCCAATGTCTGGTCGTTAAGTTGAGGTGGGGTGAAAACATTAAAATTTAACCGAAATTTAAATCTGATTTAACCTTCATATGAAGCAGGGTTTCAGCAATGTTATTGTGCCATTTTTATCATTTGTGAATAATGAATGTGAAAATTTTTTTTCCTTGGAAGTGTCCTGTATGGCATTTTTCCTCTTCAGAAACAACCTTCAGCATTTACGTTTAGTGACAGTCTTTTCTTGTTTTTCCATTAGCATTAGAGACGCAAAAGGGCATGGCGGGGTCGCAGAAGTCCCGTGCAGTGGGCGATGAAACGTTTGTAAGAAGTTGACAATCCCCAGAAACTCGCGCAGCTTCCTCTAGAACGTAGGGGTGGGTTGGGGGCACGGGTGAAATTTCCTGATGACGTCTACCTTCTGAGAGATGCCGTCACCTGTAATATAGTGACTCAAAAACTGAAGTTTTGACACAGTAAATGACATCTTTCGGATTCCCAGATTCCTTGAGCCGAGCAATAACCTAACGAAAGTGGTGCCCATGCTCTTCTTCGTTAGTGCTGGCCATGAGAAGGTCACCGATGTAGGCGAAACAAAACGGAAGACCACGGAGAACAGTGTCCATAAACGATTGGAAGGTCTGAGCAGTATTCCGCGGTCCAAACGGCATACAGACCTACTCAAATAGGCCTAATGGCGTAATAATCGCTGTTTTAGGGACGTCCTCGGACGCTACTGGAATTTGATGATAAACGCGAATGAAGTCGATTTTGAAGAAAAATTTTCGTCCGTAAGGAATCACTGAGAAATCCTGTAAATGGGGAGAAAGGTTAGCGGCCAGACACGGTGCTTGTGTTGAGTAACCTGTAATCACCAACGGGACGCCAGTCACCTGGATTCCTTTTAGGGACCAAGGGCTCTTTGAGGGTCGTACGATGCCCAGTTCAATCATATGATGGAATTCGGCCTCTGCAATTTGTAATCGATCGGGTGCCAGCCGGCGTGGGCGTGGGTTTGTATGTGATGGACCACTTCGTGTTTCATGGGGTACTTCACGATTGCAAGGGCGTGTGACCGACGGAAAGTTTGCGAGCAGTCGTTCGTATACGGTGACCTCGGACGAGCCGTTGAATAAACTGGTGGGTGCAATGTTGCAAGGGAAACGACGCCGTTCACACTGAGGTCAGTCATCTAGTCAATTAATTTGCGGCGCCTGAGGTTTACCACCAAATGGAAGTGATGAAGGAAATTGGCGCCTAAAATTGGTTGCTGCATGTCTGCAATAATAAAACCCCAACGGAAAACTCGATGTAATCCCAGGTTGAGAGTAAGGGATTTTCCCTTTAGATATTTATAATAGAGGAATTTACCACAGTTCGAAATTCGGACGGGAGTGCAAACGATCTTCTTGGGAAGGGAGTAGAATGCTGACTTCGGCTCCAGTATCGACCAGGAAACGTAAATTGGAATTGGCGTCAGTGACATGAAAGAATCGTACGCCAGTTCATAAGCCTTGAGCACCAGACGCCATTAGTGCTCAACTAAGAGGTTTCTCAGTGTTTTCGTCATATTTGCCAGCTCATATTTGCGCTGGACGCTGAACGGCAAACGTTGGATGAAAAGTTGGCAAAGGAAAGAACGTTCAATGGCGGCCGCTGAATCACCCAAGAGCTGTTGCATATGACGGTGTGAGTTTCGAGGCAATGTTGCTGAACTTCTTGCACTGCTGGTGATGTCACGTACCTCCACCTGGTACTCGATTTGTATAAACCACACTCAAGGGATATAGGCCAAAATGAGGAAATCTCGACGGAGGCAGCAGTCAACGGAGTGTCGGTGTTAACGGTGTCTTTGGGGAGCATAATATTTAATGTGCAACGCACGAATAAGTTCGTAAAAAAACTTTTACAAGTTGGGCCCCAAAACATTTTGCACTAACGCGCATGCGCGCGAACTAATACCGTATTAAAGGCGCAAATAAATAAAAAATTGATGAAAGTTAATGAATCGTGTAAGTCACTGTTTGTTGCAATTAGTTGGCGAAATTTGCTGTGGAATTGTGAAGTATCGTAATAAAGAGAAATGAATGTTACTGCACAAAATGTTTGCAATGTCACTTAAAAAATGTTTTTGTACAAAATTTAGGGGTCACCCCAGGGATTTACCATTTTTAGTGGCCAAGACATAGGTACTGATTTATAGGTTAAAGAGATAATTAAATAGTTCATTAGTTATATGGGGTCACCAGTTACCAAACGTGCCAATTGAGGAAAAGAATAGGCTGAGCTACTTGGTTTTCCCTTTACTTAACAAATAAACATTCACGATGAATAATATTACAATTGCTTACGGATCAATATTAGTCACAGAACCTGGTATGTATGAATTATCAGTATAAATACACACTATCAAATAAAAGAACAATTAATGAATTACATTAAATTGTATAATAATATTTGGTTGTTTAGTTAAATTGCTAACTCTATAAATGTCACACAATACGATCCCTGTGCACAAACGAAAAATGAAACCTGATTATTTATCTTATTTATAAGCGAGCGAAGAATTTCTTATACGAGTAACTTTAGGCTGCGAGTGAGTAGAGGCCTATACGCTAACGTGAGCTCCAAAAAACTGATTAGAGGAAAAATGTCTTTGAAATAGGCGAAGAATTGTATGGGCGGCCTATACCCGAGAGATGCTTTTCATAGGGCGGCTGAGAGGAGACTACCTTAATATTTCAACTTAAACCTTGAGAGCATGAGACTCGAGTGATTTTATTATTTATGGTTGCCTTTCTTCCGTTTTTCATGGTTGCTTCAAAGTTGATTGACCAGTGATTCGGGCCTTGGTGAGAAGTGTTCATTAACGTAGAAGGCGTCTCTTGTCGTAACCTCACACTGGTACAAAGAAGCCCTTCTACAATATAGTTTTGTGTTGGTAACGAGGATTTGCGGTGTCTTCATTAAACTGCAACGAATCTGCTTAGGTTTAAACTTTAGGAAACAGTGACAGTTTAAGGGTAGGGGTGGATGGAGCGGTCGCTCGGAGCCCAAGCCTAGAGAGGACCCATCATGCAGGGGCGGATAAAGGGTAAGGGGTAAGGGTAAATAGTATTTATATAACTGGCGTAGCAAGGCCGGGGCGAAACCGCGAGGGCTCGGGCGCAAAGCCGTAGCTACCCCACTAATTATTGTTATTATATATATATATATATATATATATATATATATATATATATATATATATATATATATTCGCATAACGTATTGCGAAAAACTGTAAGGCCTACATTTTTATTCAGATTTTATTTCTTATGGCATGTAATGAATCTGGCCCTTGCCTATCTTCCCTTGATTTTATTGTTTCCTTGCTATGCAAAATGTTCCAAAACTTGAGCGGTTGAGTCATAAAGTTAATGACATTATTTTATTTTTCAGATTTTGGTTAGTCCTGATTGCTTAAATATTTTTGAAAGAAAAGATTCTATAGATGCATTCTACACGCGAGTCGGGGGCGAAAAAAAGGAAAGAGCACCATCTACGCGAGGAGCAAAAGAGACAAGAAGTAGCTAAACTCCCTAAACTAGACACTTTTTTCAACTAAAAACTCAATATCATGAAAAGGAAGGCAAAGACGACGCTGTACAGTCAACTTCAACAACAACACCCAACACAGCGTATGGTTATGGTGCACCCGAACCAGAACCAACTGAACCACTAGTGGTACCAGACACGGAATTAGCCAAGTCGGAGCTCCAAGTCCATAAAGTTGAAGATGAAAACCAACTGGCCCGTACTAAGCTGAAAGATTGGGCTGTAAGGAGATAATATCTCAGAAGACACATGAAGCCATTGGACTTCAAAAGGTAGTGAGGATTGCCGAAACTGCGATAAAGACTTCCAAAACTGGCACGATTCATGGCAAGGGAGGATATCGCCGATACTGCTCGAAGCCCTTCTTCGCACGTGTGCACCCGTTGGCAGGGGAGCGTGCGGACCGCACGTGGTGGCTCTGTTACTCACCTTCAAACGGTAGAGCATACTGCTTCGCTTGCAAGCTCACAGCACGAACAAGTAGCCCCTTTACTCGTGGGTTTAATGACTGGAAGCATGCAGACGATAGAATTTCATCTCGCAAAAACATCCTGCAGTAGACAAGCAGGCACTTGTTGTGTGGATTATCATGTTATCCTCCAGTTTGAAAATGAAATGAACGCAGTACTGGCGCAAGAGATACTAAAGCGGGCTGTCTGTGAGATAACGTTTCTCTGTAAACGAAGTCTTTCCTTGCGAGGCAGAGACGAAATCGTTGGGTCTCCAAGTAATGGTGATTATCTAGGTGTGTTGGAGGTTCTCGCAAACTACGATGCATTCCTTGCTGAACACAACAAGCGTTTCGCCAACAAAGGCAGGAGGCATACCTCATACTTGTCCACCACCACTCCACCTGACCTAACTTTGACCTGATGCATATTTATCATAGTGCACTGTAACTCAGCTCACTGATGTCTATTACTGCGGGATGGGAAGGAGAGTAGGGGGCCCACGGTTGAGGTACCGCCCGAGGGACAAGGCTCAAGGCACCCTTAATCCGTCCTTGTTCGGAAGGGTGACCTTTTTATGATGCCATTCCATACGTACTTGAGAAATGTGTTATACGAAGTTTCTGCAATAAAACCGTCGCGCTAAAACGAAATATTTTATGAACACCTAACAATGAACATATTTTAATAGTTTTACGGCAAGTGTTGGAAAAGATCCCCATTAAATGTAAAACACGTTTGTTCACATCGATTACGACAGCTGATCGATTTGACATTCTGTTGATACGTATATTGTAGGTTAGATTAAGTTAGGTTAACTTAGTTTATTAGTGTCGCGATGTTATGGTTTTGTCGATCCGATGGGTATAAGTCCTTCGAAGCATGTTTTCAGATACACGTTCGAGTACATTGCGAAATTATCTTTTTTTTTTTCAATGTACAAGGTTGTTCTTTAAGGCTTTAATAGTATGTGAATTATCCTGAATTTAAGCAACTCTCTCTCTCTCTCTCTCTCTCTCTCTCTCTCTCTCTCTCTCTCTCTATATATATATATATATATATATATATATATGGGATGAATTTCACAATTAAACACGTGAAATAAATGAATGAGTGTGGGTTTACATCATATATATATACACACACACACACACACACGCCTTTTCGTCGTTGTATTGTGTTAACTCCTAAAAAATTAAAATTTCATTAGTATGAGCGCAACGGTGCAGTTTTCACATATTTCGCAGTAAACTTGGCAGTGTTTCAGATGCGTTTCCAGTAAGGATGTAAGGTCATCATCTATTTTATTCACGAGGTCTTTCACGTATGAAACTTTATTTAGTTATTGAGTCGATTCTACACTTTGTATGTTTGCGAATAGCACTCTATGCACTTTCCCACTCTATATATTTTAAGTGCCTAATTCTTGGTCGGTAAAAAGAGCGTGTTTCCTTGACTTGAAATTGACCATATAAACGTTTCCGTTCCACGTTTCGATGAGAATAGCTACCGTTGGAGTCGTAATGGTTGACCGCAAATGTTGGTAGCGGCGTGAGAAATTTCATTTGGAAAATTTTCTCCGTTACCTTCTGAACAATTTTCAGAAATTTCATTGTTTCGATGAGCTACATCATTTTTATCGTAGACACTGTGTGTGTGTGTGTGTGTGTTTTTCTCTGTTAGGGTTACCCATTGATGTACGATGGGAGAAACATTTTCCTTATTCGTAATTTCTATATTTTTAAAATGTACATATTTTGAGAGAGAGGAAAACTAGCGGTTGTCGACCAATTTCCTGTTTTCAAATTCATTGGGTTATTTGCAGGCAGTGAAATAAGTATATACACATTGTTCGTTTCAGTAATCTGCAGTTTCCTTTTATGAAATAGTAGCTTTTATACAATTTCATTCGTTCATTTTTGCCGAGCTGTATTTTGTTGTTTGCTTTTCATTTTGATCCACATTCAATCCCACTATCCATTTTTCTCTCTTTTTTGTCCTTCATTGGGACTTGAGCGTGTATTGATTATTCTGTTTGCTTCGTTTTAACTATTTTCTATTCCAGTTACGAATTTTGGTGTCAGATTGTGTTACGTTTTTACGCGATTCTCGATGGCTTTTGTACCTTCCATTTGTCATTGTTATTTTCTTCGCTTCTTTAGCTCTTAGTTTTGAAACTAGATCAAATACAGTGGATCTGAATTCGTTTCTAAAATGTACTCCGTAAAATGCAGTCCGACTCCAGGCATTAGCTATCGCTTTTGCGTTATTATTTTGTATCTTCGCATTTTCTGGGGTTTGATTTAAGTTCTGTTTTTTGCTCACGCGAGTCGGCTTTCAGTGATTCTTCTTCCTTGGTAATCGGTTGCTGATTTTGCGGGTTGATTATCGAAATTGCTCATATTTGAATTATAATTTGAAAATATACTCACCCCTTCCCGAGTAAAAATGATCGACACTGATCAGTCGAGAAAGGTTTTTATTAGATTTTATATTTAATTTAAACTAAGCTAACCTTATCCACTTTCAGTAATGTAACTGGGCTTAACTAACCTAACCAAATGAATGGGAACGTGTCGTTATATTTAGTTTGTCATGATTTTTTTTATAAACCTCAAAAGAAATGCTTCAGTTTCCCTGAAGGAGGTAGTTTCCGTTTTCTATATGAGCAGCGTCTTAGTATAGTTGGGGTATACGATAGAGGCGATACGGGTTGCCAAACACCCCATGACTGTGTCCGGCAGATGGATGAATGCCACGGGATGATTTATATATATAAGAGAACGAGAAAAACACTGGCTTTGCGCAAAAACGTCTCAAAGAGAAAGATGTTTTGTGTAACGCACAAAAAGGATAATTTTTGGAGAAGAAGCAATGATTACTTCATCACAGCGATCTTTATGTATTTACATTCACTGAGACAGTTTATTTGCTCTCTCTCTCTCTCTCTCTCTCTCTCTCTCTCTCTCTCTCTCTCTCGAATTCACTGACCGTGGCAACAACGGGTGATCACCCACGAAGTATTTTCATTCTCCATAAGAGACAATTACACGAGGATAGATACAGGGACCTTCCACTGATATTCCTTGCCGGAAAGAGATTTCCTCTATTCTCGTGGTGATAAAACACCGCGAAGTATGAATGACTCAATATATCACTTGCCGCATAAACACCTTTCACGGCGGAAGACCCAAGTTGAAACTCGGCGACATTAAATGAGATAGAAGACACATGCACATCACAGACATCCAATTACAGAAAACACAGTCACAAATGATAAGTATTTTGTGGAAATATATAATTTCCTAATGGACAAAAAACAAAAGAAATGCATGGCATGGATTAGGTGAGGTAAAGTTGCGTTTCTGTCACGTTTCTGTCACCCTTTTTGGTTTTTTCTCTTCCTTCTTTTGGGTGTATGTGAAGGGTGAGAGTATGGTGTGGAAAATCTGATTTCCTTTCTCAATTCCTGTTTCAACCCTTTCCTGTAAAGCGTGATAGCTTTGCGCATACATGGGTGTAGACATGGGTTTGTTTAATCCTTTTGGGGCTAGGCTGGAGTGGGCCATGGGTAAATAACGCTGTAAATATTTGTATAAAGTCAAAACCATATGTTCGAGGTTTATGGGCGAGACCAAGAGGTTGATATATGATTAGCACAAATATATTATTATGTTAGTTTATACAACCATGCCATCTAGTGTACGGTTTCTAGTTGTGCATAACGTAATTGTCGAGCTAGTTTATATATTGTCCTCTTTCCTGTAAAATTTCGTTGGTTACTTTTCCAGGGTCAAGGTATTTTCTTCAACTTTTTTCCGTACTCGCCTCTAGCGGGGAGACAGCGGAGGGTGGAGAGAGAGCCTTATGCTTTTTTATCCAGTTTTCTACTAATGCTAGAAGAGTTTAAACCTACACTAGTTTAATAATAGAAACCTCCCCGAGTGGACCGAAAGGTCTTTGAACCTTCCTCTTGTCCTTATAACTCTCTCTCTCTCTCTCTCTCTCTCTCTCTCTCTCTCTCTCTCTCTCTCTCTCTCTCTCTCAGCATGAGTATGGCACCCATTTCATTAATTCATTATACAAAGAAGTTACCTAATCCAATTTTAGCGCTTTAAAGGCATGACGCGGACCTAGACGCTCTCCTTATTTGAACTGCAAGTGGCATTTATGGAGTTATTTATTGGTACCCTAATCAGTGTGAGCAAGCATTAGAAAACAGGCCATGCGCACTAATCAAAAGTTGTACATTAATAAATAAAACATTAATTTTTTAACAAATTTTTACATATCATACTGAGTAGAGTGATCATAAATTAAATTATTTGAAATATTTACATTTTTAATGGGCGGGGGGGTTTATATGATAACCCCCACGTACTCTTTCCCCACAGTTTGGGAAACGTTTCAACGTTTATGTTGAATTAGTACCAGTATACGAGTATTGTATTGAATATCCAATATGTATCGAAAAACATTTATTTTAACCAGTTTAACCAGTTTATTAATCACTATATTATGATTGATCTTACCATAAACCTCGCTCGCATCGAGAAAACAACGTACGTCACTGGAATTTTTTCAGTGAACAAGTTTACAACTTCTTTCAATACACGGATATCAAAGTCCGTTTATGCTTCAAGGATTCCGTTTAAAACCAAACTGATTAGGGGATAACACTAAATAATCATTGAACCTAAATAACAAACATTGCTCTTATAGCTTAGAGAAACGGGAAGTGATTAGTCTGTAGTTATTACTGTCCAATACATTATCGTATTTGTTCTCAAGTAATGGCTTGATATATGCGCTCATAAGATTAGCGTTTACATAACTGTGGAACAACATTGCAGAGAATAGCAGTGAAATGCGTGCGTGTAAAGACGCATGAACATATTTATTTTAAATGTTATACGAGTGTGTGTGTGTGTGTGTGTGTGTGTGTGTGTGTGTGTGTGTGTGTAAGAAGAGGGTTCAAAGGTGAGCGCCCTCAAAGGTGAGCAGCCCGCTATATAAAAAGAGAGCCGAAATCAAAGTCTCCTAGGCTCACGATGCCATTTTTTCATAAATTTTGAAAAGATTGTGTAGTGTGTAAAATACATGTATATGTAGTGAATAATAGAGGGAGAAGGTTGTGTTTGTGAGCATGCTGAACTGCTCACAGGGTAAATGAGACGGACAAAGATCAGCTAAAGAGGACAATGACAGGAGAACGGGAGTTCCAGCATCCCTGTCTCCTGCCTAACGATATATATATGTATACTGTATATGTGTGTGTACGTGTGCAGAAAGCTCATTTCTTTTCTTTCCATCATCAAAATATTATGTTTGAAACACACTTACAAATTTCCTGCATTAGACATCAGTCAATTTTTTTACTTCTGTTAAACTGGTTTTTTTGCTATACGAGGCTTTGGAACATTACCATCCTCCATATATATATATTTTAGAGTGAATATCTTTTCACATAGAATACCACTCCGCCCATACGCCCATTTCCTGGTACCCGCAGCTCTCAGCAGCATTGCGAAGCAAATAGGGAGTGACTGGGAGTCCAAGTACTGATCAGGATTTCGTACGTGGGTCATCACCACTGAAAGCAACAATGCTCTTTGTTAGTTACACCAATGGTTCCCAACGGGGGGCGCCACCGCTCCCCATACAAATGTCTGCACTTTAATTTTAAGGAAAACTGTAAAATTGTCACCTTCCATTAATAAATCACTTATCACTTATCCTCTTATATTATTATCTTTATGAGGGGGGGGGGAGCGGCACCAGCAAATATTGATAGACATAAGGGGGCGTTGATCTAAAAAAGGTTGGGAACCACTGGGTCACTCTATACAAAAAACAAAAACTTCTCGCAACTTTCTGTACATAGAAATATTAGCTTCTATTGTCTGAAATCACTGCAAAAAGAAGTTTTGAAGACTATTTCTTCTATCTAAAGAAGTTATGTATCGTTAAAAGAAGTTATTTTATCATCTAACAACAAACTCTGATATCCAAAAGAAGGAAAAACTTCTTCTAGAATGCACCCTCAAAAAAGGAGTTATACGTTCTAAATTTAAGAGTTTATTTTGAATGTAATCAAAAGACAAAATAACCTCCATATCCATATTCAATTTATTGCAATTTTCATTAGTTTGTATTGCAAAACGCTTCTCGTTCTTATCAATCCTAGTACGTACATGATTCTTCAGGAGAAAGATGCGCCAAATTTGTATTTCCTTCCTAAGGCAGTACAAATTTACCTGTATCACTTACAGCTATATATCTGTGTGTGTGTGTGTGAGAATAAGGGCCATATACAACAGCAAGCATTCCTATTTATTTTTCTATTTCAGACGTTTCGGCAAAATACTTTTGCCATTATCAGTGAGTCCACAAATAAAATTTCTTTAAAAACAGTAGATAAATTAAGTAATACAATAAATAAATACACAAAGATTTTGTTAAATTTAAACGACATTAAAAACAATTATAAAATAAAAATAAAATTATAATAAAATAAAAAATAAAATTATAAAAAAATTATATAAAAAAAATTCTCTCAAATGCCGAAATCATAATAGTAACGTCAACTCCAAATTCAGCAGAAATTTGGGATTGAACTGTGTGGATATTAACTCTAGTGAGATTGGTTGGTTTGTGAAAACTTAGTTGATTAGAGGAGGTGTAATTTATAAGATGAGCTTGTTGTTAATGGCTGATTTATTTTTGTGAATGTATAAGGATTCCAAAATTCTCAACCCTGTAAAGTTACTTGCTTTTGTTAATATTTCTTATTGAGTTTTGTGAAGGGGACGATTTTTATCGTTACTATGATTGCTGATTGTGATGCACTAAGCGGACGATTGGGAAAGGTTGAGTACTGCCGATATACGCAACTTACAGCCGTCGCACGTGTATTGGTAAACAACATTAGGGAAAGTAGTAGTTTTTGGGAGTTTATTTTGAAACTTGAAAAATGTTGATAATTTAAATGGTTTGACGAAAGCAAATTTTAAATTAATTTGAGGATGACATAATCGGAGGAGTTTAGACAGTTCGTTACGAATGCGTAGGTGCAAGTGAGCATAAAAAGGCAATTTAATACAGGGTGTTGTTTATAAAGTCCCTATCTATTTCATTGAAAACGTAGCAAAAAAGGTGAAATCCAATAACAATATAATGGAAGGCATACATTTAATGATTCTACATGAGAACCATCAGTATCTCTACAGAGTTCGAATCTGTCAGCCTTCTATTATATTGTTATTGAATTTTACCCTTTTTGATACGTTTTCACTGAAATAGGGACTTTATAAACACCCTGTATATCTAGTTTCTTTTGTACTATAGTGATAAGGCTCTTAATATTAAAACTGTCAATAAATTTTTTTAGTTGATTAATTATCAAAGAGATTCGAAGGATAATTATTGTTAATAAAATACCTTTCAAAAATTTTAATTCATCATCTAATAAGAAAAAGTCTGAATATATTTGATAGCTTCTTTCTTGTAGTGTTCATTTAGCATTGATTTTAGATCCGTAAAATATAGAACTCGAGTAAGTGGTTCCTAAGCCAGTAAAATTTTGTTTTCTATATAGGAAGGTGTAGAATTTATTATTAAACCTTCTTACTAAAACATCAAAAAAAAGGCAAACTATTATTTGTTTAATTTTCACAGGTTTAATATATAATTAGTATTAAGATGTTGTTTATTGAAATAATCTACAAAAAGTTCTATATGTGATGTGTGCCTAAATACTAATAGAAAGCGTCATTCACATCTCTTTTACAATATACAGGCTAGAATTTGCTACGGCAGCTTTTCGACCAAAGTTCTTCATAATATCATAAAAATACATTTGCCAATGTTGAACTCAAAGGGGAACCCATAGCTACCCCATCAATTTGACTGTAGAGATTATTATTAAATAAGAGCAATATATCGTAACATGCTATTTTAAAAAGAGTTTTAAAACCAATTTCGGTTAGGCCTATTAACAAGAGTGTTACTAGTGGTGAATAATTTATTTAGAATAATTTCGAGCGTTTCTTTTAATGGAACATTAGTGAACAATGATGAGACGTCAATGCTAGCCAGAGACAAGGAGTCAACATGATCAATCTTTTTTACATTATTAACAAAGTCGAAAGAATTCTTTATTGAGTATTGTAGGTAAGATTTGACAATAAGGGAACAAAAAAAGTTAGCTAAGTTATAATTAAATGTTCCACAAAACAGATAAAATAGGTCGTAGTGGGTAAATTTATACTTATATATATATATTATGGACCTACGTATTGCATTCTCTACAATATATAAATACTATATACAGTACGTCAGTTTTGCGAACCTTTTTGCGCAAACAACGTGAAAATAGAAATTAATATTTGTATTTTGGTATTTTATTTGTGTAATATTTTTTATAAAGCGGAGTTGCATATATGGATTTTTATTTTAAAGTCCGTACCATTGTTTCCTACAGTTCACTCCTTTCTTTTCTGAAATACTTTTGTGTGTGTGTGTGTGTGTGTGTTCGCATTTTTTTTTGCTTCTCTCGAGACCAGTTTAGCTCGAAGGCAAATTTCACGAAGGCATTTTAGCTATTATTCGATTTTTCTTTGTTTTCTTATATATATATATATATATATATATATATATATATATATATATATATATATATATATATATATATATATATATATATATAGCTGTTAAAATCATTATGTTACGAGATTTGCTTATACTTTGTTCTTCCTACAACACACACACACACACACACACACACACACACACATATATATATATATATATATATATATATATATATATATATATATAGTCGATTAGTGAAGTTAAGCGACACTGAGTCTGTGTAGTAGTTTCAGGGGGAGACCTTCCTCTGCGCTCAGATTACACTGGGGAACAAATTTCAACTTTTTGTCTATTGAATTAGATTTGACAGTTAGCTCTAGGTAATTTGGGTGCGCTGAGCACGAATTTTTACTCGGTTTTGCTCTATCAGGTCCTGATTTTGCTCAACACCCCTCCTCTTTCGTCGTATTCATAAAAGGTTTTTTCTCAATACTCGCTGTCTTTTTGCAGTTACACATTATGCAACTAGGTTTTTATCTAGGTATTTGTACTATTGTTATGGTATTGTTGTATTATGTATATTTTTATATGTAACACCCTAAAAATATTTTTAATTTTGTCATTTTTAACCCATTTTAATATTAGTAAATTAAGCTAAAAATATCATAGAATTCTAAAATTTTCTCGAGCGTTCCTGTTCTCTGTAGAGTATTCTAGAGGGACAACTAAAATATATAAAAGCGACTCGTTTCCAGAGTTAATCAGTCAATTCAATCAGTCAGTCAGTCAGTTGAGTTAGTTAATTAAGTTTGGGCATTAACATAATTTTGAATTGGCATATGATTTAGTGAGTAATTTTGTCATCGTGATTTAATATAGTTGATTTAATTAGACGTAATTTATATTGTACCTACTCATCCGTGTTTCTAGTTTAATTTCATAGATTGTAAGTACCTATTTCATAATAAGTACCTATTTAAACTAATTTTTGTGTTTATATTTCAGATTTTCTTAAATTTATATGAATTAAGGGCTTTAAATACCTTTACAAATTGGCAGAACAATCAAGCAATATGTCATCAAGCACTAGAAAGTTCAAATGCAAAAACAACCCTGATTCCTTCTGTTATATATGTGGAAATTTTACACTTCCACATCAACGAGCAAATATAACTGACTTCGTAAAAAGAGCTTACTTAGCTTATTTTGGCATAAAACTGGGGGACCAAGATAAATCGTGGGCTCCACATAAAGCCTGCACTATATGCATTGAAAGACTGCGACATTGGACGAAGGGTTCGGATTCAAAAATACCTTTTGGAGTTCCGATGGTAAGTTTATGATTTCATAAAACTACGTAATTTAATCACTAGTATACTGTAACTTACCTAAATGTAATTGTAACTTAGGTACATAAACAAAAATTTACAGAAAATGTTTATAAGAATCTCAAATATTGCATAAGGTTGAAACACACAGAAATGTTAAATGTTTGGGTGATAACTTTTGATAAAATTCATAAAAACAAGTCTCTCGTCGCTTTTGTTAACGCTTTACAATTTTTTTTCCATATCAGGTGTGGCGAGAGCCTACTAACCACGAGACCGATTGCTACCTTTGCTTTGTCAAGACTTCGGGCTTCACTAAGAAAAATAAACATTGTATCGAGTACCCAAATTTCGACACCGCGATACGACCTGTGCTACATTCAAATGAGATCCCCATTCCAAAATTTAAGGGTCTGCCAACTCAAGAATTAGTTGAAGATGTTCCTGAAAATATTGTTATGCACTTTGAGGAGTCAGACACCGATTTTGACCCCAGCGTATTTGAAAGTCAAAACGATCCGCAAAAGTTTAACCAGGCCGAGTTGAATGATCTTGTAAGGGATCTAAATTTGCCAAAAAAGGCTGCGGAAATTTTAGCTTCAAGACTTAAAGAGAAAAACTTGCTTACTTCAAACACATACATTTCATTTTACAGAAAAAGAGAAGAAGAACTTGTTAAATATTTTAGAACAGAGGATAGTTTAGTATATTGCTGCGACATAGTTGGTTTGTTAAAGAAGATAGGGGTTGAGTCTTACGATGCAAATGATTGGCGCTTGTTTTTAGACAGTTCGAAAAGAAGTCTTAAGTGTGTGTTGTTGCATAATGGCAATCTATACGGCTCGATACCGATTGGGCACTCAACAAAATTAAAAGAAAAGTATGAACATATAGAAAAGGTTTTAAATCTTATCAAATATAGGGAGCACGAGTGGATCATATGTGTTGACTTAAAAATGGTTAATTTTCTGCTAGGACAACAAGGAGGGTATACTAAATATCCCTGCTTCCTTTGCTTATGGGACAGCAGAGCCAAGGAAGAACATTATTTCAAACAAATCTGGCCAGCACGAACATCACTTACTGTCGGAGAAAAAAACGTAATTAATCCACCTTTAGTGAGCAGAGATAAAATCATATTTCCTCCTCTGCATATAAAACTAGGCCTCATTAAACAATATGTAAAAGCTTTAGATACGAACGGCGAGTGTTTCAAATACATAACTTCAAAATTTCCAAGTTTAAGTTATGAAAAAATCAAGGCGGGAATTTTCGACGGTCCACAAATAAGAACAATGATTAAAGACAGCAATTTTCCTAATGTCATGAATGAACGCGAAAAAAATGGCTGGTTCTCATTCGTGGACTTGATAGAAAACTTTTTAGGCAATTATAGAGCAGATAACTACGAAGAAATCGTAAAAAAACTTTTAAGGGACTACAAAGAGTTAGGTTGCAATATGAGCATAAAAATGCATTTTTTGAATAGCCATCTTGACCAATTTCCAAGTAATTTAGGTGATGTAAGTGACGAACAAGGGGAGAGATTCCACCAAGATATCAAAATTATGGAGGAACGGTACCAAGGCCGCTGGGATTCCCACATGATGGCTGATTACTGCTGGTGCTTGAAAAGAGACCTGCCATCAACAAGCAAATACGCTAGAAAGTCTTACAAAAGAAAATTTTTGCCACAGTGAAAGCTTCATATCTGTTTGTTTTTTTATTTAAGTCATTTCTATCGTTATAATGTAATTTTACTGTAGTTTGAACTGCTTGTATTCATGAAACTTGAAAAAAAAATTTAACACATGACTTAATTTTTTAGTCCTAATTTGAAAAATCTGGAAAATGGCACATAGGCTGTCGACAAGAATCAGGACCTGATAGAGCCAAACCGAGTTGAAATTCGTATTCAGCAGACCCAAATTACCTAGAATCAAGTGTCAGATATCATTCAATAAAATACGTGTTGCCCAGTGTTATGTGACGATCCGTGATTTGGATCCCACGTAAAACTGTAGGTTCTTTTCGTCATATGACCTTAGATGTTACGAAGTAGGTTAGACGAGAGAGAGAGAGAGAGAGAGAGAGAGAGAGAGAGAGAGAGAGAGAGAGAGAGAGAGAGAGAACAACAAAAAAGATGTATTTGTATGAATTTGCTACACTTTAGCGAACGTAGTAATATTTTCGTAAATACATTTAATAGTGAAATTACTCTCGGTTAGTTCCATGATCATTCGAACTTTGGTGTAATAAAGTTTTTGAGCTACACTCCTTTTTTTTTTTTTGCTTTAAAGCTTTACTGTACGTAAATCCTTTTCCTTATATCTGCTTTAAATGCCAAACTTTAAAGAGTAGTTTTAAAACTATGTTCAACTGAATTTCTCCCTTCTCGAGTGTACTTATTTTTCTTTTTCTTTTTTTTTCCAACGTCAGTTTACACAGTATGTCCTATACGCATTTTTCTTCGTTCATTTTGTTTATCTATTTTTGTATATTTTGTTTATCTATTTTTGTATATTTTTCGTTTTCTGTATATATTCGCTCGATCTGTATAATCCTCTTGGCTGTGTATCATTCCCTGTGAAAATTATTTAGCAGTCGACTTAATATTGGAACGGCTTCTATTTTGACAAGTGCTCAGTTCGCGTTCCTCGTTAATTTTGAACGAGGCTAAGTTTTTATCGTGGATCAGTTCTCTGTAGAGTCGGTGGTCTTGTTAGAGCGAATGGTCCCCGTGTTTTATGAATAAATTAAAAGCTTACTTTTTTTTTTTTCAAACTTCAACGAAACGACGTTCGGAGTTCATACTTGGGCGTGTCATTCGAATAACGTTCATACTCGTAGTTTCAGTGCGAGAACGAGAGGAATATTTAGAACGGTTTTGACGTACAGAAGAGTTTTTCAGAATTAAGAATAAACGCGTCTCGTTTTGTGAGACAACATTTCGACATTTTATCCAACGATTTGGCGAAAACTATTTTTCAGTTAGAGCACGATTGTAAATAAGTTTGGTATAGCTTAATGCTAGAGTGATAAAATGGCCTCTTGTTACGAATATTTATTAAAGATATGCAAATTTTTAGACAGATTGTACATTTCAAATTAAAATATTTGCCCGTTTAAAATCGGGTTTACACACACACACACACACACACACACACACACACAGTGTATATATAAAATCTATTATACTTGAGAAAAAGACAATGAAATACATCGGGAATATGATTTCATGGATTCATATGAAATTTTATTTTTGTAAATTTTTTTTGACTTGTGAATGCGTCTTTTGTTCTTTTTCTTAAGCAAACATACCGTCGCTGACAGATAATTCAGCATTGATTTTCTAAATTTCATTGCAGGACTCGGGAGAGCGAGGATTCAGGAGGGTCCCCAGTTTTTAATTGAGCCTCCATCCACACTCACATTTTTAAATACGACGGGGGCCACGTTGAACTGTGCCGTACGACAATCCCAGTTGCCGGTGGTGAGTTGAGATTTTATTGTTTTTTTTTAACTACATTCGTTAACATTTAGTTTTACTAACATTTAAACCGCTATAGTTATATAATTCACACTACTGAATTTCTGCCTGAAAAGTTAGTATGGATGGTGTGCGGTGAAATTGAATCAATTATATTCGTTCTGATAAGAATGTTCTGTTTGGTTAAATTTAATTTTTATATCGGATTTAAAGTTCAGTTTTAACATTGAATTTTTATGAATTAAAAATTGAAGAAACGTTGTTCAGGTGAACTGTTGATTCGTTCTCATTTGCATTTTAAGCGGCCGTTCTCTAAAACAGTTTAGGTCTTCTCTGACTCAAGGTCGAATGAAATATCTGACACTGTCAACGCTGAATTACATCCAGTAATGCACGTTCCTCGCAAATATATTGTAATGTAGGTCCTAATAAAAGCTTAAGTACTGTTTGTACCTCAGCAAGTGACGTGGGTGGTCGGGGAATCTGGTCTGACACCTTCAGTGAACATCCTTGGCGTAAGAGAGTTGCTACCGAATGGTTCTTTGGTATTTTATCCCTTCGCCCCAAACAACTACCGTCAGGATGTTCACTCCGCCTCCTACCGATGCCTAGCTACATCAACTGCAGGAGCCATCGTCAGTAGGACGGTGACTGTGAGAGCTGGTAAGAATCCTTATGAACATTTGAAATTTTAAAGTTTATTTTCTTATATAGAAAGAACGTCATCAGATGGAGATTTAGCATTAGTGTTTCCACTAATTGTTTAGGTTCCCTATTTTGAATACTTCTTCAATCACTTATAAGTGAATAGTTTCATACTATGTACTGGAATAGTAAACATACACAAATAAGCATTTATCCATAACCTGATCTGATATATATATATATATATATATATATATATATATATATATACATACAGTATATATAAAACCTTGGTTAACCTTGGTTAACCTTGGTTTTTCTTCCGCCCGAATTATTCATTCTGACGAAGGTCAAGCTTGTCACTCCACCTTGGACCTACAGTTTAACGTGGAATCCGAACCACGCCCCACCAGCAGCCCAGCGTCTTAACCACTAGGCTACCCAGGGTACCCATTTATCTACCAACCAATTTCTTTTATTGTGTGGAAGGATGAACAGCTGGGTTTTGCCGTCACCGGGTCTTGATCCCGGGACCGATGGATTCGTAGTCAGCGACGCTAACCACTACACCACCAAGGTGCATCGGTTTTATATATATATATATGTATATATATATTATATATATTTCCCTCATATATATATATATATAAACAGAAATTGAGAAGTGAACATTTCCTATATATATAAGATGAAAGCCCCAAAGTAATACATTATTAATTATTTTAGTTGTTTCGAAACGAAAACAGTGTCCTGTCGCTTAGAAATTAAGCGTTTTCTGAAATTTAGATTTCTCTCATAATTACGAGTCATACTTCCCGTACACATCCTCTTTGTGGGTATTCACACTTTACAGTGTATGTAAATTGAACAGTCACAAACATGGAACGTTCATTAAGAATGGAACTGATGCGCTGGTCGCCATCAAAATATATACGCATTTAAATATATACTATATATATATATTTCTGGACTAGAATCCATTTTCGATTGATTTTTTTTAATGGACTTTCGAAGTCCTCTGAATATCATATCTCTTAAAATGTTCATGAAATGTAAAAGAGGATTTGTGAGTGAGAAGCTATATCGATGCTAGTAGATAACGCTGAAGTTGATATATTGCGAATGAGTTGTATCATTTGAAATTTTAGTCTTTATGTTTAACTTAAAAGAGTAGCACGACCCCTAAAAAGGATAAATTCGCTTCACAAACTGGAAAAAAAACGTTTCTCACTGTGTAAACTTTGATCTCCTGGTCTAAATATATTTACTGTACTGTAATAGATACATTATTTATAAATATTCATATTATTTTATACGATGTGTGTGGGTGTGAGTATTTTTCTGAGGGTTTTAATTTCTTTGCAGTGGTTCAGCAGGACTACGAAGTCCGGGTCTACGATGAATACGTTATTAGCGGGAATTCTGCCGTGCTAAAGTGAGATAAATCCTTTATACCTGTGGCTGAATAATTTATAAGCCTTAATGAGTTCCTCTATAAATAATGCTCATTAATTATTACTACCTAAGCTTTGTGTATATATATATATATATATATATATATATATATATAATCATAATAGGCATTAAGCTTTTTATATTAGTTAATAAAACTTGTAAACGCAATTAAAGCCGTCATTTTTTACCATATTTAATGCCTTGTTTTTCGTCCATTAATAAAGAGAGGGTGATTTTCAGCCTTAAACTGTATTTCAGAATATTTAAGGTCAAAATTGATACCACAAGTGGTAATGCTTTAAAATTGGTAAAATATAACGGAAATTTTAGCTTTAAAATTTAATATATTGAAAGTGTTGTATTTTATACGTTGCCAGATGCCACATTGCGCCCTACGTACAAGACTACGTTAAAGTTATTGCTTGGATACAAGATAGATCAGTGGTTATTAAGCCTGGTTTAGACAGTGGTGAGTAAAAAAGGAAAAGCCCAAATAAAGGTTTATTTGCAGCCTATACGAAAGTAAATTTCTCATCTGATATTTCTCGGGTAAAAATTAAACTTTGATCATTTTTTAGACATTTTTTTTAAAAAATTAATTTAGACCAAAAGATTTTGATTTTCAAAGATTTTTAAAAATCGGAAGTTCAGAGAGGCCTATGCATAACTTACTTAATTCATGTATAATATTTTTTTTTTTTTAAATGCATATACAAATTTAATATGTAAGCGGCTGTATATTAAGAATATTATATAAAATTTAATTACTATAATAAAACCGTACATAATTAAGTCAACACGAAAATACTCTTATCAAAATAATATATAGAATTATTTTATATATATATATATATATATATCATCGAAGTTGAAAACGCTATATGAAATATAAATATATTTAAATTGCATCTATATTATTAAAACGTATAAAATATTAACACAAATAAAATAGGGCCTAATTAAAAATAAACAAATTTTAGAATTCATTCTACTGCGTACAGTTTCCGTCACAACGAAACTCAAATTTCAGAGCGCGTGATTTGTTTTCGTATATTTAAAATTGTTGAAAAATTAACCGTATGTTGAAAGCCGTGTTTGCTGTATACATGTTTTTTATACGATTATTAATGCTTTTACTAATTGAGTTTTACAATGGCTGCCCCGCCGTTTAAAGTGCTAGAGAACCCTTTCAATTGTATGAATAGTGTAATAGCAGTGTTGTATGGGTGTGTAGACGCCATTTTAAAATTTGTTTTTATTTCCGACAATTTGTTCCTTTCTTTTTAAATTTTATTGAATTTTAAGCAACAGTATTCCAGTCTCCATACGATAAAATAGTTATATTTAAAGCATGTGTGTGTGTGTGTGACAGACAGACAGACAGATAGAGAATAAAATCCTGCAGGTTTTGAAAATTGCAAACATTTTACTCCTAAATTATTTTTTATAATGTTATTTACATGAAGTGTGATAAGTTAACATTTAGCAGTACATTTCCGTTGTTATAAGCGCAAAAGAGGATTTGCCTAAAAAGACAACCTCTCCAATGACTGTCAACCAGTCTCCTCATTTGACTGCCCGCATGTGTGGCCCGTCGAGTGAAACGGTTTTTTTTTTTTTAGCTTTGTGATCATTCTCTAACTGTGAAAAAAAAAAACAATGAATTTCTTTCACTAAATTCCGGAAAGAAAATGAAATATTACAATTAAATCCTGAAAATTGAATTTTTTTTTTTTATCCACCAGAAAAGGTGTTAAAGAACGTTTTGTAATCTTTCAAAATAAGTTGTTTCTGATATTAAAGCTTTGTTGTTATTCTCCTGTTTATGATTCCTTTACCTTTCGTTCAACTTTAGGAGGTAAATACATGATTCTACATGACGGCTCCTTGCACATCTACAGGGCGGACCCCAGCGACGGTTACAGAAGTTACAACTGTAAAACCAATCACACCTTGACGGGTGAAGTTAGGAAAAGCACTAGTGGAAGGGTTATCATCACGGGTGAGTTAGGTTTAATCTTTGTAATAAATCGTAAGCTTTTTCTTCAAATTATAATTCATTCTTATTTTAAGCTCATAATAGCTAAAAGGTGACATTATAACTAAAAATTATATTGCGAAATTATGTTTAACAATTTTTAGTGTCTGTAGCTAAAAATTACAATCTAATTATAAATTATAATTTCAATTAAGGTGATTATAAATTTCACCTGTAATTAAACATAAAATCAATCTTATTATAAAATGATGACGTAATTGTAATATTAATAAACTTTATTTTACTTTAATATAATTTAATTTTTAATATAAATATAATTCCCGTTTTAGAATAATTTTAACTTATGATATTTTGGTTATATTTATTCAATTAGTAATTGACCTGACGTACGAGTTGTCGTTAATAATTATTTATAATAATTAATATTTCTTTCTAATATTACTGATTAATTAATGCAGAACCACACGGAGACAGCCCCCCGAGGCTATCAGTGAGCAAGAAAATTCAGCTTACAGTGAAAGCTGGTCAAGATACAATTCTTCCTTGCGCAGCCCAAGCGCACCCCACTCCTAGCTATAGGTAACACTATAAATATACTTACATTTCGTTACATTCTACACCAAAGCTGGTTTCACTTCAGGATCATTAATGATTCTTTGTATTTGGTGTTTTATCTAAGGGGGGGGCTATTAGTGCAAAATGTTCAAAATCTATACCCTTTAAAAAGAATAATTATGGGTATCTTTGTAATTTTACTTCATAAAACATCTATGATGAAAGTTTCCTCGCGTTCCTTACCCACCTTCGGAAATAGCTCATATTCACTCACCACTTTTGAATACTGTATTTCTGTATCGTATTCTTAATTTAAAGAGAAGCGATCTGTAACTTACATCAATATTTCTGTTTTTTTTACATAGTAGAAAAATATGCATACTTCAATTTTCCTTTTCGATATTTACATTTGACCTTTTCAGTTTTTTTCTTTAAATCCTCAAACTTTTAAGTCTCTCGTTTTACATATTTCAGTTCTTCATTCTTGTAACGATAAAGTTTATTTTCATGAATTTCCCCTTCAGCCATTATCGATAGGGATTACTTGCCTTTATTCTACTTCAATTCAGAACGACTATTAGGAGTTCATCTCGTTTTACGACCTTCCACTCTTTTGAACCGAACAATATATATATATATATATATATATATATATATATATATATATATATATATATATATACACACACACACACACTACTTTAAACTGCCAAACAAGGTTTTTCTTAAGGTCTCAACGTTTGTATATTAAGCTGATCTATAAATATGGAAGGAACGCCTAAACATGACCCTGTAAGCATGGTACTAATTCCCCTTACATGGTCCCTTGCATCTCTCCTTTCTTCGCGAGTGGCAATGAAATGCAACAGAGCTTAAGTTTATTAGCGAGAACTCGTGTTCCAAAATGCCGTATGCAACATTAACCGATTTTACACTCGTAAATTTTAACCTTTATCGAAATAATTAGAAATCAATTTTCAAGATCTTTAATAAGGCCATAATTTTGGCAAGAAAGTTTTCAATTAAGAAAAACTTTTTTTTGAAAATAATAACGAGTTTCTTACTTGACGATTTCGATAATAATAATAAAAAAAAAAAAAAAGTTGACTCGTCACAAGCAATTTGAATCGAATCGACACAAAAATTTCTTTGGATATTTTCTTTAATTATTAATTAGTTTCGCGTTTTAAATTAGTTCGTACTTATAATTAATGGAAATACAATTAATTATAATTAATGGAAATATAATTAATTATAATTAATGGAAATATAATTAATTATATAATTATAATTTGTTTTCTTTCCTTTTTTACATCCTAAAATACATAAATCTCATTTAAAAAAATAAGTAATTATTAAACTTTTCAGATTATACTAAATTAATGTCTTGTGCCAAAGTGAAGTTCAGGGACCTCTAAATACCGTAATTATATATAACTATATATATATATAAAATCACAGTTAATAACTCCTCATTAGCGATACAAAATGAATAAATCTTTACAACCAGTTAAAAAAAGCTTATATTTCTGTACTTATTTATTCTGCGATTTTACATAAGCGTTTAATTTCTTAGTTCGTGGAAATATCTCTCTCTCTCTCTCTCTCTCTCTCTCTCTCTCTCTCTCTCTCTCTCTCGTCTTAATTTGCGAAAGTTTCTTATGTTTTAACAAAAATAAACTTAGTTTTATAATTGATTCGAGTGTTTTCGATCCCGAGTTCAAGCATCGTGCCCACCCCATGGAGAATTTAAAATAGATTCTTACATAATTTATGTATGTAATGTTTATTTTAAATTAATGAAACTTACGTTTATTAAGTTTAAATTCGCCATTTCTTTGCAATTTATGTTTAAAATAATATCGTCTCAATTATTCCCCTAGATGGAAACGTGTAGGAGATGGGGTAACCTCACAAGTATTGGGGGCTTCCCCCCGATTTTCTCAAGTAGGAGGCTTGTTATTACTGTCAAGTGTAGGGGTAGGGGACCAAGGACGCTACTTGTGTAGTGTCAACAACTCACTGGGACAAGATTTTGTTGAAATCGCTTTAAGAGTTACAGGTGAGAAGGTTGTAAAATGAACGCTATTTCCAAGTTAATGAATGTGTAGGAGTTGTACAAATGATATATTGCTCTGAATTATTATTATTATATTATTATTATTATTCACTTCGAACAGAGCCTCTGAGAGTACACATCACTCCGAATCGTTTGGTGGTTGACATGGGTCGAACCGCGACTTTTCGGTGTGTCGTTCAAGGTCATCCAGTGACGTCATTATCATGGCTAAGAAATGGGCTTCCGATTCCCTCTGACCCGAGGTAAGCTACTCCTCTCAGATTCCTTTAAGAACCTTAAACCATTTTGAAATATTCCATAATTCCTTCCCGTTGCATCAGCGAAGTTAAGCGACGTTGGGTTTGTTCATTAGTTGGATGGGTGACCATCCTCTATTTTCAGTTGATGTAGTAGCGACTCGTAGATGGTTCAGATCCCACGTAAAAGTGTAGGTCCCCACCAGTACATTACCTTATCCTTTTGAGTGTCCTAAAACGCTAGAGTCTTTTGTGACTCTCTTTTTTGAGTATTCTTTTGTCGAAACCACTCGCAAATATTCGCCAAAACTCTTTATTTTTGGTTACTGTGAGTAAGATGTTGGATTTATTTCACTGTTGATAGACAGAAAAGCGTCAAAGGAATTCTACAGTTATCTTCTTTTTCCTGATCATCACGATCTTACAGTATACGGACACCATTTATCTTGTATGCCTGTGTGATTATTTTTAATTAGTTTTTTAAAGGAGTAAATTGATTAATTGACCTGTTCGTAAATATTGAAATTGTTTTACTAAAATGGTTTACAAAAAAATGGTGAATTCTGTTTGTATAAATTTATGTTAGAGTTTATTTGAATTTCGAATATTTCCTGGTTTAGTATCATAACATCGCCAAGAGAAACACTCACCATCACGAGAGTTGGTAAAAATGACAAAGGAGTTTATCAGTGCGTAACATCAGCAAGACATCACACCGCGCAGGCGGCAGCTTATTTAGCGTTAGGAGGTAAGAATATTTTTCTTTATGTATTTTTTTATCTTTTTCTGTCCATAACTCGATCATAATATTTATAGTAAAAATAAGTCTCGTATCTTGATCATAAAACAGTAATGAAGTTAATTAAATCTATGAAGAGTAATAAAAGGAGATTCTTTGATTCCAAATTGAAATAACTATAAGACATTTTATCTAAAGGAGCGTCTTTGTACGCATTGTGATTTTATCACATTATCCGCTTTGACTTCTTACTTTTATAATATAATTACTCAGTTTTGTTTACCAGTAAAGTGTTTTTATATATTAAGGTGGTCATCATTTCAGATTCTTCCCCCGAGCTCCATTACCGATTTCAACAGCAAACCCTTCAACCAGGTCCTTCCGTAAGCCTTAAGTGCGTTGCTACCGGAAACCCGCCACCTCAGTTCATCTGGACATTGGATGGATTTCCTCTCCCAGAGAGTGACAGGTAAAGCATTCCTCTTTATCAGTGCTTCCACTACTTGTCTTGGTTATTGTGTTTAAGGGTTAAGCGAAATTGCAAACCAGATTAACTACTTTATATCAACATAATTTGTGACAGGTGACCTACCTTCTTTATACTTTCTGGTATTATTATTAGTATTTCCGTTTTAGGAACGTTTCAGTTGCTGTAATAATATGCGTGAATTCGTATAATTTACGATATAAAAGTTTATCATTCGCAGCTGAACACATCGAAAAGACAGGTGTGGTGGAGGTTGTCAAATAGACCTTTATTTAGATCGAGTGTTTTTTAGGTAGTACATTATTAAGAGACATTGATTTTTTTGGCTCTTTCTTATAAAGGGGGGCTATTTTTGCGGGCGCCCGCCCTTGGTCCCTTCTTTCTGCATAGGAGAAAAAAATTACTAAATGAGGACAATGCTGCAGTTTATTCGTTAAGCAGTTTTTCTCCACTGACATTCTCATTTGTCGTACTAGGTTTCTCGTCGGTCAATATGTTACAGTACATGATGACGTCATATCGCACGTGAACATTACCAACGTGCGCGTTGAAGATGGAGGAGAGTATTCGTGCACGGCTACCAATTCCGTGGGCTCAGTCTCGCACGCCTCCTCCGTCAATGTCTACGGATTACCGTTCATTCGACCAATGAAAAGAATGTCAGCAGTGGCAGGGTCAGATTTGAAGATCAAATGCCCCGTGGCTGGTTATCCTATCGAAACTATTACTTGGGAGAAAGGTAATCAAGTTGTTACCTTTAAATGCGTATTAGGTTTGAATATTCATGTATATCAGGGGTTTTCAACCTTTCGTCTACCGCGTACCCCTTTTACATTGTCGGTGCTACCCACGTACCCCATGAAAGGATGAATTCATAGAAAATACAAGAATAACAATCAGTTGTGCGTATTAATCTTCATAACTACAAATATAATAATAATGACATATGCGTACCCCCTGGTAAATCCCAGGCATACCTCAGGTTGAAAACCCTTGATGTATATGGTATGAACTTGGTACAAGATCGATTCGTCTAAAATTTCTGTAATAGTAAAATACAATAGAATTATTTTAATCACTAGAACTGATGTTGCCATTTGCTTGACGAAATAAATCTCATATATCGACTTCGCCACGAATTCCTAAAGTTTAAGGGCCAAATTAAATAAAATAAACAATCCAGCTTTGCGATTATTTTATGTCGTTGTAAATTGTAAAAGTACTCTACAGTATTTATTTTATTAATAATATTGAAAGTCAGTGAATTCAATTCCCTTTTGATAGTTAAATGGTGGTTCTATATTCCGTAGATTTATTTATGGATTGGTTTGTGTCGTATTGTATTTTATTTACCAAATCTTTGCATATTTTTCAGTGAGTTACGAAATATAAAAATTAAGATTTTAATTAAGATATTAACGCTTGCTGTAATAATTCCCATTAATTTCATCAGACGGACGTCCATTGCGTAATACAATGCGTCAAACAGTGTACCCGAATGGTACGCTCGTTTTAAAGCAAACTCAGCGTGGTGTGGATGAAGGGAGATATACGTGCAGAGCCACCAACCTTCATGGACACTCAGACTCGAGGGACGTTACAGTATCAGTCGCCGGTGAGTTGTTGGCTTTTGTTGTTTCAAGCTTTATGAAGATTTATTTTTCATTTCTTTGTATATTTCTTAATGTTATACAAAGTTTATATTTTTATCAGTCGTAATTACGGATTTGTGAAGTATATTTTCAGCAATTTAATTTTTAATTTTAAAATTTATTTCAGTTCCACCTAAAATAATGCCGTTTTCTTTCGCCAACAACGTCTTAAGCGAAGGCAACAGAGCTTCCATCACGTGCCAAATATTAGAAGGAGACTTGCCCGTAACTTTTAGGTAACATTTCTGTCATTATTTCCATTTATTCGAAGATTCAAGAGAAATAAACCCCACAAAATTAAGATTCTTAAATGCAAAAAACTTCACTTTTCTACGTGAAGGTCAAAATATGATAATAAAAACCCATTCTAATAGACAGAGTTCATTTCCACAACAGTTTCGATGCCCACTGGCATCCTCTTCTGGTGGATACAGAAAAACGAAGAGGATGCCAGTTGGCATCGAAACTGTTGTGGAAATAAATTCTGTCTATTAGAGTGGGTTTTTATTATCATATTAAGATTCTCATTTACGAGTTTCGACGACACAAACATGGCTACTTTCGCGCATATTTTTAAATTTGTATTTCTCTTGTTAACACGAATGATCTATATAGAGTGATTCAAATTTTTTTTTTTAACTTATGTGGGGTAGAAATCCATATAAGTTTTAACTTTTTTTGGAATCACCCTGTATATGAGCAGTTTTAAAAATTTTTTTTTAACTTATATGGAGTAGAAATCCATATATGTGTTAACTTATTTTGGAATCACCCTGTATATAAGCAGTTTTAATCCCGCGATGCTGAGTAACTTTAACAGTATCTATTGTTTAACATTGTTGAACTGCTATGTAAATATCGGTATATATTCAACATTAATAGAAGGATGCTTCATGCTTCACTTCTTATAAAGTGAAGCATGCAGCATCCTTCTATTAATGCTGCATGCTTCACTTCATATAAAATGATATAATGACTAAATAATATATTTTCAATGCTAAATTTCTGATACGAATGCTGTTCTGATGTCACTGATGTTGATTCGCAAATGTAGAATCAATGTCCTTGATGAGCAATGGTGAAATATAAATGCGTAAATAGAGAAATATTAATCATTTATGACTAATCAAGCGAATTTTTTTTCAGTATTAAAAAAATAAAATATATTTATGAAATATTTTCGCTTCTGTGTTGAAAATATATTGAATTGTTAACATTTATTGCGTCATCAACAACATTTCGATCTTGTCAACATTGATTCAACTGTTAATCGATCATCAATTTGTATTGATTTATGTTGTAACGTAACCTCATTTCGAGTATTGTTGAGGTTAGTAAATTCAATTGGTTATTGATGACCAATTAAAAATAAGTAATTGTGTACCCAAGTTTCAATTTGCTTCTTCTACCTCTCGCGTAAAACAGATGGGAAAAAGATGGCGGGGACATTCCAATTTACGAGGGCATAACTACGCGTCTCTTGGACGATTATTCCACTCAACTGGTAATTGAAAGAATTTCGTCAAAACACAATGGAGATTTCTCTTGTTTGGCCACAAATGCGGCTGCAACAAGGACTCAAACAGCTACACTCACTGTGAATGGTAAGCAACGCTCACGTTTCCACATATCTGTAACCCGAACTCGCATGTAGTTGTCATTACCAATAAAAGCCATTAGCTTTTGGGGGGGGGGGGGTATATTATCTTATAATATTCGATAGATTTTTACTCTTTCATTCAATGTTGTATAGAAGAAATAATTATAAATAAGCTGCACTGTATAGTTTTAGCCAGAAAACTGTGTCAGTTAATACAGGGAAAAATCACTCTACATTATACCAAGTCATATCTCGTTCATTGTTGTTGCTTGTCGCTTGAAGGGCGAAGCAGATTATAGTTTAATCCTTCAGTCGTCATCATTGTAAACAAACATTATATGAACAAGCACTCAACTCACAATGACCACGTATACATATTTTTATATATTGCATTAAATTTGGGGAAAAAATAATTTAGCAGGTTTTTCACACCCACCAACAATACTGTATGTTGTAACAATATATATATATATATATATATATATATATACATATACCGTGTGTATGCGTATGTGCGTAGACAACTGGGTATAGTGAAGTCGAGTGTGGTAATCTACAGATGAAGTGGGGTAACACTTTTGGTACCTCGGTACCTTAAAATTTTTTTTATAAAAAACTAGAAACATTTTATTATCAGGAAAAAGCTATGTTGGTACTGATTAGGTAAAGTTACACTAGGTTAGGTTAGATTAGCGAGTACCTCACTATTTAATAACTTCAAGAAAAAACCATTCCAACCCTTAATTGCAGCCGAAACACCTATCACGCACGTCTCGGTTCGGTGGCACTAAGGTGAGGTTAAATTAGGTTAGGTTAATAACTTTTTTAGATATATTTGAAAATGTCAGTACCCCTCTTATGCGGAGAGTGTGTGTGTGTGTGTGTGTGTGTGTGTGTGTGTGTGTGTGTGTGTGTGTGTGTGTGTGTGTTTCACTAGTATATACAGTACTGGCCAAAAAAAATGGGGCACTACGTTTACGTTACCGTGTAATAAAATGGACGTATACTGTATATATTACATTTAGAACTAAAATAAAAGTATGCCAGGGAAATATTTTGATCTAATACTTTGTGTGGCTCACCTTTTGCTTTTAAAACCTCTTCAACTGGGGTTGGCATCTATTCCATCAATGATTTAAAAAGGTTGGTAATTTCTGGATCACTCAGCCAGCACTCAGGAAGGCGCCTCATAAGCTTTCAGATCTGGTGAATTTCCAGGTCAGTCACTTCGATGCCGCTTTTTGCAAAAACCTTTTTCACAACACTTGCTGTATAATGTTGTAAAGTTGTTTTGAAACAACTATTTTCTGCGTCGAAACCAGTTGTTAGCGACAGGCAACAACTTTTATTTTAATATCGGTATATATTTTTGGCCATTCATCATTCCATCCACAAAAAATATCTCCTGTTTCACGGATTTCAAAGCATGACCAAACCATAACCTTCTCAGAATGCTTCGTGGTGCAAGACAGGTGAATAGTTGGCACCCTTCATTTTCCTCACGAAAGGTGTTCCAACTCCGGAAACCAAAAAATGAACTCAAATTCCAACAAGTCTTTAAGAAAACATTCAAAAACAACACCTGAGATAATGAATTTCACACCTGTGAACACTTAAAGCTATTCATAATTGTAATATATTTTAATTTATAAAATGGGTGTCTAGTATCTTATAATAACAGCAAAGAGTTAGTGACGTTAATTATATTCCTTAGAGGTGATTGCGAAGTGTTCGAATATTCTGGATCATTCTTGAAAATGAACCACACAAACTTTGAACTAATTTTTCTAAAAAAAGAAAAAATTGTACGTTCCCAACATCTTAATTGTTTCCAGTCGTCTACGGTGAAGTCTTTGTATTTTCGTAGCCATTGTAGCCTCTTTGTAGTTAACATCTGCTTTTTAAATGGTCGAATGTACTCCATGCCACGTTCTTTAATCCATCTTCTCACTGTTCTTGCTGAAATTTTCACCCAGCAGATTTCCAACGTACTTTGATTGTCGTATGACGTCTACCTTCGGTCTTTCTTACAAATTATTAGAAGTTTTGAGTCGTCTCTTGGAGTACTTATCCTCTTTCTGCCCACTTTCCCACACATCCTGTTTACGACAGTCATAGGAATTACATTGCTGTTCGATTGGATGGATAGCCGAGTTTTATATATTTAGGTCGGTATGTTCATGCAATCACCTTATCAATGTTTTTGTAGTTGTTCCTGGCCATTTTTATGTAGGTATTGCTCAAGATACCCAATGACTCACGAATTTGAAGCTTCGCGCATATAATAGTAAATACAAGTTCTATTTACGTAAACTATACTTTGGTTCGTTGGTTGTTGAAGTCGGCATCGAATTAGGAAATTTTTGCGTACACACTACTTTTAAGACGCGAGATATTTGTATTTTTAAGTAGATTACATAACGTCCCATTTTTCTGGTCAGTGCAGTACGTACATAGTTTTCATTTTTATTTTTGAGAATATCATGTCACTCCTTCTATGAGATTTCACTTTATACGTACAGAGTATTATAATTTATGTTATATTTTCATGTAAACGAAAGCGTCTAACATCTGGCAGCTCACAGTAATCATTTATGTTAAAAAGCTTATATAAAAAACGAGTAAATAATGGACTTGCGTTATCCTTGATCAGGATCAACATTATGTACCATATAATTTGACCCAGCTTTCGCGTTTTTCTTTATTTTCTTTCTCTTCTTTATTTCATTTCCTCTATTTGCTTATTTGTTTATTTGTTTTTATTTACGCATTCTTGTTTTAATTCTGTTTTCAGTCCCTCCTCACTGGATAACTGAACCCCAAGATACATCAGTTGCCCAAGGATCAAATACTCATCTTCACTGCCAGGCTGATGGTTACCCCAATCCTATTGTGAAATGGAAGAGAACCAAAGGTAAAGTTTAAGTCTAGCTTCCAGGATATTTTCACGTTGATTTTGGGGGGGGGCTTAACGATTTAGAAAATATTAATTAAAACTTGCGTTACTTTTCGGGGGAAGAGTTCTCTTTAGTAAGCCATAAGTCCTTGGAATTGATTGCATGTGTATATTCTTATTTGTTGAGAGAGAGAGAGAGAGAGAATTTTGATATTTGACTTATGCTTAAATGCGTCATTCAAATATTAAATATTCTCTTTTAGAAAATATTCTCTTTTGTAATCCCTCAGAATGCTGAAGTGAGTAGGCGGCATAGAATAAATTAGACCAAATTTTTTTTAGGCTACGCTTGGTTATGTCAGATTAGATTAGTTAGGTTTGTAATGTTAGGGTCGATTTTACTTAAATTTGCCTACTTTCACTGTTTACAATATATAAGCCTAAAATAATAATGATTTTCTCCAAAAGCTCGTGATTCAGATGCCAAATACGAACAGATTCGCCCTTCTGTAAATGTTCTCATTTCGATCAATGGAACAGTTTCCTTTCTTAATGTGGAAAAGAGCATGGAAGGAAATTATTTATGTCAGGCAGAGAATGGGGTCAAAGCAGGACTTAGCAAAGCAGTTCAGCTTACTGTTAATTGTAAGTTACATTTTAGAGGACTGAAATAGAAATATGGACCATTAATATTTTGCCTTTCTCTTTATAATTTGGATGGATCTTAGTTTTAAAGTAATTTTTAGTATAAATATTATATAATTAAATTGTATTTGTTATTATAATCGAGCAAGTAACTGTATTTACTGTAATAATGTCATTTTGTACTCTCTTCTTCCGACAGCTCCCGCTCATTTCCCAGAAAAGCTGGCACGCGTTGTCACCAGACTCGGAGAAAGAACTGAATTGATTTGCTCAGCTCTTGGAGACAAGCCTACTACTATTTTATGGTACCTTGATTCTAGGAATCTGGATCCGCCCTCAGATAGAAGGTATAATTTGCTGTTCTGAGGTTATAACTACGACATTTTACTGAAGAATGTTATCGTAGCTTTTGTATATTGAATCTCAATTTTGAACACGAAATATGTTTCATTCCAAATCTTAACATTTTTACATAAATTCAAGAGTTATCTTACCTTTATGTTATATGTTACCACAAGCTGTCCTCTTCATCTTAATTTTCCAACCATGAAATAATAAATATCTTTTGAAATAAGACCTTCTTTAAAAGAATAACGTGTGTAAAAGAAAACAACCTTTGTATTAGTGCTCTCACACTGGTTCGAATTTGTCTTTGCAAATGACAAAGAATTTAATTTAATCTTAGGATGAAGATACGAAAGGAGTCGACAGAAGAGGGCATTACGTCAGTTCTTGTGATTTCGAGCGCCGCCAGAACTCACACTGGCTCTTACGCTTGCAACGCTGCCAATAATTTTGGCAGAGATTCGAGGGTCATAGAACTTGTAGTGCAGGGTAAAGAAATCAACTTCATTTTACGCGTGTGTTACTTACATGATCTAATAAGTTTTTATTGAGTGACTTACTTTGTTCCTTTGTATCGCGATAGATTTTTATTATGCATTTTTATTTCTCTAAAAATTACAAAAACTCAAAGAGGAAATTTTGCGCTGAGTTGAAGTTATATCTTGCCATAATTTATATATATTATATATATATATATATATATATAATATATATATATATATATATATATATATATATATTCTGCATGCATTTCATAATCAGACATAGTAGGCATACTTAATTTTAAATTTAATCTTGGAAATATAGTAAAAATATTATTTCTTAATTTCTTTCGCTTGTATCGGCAATGATCAATTATTACATATAAAATTATAGTAAGTGTTACATTGAATTTTCTATAACTAAATTGTATTCATGGTTGCAGAGGAACCAGAGCCACCGAGAAACCTTCGAGTAGTGGAAACCCATAGCCGAACGATTTCTCTAAGTTGGAGTGTTCCTTATTCGGGCAATACTCCCATACAAAATTACATCATCCACTACAAACTTGCTTCCGGTAAGTCAAAGCAAGCCCTACACTAATCGGACCTAATGCGTATACATTTTTGACGGCACGTTCAGTCCATACTCTGATTTACCTAACTTAACTTAACCTAACCTAATCTAAAATAACATAACTTGCTGATGTAATGTCTTGTTAACGAAATGCCACGACCGCACTGACTCACTCGTGCTTTTACACAACACATACCATTATTCGAGGCATCCTCAGTACAATTTGGGAGCAAGCACACTGCAGTAACTGATACGCTTAGAAATGAAGGAAATATAAGGTGGTCAATGACTAAACATAAAAATAAATGCTAATACACATTGAATGGATAGTACATTTTTAATGTATCCTAAATGTATCACATTTGGGACACGCAATAAAAATATACAATCAAGAAAGAATATAACTTAATAGCACTTTTCAGAACCTTGGCCCCGAATGCCAGAACAGCTGAGTGTGCCAGGTGACCAAACAACAGGGATCATAAAAGATCTGACCCCAGCTTCAGCTTATCATTTGAGGGTCACTGCTCAGAATACTTTAGGATTGGGTCTTCCTTCAGAAGTCATCCAAGCTACTACTGAAGAAGAAGGTAAGCTAAGATTAGATTGAATCTATAAAGAGGAGAATAAAGAAGATGTTCCTTCCAACTACTGTAGGGAGCATAGTCTTTTTTTTATGCAGGAAGGAAGGGGCCAAGGGCGAACGTCTGCAAAAATGACCCTCTCCTCCAAAGAGCAAGAAGAGAGCCAAAATCAAGGTCCAAGGTTTTCGAGACGCCTGGACACTCTGCATTTGAAAGATTGGAGGTAATTGGGGGAAGATGAATTGTTCCAGAGTTGACCGGTTGAGTAGCTGAAAGACTCAAAATACCATTAACCCTTGCGTTAGAGAGTTGGACAGAAAAGGGATGAAAATGTGTCGAAAGTCCGGTACTACGTGCTCTCCTTAAAGGAGGTGGCATGCAGTTAGAGAGTGCAGAAGAGCAGTATCTGTTATAATATCAATAGTAAAAAGAAAGTGAGGCAACACTGCGGCGAAGAGAGAGAGATTGAAACAGTGAGTAAAAGGCGGGCAAGTGATAAGACGAAACGCCTTTGATTCCATCTGGTCAAGTAGAGCTGTGTGGGTTGAGTCACCCCACACATGAGAAGCAAATTCCATACAGGGACAGACAAGACCTCTGTACAGAGACAGCAACTGAGTGGGGGTGAAGAAACTGTGGAGCCGGTACAGCACACCTAACTTCTTAGAAGCTGTTTTAGAAAGAGAGTATATATGATCTTTCTTTCGAAGAAAGATCACAAGAAAAGGAAACACAAAGAATGTTAAGAGAAGAGGAAGGATTGAGTTGTGTGTTGTTGAAGATTGTG
The DNA here is from genome assembly GCA_023014485.1 of Bathynomus jamesi. Lineage (NCBI taxonomy): Eukaryota > Metazoa > Arthropoda > Malacostraca > Isopoda > Cirolanidae > Bathynomus > Bathynomus jamesi. The sequence goes on along the minus strand of JAJOZX010000665.1, from coordinate 884,311 downwards.
ACGAGCATATAGATCAGGGATCACCAACCTTTTTTTTGTTTACCGCCCACTTTTACGATTTTTTGAAAATTAAAAAAGCTTATCGCCCACCTTAGATCAAAAAGAATAAATCAACATAATCGATAAAATAAATAATGAAATAAATGTTTAATTACCTTTAATGTGAGCCTACTAGTGGGCGCTACCGCCCAGGTTGGTGACCCCTGATATAGATGAAGGAACTGAGTTTTTGAGGCATTGAAACCCACAAGGGTTTTCTCTGCCCCAATCAAAGATAGCAGAAAAATCAGAGGTCAAGTGCACCATAGCCGTCCCACGCGAATCCTGGGCTGACTGTTGAGAAGGACGCTTTGTGGAGAAGTGAAGAGTGGAATCATCGGCATAGGAGTAGATAGGACAGGAGGTACGACTTAAAAGATCATTAATAAATAAAAGGAAAAGAGTAGGTGACAGGACAGCCTCCTGAGGAGCACCGCTATTAATAGCTTTAGGAGAAGAACAGTGGCCATCTACAACCGCAGCTATAGATCGGCCAGAAAGGAAATCAGAGATGAAAGCACAGATAGAAGGATAAAGACCGAAGGAGGGCAGTTTGGAAATTAAGGATTTGTGCCAGACTCTCTCAAAAGCTTTTGATATGTTTAACGCAAACGTAAAGGTTTCACCGAAATCCCGAAAGGAGGATGGCCAAGAGGAACCCAACGAAGAAAAATGTTTAACAGAGTAAGAAGAAGGATGAGTGGTGAGAAATAAATCCAGAATGTTGGGCCTATCTCCAAGGTGATCGGGGATACGAGTTGGGTGCTGTACAATCTGCTTTCGATCATTCAGGATAGAGAAGTTGTAAGTTAGTTCACCAAAGATGTCATTGAAATGGGTGGAAAGCCAAATGTGGCGGTGAACATTGAAATCTCGTAAAATAGAGATTTCAGTAAAGGGAGAATGGAATAGAATGTATTCCATTTTGGAAGCGAGGTAGTTAAAGAGTTGAGGATAGTCGGTAGAAGTAGGAAAAAGGTAGACACCGCAGATGTAGTGGTAACTTTACTTATTATGTTTCCTGTTATGACTCGGGAATGCAAGAAACAAGCACAGCGCTCACGAAAACCTTTTCTTGATCATTCCTCTAACTCATAGATTAATATTACCAGCATCATCGGGATTCAGACCCCCGACTCGGTGGATTCTCTTATAGGGAAATGGTGTTACCCACTAAGCTACAGACGCTCATCTTCACGATTCATTTCTGAATAGACACTTGTTAAAAAAATATTTCTGTAAAGGTCGTACGTACCATTTGATGTTAACTTTGATGTACAGAGCCTTCAGGACCACCGCGTGATGTCAGAGTTACTCCAGAATCATCGACATCTCTACGCGTAACGTGGGAGCCCCCAGACCGGGACCACTGGAATGGTAACATCTTGGGATACTATTTGGGACATCGCCCTTACGCCCTCTCAGCGGATTACAATTTTCAAACTGTTGAGGTAACATAAAACCAAAGGATTCATTAGTGACGTATTAATGTGCTTTATTACCAAATAAACTATTAGTTTGGGCTTGAAATTTAGCCAAATGTAGTACTTCAAAATTTAATTAAAATTTTAATTGAAATTATTATTTATTAAAAAATTTACTCGAAATGTTATTTTTCGTTTTTTCTTTGATTATAAATAAAAATTAATAATTATAAATACTTTCTAAGTGCATAACCATCTTTTTTCCTTTCAATCATTCTTATATCAATGAAGGTGGGAGCTCAGTACGGAGGTTCGGCCACCCTTACTGGTCTTCAGCAGTACACGAGATATGAAGTTGTGATTCAAGCTTTCAATAACAGAGGCGCTGGACCCCTCTCACCTCCGGCCATTGCTACCACTCTGGAAGATGGTAAAGCAAACTTTTTATGAATAATGGTAGCATTATGTAGAATTTACTAGACTTCAATTGTAGTTGGAATATATTTTCAATAACTTACAAAGACTCGTGTTAAATGGATGAAGTAGTTATACGGAAATATTGATTTAATGTTTGTGTAAAGTTGTATACATGATGCATATTGCTTAACTGGGAACGTTGTTTTGTCTTTAAACGTGGCATTGGGTGAAGGATCAAGTTTAGCTCGCGTTTTAACAAGTGTTAATTAATCGCTTTGTTTATTGTTTTACTTTTTAACAGCTCCAAGTTCCCCTCCTGAAACAATACGCTGCGAAGCTCCCTCACCCCAAAGTATTTCCGTTGCATGGAGACCTCCACCCGTCTCAGGCCAAAATGGGCTAATCAAGGGGTACAAAGTTCTCTTCAGAGTTGCCGCTGAATATCCAGGTAATTCTGAATTTCTTCTTCTTCACAAAAAAATTCTATCGTCAATTCAGGAATTGTTTCATAATTAATTTTTTATTGCTTGACATGCGACATTAATTATTAATAATAATACTTACGTGACATGCAACAAAGAATAATGAATAACGCAATTCATAGGCATTAATGAATAAAAAATATAGTGACAATGCAAAAGTTCTTTTCCTCTTCAGACGACAAACCCGAAACAAAAGTTACCGGAGCGGAATCAACTAATCTTTTCAACTTGGAAAAATATACCAATTACAGTATTTCAGTCCTTGCATTTACATCTGCTGGGGATGGCGTAGTATCGAACCCTGTCTATTGCAGAACGCAGCAAGATGGTAAACTTATGTTTTAGTGCTCACACATGTATATTGATCAACTTATTGTCTTAGGAAACGGGCACAGTCATGTACACTTAAGCATTAAGCATTTAAGGGGCTAAATCATAACTTAGGGTACTATAAGCTCAGCCAATTTATTCGTATACTAAGTAGTTTAATGTTTTAATATTAGTAAAGGATAAAAATAGAAATAACTTGTATATTGTAGATTTGTTCCTCTATCCGAGCGCATCATCTAGTTAGTAATTATACATAAATACCCGAGAACTAATTCTACGTAATGTTTCCTACCCAGTGCCTGCCGCTCCAAGAGCCATAAAGGGACTCATTAGTTCCCCCAAATCCATCCTTGTGACCTGGCTCCCTCCATCGAAGGTGAACGGAGAATTAATCAAGTATACCCTCTACATGGCCATCGTTAGTCAAGACGGGCAAAAGGTAATAATTAAGAAAGAAAATAATATCTTTAAACCCGAACGGCTGGTAAGACAGTGTTATTAACATTGTACAATGTTAACCGAATTTAGTCCATATTAACCTGACATAACCTTTACTAAACCTAACGAGATTTGCAGAGTATACGCTAATCCGTCTTGAGGGAAAATATTCCTTTAATATTGTACTCTTATTTTACAACATATTTTTAGTAATTGACATAAGAAGCGAATTAATGCCATGAACAATGATTCACACCAGACTCCCCCCACCCCTCCCTCCCCCGAGTAAAAGTTAAATAGCTAAACAATTCGCTTCTTTTGAGAGTGTATAAATGTTGTATTATTCTTCTACAAATAGTATATAAACACGTGAAAATATAATATATGCATATTATATGCAGGTGGAGTAAGATTTTATATACAATTAATAAGTAATAGGTATTCAAAATAGCTTTAATTTTGAGATTTTTTTCCCTTGTCGTTAGAAGACTCTTTCGCCTCGTGATCTAGGACCGGACGAAACTTCGTACCAGACAGAAGGTGTAAGTACTAGAGACACTTACCAGTTTTGGGTTACAGCTTCCACTCAACCGGGAGAAGGACCTGCATCGCAAAAGATAACAGTTAGACCCAGTGACAAAGGTAAGTTTAAATTACAAAATAGCAAGACTAATATTTATCATTTGCTATTACAGTTCTTTAGTAACAGCTGTATAAATTTTCCTAGTTTTATTTGTGTTCAGTTTTTACAGTTTACAAAATATCAGCAATTTTTACATTAATTTAGGGATTGTTAACTTCAAAGGAAAAGTTTACGTATGAATTCTTCTTTTCCACTTTTAATCACATATATATTGATATTATTCGTATAAAGGTATAGGAAAATCATTATAAAACTAAGGTAATTAAAATAATAATAATAATAATAATGATGAAACTATTTTTGATGATTACAACCTTCAAATTTACTGATTGTAATCCATGTGTGGCGGTTTAAATTCATTAATATCAACCATTTTCTCTCAGTGGGTGCTCAGATTGCATCATTTGGCATACCGCTGGAGGTTCCATGGAAGGAAGACATTCGTCTGTTGTGCCACTCCGTCGGAGAACCACCTCCTCAAATCACGTGGTCTCATAATGGCAAAAACGTCAAGTCCGGAGACAGAATTCAGGTGTGAAATATTTTGAAGTTTTAAAGTTTGTCAAGAAAGGCATTTAATTTAAAAGAAATTTGACCAGTCGACATGATAAAAACATTAATTTAGTTAACATTAGCTTTAGGTTAAATTAGTAATGCAGGTTGTGTTTTTGGACACTTGGCTGTTAGGAAGAGTATTACAGTTTAAAACACAACAAACATTCGACAGATTTTTCTCGAAATTGTGGAGAGAAATATTTTAGTCGATATTTTCTGTCTACCAAATTTCTAATAGTAGTCTTTGTAAGTTTAAATTAAGTATGATTAGGTTAGGTTACGCTAAGGTTACGTGAATTTAGACTAAATTAGATTAGATTAGATTATTTCGCCATCTTGTTAAATGTTGTTAGTTCAGGCCCACACACTTTTGTCGAGAAATTTTGCCTTCGAGAAAAATTTGTCTCGTCAGTCAAAAATTTTGTTTATGGAAAGGTTCCAGTGCCTCATTAGGCGACACTTAAATCCACTGGTCGTTTCTTATTGCGTTGAATCTTTTTTTAGCCTTTTTGCCTTGCTTTTCGTGATGAGATAACTAAATAAATAAATAAAGGAAGTCTTTTGAAGTAAAGACCTATCTTCGTGTCGTGATTACTTAACTGCACGCGTTGAAACAAGGTAACTTTTATCACTAATTTATAAATAAGACAAAAGGATTCAAATTTTTCTTTTCTTTACCGTTCTAATTTATTTTTTTTTAATTATTATTCTTATTAAAACTCGGTGTATGATATAATTTTCGTTTTTAACGTTATGTTCTCAGATTCTACCTAATGGATCATTGTTTATAAGAGATGTACAAAAAGCTGATGCTGGAAACCTAACTTGCAAAGCAAAAAATATTCACACTTCTGATACTATCACTTATATTCTGACAGTACAAGGTAAAGTTGAGACATTTAAATAATTATTATTAATTATTATTAATTACGAGCAAGAATTTAATAAGACAACATAAGTAACATCCGAAATTCATTTTCCCACCTTATGGGGGTTATTGTACCTCCAGAGTCACCTGGACCCGAGCACTGACAGAGTAGGGAACCGGCTCAACCCAATCCGGTGCCAGCAGCTGGGAGCGAACTCAAAGCCTCACCGCCTCTGATGCCGTAGCCAGGGCCGGATTTTCCAATAGGCAACATAGGCCATTGGCCTAGGGCCCACCAGTAACTGGGGGCCCACTGGGGACCTCCTACAATCCCTTGACACAAACAGTATCAGTGACAAATTTGCCATAGAAAAAAGCAGGAAAAAGTCATTTTGAACTTCACATAGTTGTGCTTGCAAAATTTATTATGCTTCAGTTTCAGTGTATTTTTCCATTATTCCTATGTGTAAGATGTACATGATATGGAACTTGATTTACTTTGATGTACTTGATATGGAACTAATTTGATTAAAAATTATTAATGTGTAATGTATTACATTATAAATGCAAAAAACTTCACCGAGGAGGATGCCAGTGGGCGTCGAAACTGTCGTGGAAATAAACTCTGTCTATTAGAGTGGGTTTTTATTCTCGTATTACATTATGTTGTAATTCTTATTGCAAAATTTATTATGCTTCAATTTGACTGTATTTTTTTCCATTATTCCTTTGTGTAAGAATAAGTTGTACATGATATAAAACTAATTTGAATAAAATTATTGATGCGTTACATTATGTTGTAATTCTTTTTTTTTTACATTACAATATTACGATATATATATATATATATATATAATTTTTTTTTTGGGGGGGGGGCACTGATAAGGTTTGGCCTAGGGCCCACAAGCAAGTAAATCCGGCCCTGGCCGTAGCCACTGAGCTATCGGGAGTTCTCCTAACTTGAATATTTTTATGAAGTAAAAAAACTGCGTAGAATTAAATTGAGGCTTACTATTTACTAACCATGTTTGGAATGAATCTTTCAGTCCCGCCTGCACCTCCATCTTTATTCGTCCAAGAAAGCTCCAAAGATGCCTTGAATCTCAAATGGACGTTGAGGCCTCATCATTCACACGTTAGAGGCTTCATAATCAACTATAAAAGAGATTTCGGAGATTGGGAGGAAGTAAGGAAGCTTAAATTCATTCATTATTTGTTGTAGGTTAAAGAATAATCTGGGTTAGGTTCATGCAGTAATCAGAGCTGGGCAGTATTTAAATACATTTGTATTTAAATACGTATTTAAATACATTGTTTTTCATGTATTTAAATATAGTATTTAAATACTTTAATGAGTATTTAAATACAATGTATTTAAATACTCAAAATATAAAAATGTAAATACTTTTACTGGTTTAATACACGTTCTGTACTAGCACAGTACGACGCGTCGACAGTGTAGTACAGCATGGTTCATGTTTCAACGTGTCAGTTCAATCAGTTGTGTGCCACTCTTAGTCGAAAGCGGTTGATTTCTTTATCGTGTGCGTGTCATGGCTTAGTGAATTAGTGAATGCATATGTTAAAATTTGTATGTATTTAAAATGTATTTACAAATGTATTTAAATACAATTGATGTATTTTGTATTTAGTATCTAAATACATTCGTAAAATGTATTTAGTATTTAGTATTTAAATACATTTCTCCCATGTATTTAGTATTTAAATACATTCAATGTATTTATTGCCCAGCTCTGGCAGTAATACGAAAGACTGAGTTTATTAACAGTGATGTTGAGACGCGTTATATGACGCGTACGTTTTCGATAGTGAGTAAGTGGTTGTAGAGTCGGCTTCAAAAACAGCTTTACAATTTTATTTTTGAAGCCGTCTTTACCCGTATCCAAACATTAACCACTTTAATAAAAAAAACGCTCATTTAGCACTAACATTTATCTTAGGTTCAGCTGCATTCTCCCCGAATGTCACACACACTTTCTAACTTAGTTTGTGGATCAAGGTATCAACTGTATGTTACCGCCTACAATGAAGTGGGCACCGGCCTTCCATCTGAAATTCTTACAGCCTCAACGAAAGGAGCCCGTATGTTACATGTTTACACTTTATTAAAATGAACTGATTTGTATCGTATTTTGATAGTTTTGTTAAATATTTTGGTTTTTTTTTTTCATTTTTCTGCTAAAAAGTGTGTAAATATGCTGCAGAAAAATGGATGTCACATTTTAAATATCTAATACAGCAGTTGACGAAAATACAAGGGCATATAATGTTGTTTTATTAAAAATCATAAAATTTCTTTCACATACAATATTAGAAATTAAAATAATGAATAATGGGCGAAGTTTTCCTACCAAAATTCGCAGCCTTTTTGGTAATTAATGTAGATTTTAATTAAAAACTATTCACTGTATTAAAATAAATGGCTTAAAATTTATTTGGTGCACTCCAAATGAAAGTTATGCAGTATAGTTAATTTGGACTAAACCCCCTCCCCATTATCTATTTCAGCACCAGTTGTTCCCACTCTGTCTCGCCTTCTTGAGGTGAATGCAACCTCTATTTTGGTTCATTTGAACACGTTTGGAGATGGTGGATGTCCGATAATATACTACGTGATTGAATATAAACTTTACGGCGATAGAGTGAGTTTAAGCAGGGATTTCGCCTAGCTTTTTCATACATTTCATACATTTTGTCATGTTTTGTATAAAGCAATCATTTTCCGCACGTTTTTACCCAAATTCACTTTTTCTGCAAATGTTATATGAATTGTGAACGCGAAATATGCGATAATCTTATCCAGTAATTCTAAATCTTAATCCAAAAGATGGATTATAATTTAATATTGTTAAGTACAAATTTAATTATTTTAGGACTGGATATCAGTATCGAATAACGTGGCAGCCACTGAGAAAACTTGGATAATAAGAGATCTTCAACCTTCGACTCGCTACACGGCTAAAGTTACAGCTCACAACAGAGCCGGTTCTAAATCAGCAATTTACCACATAACGACCCTTAACCCAATTGGAGGTAAAATTGAGCAAATGAAAGATTTTTAGATGAATTTTAATTAAAATTCACAATTTTAATTGGGAATTAATCACAAAGCGTTAAAAGTAAATATTGTAAGTGGAATTTAAAATTTTATTTCTCAGTTTTTCTCGGTGGGACGACTGATCACTCTGGCAACCCGATTTCCACACCTCCGCTGCATCAAGACCTCAGAGTAGTTATTCCATCCCTCATCGTTGTGTTCCTCTTCGTATGTCTTCTAGCAGCTCTCATTGTGTGGTTACTACGTAAAAAGTAGGTTTTATATATATATATATATTATATATATATATATATATATATATGTACCAAAGTCCGTTCCCATGGTATTTTGTTGTTAATAATATTTGTTAGAGTTCAAATAATTGACGTTATAGGTAACTATACAAATCAAGAGAAGGTAGAAATTGTTTTGCTACATATTGCTGGTAGAACCTAGAGGGAGGCATATATATATATATATATACTGTTCCGTATAAATCGTTTTCATGTTTTCTAACCGTGAACTTGAAAAAACCAAGAAATGGACATTCAGAATATTGAATCACTTTAATAGAAAGTTGATTACATTCAAAGCAATGATGAATCCATCTTCCCTTCATTTTTTTTCTCTTGAAATTCTTGTTTCGATATACAGGGTGAATAAAAGGTTCCGCCCGATTTTGAGTGAATTGTGGAAACCCAAAATCGGGCGGAACTTTTTATTCACCCTGTATTATGAAACCCTTTATAAGTTTCACTAATTTAAACACCCTTTGCAATAGGGATACACAAAGGCGATTCTGGTGACTTAGGCGAGTCTCCTTCCACTGCCCAAATTCAAAATGAGCAAAACCACCACCAGCAAACGCAGCAATACTCAGCTTTAGCACCTAATTCACCATCGACCCAAGACACGAGCACATATAAAGCAGATTCGGGTAAATAAGCTTGGATTATTATTATTATGTTGTTGTTGTTGTTGTTGTTCCCGTATAATACTTAAAATAAACCATTATGTTTCATTATTAAGATTACATCGAAGACATTTGTCCGTACGCCACTTTCCAACTTCCACAACCATCCAAAAACCAATATGGCGAGAGCACAGATTCAGGGATAGTCTACTCCGGTCCCTATCACCCTGTTCAAGGAGCATTTGTGTACCACGATCCTAAAAATATGTCTACAGTCGAGACTTTTGCCCTAAGACACGTAAGATGATTAAAATTACTTCATTAATTGAGATCAAAATAGTCATAGTTTAAACCTCGATAAAAGTCCCCCAAGTGTAGCGTTTCCTGTAGTTCTGAAAGATCTAAAGGTTGCAGACTTTTAAGATTTGAGGTTATGGAAGTAAATCTTATAAAAAATTTTATATAAGAATAAAAATTTTGAAATTCGACAGTAGTTTCAAAACTAAAAATTCTAAAAGACAAGATTTGAAATCGAACCATGCATAAAATTGGATTCTATTTTCTTGTTAACAATAATTGTATATGTACTCAATTCATTTGTAAGTGAAGCGGCTTTTATACAATTTTAAGTTAAATTGAATTACGGAAGAAACAACAGCTTTAAGACCCGAAATGAGTATTTAAGGCAATAATTTTGCATCGAGCTTATTATGCTTAGAAGCTGAATTTTACACTTAAAAATGTTACTCGCCTTTCGCATCAAGTAAAATAATTTACAAATAAGAATTTAATGAAAATTGATTGAGCAAAACTGTATCTAGTAATAAAGTGAAGAGGACCAGAAACTGGCGTAACGCTCAGGTCAGCTAATCCGATCCATTTGTGCTAACTCCGTGTATTATTATTATTATTATTATTATTATTATTTTAGAAAGTCGATATCAGCCTATGTCTTTATAAAGGATTTACATTTAATTTCCAATATTGTGAATAGTTTTTTATTTTCAGTACTGAGTTTCTTAATTAATAATAATTCTAGATAAGAATTTGCAGTATGCTAAGAATAGTCTTCATTTTTGCTTCTGCTGACGCGTTTCGTTCATATACTTTGAACATCTTCAGAGCTTTATACATAATTTTAAAGTAAAATGGGTTATATATATATAATATATATATATATATATATAATATATATATATATAGCGGGAAATGGCGGTAAACGCCCCAATACAAAAAATATTATATATATATATATATATTTTTTTTTTTTTTTTTTTTTACTTGATACAATTTCAAATTAATTTAAGAATATTCGAAAGTTCATTAAATTTTATATTAATTTTCAGTTTTTTCATTTTAATGTAAAAGGCTTCGGCAATTTTAAGTTTTTGTACGTAATGTGATGAGGATAAGATTTGAAAGGTTTGCGAGATATTTTTTAAATTTAATATTTTATGATCTACTCTGTAATGTTCGTTAATTTTACTTGGACGATATTTATGTTGGTATGCTCTCTCTTTAATGTGGTTTGTGGTGTAACCAATGTAATTCGACGTACAGTCAACTACAGGACACGCAAATTGGTACACCACATGATGTTGCTTATCGGGGTTTTTGTTACGTGTCTAAAAATGGCTTGATAACTTTTTGTTTTTATAGTATATGTTAACATTGATAGTTTTTTCTTCATCCATTGATTTTATGTGCCTCTTTAATATATTGGTTAGACATTTTTCTTCATGTTTTAGTCTTGTTGGGTTTCTTGTTTCGAAGTAAAATTTTATATCTGTATTTTTATTTTTATTTTCATCCTCCTCCTTATTTTTGTTATATAAATTTGTTAGAGTTCGGTTTATGATATTATCGATTAAAAATAACGGAAAATCACTGTTTATTAGATTTTGCTTTATTAAAAATGTTTTACTTTTCAGAAAAGAAACCGGAAATCTACACTTCTATTCTTCTATCTTATTCTTAAATAGAAGCTTAAGAGAATTCAAAGATGACATTGAGTTTAAACACTTAAATAAATTACACAAACTTTATGGAGGAACAATTATGCAGAAAAACAAAGAATCAATAGTGACTAGTTTATCAAATTATGAACCTAATGAACACGAATCTAGTATACTTGACAAAGGATTAAATTTTGGCCTTAGGAAACCATCTAAAAAGATAGAAAAACAAATTGAAACCGAAAGACTTTATGAAAAGATTAAATACAATGAACATAATGGTAAAATAAGTGTGATTAATGATGATGAACTTAAAACGAAATTAAAAACCTTTTCAATCCCATTTATTGAAAATAATAATCATGGAAAATTAACAAAAAATGAATATGACGCCATATCATCTCTTAGAAACATTGATGAAATCATAATAAAAAAATCCGATAAAGGTAATAATATTGTTATATTGGACAAGAATGAATATAATAATAAATTAAGAGATATTGTCAGCAATAATAGTAAATTTTCGAAATGTAATATTAACGCAACACTTAAAACAAAAAATGAAATAAATAAAATTGCTAATTCAATAAATGACGTAAACATCTCCAAATTACTAAAACGATCAGGAAGTTATAATGATGGTCATCTTTATGGACTACCTAAAATTCATAAAAACTCTACTAATCCACCATTACGCCCCGTCATCTCAATGAGCGGAACTGTCACACATGATATCGCTCAGTTTTTAAATAAGATAATAAGACCGTATCTTAACAAAAATTTTATTGTAAATTCTACAACCGAAACACTAGCTAAATTAGCTAACTTAAAAATAACCAACGCTGAACAACTTGTTTCTCTTGACGTGGAATCACTTTTTACAACTGTACCAGTCATGAAAACCATAGAAATAATTTTGGACAATGTTTACAATAATCAAAATTTAATTGCACCAACATTAAAACAAGAAGATATGAAACAATTACTTATTTTGTGTTGTACAAAAACTCCGTTTAGATTCTGTGATGAAACCTACAGACAGATAGATGGTGTTGCTATGGGCACACCATTAGGACCTACTTTCGCAGACTTTTATATGTCAAACTTAGAAAATAAAATAATGAAAGAAAACAACTTCTACAACCCAAAACTGTATATGAGATATGTCGACGATGCCTTGATACTATTTAAAAACAATAACCACATTCCTTTATTTATTCGAAGACTTCATGAACTAAGTAAATTAAAATTCACATTTGAACCTTCCTTGAATAATACACTCTCTTTTCTCGACATTAATATATTCATTGGTCAAAATGGATGTTTAATGACTGGTGTACGTTTTAAACCAACGGACAAAGGAACGTATTTAAATTATAATTCATACTCACCAAAAAAATATAAACTATCAATAATTAAAACACTCGTGCACAGAGCTTTCAATATATGCTCAAGTTGGCAACTCTTTAATCAAGAAATTGAGAGAATAAAGCAAAATCTAATAAAGTGATTTTCCGCTATTTTTAATCGATATCATCATAAACCGAACTCTTAACAAATTTTTATAACAAAAATAAGGAGGAGGATGAAAATAAAAATACAGGTATAAAATTTTACTTCGAAACAAGAAACCCAACAAGACTAAAATATGAAGAAAAATGTCTAAACAATATATTAAAGAGGCACATAAAACCAATGGATAAAGAAAAAACTATCAATGTTAACATATACTATAAAAACAAAAAGTTATCAAGCCATTTTTCGACACGTAACAAAAACCCTGATAAGTAACATCGTGTGGTGTACCAATTTACGTGTCCTGTAGTTGACTGTACGTCGACTTACATTGGTTACACCACAAACCACATTAAAGAGAGAGCATACCAACATAAATATCGTCCAAGTAAAATTAACGAACATTACAGAGTAGATCATAAAATATTAAATTTAAAAAATATCACAAAACTTTCAAATCTTCTACTCATCACATAACGTACAAAAACTAAAAATTGCCGAAGCCTTTTACATTAAAATGAAAAAACCGAAAATTAATATAAAATTTAATGAACTTTCGAATATTCTTAAATTAATTTGAAATTGTATCAAATTTACAATAAAAAAAATATATATAACCCATTTTGCTTTAAAATTATGTATAAAGCTCTGAAGATGTTCAAAGTATATGACCGAAACGCGTCAGCAGAAGAAAAAATGAAGACAGTATTCTTAGCATACTGCAAATTCTTATCTAGAATTATTATTAAGAAACTCAGTACTGAAAATAAAAAACTATTCAGAATATTGGAAATTAAATGTAAATCCTTTATTATTATTATACCAGCACCATCGGGATTCGAACGCCCGACCTTAGTATTTTCACTTCGCTTATAGGGAAACGGGGTTACCTACTGAGCTATGGACGCTGTCAGTAACGGTACTTGTACTCTATGTACTTGAGGCAAAAATATGAATTAATTTTTAAATATTTATTTTTTAATTTTTAATGTAATTCGCACGTAACAACGATAAAAATGCTTGGGATTCTTTAACCATATTTATAACGGCCATACGGAGAGGACCTACAGCTTTTCGAGGGTTCCGAGCCACGTATGGTCATTGCATCATCTGAACCAGTATAGTAACGGAATAGTGTCGGAATGATGCCTGAAAATGTTTGTTACATTTATAGAAGGCTGGGTTAGAAATTATGAATTATCCAATCAGGGATCACGTTTCATTTCTTTCAAAGCCAAACCAATCAGAGGAAGAAAAGTATGTTTACACCTTAAATCCGATACTATTTCGTAATATATATATACACAATGATCTGAACGCAGAGGACGGTCATCCATTCAGCAATTAAACAGTCCCAGTTACGTCGCTTAACCTCGGTGATCTAACGGGCAGGGGTGTTGCGACGTGGCTGCGGGGTAACCTTACTAGGCATCTAATCTAAAAGAAAAAACCTTGTTCATTAAACATTTACTATAGAAATTATTTTTTGTAGAAGGAACCAGAGTATACGAAAGTGAGAAGAAAAGGAAGAAGAGATCCTCATCACGAAAGTACAGGCAAGTTTACTGTTATTTTATCTGTAGCTATTATTATTATTATTATTATTATTATTATTATTATGGAAATAAAACAAGGAATCAATTTTAATATTTTATGGAATATAATCGCCTAATAATGATTGGTTCTATTAGAGTCGTTAAAGTTTTTAATGATTTCAGAATCTGATAATTTGGGGAGTACGGATTCAGAAGTGAAGAAAATTTTAAGCCTTCACATGCCCATCAGTGAATACGACACGCTTGGCAGTGACTCTGAAGGTCAAGCCCCAACCGACTCTCCGCCCACATTTGCCGAATCGGCAGCTCTTTCCCACGCCCTCGTACATCACGTGGGTGGAAGAACACGCCCAGACCCCACTGGAATGGCCCATGGGCGTGGCAGTTCAGATATATTCAAACACCGCGTCAGGAATAGGCCAAGTGGTGAGTTTTTATGCTTTTCCTCTTATTAGAAGTTCATTTAAATTGCATAAATTAAAATTTTTACCGAGATTCCAATAAAACCTAGTGCTGACCTTGTCTCATTCCATACGATCCTTTTTAGACGGAACTAAGTCACAGGAGGCGAGTAGTTCCTCCACAGATACTTCCAGTTCCGGCCGAAGGTCGCACCATAGAAGAGGGAAGAAAATACCGAAAAGGTCTTCTCGGGGAAGCGCAAGAACTCCTTATGAAGAGACTTCTTTTAGGTAGGTTCTTGTTTCACTATTACTTCTTTATCACACTATTAATAATGGATTGATTTCAGCCTATTGCCACCGTAACATAATGTGAAAATTTTGCTGCAACATATTTCTAAAGATTAGCAACTAGCTACCAAATTATTTAATTGCACAGATACAAAACCCAGCTACTATCATCCTTTATCTTAATTATTCCTATGTATAAACTGCACCAAAATATTCTAAATTTATTTATGAAAGCCATTTGATTGGTTTTCTTACCTAAAACTGTAATGTAATTGTGGATTAAATTTTATACTTAAATTTACTGTATATAAATTTATGTTAAATTTCCCGTTGTTATCTTATCTTTAAATCATCATGTATATATATTTTTTTTAAATTTTAAACTTTAAACTAAATACTTTCCATAAACGGATCAGTAATTAAAATTACAGTCGTACTACGTATTTAGAGTCTTGTGTATACTTATTTAAATACATATACTGTATATATCCCGTATATTTAGGGTTGCCAGCTGTGAAACGTAAAAAGGAAAACGACCTAGCCACAAAATCAGCTTTTTCTCCCATTGGAAGATGTTGTGGACCTAATTACCAGCTTCCAATAAATGGTCCGGTTGGCAACCCTACGTACTGTATATCATAAATCATCTTGTACAGTTTTGTGTGTTTTATATATATATGTTGGATTCATAACTAAATTTCTTCTCCCTTATTCTTTTATTGTCACAGCCCCACTTGAGAATATACTTTATGCGTATTCTCAGTACAATTGTAATTTAATTAGCCACGCAGTGCCTCAATGACTTTAGAACAAAAACATCCGTTAATTCAATTACATTTATTAATTTTAGGCCAATCAAGAATTGAGTCAGTATATAAACACCGAAGTTAAGAAGGGAGAGGTCAGTAAGTTGTAGAGAATCCGCATTGAAAATTTTTTTTTTTTTTTACCCTTCTCCCATTTATGTCACATTACTTTATCTGAACACCATATCTTTAGCTTTGATGTATTTATACAGATACCGAGATTCTAGTATATACTTTGTACCTACTACAGTAAACTCTTGACAAATTCACGTTTCCGTCTGTTCCTAAATCTACAACGTCAACAGTACTTAAGAGTTAAGTTCTAAATTCATATTTTTTACTTTCTGAAAGCGTTTATAGCTTTTGTTTTATAAATGTGGAATATATTTAATAGCAGTCTATCATTTGGGGTGAAATGAACACCCAGACTCTTTAATATAACACTTTTAAATGCAGTCTCGCCTCTAAGTAGTAAAATACTTGGAATTTTATCTGCCACTCTTTCTTACAGTATATATACATTCAAATGTATAATGTACGCAAACACCCTATGCCAAATTTTAAATTGAATGATTGTTTACAAGTCGCAATGTCTGTATTTTCCTCATTAAGTCGATGTGCCCTTCATGTAGTTAGCTGATAATATTCACGTATACACTAGGCATAATTAACTTAAGAATCGATATTTGTTTGGCAAATGACATTCTGGCTCACATCTTTTATTCCACTTCAAACATTTCAAATAGACTTGAGTTCCAGATTTTAAAAATGTACATTACATTTACTTTCTCAGTAATCTCAGATTGATTTCAGCCTATTTCCTCGTTAGCATAATGGGAACTGTTTGCTGCAACATTTTTCAAAAAATTAGAAATATTACTACTAATTGCCAAATTATTTCCTTGCACAAGTACAAAACCCAGTTACTTAATTATCAGTAGTCTTAATAGTCATAGATATATCGTAAATTGCACTAGAATATCTTCGTGGTTCATCTTACAAAAACTGTATTTGGAAAGTATGCAAAGAATAACAAATTTGATGGAAAACCAGTTTATGAAAGATTTTCACTGTAAAATACTTTGATAAAAGTAAGACTACCAATGTTTTGTAACCTCACATCCTTTTAATTAGCTACTGACTTGTATGTAACTTAAAATAGCTTGCAGCCATTGCGGACTATATAATTAGCTAATAATATTAAAGAACATTTAACGGTAACCATGAAAGAAATTGTTACACAGTACTTGATTGAATTACACTAAAAGCATTTAGCAATTTGATTCACTCATCTACAAAACATTCAGTGATGTGGTCGTAGTACGGTACTTAGAAAATATTTAATATACAAACTCTTTGGAAGAACTCATTACTTCACTGAAGTCTTTACTGAAAACTCAATTGCTTTTCAACATGCTTTGATATTTATTATATTAACATTCGATAGTTCTATCATATTACTGTACTTTGAAATCGTTCAGCTGTACTTTGACTAGAGTACTTAAGAAGATTAAGTATTTTTATTATTATAACCAAAGTACTTTAAAAGTTTAGTATTTTGATACTGAACGTCTTTAGGTGAAGTATAAATTAACTTTGAACTCAAATTTCTGTGACTCTTGTTTCGCCTCATAAAAGCACCATTCTTCATCATTTGCAACAGTTCAGTGTTTCGTAAGGTCAGGTACGAAGGTTCAAAGCTTAAAATCTAACATTTTAACTGTGGTTTATTAGTAAATTTTAATTTTAATGTATTGGAAGATTTAATTATGTTTGAATATAACCATTTATTCAGAAATTTTAAAAGTTATATGATTTTGAAACCATGTTCGGATGATGCTCAGAAACTTTGTAGCTGGACCAAGTTATTTATATCAAAATTGCAGTTGCCACCCGCATTTGTCAACAATGGATCCTTAATTTTGAAAAGGAAATGCAAGGCTCATTAATGAATGTCACCCTATCATAAAGCACTTCTTTCTCACGTATTTACACATTGATATTTTTTAAGCTTCACTCATGCAGAAATTTAGTTTTACTGAACTTAAATATTTAATATTACTATTATTATTATTATATTAATATTACAATTATTATTACTGAAGTTCACAAATTTCATTGGTAAAAGTTAATAATAGTAGACAATTTTTTGTTCTATTTTAAAGAATAAAATAATGAATAAATTCCAAATACCCTTTTATGCCATGAATAAGTGGTTTTATTAAATAGAAATTGTAAATAAATCTATAAATAATAGTTAAACATAGGACTAGTTTGTGTAGCGTATAGAACACTGGTTGTAAGAAGAGGCTATTTTGCCACTAAAATTCATTGAAAAATAAACCTTACTGTAAGCAGACTTAAACGTGGTGCATATGCGTTCCAAGTCGCACCTTGATAAGGCTTACTTAGCTATTGAGATATTTAGGCGATTAATTATATTAGCAGAAATCTCTATTGGGCTCCAAATAAATCTAACCTAACGTAACCCAACCAAACCCAACGTACGAAAAAGCCAAAGCTGGGCACTTGCGGTTTTTTTTGCGGTACTGCGGTACTACCGCACTACCAAACCGGTACCGCATAACGCAGTACCGCAAAAAATGCGGTAGCGGTACTGCTGTACTTTCAGCGATCCTTTACGGTACTGCGTTATGCGGTACCGGTTTGGTAGTGCGGTAGTACCGCAGTACCGCAGTACCGCAAAAAAAACGCAAGTGCCCAGCTTTGCGAAAAACACTTACATGTGGTTGTATGCTCTGTTGGGCGATTTATTGTAGCCCGCCCAATATGGATTTCGGCTACTATAATTAATCGCCCAAATATCTAAGTATACGCTGCACGAACTAGTCCCATGTTTACCATAGAAAAGCAAAAATTCTAAAGTAATTACTCTAACCTAACCTACAAAAAACCACTTACATGTGGTTGTATGTTCTATTAAAAGTCTAATAAGCAATTTATTTTTTTAAAATCAAACAAAAAATTGTCCACTATTCTTAACCTGAGCCAGTTACATCTTTACTTGCCGTACGAAATAATCAACTTCATCCATTTTAAAGAATAATAATATTATTATTATTATTATTATTTGGTTAATTGCAGTGCTAAAGTTACATATGTTCATTTAATCATTTATTTTTCATTTTTTCCAACCTAAAGACATTATTTTAGGTTAAACAGAAAATTAGTTTCGTTCACTGCGAGTTTTTATACTTTAATTAGTCGTAATAAAGGCTGCTTTGTGTTAACTCATAGTAATTACTCACTAATGACGCTTTTATCACTTTAAAACAAAGCAGAGAGTTACTTACTATGCCTTAATTGCCTTCAAATTAATTAAAGCATTGCTTCGTTTTAAGGGGTAACAAAGGTACCCTGACATTACGGCATGGTGATTATTGTCTCGCTCTCAAGAGTAAGAAAAACGCCCTTGATACATAAATAATAATAATTATTGGGTTTGTTTAACCTCCTTCGCAACATCTAAGGTCAAATGACAGAGGGGACCTACAGCTTTACGCGGGATCCGAACCACGGGTCGCTACATAATCTGGACGCGGAGGACAGTCTCCCATCCAACTACTACCCAGACCCAATGTCGCTTAACTTCGCTGATCAAGGGGAAACGATGTTACGACATTGGCTACGACATAGCCCTTGATACATAAAGTCATGGTAATTACTTAATGCATGAAGGAGCTTTTGTTACGCCTTAACCAATGTAAAAAGAAATTGCAGTTTTCATTACTAATATGAATGAATAGGAAATAATTGCACTTTTTAAAGGTAACACAAACGTTACATATATATATATATATATATTATATATAAAATTTGTTTGTTTAATTAAATGTTAAATGTATTATTTTGTTAATTATAAGAAGAGGATTTTGTTTAAGTTACTGTCAAGGTCCGGATGGGAATTCGAGGGAAGGAAAAGAGGAAGTAAGAAAAGGAGGGAGAGTGACAGCGGCCGGAAAAGGGGATGGAGTTGGCATTGGTGCCATGGTGATTGGAGGAAGAAAGTCGAAGGGAAAACATCGGTTTGAGGAGAGAAGCGGAGGGGCTCCTCCTCCACCTCCACCACGAGCTTTTTCTGAGGTCGACCTCAAACTCCGTCGAGGTTCAGGTGTCAAAACTCCTCAACAGCAACAACAACAACAGCAACAGCAACAACAGCAACAGCAACAACAACAGTATTACAAAGGAGGTGCCCGACCCCGCGATCCCTCATATCAAATAAACGTGTGATAACTAACAAAAACTCTTTATTTTTCATTTTTTCATTTCGATTAAGTTTAGTGAAAAGCAAAATCAAATTTGTGTATAGAAAAGTTAATTTAATTTTTTCTTTAAAAACCTAACTTAACCTAACCTTTAATAAGAACTTTTCTAACTAATAAGAACTTTTCTAACCATTTTTATTAAGTCCACGCTCTTTTATTTCGTTAGCTTAATAATAATTGAGTCAAAAACAATCAATGATGAATTAGAACGAGTCCACGTAAAATGTGATATTTTGAAAACATCTTTACACTTTTTTCTTTTAGATTCGCCCCATCATCGACTCACCCAGTCATAAGAATTAAACGAGTGATGGCATCACTCCTTCTTTACTTTACTCGGGTTAAGAAACTGATAAAATAAAAAAATCCCTTCTTCATCAGTAATATAAGCAATCCTACACTTTGGTACTACAGTGGTGTTATTCAGGACAGAATCAACAGGTTATAAGCAGTCTTTGTCGTATATACACTTACCATTCATTTAGGCAATCATCCTTTCCAATAGTAGCTTCTAGATGTAACAAACCTTAACCTAAAGCCCACAGCCATTTCCAATCCAGTAAAACATAGTTTGGAGCACAAAATTCATAGCTTTAATCAACAGTTACACTTGCAATAAGCATTACAAATAGAAATACGGTACCCTATATGTGCAGCCTCTTAATTTATAATTAATAATGTCCTTCTCACAATTTACTAGCTACACCACTAATATATATATATATATATATATATATAGCTGAAATGGATTTGTTTCTAGGAAAGCGCGCACGCAATAAACAATAAAATATTTACAATTCATTGCATTCTCCCTCTAAATTATATATATATATATAGTAGAACATCGATTATCCGGAATAATAAATGTCACCCCTTTTCCGGATAATTGAACAATACACAACAGAACCTACTGTGTAACATTTTGCGAATACTTGTTAACAGTACGTACATTTGTGCATAAGAAAACTATGGACGAGGATAGAAAGAGAAAACATTGCTAAACTACGTACCGGGAGATAAAAAAAAATGAAGGCTTATGTATTTGGTATGTAAAACTGTATTTAATTGCCGAACACGCTACGCCATAACGAACAAAAATCTCCTTTTGGAATACGAGTTCAAAATCTGTACATATCAGTCAGTCAAACTTTGTCAAGAAAAATATGTTTTGATTGCATATTTTAAGATTGAAAGAAGTCTTTGATCTTCTTTTGTTTCATGCCATTTAATCTTTTTCTTGCTGCTAAGTCACGAAGGTTTTTCAGCAGGAGCAGTTCTGTACGATCACTTCATGTCGCTCCAACCATTTGAGTTCAGTTTCGAGGGCCAGGTTCTTCATTACTTTCAGATTCCTCATCCTCGTCCTTATCCTGTTGCTCAGCGCACCGCTGAACCTTAATTCAGCTTACCGTACATACTGTATCATTCCGGTTAATTGACGTTCCGGATAATCGACGTTCTACTGTATTCTATCCATATCAGAAAGCTACTGGAAAAATTAAAGACTTATTTATATAGGTAAAATAATGTCTATAAATATATGACGTTTATATAGAATAAAGTAATGTACATATTCGTCTGAACTTTAATAAATATATATGTGATATTAAGTGTAATATATGTGTATATATATATATATATATATATATATATATATACTATATATATATATATATATATAGTTTCCTACTTTTTAATATTTTATTCTGAATTTTTAGTACTAAATACTTTGTATAGTTCTTGTTAAATATAACATGAATCTTTTTGTTTTAACTGAACGTAAATATCTCACTGTAATAATGGTCTTTTTACCAAATATTCCAACCAAGTCAAATCTTACTCTGTTTATTTCGACTCTTTAAAATTTATTCATGTTACACTTTTCTTGTTAAATATAAAGATTTTGTAATGTTTAATTTAATGATTTTCGACAATAAACAACTCTTATATGATTTAAAGAGGTCTTATTCGAAAGTGTTAAAGTACAGTTTGGGCTTCGTTTAAAACTCGTGAATTTTTTCAACTGAGAGATTTGTGCATTTTATTTGGGAGATTTGGTTTCCTTATCGGATTGGTGTAATTCATTATTGTAAGATGTATTTTGAATCCGTTTAACTTTCCATTTTTGCTGAAATCTGGTTACAGTTTCTTTCGTATTAGATTCTAATTGGTATTTTTGTCTGTTTACATTACGGGTGTAAAGACAGCGTCAGTATTATTACGTAACGAAAAGGAGCTGCTGCTGCTGCTGCTGCTGCTGCTGCAGCACCAGCAATCGGTTGAAATTAATTAAGTTTCACATTATAAATACATAAAAGCGAAGTGGAGGAGAGGACTTTAATTATGAACTTTATGTCGTACTGTTAATTAGGAAGCTATAATATCATTAATGGCTTTAAATCGACTTGAAAAAAATGGAATTCCATTTATATATAGACGAAGAGATATATCTAATTAGAGGATAATTCCAGCGGAAAAAAAAATATGTGATATAATTCGTGTTAATTCATTAAGTAAATCTGATGGACGTTATAGGAAAGCTCTTGTCTGGAAAGGAAGAGTTCATCATAATATGTCCTACTACAATAAGTTCACAAAGTTTGTAAAATTTTTCACGTTCACTTTTTAATCTTAAAGAATTGTGTAATGCATTTGGTAGAATTAGAACAATCTTTTGATTGCAAATGATGTAGAAAAAAAAACGATGAATTTACTGTCACAAAGCTTTACAAATGAATAACGAAACAGTAAAGTAATTCAAATTTCAAACTTATTTCTATAAATAAATAAGAGTTTTTATACTGTGTCTCGGATTTAAATGTTTTTATGGAATCGCTAATATGTTCTTTTTTTAACTGAAGCTCCATTTAGTGTAAATAATTCTAAATGTTTATGTAGAAAATGCTAACTATAAATCAATCGGATTACTTCAAAGGGGTATTTTTACTCAGAAAATGTAGTTATCTGAGGAACTGGGATCTTGTGGGGCTCGAACCCATATAACTTGTAAAGTGTCAAAAGGGCCTTCCCACAAAGATCCACTGATCCATCCTGGCACCTTCAAAAGAAACCACTGAAACCACAGAAGAATCTTAGCCATGTTTTGACCAAGATTTCTAATATTAAGGCAATTACTTCTGATAGATACTTCACCTTATCCCAGTTTCACAGATAAGTTCCCTTTCTTGTCCCATCTATAAAGCATTCGGCTATTGTAATTAATCAATTTTAATTCTCTTTCTTTTAAAGTTCAAATCATAATTTTGTCGGATTTAGTTTCGGTCAAATAAATATAGTTAAGTTTGTGCATTTTTAAATTTTATTAAGGCATTTTATATCTGTTTACCCGTTTATCTCTCTGTTGTTTTAGTTTGTTAGCGTTATATAAGTGTGATGTAAAGGTTTGTAATAAGTGTATAAACAATTGTATTTGGTGTGGTTGAGGTGAGAGAAGCGTCAAAAGATGTTTTGTTGGACGGGTGGTAACCAGAGACGGAGTTACTTCGTCTGACTGAATTCAAACGAAAAAACGCTACACATTCCCCCCCACCTTATTATCCTTAATTACCAACTGCAAATTGAGCCGTAAATAAAAAATTTTCCCTAATAAATGCACCAATACATTCCTATACGAATATATAGGAGTCCATATGTACATAGAGTATATAAGATGGGACCCAATTGATGTGTAGAGGAGACGAAAGAAAGTGAATTCCTTTAATTCTATAGTCTGTTTCTTACAGTCTATACCAATTTTTACTTATATTCGTTTTTGTCCTAATTCTGTTTTATGATCTCGCGTCGTTGGTTTTATTACATAAGTGAGTTTTGTAGTAAAGTTTATATAATTTATTTAAAGTACTTAAAATCTGGCTATACTAAACCTCAGGGATAGAGAACTCTCATACGTAAGTTATCTTTGTATCAGTTCAAACTGTTAAACAATTACTAATTTTTATTATTATTATTATTATTATTATTATTATTATATATACTGTTTATACACTATGCCCCTCCTAAAAAAGTGGCCACGTTTTCACCGGGCCAACAAAACTATACTTCCAAGGATAACTAAATGAAATTAAAATCATATTAAACGCTTTATATCGTCCTTAAAATGAGAGACAATTTATTTAAATTGGACGAATAGTCTCTTTACAAATTCAAATAAACTTGACAAGGTCGGTAATTAGAGACTTAGCTCACTATTAAAGAAGTTTACAGTGTGTCCTCCATTATTAACAATGGCCTTGTGCGCCACTGGCGAACTTTTGGTAGAAATGGTCTTTTTTTTTTTTTTTTTTTCGAGTGAAGAAGTTTGAGTGCAAATTTTTCTTCCTCAGTTAAACGCGTCATAACAACTCGTATAAAATAACAGAATTAACAAACTCCCTTCACTCGCTGCCAAATCAAAATTGATTGCCGTGACAGTAGTACCGTTTAGGCCAAGGCGTACTTCATTTATTAGCCTGCCTAGCCTAACCCTTCACAACCCATAAGCTAGGCCTATCCTGAATCAACAAGTGATCCCAAAGTTGACCGTAAAATTACGATTTGAATATTCAGTGCTATGAATTTAGCAATTTTTTCTACTTTCGTATTATCAACTTTAATTTGTAACAACTATTGTTCAAATTAAATTTATAAAAAGACTACTCGTCAGATTGAAGTAAACTACCTCTCATTTCAAGGACGATATAAGGTGTGTAATATGATTTATATTTCATTTAGTTATCCTTGGAATTGTTGTTCAGTTGGTTGGGTGAAATAGGTGGCCACGCTTTTAGGGACACAGTGTATACATGAAATGAAACTGCAGTACAGTGATTTTTTTTTCTTATTTAACACCAGTTCGTAAAATGTGTCGTAATTGCTATAGAATAAGCTTATATCAATCTTAAACATTCTTTTAACAAATATTGTTAAGCGTTATTTTTTACTAAATTCTCTTTTTCGTTATGCTGCCAATTTGTACATATGTGCCAATTAATATTTATACTTTGCGAGTTACCACAAAGTATTGATTACTACTACATGCATTAATGGATAAGTGGTTCATTGGTTGCCTCCAGCTATCATTTTAGTCGTATGAGTTAATTCTGCTGAAACCATACCTCATTTACTTCCTCTGTGTACATTTTACTGCAAGGTGTTAAGTTTATTGGGATTTTATAGCAAATATATAATCATCTTATTCTATGTAATTAAGATAAACTTCATACAATATATATATATATATATATTATTTCATATTATCTTATAAACTGATTAAAGTATACTGTATCTTTTATATTGTAGACCTTTAATTCAAAAACTTGTTATGAAACATGTGTGTATGTGTGTGTGATTTGCGAGTTATAACTTTCATATATTGTTTTTAAGTATATTCAGATACGTTGACAGTATTAATTTTGTTTTAAAGCTTCATTGCTCATTTCAGAAAAAAATTTAGGTTATATATATATAATATATATAAATTTGACCTGTCAAAATGGAAATTTTACCTTTAGAAGCGTTAATTTAACCATTAAGAATGTAAATTCAGTCCTTAAGAAAGTTAATTTACCCAGTAAGCTAATTAAAGTCTTCGAATGTTCCCCCCCATCCCTTTAGTGTCTTTTGGGAAATGAATTTAATACAAGAAATATAAGTTGATAGGATGAATTTTAGCCATCTTCGATGTTAAATTGAATTACATAAAAATAAAAGGGCAGCAAGTCTCCCTTTTAATATATATATATATATATATATATATATATATATATATATATATACTGTAAGTACAGTATGTAAGTGAACCATTTTGTATTTAGATTCCAAAGATGAAAAGATGGCTCTTGTACCGTGACATACCCATTATTTTGTTATTGATTGTAATTTTATATCAAATATAATGAATGACAATTCACTGTGTTCAAAAACTTGATACTGTAATATGATTTTACGTAGTTGCTGTTATATATAAACTGTTTCTGAGAATAAAATACATACGAGCCCAGTAAAGCCTAACGCTTCAAGGGCAAAATTAAATGAAATAAGAGTCCAATTGACACTTACGTATTTTATGTTAAAATTATCGTAACAAAAAAAAAAATTGTACAATTGTAATATTTATTTTATAAATAAAGACTTATTCATTCATTTCATTCATTCATTCATTCTCTGGAAAGTTTAATAAAAAATTTTCATGTTAACTTTGATCGTATTTTATTTTTGGTTTCCTCAAATCTAAACAAGATGCTTAACCAAAGTACATTATTTTGAGGCATTCATATATTTCATCTGACGTACTTAGTCTAAGTTAGACTGGCAAAAGAACGCAGGTTTTTTTTTTTGTTTGTTTTTTAACTCAAACCCAATTGGGTTTTGGGGGGGGGGGGGGGGGGGGGCATTTTTGTTTTTTAGAGGGTGGAATAGTAACTCCTGACAACCTCACAAAATATTTTGCCTTTGGGAATTTATAATTATGTCTCCGACCAAATAAATTTGGAGTGGCCATGCTAGATTGCGTTCGTCCGTCCGTTCACCCGTCCGTCCATTCGTCACACTTTCGTGCCCGGCCACAACTTTTGAACGACTCAACATAAACTGATAAAACTCAGTGCTGTGACGTAACTAGTTTTTTAATGCAGGAAAGAGGGGTCAAGGGCCACCGCCCCCAAATACGCCCCGTCCTTAGAAGAAGGAGAGAGCCAAAATCAGGATCTCTGACACTCAACAATGCCATTCTTTATTTATATGTAAATTTTGGAGAAAATTATGTAGTGGGGAATAGAGGGAGAAGTCAGTGGCGGATTTAGGGGGGGGCCGAGTAGGCCATGGCCTACGGCCCCGCGCCTGTGAGGGCCCCGCGCCCTCACATATAATTATAATGTTGGATTCCACTATAAATAATACAATTGATTAATGATTAGTGATAATTATGGTATCACTCTCTTTGCTGGCGGGAGTTTAGTTCTATTCAGGCCGCTGTGGAGTGCACATGTGAGTGTGTTTAGTGGTAAGTAATGGTAAAAGTCGTATCTCGAAAAAGTCGCCAGTCAATAAATGGGGATGGGGGAGTTTTAGTCAGCTTTATAATAACATAAATAAGTTGAAAAATGTTAAATTAATGTAATTAATTTTTTTATATGAAACGTACTTAGGCTAGGTTAGGTCAGTTTAGCTTAGATTTCATAATAAATACATTTTATACATATTTAAGGAAAAAGTCGCCACTGGTGGGGGCTGGCGACTTTTCCCATAAAGCGACTTTTTCACCCGAACAACTGTTTAGTGTCTGTATTTAATTAATTAATTAAACTGTATTAATTAATACTAAACCGAGGGTCAAGTGTAAATAGTTTGTTTTTTATGTTTTTATGTTTCAGGATAAGGCAGTGAGGCTGCACTGAGGCACAATGGAGAAATCAACAAGTCGTGATCGTGATCAAGGGAGGAAGTATAAAGCTGGCTCTGTTAAACGACAAGAAAAGGCAGACGTAAACCAAAGAGTAAAAAAACTACCAAAAATAACTCAATGGTTGACATATCCAACAGTATCTGAATCTGCAAAATCACAAACTCAAACTGAATCCGGTCAAACTGAATCTGAATCAGTAGAGACACCAATTACGCCTGAAACAACTGGAGAAGCCACAACTAGTACTGAACCTAGTGTAGTTAGCGCAATTGAACCTGAACACAGTGACAGTGAGGAGACACAAGAGGAAGTGAAAGTTATGAATACCGGTACTGAACAAGGATTTGAAACCGATCTTGGATTATGGCCTAAAATAATTACTGAAAATGTGTGTGACTATTGGTTGAAAAAGGGAAGCGCAGAATGTCGACACTGTGATGGTGACTTCAAAGAGTCAGCTGTGAAAGAGCTAAACAGAACCCGTCATTGTACAAAGACATTATTCACTCGAACTCATTCATTATCTGGCCAAGAAATTAATCTTAAATGGCTCTGTTACTCTAAAACAACTGGTAAAGTGTATTGTTTTGCTTGCAAGCTTATGTCAAAGGTGGAAAGCTCATTCACAACTGGCTTCAATGGTTGGAAGAACGCTAGGTATGTCATAGAATCTCACAGTAGGTCAGATCAGCACAGGAAAAGTATGGTCGAAATGATATATCGAAAGACTGTGGGTGCCCGTATTGACTCTAATCTAGTACAACAATATGAAAGTGAATGCGAGTACTGGCAAGCAGTATTGAGGAGGTGCGTAGATGTTTTAAAGCTACTTTGAGAACGCGGGCTAGCCATTCGAGGTAAAGATGAAGTAATTGGATCAGTACACAATGGAAACTATCTTGGGATTCTAGAGCTGCTGAGCACATACGACAGTTCTTGGCAGCACATATCAAGAAACACGCAAACAAAGGTAGTGGTCATACTTCCTACTTGTCCCATGTCATTTCTGAGGAAGTCATTGGAATAATGGCAGAAAAGGTTATGTCCTCAATAACAGATGAAGTAAAAACAGCAAAGTACTTCTCAATTTCTGTTGACTCCACACCTTATATTTCACACATGGATCAACTTACTTTTACAATCCGCTATGTACTGCCTACTACAGGTCCAGTTGAAAGGTTTTTGCAGTTTATTCCCATGCTAAGCCACACTGGCAGAGATATTGCTACAACTGTTCTTGATTTTCTTAAAGAGAAGAACATTCCAGTTATCGACTGCCGAGGACAGTCCTATGACAATGCCAGCAACATGTCTGGTAAATATCTGGGGACCCAACAGATAATCAAGAATGAGTGTAGTGAAGCTGAGTACATACCATGTATGGCTCATTCCTTAAACTTGGTGGCTAAGTGTGCTGCAGAAAGCTGTCCTGCTGCAGTGTCATTGTTTGCTCTGGTACAAAATATGTACTCCTTTCTTGTTGCATCTACTTATCGTTGGAGGAGACACCGTGAGGTACTAGAGACTAATAAAGATAAGAAGTTGAAAGTTGATAAAATACTTTCAGACACTCGTTGGTCAGCACGAGCAGATGCTGTAGCTGCTCTCAGTAGAGCACACAAAGAAAACATCATTGTTCTGGAAGAGTTATTCTCAGATCAGAATCAGCCAGCTGAAGCAAGTGGTCTTCTCAAAGGTTTGAAAAAACTTGAAACAGTGATTCTTCTTGAAGTTTAGGATACAGTATTGGAAAGGTTTCAGAGTAGCAGTATCCAGCTGCAAAAATCTGGGCTCTCCCTCAACACAGCTGTCACACTGCTAGAGTCTCTTTTACAATTTGCTAAAGACCTGAGATCCCAGTTCGATGACTTTGAAGCAAAAGCTATGGCTAAGTGTGATCCCTGTGATGTGACGAGTAATGATGCATACTACGCCGACACGCAGCGTATTAGGAAGCGCAAGCGTCACCACGATGAACTAGACTCCGCGGAGGATGTTATGCTGACAGGGAGAGACAAGTTTAGAGTGACTGCATTCTTGCCCATCATTGACAAGCTCTGTGCTGCCCTACAACAACGCATTGCTGCTTACAGCGACCTTCGAGAGAAATTTGGGTTTTTATCAGAAATCTCAAACAAAACGAACACTGCGCTTAAAGCATCTGCTGAAAAGCTTGTGTCTTCATATCCTAAGGACTTGGAGGCTGGATTGGAGTCGGAGCTTTTGCAGTTTGCACACCTTATGAAATCCATTCCAAGAGATTCACCTGAAAGTGCTCCTTCATCAGGTGGTGCAAAGGCTGCAAAAAGTCCTGAACTAAAAATGTATGAGATAATTCACAGACATGACATGGTAGAAACATTTGCTAATGTTGAAATTGTATTACGACTCTATCTCTGCATGTTTGTCACAAACTGCACTGGGGAGCGATCATTCTCCAAGATGAAACTAGTCAAGAATTATCTAAGAAACACCATGGGGCAGGACCATTTGTCTTCACTCACCCTGTTGAGCATTGAGCATGAGAAATTAAGGGTGCTTGATTTTACTGATGTCATCAAACAGTTTGCAAGTAAGAAGGCTAGAAAAAAATCTTTTTTGACTGAGAAATAGTTAAGTGTACCGTACAAATTGCCTGCAATAAACAAAACCCACTCATTGCATCATTTGCATGTCAGTCAAGTGGTATTCTCTTTAGTTAATGGTGTATTATTATAGTTATTTTTTGTTAATGGTGTATTATTATAGTTATTTTTTATTGTTAAGCTTCAAAAAAACAAATGTGTAATGTTCAACTATGAAATGGTCATTTGGCTAATTAATTATCAATAAATTGAATATTGTTTAAAAAGTAAATTTATTTTAACGCTTCGCTCGCCCATTGATTTGAGGGCCCCGTAAGGTCACCACTGGGGGATGGGGGTGTAAATCTTCATTTCAGTTAATTAAGCTAGCTTTGCGTAGTTTGGGGCCCCGCACTCCAACCGGCCTAGGGCCCCGCGCACCTTAAATCCGCCACTGGGAGAAGTGTGTGTTTGAAAGCATCCTGGACTGTTCACAGGGTAGATGAGACACTGAAAAAGATCAGCTAAGGAGGACAGTGACAGGAGAAATGGGAATTCCAGCACTCCCTGTCTCCTGCCTAACGTCCCCCCCCTTCCCGAGTACTGCCCTGGTCGATTGGTGTTTACAAGCTCCTCCTCAATTATTCAGTAATCGTTAATATTTTGACTAACTGTAACTAGTTACATTTTCCGGCCGAATGATTGTAACTGCAACTAGTTACAAAAAATCATGAATATTTGTAACTTCAACCAGTTCCTTTTTTTCTGTGAGGGTAAAAAGTTAGTAGCTATATTTTTCACAAGCTTTGTTCGATGTACATATTGTGCACAGTTTATTGACAACCTCCATCTAATGCTCATACAGTATGATAAAATCTTGTCTATTCATTATATCACAATCAATGTGAAACAAATGAACATTTTTGGCAAGTATTACTTGTCAGGGAAAACACTTTCATCAGACTCAGATGCTCGCTAAAACCAGGAAAAATGTCGAACATAGCTTTTGAAGTAACTAGTTCCTTTTTGGAAACAGCAATTAGTTACTTTTTGAGACTTTCTAGTAACTTACTTGAGGCAGTAACCAGTAAATGTAACTAGGTACAAAAATAAAGCAACTGTCACAACACTGATGAAACTTCACACACTTATGGACAGTGCTGTGCCCGCTAACGCTGAAGCTAACTACCATAAAATTTCGCGCTGCCAACGCTACCATTAAACATTTCAAGAGTTAGCGCCACTAAACTAATTTTTTCTGAAACCATCCCAACTTATATATGTTCTGCCTTCCGTAATTTACTTACATATATTAGCACACACCTTCATATAACTGTTGCTAAGGTAAAAAAAATGTGACGTTATAGTCTACGAAAATTAAAACATTTTTATGTGGGAGTCGAGCTCCTTTCGTATACAGTATACTAGCAGAGAACCCACCCTTCGTGCGGGTGGCAAAAATATCCCGCCCTACAACTTCAGAATGAGATGTGGATGTAAAAATTTACCAACTGGTTAGGTTAATTGAATGCCTGGTTAGGTCAATTGAATGCCCGGTTAGGTTAATTGAATGCCAGATTAGGTCAACTGAATGCCCGGTTAGGTCAATTGAATGCCCGATTAGGTTAATTGAATGCCCGATTAGGTTAATTGAATCCCCGGTTAGGTCAATTGTACGCCCTTGACGATTAGTTAAGTCGTGATAGTTTCGTTAAAACTTAAGAAAATATCACGACTTAACCTAACCAATCGTCAAGGACGTACAGTTGATATAGCCACGCATTCAATTAACTTAACTCGGCATTCAATAATTTTCCCGTAGGTTTTAATTCATTTTAAGCAAATTTTACCTAATAATTTTTTCTCTCGAGAAGCCGTTTTAGGGTGGGACAGGTCAGGGGCGGATCCAGAAATTTATTTAGGGTGTGTCACGACTGCATGGAAACTGAGCGGCGAAGCCGCGAAGAAAGTTATGGGGGGTCCAGGAACATGCTCCCTCTGAAAAACTTTGTAAAAATGGTGCAAAATCCTGCATTTTAGAGCCATCCTGAGGTGATTTTTCCTCAATTCATCTTTCCATTTTTGTAATTTTTTTAAAAATAAATCTACATTTTGCACTAAGGAAGCTACGTATGTCCACAAGAATATTCTTATAAAACTGATAATGTATAAGGATTCCTTCTATTCTAAGTCCATCAATTAGCTTTGATTCTGTTGCAGTGATTCTCCATTTGTCATATTCATATCAAGTTCAGTTTCATGAATTAAACAAAAGTATATGAACGAAACATTGGATCACCTGAAGATCAGGGCCCCCAGCCTTCGTTAGTTAGCCTTATAAGGCTAACTAACGAAAATATCACGACTTAACCTAACCAATCGTCAAGGACGTACAGTTGACCTAACGATTGGCTAGGTTAAGTCGTGATATTTTCGTTAGTTAGCCTTATAAGGCTAACTAAAGAAGGCTGGGGGCCCTGAGCTTCAGGTGATCCGAAACATTTATTGAAAATACTGTACCTGTATCATAAATTAACCTAATTAACAACTAAATATGACATGTGTTTGTTATAACAAATTAAATGGCTAGGAGCAAGTGTAGTTTACGTCCCCCTGTGGTGCCTTGTGTAGTTTACATTCCCCTACATTATCCTAGTGTAGTTTGGTTCCCCAACTTTGTCCGCGTATATCTAATCAAATAAAAAATGTTAAAACTAACGAAAATACTACGACTTAACCTAACCAATCGTCAATTTATATATATATGTATAAATTGACGATTGGTTAGGTTAACTCGTAATATTTTCGTTAGTTTTAACGTTTTATTTGATGGATTCATTTAAGAAATGTCTCCTAAAGATCCTAGTGTAGTTTACGTTCCCCAACTTTGACCTAGTGTAGTTTGTGTCCCCTTTTGCGTCAGGGGACGTAAACTACACTTGCTCCAATGGCTATATTAGATCTTTTTCATAAATACAGTGTACTTAGTTACTTGTGTAAATACATGTATCACACAGTCGGGTAGCTTAGACCACGTAAAAAATTGTTTTTGAAACTGCCAGCGGGAGGGGGGTGTCACGTGCGCATGATGACACCCCCGAGATCCGCTACTGCAGATAGAAAGACAGCCAGACAGACGGGCAGCACAGGGGTGTGCTGCCAATTTCTTAACAACCGGTTCTGATACAGATAGGGGTGTGCTGCCAATTTCTTAACAACCGGTTCTGATACAGATAGGGGTGTGCTGCCAATTTCTTAACAACCGGTTCTGATACAGATAGGGGTGTGCTGCCAATTTCTTAACAACCGGTTCTGATACAGATAGGGGTGTAAATCGGCCAGCGCCAATGGCGCGAGTCATTAAGCTAGGGAGTCTGAGGTGAGCGGTAGCTCTCCCAGTGGGGTCCGGGGCAGAGCCCCGGAAGCAAACGCATTTTAGCTTTTCCAAACAGCATTTTGTAACATTTTGGCAGAAATTATTTAACATATTCTTTATACTCACTAATGACATAATTATCTAAAAATAAACTAATATTTCATCAAAAAATAAATAAATATTGAAACGACCACCGCTTGTGATACTACCTACATTTTTCTATAAAATCCTGAAAAAATTAAAAAAAATTTAGATATAAATAAATTTCTACTGACTTAAATATTTGTTAAAAACAAACAAACGGTTCGGTGATCCAATCAAAATTTAACAACCGGTTTGGGCGAACCGGACCAAACTGGTCCCAGCACACCCCTGAGGCAGCATATATAGAGATTGGTGCTACTATAGTATGAGGTCTACTACAAGTAGTTAGATTTAGTCATGATATTTTCGTTAAAACTAACGAAAATATCATGCCTAAACCTAACCAATCGTCAAGGGCGATTGACATTGGAATGTAAACAAGCTATAATTAAAAGGTAGACCGCCAAATCGTAGATAGATCGCATACAATAGTAGCACCTTTTGTGTCCCCTTTTGTGTCAGGGGGACGTAAACTATACTTGCTCCTCAGCGACTGCAAATAACTAAATTACTCGTACTGGGAAAGAAAGACTATGTACATTATATTCGATGGAAGAAGAAGAGAGAGAGACATAATATACACATAGAAAATAATAAGAAACATAGTACTTAACCTCAAAATGAATCCGATTACCATCCAAACAACACTGAAAAATAGGAAAGGAATAGTGCAGTGTTTCCAAACTAAAGGCCAGACCAGGAACATCCTCAACTCTGAAGGAAAATAGCTTTGTTATCAGAGGGCCAGGGCTATTTAACCAGTTACCAAAGGTCATCAGGAACACAGCTGGTGTCCATGTGGACGTATTGAAAAGAAGACTAGACACCTGGCTCAGGACAATCCCTGGTAAGTAGGGTGTGCCTGCTC
Source organism: Bathynomus jamesi (assembly GCA_023014485.1). NCBI lineage: Eukaryota > Metazoa > Arthropoda > Malacostraca > Isopoda > Cirolanidae > Bathynomus > Bathynomus jamesi. The sequence continues at coordinate 849,977 of JAJOZX010000665.1, read as the reverse complement.
TGTGAGATGGAAAGCCCAGGAAAAAACTGGAAAATCAAGCCATGGCTGGAGAACGGGCCACTAGCCTGACCTCCGCGTGAAGAGATCGACGCGCGGAACTCTTGATACGTTGGTTGACAGGAAACGTATACACAGAGCAAGCCTGAGGTAGTACGAGTATAACTGTGATTGATACAGGTAAATTTGTGCTTCCTTAGGGAGGAAACACAAACTTGCGGTATATCTTGCTCCTGAAGAATAATGCACCATATATATATATATATTGTTCGATGTTCCGCGCGATATTTTTTCATTTCACGGAGGTCAGGTTTGTTGCCCCTCCTCTTGAGTTGGCCGAATGAAGTGAAGAGTTGGTTTCTTGCCCTCTCCACTTCACACAGCCAGGTACTCCCGGCTCATCTGAAATTGTTCTGAGCCAGGCTTCTAGCCTTCTTTTGAAGATATCCACCGCTACACCACTCGTGTTCCTTAGTTCCTTGGGCAGCTGGTTGAACAGTCTTGGTTCTCTCACAACAAAACTATTTTCCTTCAGGGTTGAGGATGTTCTATGTCTAGCCTTTAATTTGGGAACACCACACATTCTTCCTTTCCAGTGTTGTTTGAGTGGTTATAGGATTCAAAATAAGATTAGGGACTAGTTTCTCCATTATTTTTCAAGTGTAAATAATGCTGTACCTCTCTCTTCTTTCCAGCGAATATACATTTAATTCATGTAACCTTTCCAAGTAATTTAGTTCTTTGCATCCATTGATCTTGGCTGTGAAGCCTCTGAATCCCTTTTTTTTATAGGAGGATGTTAAGACCGAACAATATTCCAACTTGGGTGTGGTGTGTTTATAAAAGAGGAATCATTATATTATTTTCCTTTCTTTTAAAGGGTCTCAGTATCTGTCGTGTTATTATTTTTGCTCTGTTTACTGCTATTTTATTTTGCATTTCAAATTTCGCGTCATCAGTCATTACAACTAAATCTTTTGCTTTAGAATTTCTCTGAATTTCCTGTCCATTTTGGGTGAGTATTCCATGGAATTTAGGTCCTCCCTTTCCTCCGTAATTTATTAGTTGAAATTTTCAGTGTTAATTTCCATGTTATTGCCTTCAGACCACTTGTAGACTCTGTTCATGTCCGTTTATCGAGATCCTATATCCTCTGGGATTCTTATTTTCTACTAATTTTTATATCATCAGCAAAGGATGTTACTGTGCTGTCACTGGTAACTTTCGCATCTATATCAGTCAGCATGATTATGAAGAGAAATGGGGTTAATACTGTTCCTTGTGGTACTGAGATCAGGACCCCCTGACTCTGATGAAAATATGGCTTGAACTGTAACGACTTGCTGCCACTCACTAAGAAAATTATATACCCATTTTCCTACTTTTCCTGTTATTCCCATATATTTCAGTTTATGTACTGATTCCGTGGTCACACTTGTCGAACGCTTTGGCAAAGTCTGTGTTTATCACATCATAGTTTTCAAGTGCATCAGTAATGTTGTTATAGTATTCCATTAGTTGTTGGTTATCCATGTTGGTTATTTAAAGTTTTTCCCGAGTTTCCAAACAAGTCAAATTTTTTCTATAACTACTTTCAAATATTTTGGCGAGATAAAATGTAAGCGACACGGACCTGCAGTTCTTAACTTACGATCCTTTTATATATTGGAACTATGTTCGCTCTAGGATAAAACTTAATAAAGGCGGATAGTATTTAAAGTTTATAGCTTTCTAATTAATCTATTGAGGTTATATCAGTATCCTTGCTATTAAATACACCCTATTAATTTTTTCTTTAAATCTTGCAGGCAAGGAAAAAACGACAGAACAATGGAACTTCTGATGAGTATGAATGATGGTAATCAAGTGGACGACAGTTTCAACGACCCTTAAAATCTTGGATGCAGTCGAGGTATACTTTTTATCTTCGCCGCACTCATTTCGATCCTCTTCTCTTCATTAACTACAATAAATGTTAACTTATTTTTATTGCACTCTTTTTACAATTATTTTTCATTCGCACCAAATTCTCTAACTGATCTTCATTCGATTATTCGATCGGAGTTTCATTCAAACGAAATGCTTCATCTCATCCAGATAAACTACCTTCAAAAGGCTGAGTTACCTTCTTCAAAATAATCTTCCTCCTCCATAGCCAGCTGGTGCGATCTTTTCAATTTCTCGATTTTTCTCAATCTCCTTTTGACTTGGTTTCTCACTTTTCCCTATCCTTTACTACACAAAGCCACTCAATTTGCGATATTGACTATATACAAATACGTTGCACTAACAATCTAAAATAACTGCTACCAACCTTCATTCCACATACACATCCAGGTTATACAAGACTATAAACAGCATTACCCACTCTAACAGCGGCATTCACACCTCACACGCGGCTATTTGTCGCAGCCAAAATAATATCCCAACATGTACACAACAAGCTAACATTCTAGTTAATCACTACGCAAAGATAAGTCACTTAAACAGAGACAACACCCAGAAACGCGCAGACAGACAAACAGACAGACAGACACAAAAGAAAACCTACAGACTCGACACGACCATTACACCCTTCAACACAGACCAGACCACCAAGATCATCAAAAACATTAAGAATTCGAGGGCTATTGGACCAGACAACATATCTAACGTACACCTTAAACACTTGGGCCCACAGAGAATACTAGCTCTCACAAACATCAGCACATATTCATACCAACACTGTATTATTCCTGACATGGAAACAAGGTAAAATTATTACACTACTCAAACCAAACAAAAATCCAACAGAACCAGCTTCCTATAGACCCATTACTTTACTATGCAGACCTTCCAAAGTAACAGAAAGACTAATCTTACAAATCACCAACCCACACATACTACTATCGCCTACTCAACATGAATTCAGACCTCACCACTCAACCATGACATTACTCACTAACCTCACGCAGCACATCATGGAAGGCATCAACTCCAGACGACCAGCTCAACGTACACTATTAGCAACAACAGACATTAGTAAAGCATTTGATGCTATACCACCAAAAGGTGGCTGAGTAACTATCTTTCAGGAAGATACTCACATGTCACATTTAATGGTAAGTCATTTAATGGTAAGTCATTTAATGGCATGACATTCCAACACCCATAGATAACAAGCTTACCTTATAATCATATGCAGATGACATCACTCTAACATCCACCCACAACAACATCGACACCGCTACAAATAACCTACAAACATACATAAACAGTATACAAGACTGGCTCACCCACAACAGACTCAAAGTAGCATCTACAAAATCAACCATCACCTTGCTAACAAGCAACACAAAAGAACACCAGATAACTCCACAGCTTACACTAACCACCACCAACATTCCACACACTCACAGGACCAAAACACTTGGGGTCACATACAACACATTATCTTTTGTAAACCACATTCAGGACATTAAAAACAAATGTACGTCAAGACTTAACACGCTTAGGGTACTAACAAGCACAAACTTTGGATACCAGCAGGAAACATCACTCATATACAAACAATATATTCGCTCAGTTATTGACTATGCTAGCCCATGCTGGGCACCCATTATCTCAAACACACACATAAACACCTTACAGACAATACAAAACAACGCACTTCGTATCATTAGAGGATGCACTCAAACACCACCAATAGAACACCTGCACACAGAACAAAAATACTGAAAGTTAGGGAACATTTAGACATGAGGGGAACACAATTCATGGCAGCAGCGACAACTAACTCACAACACCCTTGCCACTACATGTACCAAATACTCCACTCCATACCACCCCCGACAGACATCACACAGTACAGAAAACACATACACACACATCTAACCCGCAAAGCACTGAAACGACTCGGTCCGAATGCGGTCCTAGGTGCGAAGCCGCCACCCATTGACAGGTCAGAGATCAGCCTGAGCAGATCGGATCGAGTTAACTTAGCACGATTCCGATGTGGACAATTTAGACCGGGTCGAATTTCTGGAGGCAGATCGGGCACTATATGGGGCTTATGAATTGGGGTCCTGACCAACATACTCCAAAAGAAAGTTTATGCTCCCCCCCCATACCACTAGCATACTCCCTCCTATTTTTGGCTCCGCCCCAAAAATGAAAATAGTCTCATAAATGAAAATGGAGACCATTTAGAGCATCTTCTCATAGAGATGACCCCCCTAAAATTGCATAATATATCTCGTGTGCAATTTTCAGGCAATTACCTCAAAAATTTGGATTTCTCAAAATTTTCACCACGCGTATTTTCTCAAAATATTTGCTATATCAGAAAATTGATTACACATAAACATCGTTTACGTGTACTCAATTTACCAAGCTGTGTGTTGAATTTCAAATTCAATACCAATAAATTTCATGTTCTAATTATCATATATTTTTACAGGAATTATAAGAATTTATGCTCTTTAGATTTACTTATGATCCATGCATGATTCTATAAAAGCTGGATTTTTAATTTTTTAAAAAGGTTGAAAAAAATGTCAACCAGAAACAAATCTTCGAATGCAGCTTTTGGTTTTGCCACTGAACTCCGCCGATCAATGATTCCTACAAAGGCAGACGTTGTCAGACACTATTTCTTCATTCAAAAGAGAGAAAAAAAGCAAGTCAAGGGGATCAGCAACTGCGAACGATTGCTACAATATTGTTACCAAAGATCTTCAAGATATTTGGGCCATGTTCTCTTTCCCCGTCATTCAAGAAAGATCTATTTCTTCTGCAGTGGAAAGATTAATCAGATCAGCTCTTTCCTTGAACAAGGTTCCTCTACGTCAAAGGAATGAACATTTTGCTAAAAAACTTGCTTCATATGATGAAATGTTTGACATTTGTACTTGCAAATGTTATGATAAAGGAATAGAAAGGCCGTTTTGTCGATACGAGGTAAAAATCCCAATGGTAGAGTGGGAGTCATTTGTAGGCCAAAAGCAAAGAATAAATCAATTAGAACCATTTGATCGTGAAGCTGCCGCTATCCAGAGACGATCCCTCTCAAGAGCAAGAGAAGAACAAGAGAGGCAACAAAGGTCAAGTGGAAATGGCAGAGGCTATGGAAGTTGTACCATCTTCTTCAGTAGATGACTTTAGCGAAGATATAGAAGACTGACAATGAGCTAGAATTCGTGCCCGATGTGGAATTGATTGAAAATGACCAAAATAGGTATTCATACAATGAATTACCATTGGTGGCAGACCGTTACCGTGTGAGTTCGAGAGCTACAGCAGCTACTGTTAATGCTGCATTGAAAGATATGGGAATAATCGATCAATCTAACATGCTTGATAGGAAGAAAATAGAGAGAGAATTCGTGTAGGCAAGAAAAATATTGTTAAATCTAAGATGTGAAAATGTGAATATTGAATGTATAGGGTTTGATGGAAGAAAGGATGATACGTTAACGAAGCATGGAAAAAGAGAAAAAAGAACATTGTGTGCTGATCAAAGACCCTGGAGGTATCTATGTAGACCATCTCTGCCCTGACGCAAGAAATGCTCGGTGTATAGCTGATGAAATTATAACGTTCTTAATTGATTCAGCGAGCATCGACACACTCAATACTCTGCTATGCGACGGTACTGCTGTCAATACTGGTAGAATTGCTGGTACCATAAAATTGATTGAAATTTTTTTGCATAGATCAGTTCAATGGCTCCTCTCTCTTTTACACGTGAATGAACTCCTCAGACACATATTTGAAACCATAGACGGAAAAACATCAGGGCCAAATACCTTTAAAGGTTCAATTGGAGCCAAATTGAAATGTGATTTAACCATTTTAGACTTAGTGGCATTTTCACCAGTTCAGGGCAACGTCCAAGATATACCACCGAATGTCGTGAAAGAGTTGAGCAGTGATCAAAAGTATCTCTATGATATGTGCCTAGCAGTGCAATCTGGATGGGTATCAAAGTCTAGCCCGCAGGTCTCCAGGTGCCATTCATCATGCTCGCTGGATCACCCGAGCAAACCGGATTCTTTGTTTATATGTATCGACTTTGCATCCCGAACAAAATCTGAAAGAACTGGTAACCATCGTCATGAAATCATATGCTCCTGGATGGTTTCATATCAAATCCCATCCTAAAGCTACTGACGGAGCACGGAATTTTTTTCATTTGATTGTCTTGATGCGAGGACTGGAAGAAAAACATCGCATTATTATGGAACCGGTGTTCCGTAATAATGCCTATTTTGCCAATCCCGAAGCTATCCTACTGTCAATGCTTATTACTGATAGCAGACATGTCAGAGAAGATGCTCTGCAGAAGATACTTCTGTCGGACACGTTTCAGTGGCACACGAAATTTTGAGCTTCCTAAATCTCGATTCCAAAGACTACTATGAGATGATTGACTGGAGAAAGGAAGCTATCAATCCTCCACCTTTGATAAGGAATTTCAGCAATGAAGAGCTACTGCATACAAGAACAGAACCCTTGAAAATTGCTGCCTTTTCATGCCAGTCAAAGCGTGGAAAGTGCAGTGAACTTAGTGACAAAAGCATCAGAACAAAGGATTGGCTACGGCAATCGGCACAAATTTATCCTCAATCAACTGGAATCAAGAAAAAGACTGCCACGGTTTGAATGGAAAAGCCAATGGGGCCAAGGCACATCCACAAGTAATTAGTGAATTGTGAAGGTAATTTTTAAATTAAATTTTGTTTTTACTTCAAAGCTGTTTTGTGTAATAAATGGTACAATAGACTAATTGTCTTTTCAGACAAATATACTAGGCCTATATGAGGTTTATGAATTGGTCTCCTAGGCAATCAGTACTCCAAACTAAAGTTTATGCGACCCTTTTCTATATACTGATAACACTTTTTGGGGATGCGGCAATTTTTCAAAGATTTGAAATTTCTTGGATAATTGCCTGAAAATTGCACACGAGGTATATTATGCAATTTTAAGGGTCATCTCTATAAAAAAAATGCTCTAAATGATCTCCATTTTGATTTATGATACTATTTTTAATTTGGGGGCGGAGCCAAAAATAAGAGGGCGTATGCTAGTGATACGGAGGGGAGCATAAACTTTCTTTTGGAGTATGTTGGTCAGGATATCATTTCATAAACCCCACATAGTGCCCATCTAAAAAAAATCATTTTGACTAGATTTCGACCCGGCCTAGTGGACATCACCCGAACTTACAGACATATAAACACAGACTAGACAACTCTACAGACGGACACCTGCCACCTGTGCCAGGACACACCACAAACAATTGAACACATTATGACAGACTGTACCGCTCTAGCACAACTTAGAACACAACACAACATCACGAGTGCGCTGAACCTCTAGTCCACTCCGGAGAGGGCGATCAGTTACCTGCGTGCCGCCGGCTTGCTCGATCAGGGTGGGCTGATCGGCTAACCAACAACAACAACAACGACAACCTTCATTCCAGGAAACCGCAATGTTCTCTGAAAACAAAAATTTTTCAACAATGCCCAGTACAATCTTGACCATCCTCTGTAGTTATTATATGTAGCTAACCAAAATTTCATTTGAAAATCAGAAGCCTATATTACTACAAGACGTCTAAAATTAAAAGCATTTATGATGATATTTGATGGAAGGTGAGCATATTCACTGAACTTATTTATCTCTGGAATATTAAATATTTATAAGTAAATTAATCAAATGGTTCTTGTATGACTACATGACTACTTTTAATTAGGAAATGACAAATAAAACGCTTTATAATTTTATAAAAAATTATACGGTTATATATTTGTTTATTTTTAACTTGTATCCATTTCTTCCTCAGAAGATTCTCCACTTCCTCCTTCCTCTTCTTCCTCCTCCTCCTCCTCTTCAGTTTCGGAATCCGAATCGAACCATTCTAAATCTTCCGCATTTAAGCTAATGACTGTATTCCACTCTTCCAGTTTATTTAAATCTGAAATGAAAAGGAAAAAAACGAGATCTTTCATCAAAACAGTCTGTGCCCACACTTGAAGATAAAAAGTGCGCCTACCGCTGGAAACCATGATCAAATTCATTTAACTCTTAAGCTAAACGTACGAGTGAAATGAATTACAGATAAAATCTATCCACATCTCTTTACTAAAAGTGGGGAGGGAAAATGTCGAGAGCGCCAAATGGTCCAAAAGAGACTTCACTTACCTAATGAATAGAAGTCATTCAATGCGAGTTGCTTATCTCCTTCCTCAAACAGGCCTCCAAAAAGGTACAGAATTCCCTTCTTAACAACTAAACCAGCATTGATTCTAGGAGGAGGGACAAATACCTCTTTCGACTGGAAGCGACTGTTCGAGCTGCCTCCTTCAAAACTGCTAGCTTGGCTAGAAGGCCCAACTGTTACCTAAAAGTAAAATAAAATGTGTATATATACTCCGTCTGCCAAAAAAAAAGGGTTCACTCTAAAAAAAAGCCATGAAATCAACATTTATTAACCAATCATACTGAAACTCATACAGAGCAAAACTATGTAAACAGTATATATGTACACCAATTTTCAGATTATATTCAAAATTAATGATTTAATGAGGATTGTTTATTTTCAACAAATTTTGTTGGTGAACATCGCTCCAGTTTTGAATTCTGGGAGTCCACAAAGGCGGTAAAACTTTGGTAATAAAATTTTTATTCTCATTTTAGTTATAAAATACATCATAAGATTTATAAAATATAGGAAATGCCTCCATTAAAAAAACATGGAAATAAAAAAAGGATTTTGAATTTCGAAACAGAACTTAGATCCTAAGTTTACAAAAGAAATCAAATTAACATTTTACTCTTTTGAAATTTCTATTAAAAAAATTGTTCAATGTGTTTCCCTTCTGTTTCAACAATTTTCTTCGATCTTGGACGAAATTCATCAATGGTTCGATCGATCTGTTCCTGTCGTATATCTCTTCCCAAAAGAAGCTGACGCAAATGATCAACATTTCTCACCTTGCTCCTGTAAACTCTCTCTGCCAAATTTTCCCAGATTCCATAGTCAACAGGGTTCAAGTCAGGACTGTTAGGTGGCCAAGTTTGGGGTTCAAGTAATTCTGGGACATTATTTTTTAAGTATTCCACAGTTGCTATTGCTGTATGGGACGTTGCTCCGTCTTGCTGAAAAAGCTAATAACCACTGTTAGCCAGATTTTGCATTTCGGGAAGCATGTTTCGCAGCAGAGTATTTCGATAGTACTCGGCATTGACTTTTACACCAGGCTCAATAAAATGAATGGATGTTTTTCCTAACTTTGATATACAAACTGACACCATGACACTAGCTGAGAAATGACTTCTGGTTGCAAAAAGTCTGCTATCAGGTATTTCATTCTTACATTGGACGTGCGAGTAAACTCTGTCATTTTGACTGTTCCGAGGGAGCTCCACAGTGAGTCTCTTTTCATCAGTGAAAAAATCCTTTGAAAGTTTATCACATGTTACTCGCCGTATGATTTGTTTTGATCTTTGAACTCGTTTCTGCTCATTAGTTTAAGTAATCTTTTGCCCGTGCACTCTTTTGAAAGGTTTTAGTTGAAGATCTTTTTTAATTATGCGTCTCGCACTACTTTCTGATAATTGTTAACTCTTCTGATATGCGAGTTGGTGTCACATGGGTTCCTAGCTGGTTTTCCTGACTTAATATACGTTCTTCGACGTCGTCAATATTGTCCTGTATGCGAACAGTTTTTGGTCGCCCACTTCCTTCTATTTTTTTTGATATCCCCCGTCTCGTCAATTTTCTTTAGGAGCTTTCCCAAACCACCAAGAGTCCATTCTTTGTTGGGGAATTCGGAGAGTAGTTTCGTTCGTCCATATCCCTTTTCTAGTCTATAATGCTTGATTATAATCTTATCTTATCTTCTGAAAATGGCATATTCACTATATTTTATAACCCTGCAAAAAAAATCGTATATTAGAATTTACAAAAGTGAAAATGGAAATAAAGGATTCTTAATTAGTTTGTCGAGCATCAGTTGTAGTATTACTAGAGAACTATTTAATAAATCGTTATTTTTGATAGCTTCGAAATGAAATTTTTAGAGAACCCTTTTTTTTGGCAGATGGTGTATATACAGGGTGGGCCGTAAGTTTCCATACATAGGAAAATTTAAACGTTTGTTTTTATGTTTCAGATACCCTAAGAATATGCGTTTGTAAGATCTTGTTTACTGATGAAGCAAATTTTTACGTCAATGGAGAGGTTAATCGGCAAAACATACGTTATTGGAGTAATGCTAACCCTAACTGGCTGAGTCCGACGAAGATGCAAGGTGCCGGTAAAGTGATGGTGTGGGCCGGGATATGGGGTGACAGAATTATTGGACCAATTTTTGTCAGTGGAAATCTTAATGCCGAAAGGTATCTTAACATGTTGCAAGAAGAGATTTTCCCATCCCTGCTAAACGAGGAAGGTAACTTCCCAGTTTACTTCCAGCAAGATGGAGCTCCACCTCATTATGGTCTTCACGTGCGTCGGTATTTGGATCAGCAGCAGTTTCCGGATGCTTGGATTGGTCGGCGTGGTCCTGTGGAGTGGCCTCCCAGATCCCCAGATCTCACCCCCTTGATTTCTATCTTTGGGGGCACTTGAAGGCCATGGTGTATCAGGAAAAGATACGAGACATAAATCATCTAAAGGAACGTATCACCAACGCCATTACAAGCATAACGTCAACTGTGCTAATGCGTGTTCATCAACAGTGGGGAACACGTATTGAAATGTGTTTTCAAAACAATGGCAACCATGTAGAGCATATTATATAAATAAAAATGGTTGTCCATAAAAAAATGTTTATTTTTCCTATGTATGGAAACTTACGGCCCACCCTGTATTTTATTCATCAATCCATTCATAGTTTAAGACGTTGGCACATTACCCATCTGGTAAGTAGTATATTTAACCAATTGCGCACATGGCAAAATCACGGCCGAGCACCACAGGAACTAAAAGCGAATATTCGAAAACAGTGTACCAACATCTCTACTAGAATATTATGTAATGTCTGTAGTAGTTTATGTAGAAAACCAACATACGTAAACGACTTTTCGGACTCCAGTTTGAACATTTACGGAAATAAGGCCGAACTGAAATAATATCGAATTTGACGAGCCTGGAAGTAAACTGAAGTCTGCATCGCATGGGTTATAAGAATCAATGGAGAACCCAAGATGCCCCCACATTCTTAAATCGGGTGAAGACCAATACAGTCTAATGCAAAGAATTAAAAAATCAACCAACCCGATTATCCAAGCTATCCATGAGTCCTGCTGTTTGTCTTCTAAACTATGGAATTCATGGTATGAAAACGTCTGTCTGTAGCTCCACTTCGAAATTACTGTATTATTTCTAACCAACTGTATATATTTCTATCCTTAGTACGTGAACTGTCATTGTATTAATAATATTTGTCATATGGACTATAGTCTGCCAATAAACCTTTTTATTTAACTCAAATCACCCTTCTTCAACAAGTTCAATTCATACTCCATTTATAGTTGATTACTCCTCCGTGCCTCACTACACACCAGTACATAGTATGGGTGTGCGGGGAATCGAAAAACTCGATTCGGGTCGACTCGAAGAAAGAATCGAAATCTGATCCGAATCAGCGCGCAGTAAATCGAGAATTTCGATTCGGCCTGTGATTAAATGCGTTATACTTTCATTAAATAAATATGTAGTTTATTACCAATCTGAGCCCAATTTCTATCTCTCCTAGTTCGGGAGGAGTGAAGTTTGGGAGGAGTTCGGGAGTCTTTTTGAAGGTTCAGAAAAAGTAAGTTTGAAGAGTTTTATTGATGAAACAAAGACTCAAGAATCGAAATTAAGTGGCAGAATCGATACCCCAAGAAAAAACAACGTTTAAGATACTCACGGTAAAAATGCCGTCGTCCGAAACCACTTTTTCTTTTTCTTCCTCCATTTTTATTTCTTCTAATTTTTCGTTCATCTTCAAATTAAGAGGAAAAAGTCTTGATTTATTAATAATAATAAAAAAAGAAGTAAAATTTGCAGTGACCGTCAACAATGACGTTCCAAAGATTACGAAAATACCGCTCTATGTTATACTAGATGGAAAGTAAAATGGATCCACAATTTTGTATTTACATAACCATTGAATTCCCTCTGCTTTCTCCTAATGTCTAATTCACGAACAAAAAGACAAAATCTCGCGATTTGAAATTCTCAAAACAACCTTGTATTACTGACATTTAACGCTGCAATATGATGGAATTCCCTTTTGAGAAGGTCTTTGTCTTCAATTTCTCATGCAACGATTCTAATTCAAATCTCTTGAAAACACGTGCAAGATTGTGTACTCAAACAGCATTATTATTATTTACATAATACCGAAACGTTAGGAAAAAATTTCAGAATGATGTATAAAATTTGTTGAAAAAAAGCCGTTTACTGCGTTGGATTTAGTACTGTTTTATAATGTTTGAAGCTGCGGGTGCACTAAAATAGCTTAACTTTAAAGTAGAATTTTACTTTACGTACTTAATTACTTACTAATCAAGGGAGTGCTTTCACTATACGATGTACACCGAATGAAAAACAATTGAAAGCTCAAACTCAAGATTGCCAAGGTTTAGTTTGTTGAGAGATTGAAAGGCCTCGTGTCCCATTCCGCAGGACTGAATGATAAGTAGAGCCTACCCATTCAATTCAATCCATTAATGTCAGTAGATAAATCATAATGCAACAATCTCACAATCCGCTACTTAGGTCAAGAATTTGTTTTTGTTCTAAATTTAAAAACAAACTGTTTTCTAAGACTAACCTCTTCCGCAACCGCACCTTCTTCTTCGCCTTTCGCTCTTCTTCTCTTTTTTTCTCCCGCACCTTCGTCTTTCTTTCCAGTAATTCGAACTAAAACAAAACTTAATTAAATGTACATCCACAGTAAGTGCATCTGTAAAGCGAGCTTCTAATTTTACTAAATATCAGGTTGTAACAAATTCTGCTCGATTAGGAAACGGACGATAGGTGATAGAATAACCTCAAGATAATGTGGAATAGTTTTAGAAATGTTGCAAAATACACGCGGCGACAGGTTCGTACAGGTTTTATCATGATACAGAATAATACAGAATGACTTAGGGTTGTGTAGGGTTATGCTAATGAATATTTTCTGTGGTGTTTTTCATACAGTTACAACGCCACCCGTACGATATTACAGTAATTGAAAAAACATCGAGCCCACGAAGAGCATATTCGAAATGTGATGCTGTATGAGTTCCATAAAGGATCTAACGCTAGTGAATCCGCAAGAAACATTCAAAGAGTTTATGGAAATGATGATGTGAGCGAATGGATATGTAGGAGATGGTTTGAGAAGTTCAGAAATGGAGACTTCAGTCTGAAAGATTATCAACGAACAGGACGACCAAATGAGTTAGATGAAGAGTTGCTGAAAGTAACAGCGGAGAAAAACCCAACGGTAACTGTAAGAGAATTTGGCCTGCAACTCGGCGTTAGCCATATGACCATTCATCGTCATTTGAAGCTGTTAGGAAAAGTACTGAAGGTTGGAAAATGGGTTCCGCATGATTTGTCACGAGCGAATCTTCAACATCGAATCGATATTTGCACAGGTTTTGAATCGGATCGTTACTGGGGATGAAAAATGGGTCCTCTATAATAACATTAAGCGTCGACATCAGTGGCTTAGCCGTGAAACAAAGCCTGAACCTCAGCCAAGGAATGGACCACATCCAAAGAAAATTTTGCTATGCGTTTGGTGGGATATGCAAGGAATTATTCATTTTGAGCTTCTGCCAGATAACCAAACAATCACAGCTGAAGTCTACTGCCAACAACTCCGACGACTGAAGATGGCATTACAAGAAAAACGTCCTGCATTAATTAATCGCAGAGGTGTTCTATTCCACCAGGATAACGCGCGCCCTCACACTGCTCGAATCACCACTGCCCAATTGGAGGCATATTTGGTTGAAAAAATGCCTCATCCACTTTATTCTCCTGACATCGCACCTTCAGACTACCATTTATTCAGAAGTTTGCAACACCATCTAGATGGACAAAAGTTGCAATCCAGGGAAGCTATCGAAATATCGAAAACGAAGTGATCGCTTTTTTTAACTCGAAACCAAGGGATTTCTTCGAACGTGGCATAAAAAAAAACTTTTTCTACAGTTGGGAGGAGGTTATAGAAAAAGAAGGGAATTATATTGATGATTAATTTGTCATTATCATTTAATTTTTGTTGTGAATAAACTAAAAATTCGAGCAAACTTGTCTTTATAAGTCATTTAATTTTTGTTCTAAATGAACTAAAAAATCGAGCAGAATATATGTTACAACCTTATATTATAGCCTAAACCCAACAACACCAGTGCTAAAATATGTTTGAAGGCCAAAGTATGATAAATTGTAAGTTTTCTAATTGAGTTCAATTAAATTGCTTTGCAGCATACTTTGTCAACGAGGAAGTTTCTCCATATTCGTAGGAGGAATCGCGTCTTTAGATTTTAAATGTTTATCAAGATCTATTCAGGGCTTACCCTCGTGCCACATCATTTTGGCAAGATCCAACTGGAACAAATCGTTGTAGAAAATTCCTTCAAGTTCTTCTTCGTTTTCCTCCGCGTCGTAAACACCTCCGAACATGACCGCTTTCTCATTTCCTGACAAACACATTGAAAACGCACACCGTGCCGAAGGTTTTACTCCACCCTGCTTTACCGTCACCCACTTCCACTTGAGACCGCTCGTGTCGTGCTCTAAGAGGGGGAACATAGCATATAATTTTAAAAACTGCAGTCCACTTTTCATTTAATATAGTTTATGAATTTGCTTTTGACTTGTAGAACTGGATTCGCATTGGAAATCTTAAGTTAAACTCACTAACTAGGCACTAGCTACTATTTTAGGGTCTTAATTAATTTAATTCGAGTGGCTATTACACCCTGCTCACACTACTCTTGGGACAAGAAACAAGTCTCAAGGATTCTGTTCATGGATTTCCTGTTCCCTTGAAAAAGGAATTATATTTGCGCTCTGTTCACAGTAGTTTTGCGACTAACAAAATTCTAGTCCTTTTTTTTTTTATTTATTTAAGGAGAATTTCATATAAAATCATTGTTTGTTACTAAGAATAAACTAAAATTGTTTCGAGTCATTTCATGCGTTTTAAGGAGATAGGCTTATTTTTTACTAATATATCCCTTAAAACTGTCGAGGAATAAATAGTTTTAGGGTGAAACTCTTTCAAATGACTTACTATCTGGGGCAAGAATAAACATGTCTGAATGCGTAACTCCCTTGTCAGCATCCTTCTTCACTCGTTCCTTACTGTAACCTCCATAAATAAGAACTCTTCCGTCTGTCAAAGGTAACATTTGACATCCAGAGCGTGGACAAGGGCCATTACCTGAAAGGAAACTTCACATCATGGATGCTATATCGTAACTTTTCCCAAAGAATCTTATGACTTCAACATTGTTGGCAATTTATTTCTCATCTAAAAACAGGAAAGTAAACTACTACGTTGGCTCATCAACTGTACCACAGTATTAACGAATATTACGTAAACGTACCGAATGCTTTTTATTAGTGTTAAATTTGTTGAACTGGTTAATTTCTTACATGATATTCTACACCTAAATTATGGTAAATATTTTTAAAAAATTATTCATACCCGAGGGTTCTATCTTGTGCCAAGAGTAAGTTTCCAAATTGAAAATATAAACGTCATTGAAGTATTTGTAGTCTCTCGTGTTGTCATGGAAACCTCCGAATATGATAAGCTGCTTCTTAAGACCAACCATTCTATGGCCGCTTCTGGAGGAAGGACCGCTCCCCTTCCCTCTGCAAAATATGTTTCCCTTTATTTAATTTTCAGTTGTAGTTCAATTCCAAATGTAAAGCAGAATATAAAGAATCCGACGGCTAAAATCATTTGAGGAATCTACTTAAATGACTCTTCCAATTAAACAACGTGAAAAGATCAATAAGCAATTAACTTGAATGATGAAATGTTATTGAGAATCACTGCAATCCCAATCGTAAATAGTTGTAGAAATCCTACAATGTATCAACGACTATTCTATATTTTGTATTGACACGAGATTTCAACTTACTGACAACTTCTTGAATTAATGATTCAAATAGTAAATTACCGGTGGAATCAAAGGCTTTTCGTCTCATCAGTTCCCTGCCTCTTACCGACTGTCTTCAATCCCTCTCCCTTTACTATCGCTATTATAACAGACACCGCTCTTCTGAACTCTCTCGACTGCGTGCTCTCCTTAACCCATTAGTGCTCAGAGGTCTTTACTGAGACTGAATAAAAACGTTTGGCATTAGCCAGAATAAAATCACTAGTGACGCTGGGCACTAGTGGGTTAAGGAGAGCACGCAGTACCAGACTTTCGACACAATCTCATTCCTTTTCTGTCCAACTCTCTAACGCAAGGGTTAATCGGTATTTTCAATCTTTCATCAACCCTGGAACAATTTTCCTCAACCCATCTTTCGCCGTCTATGACCTTCAATCTTTCAAACGCAGTGTTCAAGCATCTTGAAAACCTTGGACTTTGATTTTCTCTCTTCTTCCTCTATGGGTTTTGCGATTTTGCGGACATTTGCCCTTAGCCCTTCCTTCTAGTGGTGGACCGGATATCCGCATCATTTTTAGCATCCGCATCCGCACTTCTGTGCGGATGTTGTGGATATTACCTCTAATAAATTATGCAATTTACAATTAAATTAGCTTATAAAGTAGCTTATAAGGCTCAGTCATGCACATTTCATGTAAAGTATTAATTATTAATGAACAAACAAATATATAAACCTCAAAATATAAATACCTGATAACACAGAACATTGAATGAAACTTGTTTCACTGAATTTTCTGTGGCTGAAACTCTTGAGAAAGTTATTATTTTTATCATAATGAAAACATTAATATTAATTTTAATTCTTATGCATTGCCTGCCATAATAGTAATATCACGAAATTTTAAAAATTATGTCATATATTCATAATTCTATATTATATTGATAGATTAACTAAATATCCGCATCCGCGGATATTGAAATTAAAAATCCGCATCCGCAGATGTTGAAAAACCGACATCCGGTCCACCACTACTTCCTTCCCTCATAAAAACAACAACATAGATTAGGCCGATCTATTTTAACAAAGATATTCAAGCAGATTTCTTTAATCACTAATCCGTTATTCAACCTTATGTTTTAGCTATATATTATTTACTTACACAACTTTCTCCCATTTCTTAGAAGTGAGGTGAAACACCCAGAGGTCTTTGTAATGATAAAACTGTGATTGGGTTGCAGACATGAACTCTCCTCCAAATACCCAAAGCTGTCCATCACACTGAAAATCAAGGAGTTTTACGTATTTAATAAATCTTATGAATCTTTCGCAATTTTGCAGATTAATATTTATGGGGCCTCTAAAGACTTGAAATATAAATATACAGTACTTTCATATTAACAGATAACAGTACTTTAGAGGTAATACATCCTAAAAGTTAGATATAGATACAAATTATGAGTTAAAACAATTTTTAATCTGGATTACATTCTACATAAGACTCAAAGTCTAATTATGAACACTTTTTTAATTACTACATTACGAGTCTCAATCATGCGAATAAATAAAGTCCAATACAAATACGATAGAATAGATAATTATTAACTATAAAATCTCGCAATGCAACTGTTTACATGCCTTAAATGAAATATTCTTTTAAATTTCCCTATATTAAAGAGAAAAATACCCTCTCAAAATTTTCTAATTCTTTGGTATTGGAGATATTCTTAACATACCATCCAAAACTGACCTGCATGCCATAGTTTCCCCATCAATGGTCAGG
This sequence comes from Bathynomus jamesi, assembly GCA_023014485.1. Classification (NCBI taxonomy): domain Eukaryota; kingdom Metazoa; phylum Arthropoda; class Malacostraca; order Isopoda; family Cirolanidae; genus Bathynomus; species Bathynomus jamesi. Next base: position 832,083 of record JAJOZX010000665.1, on the reverse strand, counting down.
CCACAGAGTAAAATATGCAACTTAATGTCTAAATAAATAAATCTACTTACTTGAGAAAGAGCCACTGCTTGATGAGAGCTTCTAGGAGGTGGCCCTCCAGGACTGGTTACTTTAAGCCAACGATCTTGTTTGATGTTATAGAAGTAAAGATCATTGTAAACAAATGTCTGATGAATGAAAATTAAACAATAGAATTGCCTAGATATAAAACAAGAACTCTGTCAGAACAATAGCAACTCCTATATTTGTAACCTTGACATTTTGTGCAAGAACTTGATTCTTGCTTGTGACATCATCATCTTGTAATGATTCGTATATGTGCGTGTACATTTTATTAATTTATGTTGAGTGGTTAAAATAGTATAGCCCAGACACAAAAGTGTGATGAATGAATGTGTATTCAAAGACAAATCATGCCTGGTGGGAACCATCCTAACTCAGATTTCTATGGAATTTGGTATACAAACTTTGTTTACTATCCAAAGGTCAAATACTGTATAATTTTTTTTTTTTAATCTATCCATTAGTTCAAAAGTCATGGCCCCTTCCAAAACTTGGTAGGTAGGAGCTCATTGTGTTGGAGGAAAAATTTAAAATGTATTGCAAATCTCATAACCAAAGGAATTAAAAAGCTTCTTTTGAGTAACTGGGTAAAATATATAACAAAAACTTTATACAGCATTTTAATTTACAGTGTACACCTAATAATAATAATAATAATACACGAGATCCAAAAATACACCTCAAAGCCCAGTAGCCCATTTATATTAAGTACTTAAAACAATAAAGGTCTAATCTTAAATTTATATAGTCACATTGTAACCTAGGATGCAGCAAAAATACTTGGTCTTAATATTAACCCTTTATCGCACAACTTTTTTGTAGGGTTAAGTCTAAATGCGTGTATTTGAAATGTTAACTAGAAGCAACATGGGATGGTAAAGGGTTAAACAGACCAATTTGCTCATAGGTGTATACCACGCATTCCAGAACAAGTCAAGCAGTGGTGGGAACCACCCTATCTCAAATTTCCATTAAATTTGGCAAGCAAGCACTGTTTACTACCCAAAGTCCAAATATAAAATTTAAATTAAATCTATCCATTAGTTCAAAAGTTAGGCCCCTCCCAAAAATTGGTGGGGGCCATTTTGAAGTGCCATATCTTAGCTCCTAATTGAGCTACATAAAAATTTAGAATGCATTTTAAAGATCATAATAAAAAAATATATGGCAAAAAAGTCGTACAGCTTTTTAATTTTTAGGTGGCAGTCAGTTGCCAGTCAGGATACACTCAACTCTACCTACTTTACTGTCCAGTGTATCCAACCTTGGTAATAACTGATGGTACCACAAAGTCAGTGCGCCCCTATCATGTTATTAGGTCCTTAATGAATTAGCATAATGCTGAATTCAGCAAAGATAGCCATGATTGGAAAATGATGTACAACAGTTTCAGGAGACCAGGATTTCATTTAAACCAAAAACACTTAACATGCCCAATGAGGGAAATGAAGCTCTGGCAGTACTGTACTTAAAACATGGTACTAATATTGTACTATAGCATATGTTCATAGATTAATACATGTACCCAGTCATGTGACATGTTTTATGTAGGGGGGTCAGTTTTTCCTGCTGAAAAGGGATCAACTTCTCAACCCTGCCTTTAAACATTGCTCAAAAGTAATTTTATTTAAGATATATAAGGGATGAAGTAATGGAAAAACTTTCTTTTTCATATCTTATGATCAAACCATATTAGCCTAACACTTAAGAGTAATTTATTATGAGTAATTTTTAATATACATTATCAAGACCTCTAAACTTATATTTAAATGTAATCTTCTACTTAAATGCCTAATAAAATAACGATCTCAAAAGGATCAAACAGCTAATGCAGGAAACCTTCTTTGGCCATATCCAAGGACCATATAATTTGAGTTGATAATGATTAAGAGTAATTTACTAGTTTAATTTAAAATATTAATTACATACCTATAATATTTTAATATACTGTAGTCTAACCATGGTATGGTTGGAACTTTAAATATGACATATTTTCCTATACCATATTGCTCCTAACTGTTAAAAATGTACGGGTCAGTTGAAAACATTAGATATCCTCTAGGATAGGGGTTATGAACAGGCAGACTAGAGTGTGCTCTTCCAATATGTGCTCTACCGCGAAACTGTGATCTACCATATTCCAATACGTGCTCTACCGTGAAACTAGCCTTATAAGGCTAACTAACAAAAATATCATGACTTAACCTAACCAATCGTTAGGTCAACTATACGCCCTTGATGATTGGTTAGGTTAAGTCGTGATATTTTCGTTAGTTAGCCTGGAATATGGTAGATCACAGTTTCGCGGTAGAGCACATATTGGAAGAGCACCGACTAGAGTTGTAAAATTCCTCAGAATATAATTGTGGGGAATATTCCTAGAACATTCCTGATGCGGGAATTTGACCTATATTTTACAAGACACAGGAATCAATAGAAGTAAGACCCTTCGAAGTTGAGGCCTTTTAGTAAATTTTAAATAATTTTAGCTGGGAAAATTTGACATTTTCCAAGAATGAGCATGTTGTCAGGTTAACCAAAATGCACTAACTTATGCTTATTCAGTGTAATATACCAGGATTATGCTAACAGCACAATAAGCACGTACTTGTCATTCCCATACTCAAATAAGTTCTACTAATTGCATGTGCAAATGCGTAGTGTGAACATGGCTTAAAGGTCAAAAGTCTATACAAAACAAGAGGACAAGTGATATATAATCTTAGTAAAACTGAAAAGATCATCATTTAATGTGGGTAACTGTGCACAGTATATGGGGAAATGGTATAAGAAATATATGACTGTAAAAATATAAAAAGAAAATATATTAAAGTCCAAAGTAGAAACATAATAATAATAATAGAGACATTTTAGGTAAAAGATAAAATGCATTAACATAGTGAGTGTTGGTTTAGTATGGAACTATTTTCTCACAATTAGTGATAAAAAAGCAAGATAACATCTACAGGGAAGAATTTGTACAATGTGATGGAGGTACTGGACCCTTCATTTTTCAGGAATATTCCTAGGAACTACATCATGGGAATATTCTTGGGAAGGGACCATTCCCAGGAATATTCCTGAATTTACAACTCTAATCCAGACTGCCAATGGATTTTAAACAGACTGTTGGGAATAAACCCTGATTATTGGACTTTAAAAACTACCCTGATTATTGGACTTTAAAAACTGACATTTTGAAAGAATAAAAATCAAGCTTTGTTTATTCGTTTTATAAAGTTCAAATTTAGTTTTTATTCAAGAAATTAAGTGGCGATTTTAAATTTATTTTGGTAATGTTGGTCGCCTAACAAAATCACTTCTGGGGGTTGGGAGCTGCCCTTCTAGTTAAATTTTGGCACAAACACTATAGCCAGCAACACCTGCTCTTGGATCTATGCCTAAGATTAATTAATATAAAATCTTTTATAATTAACACCCACATGCTGGATATGTTTCTATTTTCATAACATTTAGTAAATATTTTTTTGGCTACTTATCTATATTTTTAATTTGAAATATAAGAGTTGAATGATAGATAGATATGGGATGAATTTCACAATTAAACAGATGAAATGAATGAATGATGCAAACCCACAAGGACGAAGAAAAAATTATGCCAAGGCCTTTCATGTATTCAGCAGTACACCTCATCAAGGAATGAGGGAATTCCCTGATGAGGTATACTGCTGAATACACAAAAGGTCTTGGAATCATTTTTTTTTTCTTTGTGGGTTTGCATCATATATACGGTATATAGCTATATCTTCTTAATAACTAACCTTACTTCCATTGAAGTATTCACCACCAAATAAAATTATCTGATCTTTGTCTGGATGTGCAGTCCAAGAAAATGAAGTTCTTTTTGATGGAGGAGGAGCAAGTTCTTCCAAAACTGATTTTTTTCTCTTATCTTCTTCAGTAAACTTAGCAAGAAGGCTTTCAATGTCTTCCTTTAATATAAACAGTAGTGTCAATGAAAAAATGGTAAAATGTATGAGGCAGTATATGGCAATTCCCAACGCGTGTGTTAGTGTTAACTACAGCTTGTTTTAGAAAATGGATATAACAAAAATAATAATGTTTGCATACTAAGAATATTAAAAAGATAGGCACCCCAGCTAAACTGCAGGCCTAGGCTAATTTGGTGAGTAGGAATAGAGCATTTTATGAATATGAAGGAATGAAATTTGTCTATTCCACCAAGGTTATCTTTAAAGTAACCAAGTGTGGGGCTAATTATAAAGCAACATTCCAATGATTCTGCAATCATTATTTCCTCTATCTTACCTCTCCCTTTAATGCCAACTCTTTTTTCAATTTTTGACTGTGCTTTTTTTCTGTTTTAGTTGCAGTCTTTTCAGCTCCTTTTCCTTTCTTTTTCTCTTTTTTACCCATGCTTTACACAGTTTACACAAAATAATTTCTCACAGATTGTTCTAGAATATGATCTGAAAAGTAACACCCTATTACAAAAATGATGTATAAACTACGTAAAACCTGATATAAATACATAAATTTCTCCCAAACTCAAACTTCGTGTCCTCCTGATGCATAAAATCCCAGAGAAAACAATATCTCAGATTTTTGTGAAATTTTTTTTTTTTTTTGTGATACCATACTTTTAAGGGCCAGGTCTGTTCAGACAGTGGGGGGCTATAAGAGGTGAAGAAATCTCTAGAGATAGTTTATTCCAGTAACCACAATCAACAGAATTGTTAGCTATGCAATATGAGGTGGGCCACAAAACAAGTGTTGCTTCACCTTCTAGGTGTTCTAGAATTACAGAAAAGGTACATCACACTAATGGAAGATGCAGTGAAAATGACCCATGTCAAATGGGTTCCCAGTAGCTTCACAGGCTCAAGTATTCATTATATCATGAAGTACCATGGGTTATTATGGGAGAGCAACAAGGATGTGGGCTTGTACCATGTTGCACAACATTGCTCAGCAAAAGGAATGAGAAGCACAAATGCCAACATGGCCTCCTCTTCCTTTCTGGGATGCAATAATCTTTTGAGAGGAGTCAATTTACTCTAGTCTCCTGACCTTAGACAGCAGCCACATGCGTGTGGAGATCCACATGGGTCATTCCATATGAAATCAATCACCCAAACATGCAACCACCACCAATTTTGATGAAATTTGGCATGCACTTAGGTATATACAAGAAACACTCACCATCAAAACTTCAGCCCTATGACCTTTACTTCTTAAGATAGAGGTCACCAAAATTTAACCCAACCTTCAAAATTATATGTTTTCAAAATTCCATAACTAAAGTTATATTTGTCTAAGAATGATGATTTTAGTGTCATTTTGAAGCCAATGCACAGAGCTATCTCTCTTATTTTATGAAATGTTTTGTCAAATCAAAAATAAAAGTGTGACCATTTTGTGACCTTTGACCCGACCTAGCTAAAAATGAATCACCAATTTTTTTCATTTCTTGATATAATTATGTAGTCCAAATACTCAACTACCTATAACTCAAAATCACTTGCCAAACAAAAGTTTGGGAGCTATATTCATATTAATTTTTTTAATACTATATTAGCAAAAACTGCAAATGTTGAGTGACCTTCAAAGTTGATAATTTCCTAACTCAGTTCTATTTGTCTTAGAATAATGATTTAAGCATTAATTTGAAGCCAATATACAGGACTATCTTTTCTTTCCCATGAAATATTTTGTCAAATGAAAAAAAAGTGAGACCTTTGACCTGACCTAGATAAAAATGTTCCACCTCCAATTTTTTAATTTCTTGATATACAGTAATGTAATCCAAATACTCAGCAATACTCTCAATTAGGGATGTACCAAATAGCTACTAAAATTCACCAAATACCAAATATTTGGTGCAAAATTATTTGACCAAATACCAAATATTAGTTTCATTTGGGTTATTAGGCATCAATGTAAAAACTTAAATAGAATTATTGTTTAAGCCCTATAAGAACGCAAATACAAAAGAATTGAAATTTTATAATTCCCTATTTTGCACATCTGTATCATATCTCCTCTCAAACAACGTCTCTCAAAAGTAAACATACCCAGTTCCTTTAATCTTTCCCTATATTTCAATCTTCTTAGGTTAGGGATAAACTTAGTTACTCTACATTACACACCTTCAAGCATATCAGTATCATGTCTTAAGGTGAGGGGACTATGCTTGAATGCAGTATTCTGAGGTCTAACATAACTATATAATTTACAGAACACTTCCTTACTCCTGTACCTAACATTCCTCCTAACAATACTAAGCAGGGTTGGCACCAATGTGGGTAACCCACTTTTCTCCACTGTTTTTTTTTTTTTTTTTTAAACACGGAAAAAAACACCTATTTGCGCACTTTAGTGGGGGTTTTCAAATATTGCTGTTAATTATAAAAATTCAGGCTAAGTTGAACTTTTCCATTCATAAAACTTATAGGTATAGTTAATAATGATTAAAAAAGGATAAAATTTAGTATATTTTTTATACTGTGGCTTGAAAAGTTTCCATTTAATGGATAATAAAGGGTGATCCAGAGAAATGGGACCCAAAAGAAACCCCTGTAACTCTTAAAGTATAAGTCCTTTTATAAAATCATACGCATCATTCGAAAGAGGATAGTTACAAGTTTGTACAGGATTGTATAGATTTTGACAATACAAGACAAGATACAAAACAAAATAAAAGTGTTAGTTAAAACTAACCCTTCAAGATGACTGCATGGACTGTGGAACAGCTGCGTTTCATAACAGCAATATTATGAGCATGGAAGAAGTGTAGTTTCAGCTCAAAGATCTTTCAAGACAAATTTTCAGATGTCAAAATCACCTTCTAAGAAAGTAATCCGTCGGTGTGTCAGAAATTTCTCCCTAACTGGCAGCATTGAAAAAAGAAAACCAACTGGAAGAGTGCGCACAGCAAGGATAGACGAGATCATTAACAGAACTCATGAAATTGTACAGGATAATCCTAACATAAGCATCAGACGTGCTTCTCAGCTGTTAGGAGTTGGATATGGAACAACACACCGTATATTCAAGCAAAATTTAATGCTCTTTCCATATAAAATTCAAACAGTGCAACAACTAAACGATGGAGATTTCGCACGAAGACGACAATTCTGTCAATGGATCCAACAGAAGGTAAATGACACCACCAATTTTCTAGCAACTTTGATTATGTCAGACGAAGCCCATTTTCACTTGAATGGAACTGTAAACAAACAAAATTGTCGTTTCTGGGCAACAGAAAATCCATTGAATATTACCGAAGTCCCGTTGCATAGTCAGCGTGTAACTGTTTGGTGTGGTCTTACTGCATCTCAGATCATAGGGCTGTACTTTTTCAAGGATTCCACCGGAAACACGGTCACTGTAAATGGTGATCGCTACGAAAAAATGTTGACCGATTTCCTTATTCCTAAATTAAGAGATCTTTGTCTAGAAAACCACTGGTTCCAACAAGACGGAGCTACCTGCCATACCACGAGGAACTGCATGGCAGTTTTGCGTCAAACGTCTCCAGGCGAGTTAATCTCAAGATTTGGAGACGTTGAATGGCCCGCAAGGTCTCCGGATTTTTCTCCCTTAGATTATTATCTCTGGGGATATTTAAAGAGTAGGGTCTACAGAAATAACCCAACGACCTTGCAAGAATTGAAGGCCACCATCACAAATGAGATAAAGGCCATACCACCGCACACTCTTGCAAAAGTGATGCAGAACTTACAAGCGAGAACACTGGAATGCTTGGCAACTAATGGAGCACATTTGAAAGGAGTCATTTTTAAAAAATAAATATTTCATAATAAACTTGTAACTCTACTCTTTCGAATGATATATAGTTTTTATGAAAGGAATTAAATATTAAGAATATTTGGCTTTTTTTTATGGGTCCCATTTATCTGGATCACCCAGTACAAACACCAAACACATGAATGAAAGAGTTTATTGAAAAGTACCAACAGAATGTACAAATGTAGCTAGTTTTTAAATCTAAACCATAATAACACAAGTTCATGATAATGAAATTAATTAAATCCTTCATGTTAATCATCCACACAAACTAAAGTGAGAAACATATTCCGGTAAATATTTACTATTACACTGGTCTCTGGTAGAAAGTTTTAAAAGCTGGTTTTCAATGTTTTTCAATGTGCTGAATTAAAAAATTATACTCATTTCCATCGCAAATGATTTGTTAAAGAGTTGGGGTCATTCTATGTCACCTCAATGGAATTTTGGGTCGAAAAAAACGTGACCATCACCGATGTTTTTGAAAATTGGCACCAGGAGCAGCTCGCAGGTAGGCACTGTGGAACTGCAGCACCCCCATGATCTTATGATCTTTATATTTAAATATTTAAAATAGCCTCTCTGATTGTTTTTTTCAATGAACTTGAGTTTTTAAATCAGATTATATCCTTTTTTCCTTAAACTATTTCAATGCTGAACGAATGAATCACGAAAGTAGCTTCAGCCTTCCCATGGAACTGCGTACTTAACAGTTCCAGATTTTGTTCAAAATGCTTGAAACCTCGGTGGCGGACGTACGAAGAGCGAGTCAGAATCGCGGGTTTAAGAGGATCCAAAGCACTGTGGACAGAGCAGTGCCGATTTGTTTGTTTGACATGGTAGTTGTGTTGCTGTATCATTTGCTAATTCAAAATTTAATTTCCGATTTGCATTTATCAATGATTCGTTATCATTTATTTTTTGTCGTGAGATTGAAGTTAATTATATAATAATTGGATTATTTACAATATATAGCTTTCATTTCTCAGAATATTTTTTCACTCAGAATAAAAACAGAAGAATGGAATTTGTTTATAAATAAAATTTTTGGCAAATTCGAAATTACCCGTTAAGCCTAAGTACCCTATAATTGATTTTATAATACTATTTTACTTATTTTTATGACTGAGTAGTGAGTAGTTATCTATTTATCTATTCGACTTTCTCTCTCTCATATATATATATATATATATATATATATATATAAATTGACACAATTGTTTGCAATTTCTGAGGCAGCACCCCATAACTGAAAGTCACAAGCTGCCACTTATAGATCTCGGTGAGACAAACAGAATGGCACTTGTTTCGACACTCTAGGTCATATGGTTCAGGAGATATGGCCCTTCGAATTTTGTAAAAAAAAAAAAAAGTCAATTTCCAAGGTTATACCATATTTCAACATGAAATATCTCGACTCCTATTGCACTTACAGAGACCATTTAACCCTTTGACGACCACGGGACATATATGTCCCACGGAAATAATAATATAAATTGTACAATGATGCAACATTTCTACAAATACATCTACATGTTTATACAGGTATCGTTTAGTTGTCGGAAAATTAACCCAAAAATGGGTCATTTAAGTGACTATAGTTACTAATATCTAATTGTAAATAACAATAAAACTTAAACTTTTAAGTTCAAAGAAACGTATACTGGTCATCAAAGGGTTAAACACTATTTTAAAGCTTTTAAGCAGATCTACAACTTTGTTTCTATTCATATTTTACCTCAGTGGTTAAAAAAAAGTTGATCTTATTTTTTACCTTTGACCTTGTGTAGGTCATTTGATGTCACAACCGATTTTTTTCTCCTTTCACCCAATTTTGGGTACACATGTCTTCCTTAACCTAGAACAAGATTTTTAGTGTTGATTGAGTTAGTATAGACGCTACAGCCATTTCAGTGGACCATACCTACCTCCATTTTGACCAAGTACCTTTTTCCACCAAACTTTGGAGCGCTGTTTCTTTGGAACTGTTTGAGCTAGTGTTGAGAAAAGTACCATTAGATTTGTCTCACTGAGATCTATAATATCTGCTATTTTTAAGACAATTTGCCTTTTAATAATGTATATTAAAATAACCTATTCCTTTATTTTTACCAATTGAGTTACAAGAACCAATTCTTGTCTAGCTGGGTGAAACCATGAAAAATGAGGCATCAACAGAACTTTATATTTTAAAGAAGCAGTTATTAGGTATTTACAATATATTTTATTTTTGTTTTCTTTCCCGCCTACCATCAACTCCTTTTACAGAAACATAGTCTTTCAACCCTGGCATTTGTCTACTCACATCTGGCGAATGATAGAAGTCAATTACTTTGGCAGCAGTTTCACTATTCAGGCATTTCCCCAAACGTGGATTAGGAGTTGAAAGCACTCCCTTCTCCCTCACCAAACTCTTTGCTTGCCTAGCCATGTAATCTGAGCACGTAAATTCTTCTCTGATCTTTACTCGTGCCCATCTTTTTGGTAGGATAGTAAGAATTGTCAGTTTTTCACTTCGACTTGTCACTTGATTAAATTTCTCTTTTAGTTGTTGAAGAATCTCTAGTTCTGTATCATCTGAGTCACTGCATGAAATTGGTTGTTTAGTTGCAACTTGCAAGTTCAAACTTTCTTTTCACAACTACTACTACTTTCCTCAACTTTCTCTTTGCGTAACCAGCGCTGTCAGAGAGTTTACATGGTTTTATTGGGGTCTCATCAAGTGTGGCCAATGAAGCATTGAATTTACTAAGCTCATACTGCATTTCAACTACATCTCCAACAGTTTCTAGCTCAGATGGGGCACTTGATGAGGTGGATGGTGATTTTTCAAGTGGTTCACATTCAGGCATTGGGGATGGACGATTTGCTAGTATATTTCGACAGGTTGCACATGCTTTATGATTATTTGTTGGTTTCAATTCAGATTTTGATCAATCAAATTTTTAGTCAATGCATGCATGCCTTTTTTCACTTTTCCTTTGTGTTTTTTAAATGGGTCACAACAGAACCTGCCCATAATCAAACTGCTGAAATCCATGTTTATCTAAAAAGAAAAAAAACATGTAGCTTAAAAGCCAGGGTTGGGTTCAATTACACAAAATGGAAACAATTACAATTTTTTTTATTTTTCTTCAAATTAATTACAGTTAGTATTGTACTTCACAATTTCAAGATCAATTGCAATTACAATTAATTTTGTCTGAATCAATTACAATTACACAAATATAACTATCTATTCTATATATCTAAATATATATCTAAAATAAATATATATCTATAAAAATATATATCTACAGGGTGTCCTATAAGTCCGGCATCATAGGAGAAATTCATATTTTGCTATTTCTACAAACCATAATTCATATGCTCGGGATGCCAATTTCCCATCCACCATTCTGTTCAGTGATGAGGCTGTTTTTTATGGAAATGGTGAGGTAAATCAACAGAACACCCGCTACTGGTCTCAAAACAACCCTCACTGGTATACCTCTTCAAAGGAACAAGGTGCATCTCGGGTGATGGTATGGTGTGGCATTTGGAAGGATTGCATCATAGACCCCCTCTTTTTCGATGAACATGTCACTGGAGGCACCTACCTACGATCTACGTATGCTCAAGGAAGAAGCATTTCCCAGTGTCTTGAAAGAAGAAGGAAATTTCCCAACATGGTTCTGGCAAGATGGCGCTCCTGCACATTATAGCACCCAAGCAAATACCTATACCAACAATTCCCTGGTCATTGGATAGGGCATCAAGGGCCTGTGGAATGGCCAGCTAGAAGCCCAGATCTCACACCACTAGATTTTTATCTCTGGGGCCATTTGAAAGCGCTGGTATACGCAGAGAAAATTAGGAGTGTTGAACATTTGCGGCAGCGCATTATTGGGGCATGTAACACCATTACTCCTGACATCATTCACCGTGTGCTTGCTGACTGGGTATCACGTCTGAATTTGTGTATTGAAAATAATGGTGGACATATTGAGCACGTTCTGTAAATAAAAGCTTTTGTTTTGCCTTTTTCCATTATTTTTCCTATGATGCTGGACTTATGGGACACCCTGTATATCTAAGTATAACCAAATAAACTATCAAAGGTTTATTTTCATTGGATGATGTATGACTGCCAGATCTAGGGGTATAATTTTTAACAATTGACATTAATTGATCAATTACATTAGTATAGCTCAAAAATCAATTATAATTACCTTTATTTTTATTTTATTTTGAATCAATTACAATTACAATTAATGGAAATTAGGATCAATTAATTAAAAATACAATTGGGTAAATCCAGGTTAAATAGACAGATAAACAACACGGTCATATCTTCAATTTGCATAAAACTTGGTCTGGGGCCATTTTTTAATGATAAGAACAAATTCACAAATTTTTTTTGAAAATCGGTCAAATAGGTCAAAATTTATGGTCAGGTCAAATTTTGGCCAAATCGTGTTATTGAAGCTTAAAGCTTTTAAAACTTTCTACCCTTTTTTACCTAACCTAATCTAACCTATTTTTATACCCATATTTAAGTCATGTCTTTAACATTGAAAACCAGCTTTTAAAACTTTCTACCGGAGACTGGTGTAATAGTAAAGAAATACCCATATTCCTTCCTCAATAAAACATTGACAAACACTTTTGTTAGTAAATGTTTCCATTTGCCAGACCAATCTAATTGTTATGTTGAGATTTGAATCGAGTGCACCAACATTATAGCAACAAAAGAGTTAATACTTTTTACCAACTGAATACACTAGATCACATGACACTTTACTCTTGGGCATCATTGTACTTGTGTATTTAATTCAATTGTAATTGCTTGTGACTACTGTTACTGTTGTATGGTTATGAATTCTACTCTAGTTGGTAATTTAGTTGTTGCATTTTAGTCAACATTTTAATTAAACATGAATTGTATGGATAAAACATATGCAAATCATCATTAATACTTACAAAGTTTAACAGTAATGTGAGATAAACCCTATGTCATAAGAAACAAAAAGAAGTTATTGCATTAATTTTAAATATTAAAATGAATATATTAGATGCATGGAAACCATGTATACTAGAAAATAATACAGGGTGATCCATTTGGGTATGGATAAAATAAAAATGCTGTGAGAATCTACCAAGAAGTGATACAGCGCTCATCTGTTGCACATGTGGTCATAAAATGTGAGAGGTTGTAATAGGCTATGGCATCCGCTGCCAGATGTATGAGGGCCATCCACTGCCAGATATATGAGGGCCATCTGCTGTCAGACTTATGAGACATATGCCAGTTTCAAAGATGGTGGCAAATGCACAACAATGTGTGAAGTGTGTCATTTAGTTTGCTAAATTTGAGAGTGTGACAGTGGTACAGTATGAGTTTTGCCGTATGTATGGTGTTTGAAAATAGTTAATATTAGTCTTTTAACCCGCTCATGCACGGTTAAAACAGTATAATATATTGAATTACCATTCAAAACTGACTAAGAAAATATATATCTTATATTGTGCAAATTTGTTGAAATGTACTTTTTTTTAATAAAATATATTTCCTGTTTTGGCTATAATGTACTTTTTCATAAAATATTTTTCCTGATTAGGTTATTTTTTCGCTACTCTGCGACTTAATTAGTTGGTTGGGTTTTGTTCTGGCTATTTTTTTTTTTCAAATTAGATTGTTTAGTGGTGTTTGTGATAGAATTATGATGTGCCATTCGTGTGATTTTGACTTTGAGAACTTGATTCATCATGTTCCCTAGATGAAGACAAAGGATTGGATGTTTTTATCAATTACAGCATTATTCTCTCATCCTTAACTTGCCTGAAATGTGACAGTGAGTGCTTAATACGAAAAGATCAGAAGATATTTAAGTGAAATAACCAATATTAACCTGTTAGGTTAACTGAATGCCCAGTTAGGTTAACTGAATGCCCAGTTAGGTTAACTGAGTGCCCAGTTAGGTTAACTGAGTGCCCAGTTAGGTTAACTGAGTGCCCAGTTAGGTTAACTGAGTGCCCAGTTAGGTTAACTGAGTGCCCAGTTAGGTTAACTGAGTGCCCAGTTAGGTTAACTGAGTGCCCAGTTAGGTTAACTGAGTGCCCAGTTAGGTTAACTGAGTGCCCAGTTAGGTTAACTGAATGCCTGGTTAGGTTAATTGAATGCCCAGTTAGGTCAACTATACACCCTTGATGATTGGTTAGGTTAAGTTGTGATATTTTCATTAGTTTAAATGAAAATGATGCGGGCAAACTTTTTTGGTTAATTTTGAGGTATATTGTACGAAACAGCCATCCATTTCCTGTGCAAATGTGTAGTTTTCAAGATGACAATATCTCGAAAACTACGCATTTGCACAGGAAATGGATGGCAGATTCGTGCAAAACACTTCAAAATTGACCAGAAAAGTTTGTTCTCATCATAAGAACAAACTGGGTATAAAAATGAATAATTACCTTGAAAACTCCTAAATACGACTCCATAGTGCAGTGGTACCACACATTTGAAGAAATGGGGTCTACCACTATTCACTAAACCACAATGCAGGTGGTTGTAAGAATTAGCCTCTTGTTATGACCTCTGTCATGTCTGGGAGGGGGGGGGTCATGTTGAACACTAATTAGGTTTGTCACAATCTACCATCTTTGTGGGTATTGTTTGCCAAATATTAACCTATACCTTGTTACTGTTTCCATTTCAAATCAATTTAATTTAATCCATACCCAAACATATCACCCTGTATATAATTCTTTTACAAATAAGATTAGTTAAAAACTAGGGTATTTCTTTACTATTTCACCGGTCTCCAGTAGAAAGTTTTAAAAGTTAGTTTTCAATGTGCTGAATTAAAAAATGATACTCATTTCCTCCTTCAGAAGAAGAGGAGGAGCCTCAGCCTGGCAATTCACGTGATTAAGCTATTCTTTTTAATTTTTTATAATTTTGGATAAGGTTAGGTTAGGTTGTTTTAGGTTCAGCCAATTTTGAAGGTGAAATTTAGGTTATTATTCGTTTTTTGACCCAGTCACACCCAGCTATAACAGCAATATATATTGAATAACCAATCAAAACTGAATAAGAAAATATATATATTATCTTGTGCAAATTTGTATAAAATGTGTTTTTTTATTAAAATATATTTCCTATTTTTGGTATTTTTTCAATATATGTATATATATCGACTATTTGGTGAATATTTCTTATTTTTGGTGATTCTGGCTACTTCTGCGTAATTCAATTTATCCTGTTTTACAAATAAATAAATTTTAGTAATTGTTTGTCTATTCAGTTTTTTTTTTTTTGTGACGAAGTATGATGTGTGTCGTTTCATTTTAAGGGCAGGCGAAATTTAGCAGACTACCCATGCAAGGTTGGCACATGTTATTACATTATCATTTGTATAATTTAGGTCTCTGGGGTATCGGGGTGGAGCCCCCGTAAAGATCACGCATCACAAATTGATCAGTCCTAATGTTTTGCAGACAGCTCAGTACGTGACACCAGTTAGGTCAACTGTATGCCCTTGATGATTGGTTAGGTTAAGTCATGATATTTTCGTTTAAATTCGTTAGTTTAAACAAAAATGATGAGTGCAAACTTTTCTGGTTAATTTTGAGGTGTTTTGTACGAAACTGCCATCTGTTTCCTGTGCAAATGCGTAGTTTTCAAGATGACAATATCTCGAAAACTATGCATTTGCACAGGAAACGGATGGCAGACTCGTGCAGAACACCTCAGAATTGACCAGAAAAGTTTGCTCTCATTATAAAAAGAGAGACGGTCAAAAAACGAATAATTACCGAAATTTGTTTTTCCCATGGTTTTTTAATTAATCTGACTTTCAAAATCTTCGGAAACCACTCATTTTTGTGATTTTCCCCACCCAAAACCTCCCGGTTCCCACTGGGGGCTCCCCAGATAAAAAAGGGTAGAAAAGGATAGAAAGTTTTAAAAGCTTTAAGCTTTAATAACTCTTTAACAAATCATTTGCGATGAAAATGAGTATCATTTTTTGATTCAGCACATTGAAAAGCATTGAAAACCAGCTTTTAAAACTTTCTACTGGAGGCAAAAAAAAACCACTTTTTTCTACATGAAAGTCCCAATATGATAAAAAAAAAACACTAAAATAAACTCTGTCCATTAGAGTGGGTTTTTATTATCATATTTCTACTGGAGACTGGTGTAATAGTAAATATTTACCAAAACTAGCTATCATTTTGGCGAAGATAAGTTGCTTAAATTAATTTTAAATTTAGTTCAAAATCAGTTTTGATCACCCTGTACATTAGGGTAGCCCACTTTTCAATTTTTTTTTTAAAAGTATAGGTTATCGTAGTTTTTCCCATTATTTGGCACTATACTAGCACATTGGTACAATTTTTACAAAAATTGATCAATATTTAGGGGTCTCGCATCGACCTTGAAGTTACGAGTTTTTTTTTAAAAATGCGTACTTTTTAACTTTTTACTGAATTAAGATAAATCATTAAGTAGGGATGTTTTCTGAATCCTCTTGATGAGAGAAGTCGTTTGGTGTGCCTTCCAATGTCATACGACTAACGGTTTAAAAGTTGTGCCTGTATACAGGTAATACCAATGTGCTAGTATAGTGCCAAATAATGGGAAAAACCACGATCACCTATACTTTTCAAAAAAATCAGCAAGTAGCAGACAAATAAGAAAGAAAGAAACAATAACTTAAACAATCACTTTTGCATTGTATTGACCACTATCACACGTCAATGGCTGCAACGTTGTCCCTCTGTGCTATGTCATCATGGCGAGTGATGACTTCTTGAAGTCGCCGAGCTCTTTCCAGTTCTTTTCCACCACTTGCAGAAGATCCTGCAGCTGTGCCTCGTCCTTTGTGACTGTGTTCGCAACTTTCCTTCTGTGCAATGAGGAGCCCCGGAATTGAGAATTGCTTGGCGGTGCTCCGCCGTTCCAAGGAAGTTCTGAAACACATGCCATATATTTCAATTTCATGGTTGTAAAGTAACCTATTTTTGTTCACATTCAGTTCTCTTTTTAACTGACATTATGCTTCATGAATCTCATTACTAAATTGATAGCTATGAAAACTTAATCAACTGACCTTGACCATTTTGCCATCCCAGTGGACAACAGTGTGCCTCAGTGGCGTGAAGGAGTCCTTCACAACCATCACCACTTCACGGCGATGTGACACTCTTCCCCGGCGAGCCGTTTCTTTCGAGATGCTGAACTGATTGAGGTCTGCTGGTGGATCCGCCGAACGTGTGATAGTAGCCACAATGCTTACTACCTATGTAGAGAATGGAAAGTAGAAAAGAAACTGTCAAGAATACATGTGGGTTACGGGACACTTTAAAACTGATGCTATCGATGAATACTATACACAATACGCACCTGATTATTGGACATGCGGAAATGATCAGCCACTTCCATGACAGCAGGTGCATTAAGGATGCGGCGAGGAAGATTGACACACACACTTGGCTCTTTCGGCAGGGGGAACGCTAGTTCTGTCTCCGACTCTCCTGACATGCCAGTATCATCATTCTCCATGGCCTCATCTCCGGTTTCGTATGCACACTTTGAGGTTTGTGGCTCCTGGCGAGGATGTTTTCTTCCTTCCTATAACTTTCTTTTTACAGCAAAAACTTTATTGTTCCCGCTCATCGTTTCCACCCGAGGACCACGTTGATCGAGGTAGAAGTCAATGTCTTCTTTCTTGTCCTTGTCGGACAGCAGTCGATTCTTCTTTATATCTTCAACAGCGTCAGATGCTCCGATATCCCACAGCTTGTCCACACTAGCCGAAAACTTCTGCCGTTTTCCTCCTCTGTCAGTTTCTCATTTTCTGCTCTTTTGGAGTAAGTGCCACTCTTTCCACAATGCCTCTAGCTTCCATTCGCAGTTGAGCTTTGTGATTGTTTTAATGTGGGCCATGTTCCAAAACTTTAAGACGTTGTTTACGGTTTCTTTGAATGCATCTTTCCTGTTAGCAGTGTACTGGATAACACTGAAGAAGTATTGCAAAACCTGCCGTGTTGTTGGCAATTTGCTACCACTGATGGAGGATGACAGTTGGCCAACTAAAAAAATTTCCGAGGCCAATCTTAGAGAAGGTAGCGATGTTATTTTCGCCTTTCCTTTTGATGACTCTCTATTTGTAGCTTCAAGAGTTCTTCCAGTTATGGTTGCCATCGATTTGTCCATGACAAAGGATGAGGAACTCAGACAGAATTTCAAAATGTTATGATCTGCAAAAAAAGAAATAGGTTAGGTACCTGGCACAGGCATAGTGCATTTTCTAATTACCTATATATATTATACATTCCACCCGGGTATGGTGACTCATTTTTTTGAAAAGTATAGGTGATCGTGGTTTTTCCCATTATTTGGTACTATACTAGCACATTGGTATTACCTGTATACAGGCACAACCTTTAAACCGTTAGTCGTATGACATTGGCAGGCACACCAAATGACTTCTCTCATTAAGAGGATTCAGAAAACATCCCTACTTAATGATTTATCTTGATTCAGTAAAAAGTTAAAAAGTATGCATTTTAAAAAAAACTAGTAATTTCAAGGTCGAGACCCCTAAATATTGATCAATTTTTGTAAAAATGGTACCAGTGCTAGTATAGTACCAAATAATGGGAAAAACCACAATCACCTATACTTTCAAAAAAAAATTGAAAAGTGGGCCACCCTACTGTACATCCTACACACACACAAGTGATTTTATGGGAATATTTTGAAAACTACTTTTTGGTGGGTTTAATTGAAAAAAAAAAAAAAAAAGTAGGCTGGGCTTTTTCAAAAAAGTGGGTAATATTGCCAACCATGAAATTAAGCATTTTTATTTTAGGTTTTCCCAAATGAAATGCAATGTAATGTAAAAGTAGGGTACGATAGGATCGTTAAGTCAGCCCAAAGAGCGTAGCCTAGCCCTAGCCCCACGCTGGAATTTAAACTAATGCATAGAAGTCGTTATTGTAGGTCTGATACTGGTTTAAGCTTATGTTTAGGGGTGAAGTTACTGAAAGTTTAATCTGTATCAATTGTTTAATGCGTTAATACATAGTTAAATTGCGTATATGATGTTGCAACGACGTTCGTCTTCATAACCATGACAGAGTTAAGTGGAGGAGGGATGACTCATATCGTGGAGAATAGCTTGAAAGTAAACACATTACAGTATTTGAGTACAGATAACTGGTATACGATGTTGCCGCGACGTTCGTCTTCGTAACCATGACATCATAGTTGAGTGGAGGAGGGGACGATTTATCTCATGGGGAGTAGTTTGAAAGTAAACACATTATTTGAGTACAGATGACTGGGGCCTGGTAGGTACCAATACAGTGTTGGGCTTTCGGCATTTTCAGATGATGATCTTTCGGGGGTATTGCCTTTGCAACAGCACCTTCTCAACTCATTACATTACATTTCGAAAACATGAAGCCATTGGGGCTCTCGAGGTTATCGAAGCCATGAGCTATATTTTATTTTATAATAATAATAAAATCTGGCAAAACGTCAATCTCAAGTCAGCTAATTAGCATACAACTATTTACTACTACCAAGTAGCCTACATAATTTAAGCTTGGAATATACACTATTTACAATCTACAAACTGTCTCTTTCATTCATGAAAGTGTCCAATTTTTTTTTTAAACTAAGGAGCTATTATTTATCACATCATATGGTAAGTCATTCAAAAAATCTACTACTCTATGACTGAAAAAGTATTTTCGCAGATCCCGTCTACAAGTCTGTTTTCTAATTTTCTTATTATGCCCTCGAGGCCAATTCAATCTTTCGTCAGACTAACACCTCAAACATAACACATAAACACGACACACAGAAGCCATAAAACAGCAGATACAACAGCTCAACACAGAAATAAACAACAAACTTAAAGAAAAACAAACAGAAACATTTAGGGAATTCATAACAACACTAAACGACTCCACATATACATCCAGGTTATACAAGACTATAAACAGCATTACCCACTCTGACAGCGGCATTCACACCTCACACGCGGCTATCTGTCGCAGCCAAAATAATATCCCAACATATACACAACAAGCTAACATTCTAATTAATTACTACGCAAAGATAAGTCACTTAAACAGAGACAACCAGAAACACACAGACACACACAAGAAAACCTACAGACTCGACACGACCATTACACCCTTCAATACAGACCAGACCACCAAGATCACCAAAAACATTAAGAATTCGAAGACTACTGGACCAGAATACACATCTAACATACACCTTAAACACTTGGGCCTACAGAGAGTACTAGCTCTCACAAATATCAGCACTTATTCATACCAACGCTGTATTATTCCTGACATATGGAAACAAGGTAAAATTATTACACTACTCAAACCAAACTAAAATCCAAAAGAACCAGCTTCCTATAGACCCATTACTTTACTATGCACAGAGCTGGGCAGTATTTAAATACATTTGTATTTAAATACGTATTTAAATACATTTGTGTATTTAGAACTGTATTTATAAATACATTGTTTTTCACGTATTTAAATATAGTATTTAAATACTTTAATGAGTATTTAAATACAATGTATTTAAATACTCAAAATATAAAAATGTAAATACTTTTACTGGTTTAATACACGTTCTGTACTAGCACAGTACGACGCGTCGACAGTGTAGTACAGCATGGTTCATGTTTCAACGTGTCAGTTCAATCAGTTGTGTGCCACTCTTAGTCGAAAGCGGTTGATTTCTTTTGTAGCTTGTTCCTTCTTGGTGCTACTTGTAGTTGCCGGGAAGAATGAAGGATACGAGAGGCAGGCTATCTCTTTGTTGGGTATCTCTTCTAGGGGCCTCTCGTGTCCTCTTCTCTCCCTGTCGTTTGGAAGGTTAGCATCTTGAAGGAAAAGCCGGTCGTTTTCAGAGTTTATTGAGTTCTTGGTTAGCTGGGGTTATTTTACAGAAGATTTTGTTATTTTATATACAGCTGAATTAATTAAATATATATATAAATTTATGTACAATACTTATTTATAAAGATTATATATGATTCTTAAAATTACACAATGATAAAATATATACAATTTGGTACGCGCAAAATTGGTTTGTCGGTAACTAATATAAAAATAATATAAATGCGGAAAATTAACTGCGCGGCCCCACACTACTGCCCACCCCGAGAAGCGGAGCACGTATATCAAAAGTAGAAATATTCGGGTCTTGATTTGAATCGGATCCTTCGTCCAGCTCGCGTTGATCCTCGGTCGGCCTCGTTTCCGGTTGTTGCGTTGTCCTGCGCGCCCGTCCTGAGGTCTGTATTTGCTACCTCCGAGGTGCGTCCTCCATCGTCCTTTTTCCTTGCGTGCTTTTTCTCCGATCCGATGTCGTCCGATTGTGCGCCCGGTACCTGTGTGGGACCTGAAACTATATACGCCGGTTTTAAACGATTAATTGAAATGGCTTCTGATGATCCGTTGGTTTTTTCTATTACGAAGTACTTATCGTGGCGTTCGAGAACACGGAAAGGTCCTTGATATGGTGCCTCGAATGGTTTTCGAACGCGGTCGATGCGTACCCATACGTGGCTTGATTTGTGGAGTTCCGATGGAATGAATGATTTGGGGGCTGAGTGAATGTTTCCTTGAGAGAGTTGGGCGAAATCGATTTGCGTCATTTTCTTGGCTAATTCGGAGATGAATTTTGAATTGGATTTTGACGACGAATTGGCGATCATTGGCCTCGGGCATAATAGGGTGGTTCCGGTGACGGTGGTGAACGGTGAATAACCCGATTCGTTGGGGAGACTGCGTAAACCAAGGAGAACTATGGTTAAAGCGGGGAGCCAATCTTGTTTTCGAGCGATGATTGCTGTCTTGATGGTGCGATGAGATCTTTCAATTATTCCGTTGGTCTGAGGGCGATACGACAAAGTTCTTAGTCGGTGAAATCCGATGAGAGCTGAGAGTTCCCTAAAGAGTTCGGATTCGAATTGGGATCCGCGGTCCGTTATGACTTGCAGTGGTACACCAAATCTTGAAATCCATACATCGAGAAATGCGTGTGCTATTGATGTGGCTGTAGTATCAATCAGAGGATATGCTTCTATCCATCTTGTGGCACGATCGATGCAGGTTAGGAGATATCTATATGGGGAAGGATATGTTTGACCGGGCAAAGTGGTTGGCGGTAAGGGACCGACGATGTCGATATGTACCGTTTCAAATCTTGAACTTGGTAAATCGAAGGGGGTTATTTCTGATTTTCTATGGCGAGAAATTTTTGAGGATTGACATGATTCACAATTTCGGGACCAAGTTCGAATATCCTTATTCATTGAGGGCCAAAAGTATCTTGATTTAATGATACGAAGTGATTGCTTGATGCCTGGATGAGAAATATTATGAAATTGATTGAAGATGGAAGATCGATGCTGCTTGGGAACAAAAGGACGGGGATATGGCGTGGATGTATCGCAATATAAAGTTGTATTTTCTGGAAACGGGAACGGCTTGAGACGTGGGAGAAATTCTTGCGTTTCTTGATCTTTTTGTTGAGATTCCGCGATTGCTGATAAATCGAAAGCGTCGATATGTACTGCGTTTACGTTGCGTGAAAGGCAGTCCGCTACGACGTTTTCGGATCCACAGATATGTATTACATCGCATACGTATTCCGTGATGGCAGACCAATGACGTTGTTGTCGGTCTGTCTTGGCTCGTAAGGGACTCTTGTAGGCAGAAACCATCGGTTTGTGATCCGTGAAGAGTATTACTTGACGACCTTCTAAAAATTGACGGAAATGCAGGACGGCTAGGTATGCTGCGAGTAATTCTCTATCGTATGCGGCGTACGCTTGCTGAGTTATAGTTAATTTCTTGGAAAAGAAGGCGATGGGAACTGGTGTGCTGTCGATTATTTGATGAAGAACTGCTCCAGCTGCTATTTGTGAGCAGTCCGTAACTAAATGAAGGATTGAGCTTGATGGAAGAGGATGACAAAGCGTAACGGCGTTCCGTAGTGCATCCTTGACATCTTGAAAGGCTTGAATTGCTTCGTCGTTCCACTGTAGACTTTTGCTTTTGACTTGAGTTCTGACGATTTCACTTAAAGGTGAGACTAAATCGGCGTAACGGGGTATCATATGGCGATAGAATCCCGTCATTCCTAGGAATCTTCTGAGGCTTTGGTAATCTTGCGGTTGGGGAATATCTTGAATTTCGGAGACTTTGTTTACAGGAGGACGAATGCCTGCTGGGGAAACTTCATGACCCAGAAATTCAATTTTGGATTGCTGAAATATGCATTTTTCTAAGGAAATTCTTAAATTGTGTTCTTGAAGGATCTTGAATACGCGTTCTAAGTCTTTCGAATGGTCAACTGCGTTATTTGAATGGACTAAAATATCGTCGAGATACACAAATACGCAGTCAATCCTCTGAAAATTGTATCCATGAAGCGTTGAAATGTTGCAGGGGCGTTTCTTAAACCAAATGGCATGTATAAATACTGAAATAAACCAAATGGAGTTGTTATAGCCGTTTTCTCGATATCTTCTGGGTGGACTGGAATTTGGTGATATGCTCTGACTAGATCGATTTGCTAAAGCATGATTTTCCGTGCAGAGATGTTGACAGACTTCTTATATGAGGAAGTGGATATCTGTCCGGTTTCGTGACAGCGTTTAGGCTTCTATAATCACCACACGCCCGCCATTCGCCTGGTATCTTCTTCGGAACGAGGTGTAACGGTGAGGCCCATGGTGATTTTGAGGGTTCTATAATTCCATCTTGAAGTAAGTTGTTGAAAGTAGCCTTAGCTGAGGATAATTTATCGGGTGGAAGACGTCGAGGGCTTGCAAACACTGGTGGTGCGCTGCCAGTGTCGATGGTATGCTTGACAGTGTTGGTGGAAACTTTCTGCGGTTGAGCTGGTTTCAGTAGTGAGGAGTACTTGTCAAGCAGGTTCCTGATTTCTTGAGGTAATTTGTCGGTAGGGTTAATATTGATGAGGTGAAGGTCTTTGGATTGCACAGGTTTAGTAGTGGCTTGAAGAGTTGTTGCTCTATCCTTCAAAATGCCATGCTTGCAGTCCACAAGGATGTCATAATGGGATAGAAAATCGGCGCCGAGAAGTGGACTGGAGACTTGGGCGACGACGAATGGCCACCTGAATATTCTTCGTAATTTAGGAATTGATATGTCCAGTGTTACTTCTCCGAATATTTCGAGCGGCTGACCGTTTGCGGTGGAAATCTTTACTGCGGTTGGGTGGAGTTGACAATCATTGACACAAGCAGTGGCGGTCCTAGCTTACATGACGCCCTGGGCGAACCTCACCTTCAGCGCCCCCCCCCCCTGTTCGCCAACACACACACATTCGAATCCCCCCCAAATAAAGGACAGACATAACTCTTTCACAAAATAACTTTTTATTGGACTAATTGTTGGAACTTCAGAACCAAAACAAAGACTCAAATTTCTGAATTTTACAAATCCTTCATCACGTAAATAGAATAACTCACTTAAGAGAATGTAATTATGATACTATGAACAGGAAAAATACAAATTAAATTGCACAACTGCCATAAATAAACTAGAGAATCAAATTTCTAAATTGTACAAATGCTCTATCACATAAATAGAATAAGACACTTAAGAGAGGGTAATTATTATGCTACACTTTGAACAAGAAACAAAATAAATTGCACCACAGCACAACTGCCATCTAAAGCCTGACTCTTCTTACCTTCCTTGATGCAAAGTCATGAATTAAATCATCATATGAAATCTGCTCAGCAATTGTATGATTTATACTGATGATGGCCAGACCGGTAAGGCGTTCCTGTGACATAGTTGACCTCAGGTAGGATTTGATGAGCTCCTCTCTGCTTCAGCAACAGTGACTGGAAGAGTAAGACCAATTCTGAGAGCAGTCCACAAATTTGGATATATTTCAGAGAGCTCCCTTTCATGGATAAATGTCAGCAGTTCAAGCAAGGATATGGTCTTTGATGGCAAGTCAGGCAAGTTCTTCAGTCTTCAGGCTCCTGTGCAAGCTCTCTGCCATCCAAGTCAGATTGTCCCTTAAAGTGTAGTGTAGTACTAAGGTTCACACATTGTTCTGTCAGCTCCTCAAATGTGAGATTTTGGAAATGTGTCAGCACTCCAAACTTCTCTCCCACAATTTCCAACGTGGAAAATCTTTCCTGAATGGCTGATGTTGCAGCATCAACCACTGCATTGAAAAATGTCACCTCCAGCTTCTTCAAAGCATCAATCAAGGGCTCATCAGATGCTTCATAGGAGAAGTGCCGCTTTGTGGACCTCAGCCGTTTTTGTTTTAACACAGCCTCCACATTCATTTGTTCACAGATATCTGTGGCTGCCATTTGTGCAGCCACAAAACCTGTTGCCCTGTAATTGCGGAGACCTCTCTCTGTTTTTTTTAGGAGATTTACTGCAACATCAACGTGCATGCTAGGAGACTGCATCTGCTTGCTCACATGCTGAATTTGGCACAACAGGTCATGCCACACCACTGAACAAATGGCGAAGCGGTATGACCCAACCTCCTCTGACAGAGATTGAGCCTCGACCTTTATTACAGAGTCTTTGGTGTGGTCCCTCACCTCGATCAGTGCATCTCTCACTGCAGCTGCCTGATATCTCAGGGGCTCCACACTCTTGATCTTGCTTTCCCACCTTGTATCAGACCACATCTTCAATGTGATGTTCACATGTTTTTTCAAAATGGCCCATCGTTGTGTGGAGGCTGAAAACAAGTTGTAAAGCTTCTGCAAGATGCCAAAGTAACTTGTGGCATCAATAGATCCCTTAGCAGCATCGGCCACAAGCAAATTCAGAGAATGAGCCCCACATGGAACAAACAGAGCTCTGGGATTAATTTCTAGGAGCCTGGATTGAACACCCTTGTTTTTTCCCCTCATGTTGGCCCCGTTGTCGTATGATTGTCCTCTACAGTCCATGAAAGGAACTTTTAGCTCCTCCAGTCTCTTCAGAATCAGAGATGCCAAATGTTGACCAGTGGACTCCTCTGCCTCCAAAAACCCCATGAAATGTTCCTTTATATGGGGCTTCCCCTCCAGTGACACAACCCGAATCACAACTGACAACTGTTCAGTGTGGCTGATATCTGGAGTGCAATCTAGAATTATTGAAAAAAACTTTGATTGTTTGATGTCGCTCACCATTGCTGAAATGGTCTTGCTGCTCGACAAATCAATGAGTTCGTTTTGTATGTGGTGGCCGAGGTAGCTGGTGTGACTGGAGGTCCCTTTTTGGACACGGTTAATGTGCTCTTGCATTATAGGATCAAATTGTGCCATCAGTTCAACTTCTTTCAGAAAATTGCCATTTGATGGTGAGAACAATTTTTCTGTATGTCCCCTTAGTGCCAAATTCCTAACTGCCAGAGAATGCACAATAGCAGTGAGACGTGTCAGCACCGCTCTCCATCTCAACTTCTCAGCCTCCAGAAGTGCCATCTCCTGCTTGTCAATGGTCTCCCCCTTTCTCATCCTCACTGCCAGTTCTTTCCAGATTTTCATAGAATTTAGGTGTTCTGAACTGTTGTCATGTGATGTGAGCAATGAGCTTGCATGCTTCCAGTCCGAGAGTCCCAAACTTGTTAAATTTATTTTCCTCTTGGAAAATAATGTACAACAGAAACAGAAAAGGCTGTTGTTTTTTAAGGAATAGACCAACCAACTTCTGGTTATATTTTCCCCACTAACCAATGACTTCCTGAAGTATTGATGGTGGAAACTTCTTCCGTCACTGTCGTTTCTAGGGAATACAAAGTCAGATGGTACTTGACTTGGTCCCCTGGAAACCAGTTGTGTCCGAATTCTCTCAGTCAGAACTGAAGGCCAGTTAGCAGGGTCGGTGGACAGAGACTCATCCTCAGGAGGCGATTCTGCTCCAGGCATTTCTAATAGAAAGAACAAGAGCATTACTCATTAGTATACACACCTAAGTTAGATAACACATTATTCACAGCACTTTGTTATGGTGGTGGTGTTATGGAATTATGGTGGTGAAACACCACACATACCCAGTAACCCAGACCCAGTGATAATAACATTATAATTTATAACTGTTTGCAAAATGCTTTGCAGGGATGCACACACATACACACACACGCACACACTCACAGACATATGTGCACACAAACTCACCTGAAGAGTCCTGCCGGGGAGAAGTAGAAGCAAATGGGTCTTCATCCTCAGGATCAGACTGCATTTGTGGAGACATATGTGAGGCTGAGGAGGTAGATGGCTCCTCAGCCTCAATAATGGCAGAAGTAGACGGCTTCTCATCCTGGCTAGTGGCAGAGGGTGTTCCAAAATATTTCAAAAGTGCCCCTGCAAATAGTAAAATAGAACATAACAGACCAATGCATGAATAGGCTAGTACAATTAATTTAACATGTTATTAAGCACAATTTATTAAACTTTTAGAATAGGAAACAAATGAATAATACAACCTCCTTGGTTAATGGCTAATTATATACATAATAGTACACTTCAAATGACTCAGAAAGCTATATCACAAAATAGCAGTGCAATATAGCAGTGAAGAGTAGATGACATAGCTCTATACCTTTATCTTTTGCTCGTTTCTCCTCTTCTTCTTTCCTCTTTTTTCTAAACTGAGCACCTGATAGCTTTGACCTCTTCTTATCCATTTGCGGTTATTTGACAGACCTTAGTGGCTTAGTGTGAAGATTCGTTCTGTAATAAATAATATACATTTCACTATTTAACCAAACCCAAAAAATAACATTACATATGTTAAAGTATGGGCCTTTATTCCCAATAATATTAATCTGGAAGCATTTTGCATTGTTTAGGTCTTTTATGGGAAGGTTTATGGAAAATGCAATAGATGGTTTTTTATTAATAAAAATATATTTATTGATCTTTTATTATTTATTTTATTTTATTTTTTATTTTTTTTATTTCTTTATTTATTTCTTCTTATTTTTATTTTTATTTTTTTTGCAGGCGCTCATGCCGCCCCTCCACAAATGCCGCCCTGTGCGGCTGCCCATATTGCCCATATGAGGAACCGCCACTGGACACAAGTTGGTGGTAAAATTGAGATGCTCGCTCCTGTGTCAATGATAAAATTGACCTTCAGACTGGCGATGCGAGCTGCGACTGAGATCAGCGGCAGGCAAGGCGCATTAATCACAGCCTGCTTATCTAGTTTTCCGACGTTTCTCTTGATGGTGAGGAAGATCTTGAATTTGGGTGTGACGAGGGGAGCAGCTTGGCATCTTTATTTGGCCACTTGCACCATGGCCTGCAGGTCCTTGCTTGGGGGCCATAATAAAGGTGCGCGCGGCACACCACCGGCCGCTGATTCTCGCTGAAGGGTTTTAGGCCGATGGGGATATTCGTTCTTGGGCTTGTATTGGCTCGAGTTGACGTTGGCGCCGCGTAGCAGCTTTGTTGAGCGAACGGTATTAACTCATCGGCTAGTTTGCCGAGTTGAGTTAGCGTCAGCTCCTTTTGTGCTGCTACGACGGGCGCTATTGAGGATGGGAGCGCCTGGATGAATTTATGCTTCACCAAATCATCGCTGACGCCCACCTTCAGTGCCGTTTGGTGGATATCTTGAAGGAATTGGGAGGGCTTTCCAGTGAGAGGAGTGTTGGAGATGAGTCGTTCGAAGAGTTCTGGCTTCGTCTTTTCGTAATGACTCACGATTTCTTCTTTTAAATCGGTGTACGACTTGTTGGAGAGAGTTGCTGCTGAAATTCGTGAGGCGACTTCGGGGGTAACGAGGCTAGAACATGGAAAAATTTGGTCTCTTCGGATGTTATTCTGGAAATGTGGAATTGTGCCTCCATGATGGAGAACCATCCTGCGGCCGACGCTTCAGAGAACGTGGGTGGCTTGATGGTGACATGGTGCACTCCTGATTCAACAGATTCCATCTTGCGGGAATGTAATTCGGGTCTGCTGCTGCTTTGGTTCCGACCGGCTACTACGGGTGGGCGGCAAAGAGGCGTGGCTTCGGTTTGTTCCGCCCGGCGACTGAAGGATGCTGCTTCCGCTGGCTGCTTCGGGTCACTCCGGGGTCACCAATTGTAGCTTGTTCCTTCTTGGTGCTACTTGTAGTTGCCGGGAAGAATGAAGGATACGAGAGGCAGGCTATCTCTTTGTTGGGTATCTCTTCTAGAGGGCCTCTCGTGTCCTCTTCTCTCCCTGTCGTTTGGAAGGTTAGCATCTTGAAGGAAAAGCCGGTCGTTTTCAGAGTTTATTGAGTTCTTGGTTGGCTGGTGTTATTTTACAGAAGATTTTGTTATTTTATATACAGCTGAATTAATTAAATATATATATATAAATTTATGTACAATACTTATTTATAAAGATTATATATGATTCTTAAAATTACAAAATGATAAAATATATACAATTTGGTACGCGCAAAATTGGTTTGTCGGTAACTAATATAAAAATAATATAAATGCGGAAAATTAACTGCGCGGCCCCACACTTTATCGTGTGCATGTCATGGCTTCAACAAGCAAATTTGTATGTATTTAAAATGTATTTAAATACAATTGATGTATTTTGTATTTAGTATCTAAATACATTCGTAAAATGTATTTAGTATTTAGTATTTAAATACATTTCTCCCATGTATTTAGTATTTAGTATTTAAATACATTCAATGTATTTATTGCCCAGCTCTGACTATGCACACCTTCCAAAGTAACAGAAAGACTAATCTTACAAATCACCAACCCACACATACTACTATCGCCTATTCAACATAGATTCAGACCTCACCACTCAACCACAACATTACTCACTAACCTCACGCAACACATTATGGATGGCATCAACTCCAGACGACCAGCTCAACGTACACTATTAGCAACAATAGACATTAGTAAAGCATTTGATGCTATCCCACGCTTCCCTCTCATAAACAAAATACTCAACAAAAACATGCACAATACACCAAAAGGTGGCTGAGCAACAATCTTTCAGGAAGATACTCACATGTCAAATTTAATGGCAAGTCATCCAAAAACAAGCTTTTTCCGAAAGGGGTCCCTCAAGGCTCTGTTCTCTCACCAACACTGTTCAACTTATACATGCATAACATTCCAACACCCATAGATAACAAACTTACCTTATCATATGCAGATGACATCACTCTAACATCCACCCACAACAACATCGACACCGCTACAAATAACCTACAAACATACATAAACAGTATACAAGACTGGCTCACATACAATAGACTCAAAGTAGCGCCCACAAAATCAACCATCACCTTGCTAACAAGCAACACAAAAGAACACCAGATAACTCCACAGCTTACACTAAACAACACCAATATTCCACACACTCACAGGACCAAAATACTTGGGGTCACATACAACACATCATTATCTTTTGTAAACCACATTCAGGACATTAAAAACAAATGTACGTCAAGACTTAACACGCTTAGGGTATTAACAGGCACAAACTTTGGACACCAGCAGGAAACATCATCACTCATATACAAACAATATATTCGCTCAGTTATTGACTATGCTAGCCCATGCTGGGCACCCATTATCTCAAACACACACATAAACACCTTACAGACAATACAAAACAACGCACTTCGTATCATTACAGGATGCACTCAAACAACACCAATAGAACACCTGCACACAGAAACAAAAACACTGAAAGCTAATTAGGGAACAACATGAGGGGAACACAATTCATGGCAGCAGCGACAACTAACCCACAACACCCATGCCACTACATGTACAATCATGCACCGACACCTCGCACCATTAAGGTAACACCAGAGAGACCTTATAACCAACTACTCCACTCCATACCACACCCCACAGACATCACACAGTACAGAAAACACACACACACACCTAACCCACAAAGCACTGACACGACTCGGTTCGAATGCGGTCCGAGGTGCGAAGCCGCCACCCACTGACAGGTCAGAGATGAGCCTGAGCAGATCGGATCGAGTTAACTTAGCACGATTCCGATGTGGACATCACCACAACTTACAGACATAGAAACACAGACTAGACAACTCCACAGACGACACCTGCCACCTGTGCCAGGACACACCACAAACAATTGAACACATTATGACAGACTGTACCGCTCTAGCACAACACAGAACACAACACAGCATTACTAGTGCGCTGAACCTCTGGTCCACTCCGGAGAAGGCGATCGGTTACCTGGGTGCTGCCGGCTTGCTTGATCAGGGTGGGCTGATCGGCTAACCAACAACAACAACAATGACGTAAAAAGGAAAGCGAGAATGGTGACTCTGCTTTTGGGGGAACAAAGTTAAGAGTCACTGAGCGACAAGCAGCTGCTCGCTGACTCAGTCAGATTTCCGCACAGGCTCAAAATGCCGAAAGGCCAATACTGTAATATATATTCGTATATAATATCGACTATGGTCATAGTGAGGTTAAGCCTGAGCCTAGCCATAGTGTTAGTGATAGGGATGTAGGTCTAAGTAAGGTTAATAATGCTTACTTAATAATGCTATTGATAAGGACGCAGGCACAAGTAAAATTAGGACTACGTCGTGGAAAATGTCTTAACACCACTTCCTGTTGATCAACAAAGTTAAGCAACATTGGGTCGGATAGTAGTTAGATGGGAGACCATCCTCTGCATCCGAACTATGTAGCGACTAGGGTTGCCAGATCAGATGGTTTCCAAATCCGGAGATTTTACCTACGAAGCTCATCATTATTTGTTTATTTAGCTCAACCGATATATAAACTTCTTAATTTTTTACACAAAATTAATTGATCAAGGAAAAATACAAACATAACCAGCTTAGTTTCTTATTTCCCTATAAATAATACTGCTTACAACTTACAAATATAATTTATCAATTAATTAAACAAATATAATGTGTCTTACTGTGCGATAACAATATTGGTTTTAAAATTGTCCATTTAAAATATAGATCTGCGTTAAAAATTTCTAGTTTTTTGTTTGAATATTTCCTAGCATCACCGCCTCCTGACGATGTTTTGAATATAAAATCTACTCAGATATAAAATACCATATCATTTACACATATTATAAATATGCATACACTTAGTCCATTCAACTAACTACCTAATATGTCACTGTCATTGCATGCTAATTACCATCAGTCTGAAAAAAATAATTAGATTATAGGATAAACCAACAACATATACATAGTAAGATCAGTAAAAATCCGGAGATTCGCCTATTCTGACCGGAGACCGGAGACAAAGCTCAATTTCAAGATACTCCGGCCCAAAACCGGAGACCTGGCAACCCTAGACTAACGACCTGCGATTCGGATCGGCTCATCTAATAACATCGTTTTATCATCGCGCTCTCAAAACTGCATTAATTATTGTTTGAATTGTATTGTTTGATGAGCTTTTTAAGTAATGTTTTAATATATACTAAAAATAATTTTTGAATTCTCTGAGGTTGGTTTACCGCCGGTAAACACGATAACACAGAATACGCCACTGTTCTACATCCTTCGGACTTAATCATAAAATTACTCCGAAACTGTCCAAACTCAACATATCCCCCACTATGTCGTTGGGCAACCTTAGGATATCATCACAAGTACTCCAAAATTGTCCAAACTTAACAGGACCATCTCTACGCCTTGGCTACCTTTGACATCCTCATAAAAGTACTCCGAAACTGCCCAAACTCATCAGGTTCCTTCCTCTGGTTTTGGCCGACCTTTGGACATCACCATAAACCTACAACGTCACGAACCTCTCGGATGTAACAGCCTAATAGGATGTCCTCAATACAATCTAAAGCAGGGATGGCCAACTTCTTTGTGCTCGCGGGCCAGTTTCTTACGTAGACTGTAGCCTGAGGGCTGAAACTGATTGTTCTTGTAATACTTTTAAGTATATCTAAATATATCTAAATCAGACTCCCACGAGTCCTATTTGTATTTGCTCTATTATATATGCCTTTTCTCCTCGATTTAAAATCACTATTGAGTAGTAAATTTAACTATTAAAAAACGTCAGAAACCTTGCCTGCAATTTTATGGTAAAAATTGTAATAACTGACGAAGCCGGATAAAATACCTTTGCGGGCCAAAATTTGGCTACGTAGATCTAAAGCAAAGAAATAAAATCAGCCAACCCAATTAATTAATTATCAAAGTTATTTTTCATTCTTTCCTTGCCATCTAAATTATGGGCTTCATGGTATAAAAACGGTTGTAGCTCCATTAACATCCAAATTGCGACTTTTCATTACTTTCATTTTATGTTTTAATATATTTTTGTTTTTACCTTGTATTACCACCGTTTTTCGTATTTTCTTTTAAATTTCCTTTTGATTATCATTTTTCTATTTATCATTTATCGACTGTTAATTGCATTAAAAGAATCATCTGAATATTAAGTGAATTAAGAAAACTTAAGTGAATTTAATGATTGATTGGGTTCCGATAATGGCTCCAACTACAATTCTAATAATTACGATTAACACACTGAAATATTATTTTCATAGTATTTCCAGCAAATTAAATGTTAAACGTACTTTGCACACACACCACACACACACACACCAAAAGTTTCTGAATTAAAGATCGTGGAAAACAAATAGTCCAGTTATGAACATAATCTTAATCACCACCAGCAAAGTATACTATCCTAGTACCTTTCCGTTAACATTGGGTCTTGGTACGGAAATAGTACATCTCAGGTTGTTTCAACGAAACGATTTTAGTGGTTATGCATTTCAACAGATTCCAAATCACGGTCTGTGTAGTTTTTCATTTCAGGAATTCATACAGTCACTATTTTTAATACAGTAAAGGACTTACTTAAAGGTCTTAATAGTGCCTAAACCTATTTTTGAAATTTCATTAAAAAGTATGTCACGAGATAACTAGCAACTAAAATTCGTCGTTTAATACTTAACATCCTTTACACATATGGACTATGGAGTATTGTCTAGCAATAAACTTTCTCAGTTTCATTTCACTGTAATTTTCATTTTGATATATATATATATATCTATATATATATATATCTATATATATATATATTCCCTGACGAGGTGTAGCTTTGAATACACGAAAGGCCTTGGAATCGTTTTTCTTTTTCCTTGTGGGTTTGCAGCATTCATTCATTTCACGTGTTTTATTGTGAAATTCATCCCATATATCTATATAATATATATATATATATATATATATATATATATATATATATATATATATATATATATAATGATACACACAGACTGTGCATGGAACAAGGAAATCTTCTGGGAAAATTAAATCCACTATAGTCCGAATAAGTAATGGTAAATTACAAACACGATAGATTTTTCTTTTTCATGACGTTAGCCCGACGTGGTCAACGAGTCACTCGCAAAGAAACCCCAAAATATAACTTCCCTCACCAGCTATCTGCAAAGCAGATAAGATCCAGCTTTGGGATAGGATCTAGGGTTTAAAGCAGCCTAGCCCCACTATATTTAGAACCTCATTATAAGCAAAAATCTCGTTGCATTCACGTCGAATTGAATACATCAAAGAAAAAGGATAACTATTGTATTTCTCGCCCAAAAACAAAATTTAAACCTCAACTGACAAAATTGAGCGTCCACTTTTCAAGGCACATAACAATGTTGCGGCTCTTTGCGAGTGACCCGTTGCCCACATCGGGCTAACATCATGAAAAACAAAAACTATAGTGTTTGTCATTTACCATTACTTATTCGGACTATAGTAGATTTAATTTTCCCAGAAGAGTTTCTTGTTCCATGCACGGTCTGTGTGTATCATATCTCAGGGGACCATTCTGAGTTCTAGCCCATATAGGGATGTGCCGGATATCCGGTTACGATCCGGTTTTCCGGATATCCGACACTTTTTGCACTAACCGGTATCCGGCCGGATAGTGGCACTATCCGGCCGGATATCCTGCACTTTTAATTTTAATTAAATATCTTAGATGATGAATCCTTAATAAACATTTTTATAGGTACCTACAAAGTAATAGCATTATTATTAGTGTTATTATTTATTATTAGCTATATTAGTTAGTTTTAACCTCTCTATCTGCAACAATGGCGACCCAAAGAGAGATGTTAACGACTAGAAAGTCTATATTTTCACAATTTTTCTGAAATGAACAAGAAAACTAGTAATGTACAGCCAGGAGTAAGAAACAATAGTAAGGTTCCCTAAGACTAGGTACTAGGTAAAACGAGTGAGCTTTTAACATATACATCAGGTATTATTCGCAATACCGGATATCCTATCGGATATCCGGTGATCACGATTTGCCTGATATCCTATATCCGGTTATCCGGCAAAATCACTATCCGGCACATCCCTAATCCCATATACATACAGTACCTCTCCCTCTTCCTCTTTAACCTCTTTTAAGTTCCATGTGTTGGTCTCTCTTCACACGAAAGTCAAGCTGGTGGCCTCGCCTCTAGGCCTGGCTTTCTGGAGGAGCGAGTTGCTCTCGTGCGCTCTCCACCGCACATAGCCAGGTACACCCGGCTCATCTTGTACCGTCCTGAGCCAGGCATCTAGTCTTATTTTGAAAAATTCAACTTTGACCCCTGTAACGATTCTGAGGTCCTTTGGAAGCTGGTTAAAAAGTCTTGGCGCCCTGACAATCAAGCTATTTTCCTTCAATGCTGAGGAGGCCCCTAGTCGGGCCTTTAATTTGGGAACACTACACATTCTAACTTTCCTATTTTCCAGTGTTATTTGAATGGTAATTGCGTTTAGTTTGAAGTTTGGTAGTAGTTTTTCGATCATTCTCCATTATGGTGTACCTCTCTTTTCTTCTTTACAGGGAGTACAGATTTAGTGTAAGTAGTCTTTCCCAGTAGTTGAGTTCTTTGCAGCCATCAATCTTGGCTGTGAAATGTCTCTGCGTTTCTTCTAGTTTATTAATTTCTACCTTTTTATATGGGGACGTTAAAACTGAGCAGTATTCAAGTTTTAGTATAATGAGTGTTGTCAGCAGGGGAATCATTACTGTCTTGTCCCTCCTTTTGAACGTTCTTAGTACCTGTCCCGCGACTCTTTTTGCTTTGTTTATCGCTATCTGATTTTGTGACTCGTATTTGGCACCATCGGTCATCATTACCCACAAGTCGACCGCTTTCGTGCTTCTCTGAATTTCCTGTCTATATGGAGCATAGTATGCAGCTGTTTAAGTTCCTCATTTCTACCATATCTCAAGAGCTGAAATTTATCGGTGTTAAATGTCATATTGGTGTCTTCTGACCATTTGTATATTTTGTTCGTGTCCCTCTGCAACAGGGTTGGTACCCAAAAACCCAAGACCAAAAACCCACCAAAAACCAAAGCTGGGCACAAACCGTTAATCCGTTAATCGTTTATTAACGAAGTTAACTTTTTCGTTAACGATTTAACTTTTAAGTTAACTTTGAAAATCATTATCGGACTAATTAACTTCCGTTACATTTAACTTCCGTTAACTCAAGTCCGTTAACCCAAAAAATTCATAAATAAACGTTTAAAAGTTTCTATTATTTTCAGTGCTGAACAGGTGCGCAAGCATCGACAAAAGGTTTGGGCCCCTCCTGGAGGATGACGAATGCCAGCTGGCTGCTGCCTTCCATCCCAGGTTTCGCCTCATCTGGTTGGACAAGTATGACAACACCAAGGTCGCCAGGGTGAGGAAAAGCATGGAGGGTACAGTCGAGGAGGCCATGAAGCAGCAGTCCAACGAAGTGGGCAGCAACAGTGGAGGCAGCAACAACGAGGAGGAGGAGGAGGAGGATGACTTCTTCAGTGCTGTCATCCAGACAAAAGAGAGCAGCAGAAGCCACAGGTCACTCAAGGGCAAGGCCCAGAACTTGGTCAAGACCTGGCTGGAGACCAACTCCAAGGACTTGCTGACAGATGCTGCCTTCTTGGATGAGCAAGTGTTGATGGACTTGTTCATCAAGTTCAACACAGCCATCCCCTCCACTGCTGCAGTGGAGCGTTTGTTCTCTATGGGCAAGGACATCCTGAGGACCAAGAGATCATCCCTGTCTGATGAAAACTTTGATATGCTAATTTTCATGAAGGGCAACATGCATCTCATGGACAAAATGGAGAACGAGAAGAAGAGGGAAAATTAAATTATATATATATTGTGTTTTTCATTTTTTTTATAATAAAAGTTAATGTTAACGGTTTATCGGTAACTTCCGTTACATGTTTAACGAATTAGCGGATTAACGGTTAACGAAGTTAACTTTTTGGTTAACGGATTAGCGGTTAACGAAGTTAACTTTTTGGTTAACGGTGCCCACCACTGCCAAAAACCCAGCAAAAATCCACATCCATTTACTTCTCAAACTTATTTTTAACTTGGCATTTTTTATAATATGGTTATGCAGTCTTATAATATATTAACAACTATAAACTATAATTAATGTGATAAGGCCAATATAAACTAAAATTTCTAGAAACTATTTATTTGACATGTTTCATTATGAACCTTATATCTAATACTGTATCTAATTTATCTATCTTCTAATTGGCTACCTATATCTAAAAATAAATCATGTTTCTTTTCAGCTTTATAATTTACATAATTTAAGTGGTACCTAATATTGATTATTATTGATCAGTATGTTCAGCATCTTTTGACCTTAGGTGGCGGTAGATTCGAACCAACATTTCTGCCTTTTCTTTCCCTAACCTATTTCGCATTTTACTCCATACCAAGCCAAACGTTGAAAAAAATCTTTCCAATGATCCGGAACTGGCCGGACAACTATGAATAGATCTCATAAATTTAGCAAAACCTATTGGTAACCTGGTCTCTTTTTTTTCTTTCATTTCAACAATTTTCCACCAATTACTAGCTGATGTAGAGCTCACTATACTATCTTTGAATAAATAAGGAGGAAAAATTAGTGCGTCTTTTAAGCGGAATGCATAATATCCTGCCATGTATTCTGAATTTATTTCAATCAGCCATTCTTCAGCCTCTTCCTCTTGAACTCTATTCAGTTTTTGTCCTGAAAAATAATAATACATTATCTGATTCTGTTGAAATTTGGCTCAATTTAATCCAAGATGAAAAATTAGCTCCATACAAAGAAGATATTTAAAAAAGCTATGGAGCCATGTCATCTTTTGGCAAATATAACTGACCCAAAGTATGAAGGTAAATAGGACCTAAATGCTTAACTACTATCAATATATAAAACATAGGTAACTCAACTGTATGGGTAGAAAAGTTTTCTCTAATCTGAATCAAATCATCTGGCATTGCCATATTAGATAACAATTAGCATAAATTAGATACCATAACATAAATTATATAATCTATATTATTAGCTTTATTTTTGTTTCCACACAGTTCTATTAAATTATCAGCCTGCAACTGTAACAAAAAAAATAAAAACTATAAAGTTATATATGGCTGAATGAAAACATCTGTAAACATTTAGAATTATGCATTGTTAGAACTTATTTTTTGGTGTTACAAGTTACAACCAGTGGTGGGCACCGTTAACCAAAAAGTTAACTTCGATAACGATAATCCGTTAACCCCAATTTTTAACTCCGATAACGATAATCCGATAATTTTACTACAAAGTTAACGGAAGTTAACGATAATCCGTTAACGATAACTATTTCTTTACTAACATTTAAAAAAAATCAAGGAAAAAAGCTTTAAAACCCATAGAAAATGTTTATTTATGCAAAATCCAACAATAAATAGGTATTTAACTGTATTTTTATCAAGTTTTGCAACTTTTTTGTTTTGGAAAGGCTTCTGGTCAGACTGAGACTCAGAAGTGCCTGAGACAGAGGCGATCTCAATGTCGAGAACTTCTTCTTGGTGCTCCATGGTTGAAGTTTAAAAGTTGTAGAGAATGCTTGGTAAGAGAGAACTGAACGCTGTCTAGTTGACGATAATACAGAAGAACCTAAAAAAGTAAAATATCATCGTATAAAATATGTAACTAAACTAATAAAATATTAATTCAAACAAAATAGCAAAATTAATTCAAAATAATATTAATTATAATAATATTATAATATATAATATATAATATTACGTTATATAAAATATTTTATTTTACTTAACCTTTTTCTGTGAATTTTCAATAGAAGTAATTTTTCTCTATGTAATTATTTTATCTATAAAATATTTTATCTATGAATTATTTAGTCTATAAAATAAAAATACTTTGTCCATGAATTATTTTGTCTATGTAATATACGCAATTGTTATTTAATTCGACGACAATATTACAATCAGTGAATAAAAACTATTATTCAAATTTTACATACTATATATACTTTTTTAGAGATTTACTAACGCAGTGTAAAAATACTTATTCATTAGTCATTACTATAAATTAATTTTTCTCAACCGTACATTTTACCATACGTATCTCCATACGTATTAATATATATATAATATTATAGGACTTTTACTAACGTTAAAAGGACCTTCTTACCTTCAATAAAAAGCGCACAACCTCCCCTTGCGAGATCTGGAAGCAGACTGAAGTTATGGCGGTTTGAATTCATTCGCGGAGCGGTGATCTTCCGTGAATGACTCCTCGCAGTTAACGTGTTAACGGACTTTAACAGACTAAATATCGAGTTATCGGAAGTTAACTGGTCCGATAACGAAAATGGAAATTAACTTCCGTTAATAGTCCGTTAAAAAAGTTAACTTCGTTAATTAACTGTTATCGGATTAACGCTTTAGTGCCCAACACTGGTTACAACACATATAAAATGAAGTGTATTTTAATTATTTATTAGTAGTAAAATGGAGAAAATACTAATGTCATTATTATCTCTCATATCTGAACTTTCTGTGAAATAAAGATGTCTTTTTAATATATATTGTAGATTAGATAAATAAATTATTAAAATAATAGATATATTAGGCACTACATAATTATCGAACCTTTCTAAAAAAAATTTCAACCCATCAAAAAACCAAAAACCCAAACACCCAGCAAAAACCCAGTTGGGTTGTTTTTTTTTGTGAAAAACCCGGGGTTTTGCCAATTCTGCTCTGCAAGGCCTCCACTTCATTTGCATCGCTGATTTTTCTGCTGATCTTTGTATCGTCCGCAAAGGATGTTACTATACTGTTGCTGTTTACTCCACTGTCTACGTCTGTTAGCATCATGATGAACAGGAGTGGGGCCAGTACTGTACCTTGTGGTACTGAGCTGCGTACTTCTGATTCTGATGATGATATATACTTTCAAATTTGACGACCTGTAGACGTTCTCTGAGGAAGTTGTAGATCCATTTTCCCACTTTGCCTGTTATTCCCATATGCTTCATTTTATGTGCTATTACCATGGTCGCATTTGTCGCAAAATCCGCGTATATGACATCGTAGTTTTTATTGCCTTCAAGTGCATCTAGGATATTGTTATAGTGCTCTATAAGTTGTGATAGGCATGATCTTCCTGATCGGAATCCGTGCTGATTTTCGTTGAATCTTTCCAGTGTCTCCAAGAGGTCATAGATTTTCTCTCTGACTATTCTTTCAAATATTTTGGTGAGGTGGGACGTCAATGACACTGGTCTATAGTTCTTTGCTTGAGATCTATCCCCTCCTTTATATATAGGGACAATGTTTGCTCTTTTCAAGATGCTCGGTATTTCCCCAGTGTCTAGGGATCTTCTCCATATCTACATCATCCAGTATAAGGGTGTAGCTATTTCATTTTTACAGTTTTTAATCAATAGTGCGTTCCATTTGTCCAGACCTGCAAAAAAAAAAAAAAAAAAAAAATATATATATATATATATATATATATATATATATATATATTATATTATATATAAATAGGGTGTTCTAAAATTACTTGGTAAATTTTTATGTCTGTCGATCAGTAGTCTGACGTTGTGAACAATATGTTCAAGTTGAAAGCAGATACTTTGAACATCTAAAATAAACAATTTGAAATTTGAAATATTTGAAATAAAATTGTTATATACTGTAGGCTACAGAGTAATTTTTGTTAAGATATTGCGTTCATATGAAAGTTTACTACATAATTTTAGAACACTATATATATATATATTTTTTTTTCTGCAATACCTGTGACGTAACGTAACCTTCACGAAGTCATTAATCGCTTAATCGAATTACGCGAAATGCCTGAAATTTTTAGTCATTACGTGAAATGACTGGTTTTACAGATTGACTTATTGGGATGGTAAATTTGTACGCGTAAATCTCATATTAAAATGTAAATAAAAAGGGTTGAAAGAAATAGTGAAGTGATTTTGAAATTGATTTAATTTTACGCGAAAATTTAAAACTTTTAAAATAAAGACATACAAAAGTGAAGTAATCCGATGCCCAAGATTGTGCCTTGGGGTTGAGTGCGTTATCAGAAAATGAACTGTTGTTTGACATCCCAGATAGATTTACGGTCAAATAATTAATGTACAAAGGGGAAAATATAGCTTAACAAGGTTGTTTTTCATTATTGAAGGTTGCAAAGGTTTGGGTTTGTTTATTCTTTGGTCTCGCCTGAGGAAAATCCTCGAGAGATTTTAAATTTTAATTTAAAAATTCCTTTAAGAAAGGCGGAGCATAAATATAACGAAATTGAAACTAGCCCAATAGAAGGTCAGTGATTTTTGTACGAATGATGTCATGTAATGAAAAGGTTTTTGATAAGCCCTTTGGACACTAAAGGGAGGAATCCTTGTAATTTTAAGGTGTAACTTAGTTATAATGTCAGTTGAAGTTCTACCCTCTAAAGTTGAAGTGGCTTTAAAGTCTTTGAACCCTGTAGCACGACTGGGAAATTTCTAAGTTGATTTAAAACTGTCTCACGTTACTCGAAAATTTATACTTGATTGTTCACTATCCCGTATTGTTTTGTATACAACTTAATGCTAGTTGTTGTCCAGCCCTGAAAAGATAAAGTGCGAAAAAGCTTTGAAATATGTGGCGCCGTTTGATCTTATAAGTCGATTGTAAAATTATTTCTGTTATTCAAA
This sequence comes from Bathynomus jamesi, assembly GCA_023014485.1. Lineage (NCBI taxonomy): Eukaryota > Metazoa > Arthropoda > Malacostraca > Isopoda > Cirolanidae > Bathynomus > Bathynomus jamesi. The sequence continues at coordinate 790,167 of JAJOZX010000665.1, read as the reverse complement.
CAAATTTGAATCTTCTTCTTTGACGCGAACTTCGTTGTAAGAGCTTAATACTAGTCAGCAGAAAAGAACCATGTGAAATTTATTTGAATTTAATTATTGTTCACATGTCAAATTTTAATTTGTAAGTTTGCTGAATATTATGTTTCCTCAGGGAAGAGCAAGTATCTTGTGGTTATCTTGTTTCCCGAGGGAACCTGTGGAGTTCGCGCAGGATTCATGAAAACTTTATGAAAATTTAGTTGGTGGACTTTATTCTGAAAAATCTGCGGAACTCGCGCAGAACTTTTAAGACTAAATTTCCAAAATTTTTGTAAGTAAACTTATTTTAAGGAATTTGAATTAAGTGCTATTTCTGCAGTCACACATAAATAAAAAAAAACCCTGTATAAACTTTTTTTTTAGACTTAACCTGAATAATTGTATACATTTGTTTTAAATTTAAATTTAGTTTTTGAGCAAAATTTGGAACCGTACATCTGCAGATTTCTTTTGAATTTATGTCCTATTTGGAATGAAATAAAATAAACTTTATACGAGGGAGTGTGTTGTTTCTATGCTACTTGCAATAGGCCTCTCTTATAAGCTGAGGGTAAATTAACATTGAAAGTTTGAAATTTAAAGTGGGTTTCAAGTAAGCCGAGAAAGTTGCGCATATAAAATTGAAAGGCTATCCGAGTGGATAAGCAGAGCCATCCTGAACAAACGAACCCGCGCGCGAAATAAGTGCAACCAAAAAAGGAGTTGCAACTTGCACCACAGACTGTAACAGATATATATGATGCAAACCCACAACGAAAAAGAAAAATGATTCCAAGACCTTTCGTGTATTCAGTACTACACCTCGTCAGGGAATCCATTCCCTGACGAGGTGTAGTACTGAATACACGAAAGACTTTGGAATAATTTTTCTTTTTCCTTGTAGGTTTGCATCATTCATTCATTTCACATGTTTAATTGTGAAATTCATATATATATATATTAAATAATTCATCAGTACTTATTTTGTTTTCCTCGTTTCGATCAACCTTTGATTTGAGTCTATTTGTTGCGAGGCGACGAAACGAGCAACAGAAAACCAAAGAAAGCATTTATACTTGTGTGAAGTCGAATAAGCGGCAGTTCGCAGTTAATTGTTAATAACTGCAATAAGAGCAATACTCACAATTTAGGAAATGGTAAGTCAATATATATATATATATATATATATATATATATATATATATATATATATATATATATATATATATATATATAACTTACCTTAGTAAACCCTAGTTTGCTTCCGTCCGAATTGTTTATTCTGACGAAGATAAAGTTTTTCGGCCCCACCTTAGACCTACAGCTTAACGCGGAATCCGAACCACGACCCATCAAGGAAGTTTGAAATTACAAATTCCCGATTAGCAGCCAGAATATTAACCACTCGGCTTATCAGGAGGAATATATATTGTGAACATCGAAGCTATACAAAGGACTTTTACGTCTAAGAAAGAGGAAACGGAAGGTGAAGACTACTGGTCTCGACTACAATCACCGAAACTCTACTCTCTCGAAAGAAGGCGCGAGCGGTACACAATAATATACATATGGAAAATACTTGAGGGCTCTGTCCCTAACCTTAGAAATGAAATAGAAACAAACTGGAATGAGAGAAGAGGCAGATTTTGTACGGTCCCAGCTGCGGTGGGACAAGGGGCCATGAAACGAGGATGGAAAATACCCTCAGAATACGAGGCCCAAAGCTTTTCAATGTCCTACCAAACGAAGTGAGGAATCTCCAGCACACCGACCTGAATAACTTCAAGAACCAGCTGGACAGATTCCTGTGCCAAGTCCCTAACCAGCCATGCGTGGCTGGCTGCGAGGACAGGAGGAGCTCAGACAGCAATTCCCTCCTTCACCAAATCCCGCAAATGAGGCAGGTCGATCCTGAACCGTCGTTCAAACTCACCTAAAGTGTGTGTATATATATCGTGCCTATCACAACCTATACAGTAGAGCACTAAACCAATATCTTAGATGAACTTGAAGAATTATACACGGATTTTGCTAGTGTTCGACAAATGTGATCATGGTATAATAGAACAGAAAATGAAATATAGGGGAATAACAGGCAAAGTGGGAAAATGGATCTACAATTTTCTCAGGGAACGTTCACAAATCTTAAAACTTCAAGGTATATCGTCATCAGAATCGGAAGTACGCAGCTCAGTACCACAAGGAACAGTATTGGCCCCCACTCCTATTCATTACCATGCTAACAGACATAGACAATGAAGTAAACAGTAACAGTATAGTAACATCTTTTGCAGAAAAATCAGCGGTGCAAAAGAGGTGGAGGCCTTGTAGAGAGAGACACGAACAGAATATACAAATGGTCACATGACATTTAACACCGAGAAATTTCAGCTCTTGAGATATGATGGAAATGAGGAATTTAGCGTATTATGCCCTAGATATTAGATATACAAGAAATTCAGAGAAACACGAAAGCGATAGATTTAGAGTTATAATAACCGATGATACGAAATTCGAGTCACAAAATCAAATAGCGATAAACAAAGCAAAAGGGTCGCGGGACAGGTACTAAGAACATTTAAAAGAAGGGTGAAGACAGTAATGATTTCCCTACTGAAAACACTGATCATACCAAAACTTGAATACTACTCAGTTTTGACGTCCCCATATAAAAAGGAAGAAATTAATAAACTAGAAGAAATTCAGAGATGTTTTACAGTCAAGATTGATGGCTGCAAAGAATTCAACTACTGGGAAAGACTACGTACACTAAATCTGTACTCCCTGGAAAAAAGAAGAGAGAGGTACACCATAATCTACGTATGAAAAATGATTGAAAAACTGCTACCAAACCTCAACCTAAACCTAATTACCATCCAAACAACGCTGGAAAATAGGAAAGGCAGAATGTGTAGTATTCCCAAATTAAAGGCCCGACATGGGACCTCTTCAACACTGAAGGAAAATAGCTTGGTTGTGAGGGTTGTCAAAACTTTTTAACCAGCTTCAAAGAACCTCAGGAACCTCACAGGGGTCAGAACGGTACCAGATGAGCCAAGTGTGCCTGGCTATGTGCGGTGGAGAACGCAAGAAACTCGCTCTTCCACCAAGCCAGGCCTAGAGGCGGGGCCACCAGTTTGACCTTCGTGTGAAGAGAAACCAACGCACAGAACTGCTACGAAGTTACGACGAGGTTAACTATGCATAACTATGCAAAATGACGATTTCTGACTGTCTAAAATGATAATATAGTATTTAATGGTTTGCGAAGTTTTATCGTTCGACTAGGCTTCGTAATGACCACGTCGCAACACCACTTCCAGTTAAATCACTCGGTTTAAGCGACGTTGGCTCTGTGTAGTAGTTGGATAGGTGAACGTCCGATACGGGGTTTGCACCCAGTGTAGTTGGTTTTGATTTAATAAATATACTTAGGCCACAGGGGCTGGCTGTTATGGAAACTTTTATGAATATGGCAATTCTTCACTCAGTAGCTAGAGGACATTCTACGGAAAGTTTGCAATTTGAACACATTTTGAGAACTAAAGTAAGTATAATCCTACTGCTAATAACAGTGTACGCTATAGAAGTCTTGGATTAGTGAGTTAGGTTGATCATTGTGAAAAGGATGTGAAGTATTAAACGACGAATTTTAATTGCTAGTTATTTCGTGACATACTTTTTAATGAAATTTCAAAAATAGTTTTAGGCATTTTATACATTATTAAGACCTTTAAATAAGTCTTTTACTGTATTAAAAAAGTTACTATGAATTCCTGAAATGAAAAACTACACAGACCGTGATTTGGAATCTGTTGAAACGCATAACCACTAATAACGTTTCGTTGAAACAACCTGAAATGTACTCTTCCCGTACCAAGACCCAAGGTTAACTGAAAGGTACTAGGATAGTATACTTCGCTGGTGGTGATTAAGTATTATGTCCATAACTGGACTATTTGTTTTCCACGGTCTTTAATTCAGAAACTTTTGGTGTGTGTGTGTGTGTGTGCAAAGTACGTTTGATATTTAATTTGCTGGAAATAATATAAAAATAATAATCCACTGTGCTGGTAGTAATTATTAGAATTTTGGTTGTAGCCATTATCGGAACCCAATCAATCATTAAATTCACTCAAGTTTTCTTAATTCACTTAATTTTCAGATGATTCTTTTAATGCGATTAACAATTAACAGTCGATAAATGATAAAAAACAGACGAATTTTCATTTTAAATCCATTAAAGAAACAAGCCCGAGCGTGTCATACGTACGAACAAAGAAACGCCCTCACACATGCCATCGTGACTTTGAAAATAAAAAATAACGAACGAACAAGAAGTCGTTGTAATCTAACTTAATCCAACCCAATTGAACCTAACCTGACTTAGTTTAAACTAACTTTTTAGTATCGACATTGCACAGATCGACCTTATTCATGTCAACATTGCGCAGATCGACTTTGTTCCGCTACCCGGTCCGTAGGCCGTAGCTCAATGGGTAACACCGTTTCCTTGTAAATGAAGTGAAAACACTGAGATCGGCGGTTCGAACCCCAATGATGCATAATAATAATACAGGAGTTAGTGCAATGTGCCACATTAGTTGGCTGAGCCTTGTGCCAGTTTCTGGCTTTCCTGAATGAGAGTTCCACAAGTAATAATAACAGTAATAGAGAAAGGAACGCCTTCAGTTTATTAACGAAAGAAAGAAATCACTCTTTCCATCCCCATTTTTAAAATCAAATTTTAACTTCAACTTACAAATTTTTAACGTCTTTTGCGATTGAAATTATCGTATGAATCTTTCAAATAATCAAGAAAAAACATTTATCACCATTTAGTATCAAGTGAGTTTTCAATACCTTAAATTGCTTTATTATTTATTTATTTATTTACAAATATATACAGAGTTTACATAGGCGAGTATAATTTGATTACTTAATACAGATGCTGCAGTTCTAAACTGACTCTAGCGACCGTGCACGCTTTACAGGCCCAAATCTACTAGATATAATTCGGATAGCGGCACTAATTATTATATAATAGATATATAATAGATATAATTAAAAGATTTGTATACATTTTTATAAAAGACTTGAAAAATTAAGGGCAACTTACAGACGAGGACATACTGCGTTTAAAAACTAAAAGGAACTTATAGACTAGGGCAGGGGTGGGGAACCCTTGGCACGCGTGCCAAACGTGGCACGCCAACGACTTTTTTCCGGCACGCGATTCCCCGGGCTCACCTTAAAAAAAATTAAATAAATAAATATCCAAATTCCTCGCTGAGTTTTATATTTTAACTTAATGTTTTCTGCTAAAAAATGGTAAAGATTAACTTCTGTTTAATATATTATGTAGGTAAAATAACATTTTATTTTCTCTGTAATTTTTATGTATTATTCATAAGGGATTAAGAATCAATAAAAGAATATCTTTAATTTATTTTCTTTCATTGTGCTTTAGTCAAGTAAAACGATTATGAGATTGGGCACTGTAATGTATTGGGAAAACTTGAAAAAACTTATGGCTGATTGATCTGATATATAAAAAACAAAAAAAAAATCAGAATTATTGTTTACTCTTTTGCTGATGTTAAAAATTGCGTTTTTAAATTGTGTGGCTGTATATGGCAGCTATAATTACACTTAAAGGCTAATAAAAAATATCCACGCTATCAACAGGGTAGAACGACCTTCAAGTAAAAATTCCGTCACTAAATTTTACATTTATTCAATCTTACATGACTTACAATACTCACTCTTACAATATTCTTTGATTTTACCGCTCCAGTGTAATTTTTTATTATTTGAAAAGGTTCTCCCAATACTTAAAAGGCACCAAATAATAATATGTTCACCAAAATTTCGGTTGGCACGTGAGAAAATTTTGCATCAAAGATTTGACGATTTTGGCACGCTCACTTAAAAAGGTTGCCCACTAGTGATGTAGGTCATATCCGCATCCGCATCCGCGGAACATCCGCACATTTTCCCGCATCCGCACTTTGGACTGCGGATGTCGTGCGGATGTGGACCGTTGAGATAAAATGTCATTAATAAGCGGAAATTATCAAATTCTACTATAATAATAGAACTAGTTCATTGTGCGCAAAAGTGATGCAAGCGACAAGACGAGAGGCTGTTCTTGTATGAAGTTACTCTCTTGCAACCTACTTAGATCCACGTTACAAAGCTAAGTTATTTTCACCTAGTACATTAGAACGAGTTAAATCATCACTTGGCAAAGCAGTTGAAGAGCTTCAATCTCTTGAATCTGTCGCTTCGCCACCCACCAAAAGAATAAAAGTTTCAGTGACAGAACCAACACCTTCAACAAGCAAATCTATCACAGAATCTGTCTCTCAGTTTCTTGAGTCAAGCAGCAATGACGAGACCTACGCGATGTCAAAAGATGTAGTAAAAATGATCGAGAGCTATCACCAAGAAAAACGCCTGGCTGCATGTGATAATCCTATTAGTTGGTGGAAAAATAGGAAACATTTAGCCTGTCCTCCAACAAACGTACCAAGCGAGAGATTATTTAGCAGTGCTGGATTAATATATGATGAAAAGAGAAACAGACTGGCAGCAGAAAAGGCAGAAAAATTAATGTTCCTTAAGCATAACCTTCCTATAATTAAGTTTGAACATTAAACGATGAACATCTTAGTTTACTTTATTTTAATTACTCATTTATAAATATGCCTAATAAAACTTTAAACTTAATATAAATAGTTATCAAGCTAATTAAAGATCTCTTTCTATAAGGGTGGAGGTTGGGGAAAGAGGTCGGTGAGGTGCATTTGAGTTGGGTTCACGTCCCGCATCCTGGTAACACAATTATGGTTTCTAATTGTGGCTGAAACTCAACAAAATATAACGAATTTATTTGCAGACGAATTCACTAATTGATTTCTATATTAGTTAGATGCTTGATATTATTTTATATGTTCAGAGAAAAGTACAGTAATTATTGTACAATTAATCAATTATACTACATTATAGCTACAGCTCTCTCTATATAATAACTTATTATATACGTTAAACACAACAAATCTCGAATATATCCTAAAAAATAACGAAAATGTAGACATCCGCATCCGCATCCGCATCCGCGGATGTTGAAATCAAACATCCTCATCTGCATCCGCATCCGCGGATGTGAAAAAAATGACATCCGCTACATCACTATTGCCCACCCCTGGACTAGGGCATATACTTATATTAGAAGCTTAACTCCTAGAAGGCCAGTGTGGGATCGCACACGTAGCGATTAGTGTCGGGTCTACGTAACCCCATAATGAAAATTACATTTATAAGTTGAAATTAAACAGCTTATTTTTACTAAACAATAATAAAAATTAACTTTCGTTCAATAAAAAACACCATTTCCAGAAAAACAAATGTACTTTTATCGTAATAGGCCACGCTGACCTTCAATGAATGAGAGAAGTTATAGAAGAAATTTTGAGAAGGATAATGAAAATTTGAATGTTGACAGCAGCAATTAAATAATAATAAATAATATTTATTATTTATCATAAATAAAGAAAGAAACGCATTCAGTAATTTTTTAGAATTTAAGTTTTAAATCACTTCATAAAAGATGGTTGATTATAATTATTGACTAATTTTAATTCATTCATTCAGTCGACCGCTAAATAAGTGTAAGAATTTCTACTACATTGAAGAGTTTGCCTTCGAGATATACTGTACAATGCGGCGGGTACATATTATCAACTCTCCGTAGATCTTGTTTGATGCGCGTGACGTAACTGATTATAGTTCATTATATTCTCGATTAATATAATAGGGGCAAATTGTTTTGTAACTCTGAACGTTTGGGAGCGCATTCGTGCTTCAGCTATGTCTTTAACTTTTAGTACACGCAATTACTTCAAGATTTTTAACATTGTAAGTGTATTTGTGGATCCATGGGAAGGAAAGGTAATTTTGTTAACACTTTAGCGCACGGATGACGCATATTATGTCATCCAGAAAACTTACGCTCGTGCATATAAATAAAATGCAAATAAAAACGTAATTACAAAAAAAATAATAAATGTATACTTTAAAACAACTTTATAAACTTAAAATGCATAGAGGTATGTGGCGCAGCGGTAGCGACTCAAGCTCACACTTCCAGTGCGCGTGCACATCGGGTGTAGCGATCGGGTAGGGCAGTGGTTCTTAATCCTTGGGTCGCCAAGCCATTTTGATTGGGTTATTAAATTGTCATTTATCATTTATTTACGTTATCCCTAATCATTTTATCATTAATTATTCATTTTATTATCTATTACGAACGAACTGTTTGAAGGCACGAGTCGCTGGAGTGTTGCTATAATGTTTAAACTTCAATTTATAGTTAATAAACAGGTTTTATTAACTCTGTATCATACTTTCGTTCTTCCTTATATGATATACTACAATCTTACATGAGGAAATACTGCTGATAACAATTCAGACAGTATCTTTGTTGTTCAAAAGCGACCAATAAGGATATTATTATCTGATGCAGATTTTCTCGATCACACAAGTGTATTTATTCTGTAAAGAGTTAAAATTGCTAAAAATCAAAGACAATCAAATTGCAATTACTTGTCTAATTGTCGCATTCGCAATTACTTGTCTAAGCGTCGCATTTACAATTACTTGTCTAAGCGTCGCATTTACAATTACTTGTCTAAGCGTCGCATTTACAATTACTTGTCTAAGCGTCGCATTTACAATTACTTGTCTAAGCGTCGCATTTACAATTACTTGTCTAAGCGTCGCATTTACAATTACTTGTCTAAGCGTCGCATTTACAATTACTTGTCTAAGCGTCGCATTTACAATTACTTGTCTAAGCGTCGCATTTACAATTACTTGTCTAAGCGTCACATTTACAATTACTTGTCTAAGCGTCACATTTACAATTACTTGGCTAATTGTCGCATTTACAATTACTTGTACTTGTCTAATTGTCGTATTCACTATTAACTCTTAGTATTAATTATTAGTATTAACGCTTAGATTTTATTATTGTTATAATGACCAAGAGTCAGTGGTCAGTATACTGCTAACAAAATTCATTTCTCATGTCAGCTAAAAGTTCGTTTGCGTGCCCTAAATAATTATCCTATTCATAAGTACAGACCTTGAGTTATTTCGTATGTAATCATATCGTCATCATATTTATAAATCTTGCAATCGTAACTTTGAAGTCTATTTTATATTATAATAATTAATCCTTATATTTGTACTACCAAATCGTAACTACCTTTATATAAAATGCTTTAATCTTATAATTATAATCAGAGCTCACTAAAGCCTAAAGCTTTACTGGGGCCAAACTATACAGGTGATATGAATGTGTTTTGTTAATAACAATACCGTAAATTGGGGACATTGCAATATTTTCACCAATAATTACGAGAGATTGCATTAATTAATTAAAATCATTTTCTTTTACTGGAGTTCATTACTGACGGCTGACGTTTGACCTCACGAATCAACGAAACACACACACACACACACACACACACACGTGCTGAAAATAGGATCTACAGTAATTTGTAACGTTTCTTTAAAGACAGACGATAACTCCAAAAATCTAAGATGAAACTGGTTGCTTGCATCTGTTTTACTTGTTTTGTCTCCTTCATAACAAGTTTCGAGATTAAGGGAACCATGTGGAGCAGAATTGAGGTCGAATCCTCGTCACTAAAAGCCGCAACAGCTTCGCCGCAGAGCACGTTGCAGTTCTGCATCTGGAACTGCTTCATTAAAGAGTCATGCAATTTGGCATGCTGGGACGGTGACTCTTCATCCCGATGTTATCATGATGGCGGCATTTTTCCACGTGAGTGATGAATATTCACAAAACAGCCTATTTGTGCTTTACAAATTAATTTTATCGTATATTTTTTTAGTCACATGTACGTGATTTTAAATTTATTTACACTCATATAATTCTTCGAATACATAAGTTATATTATTATAAAACTTTAACAAATTACGAAAGTTTTGAATTTTGAACACTGTATTGACGGTAAACATTATTTTCCCTAATTAAAAAAAAAAGACCCACTCAATTTGAGGCCATGATCCTCGCTCGTTTGTAGTAAAATAAAAGTTTGAAATATTACGTATAACCAAATAATTATATAAAATAATGGAATGCAATAATGCATTCTTTTAACTCTTCACTGCTTAAAGTCTGGGATTGTATGCGTGATAATTATATACGCTTTTACTTTTTAAGAATCCGAAGTGAAATTAACACTCGCATCACTGAAATTTACCTTCATTTAGTAGTATGTGTCAAACTTATTGGGTTTCATTCGTCATCGTAATTTTATGAAAGGGCTCCCAGTAGCTCAGTGGTCTCGGTGTCGGACTCTGGGCGGTAAGAGCTTGGATTCGCTCCCAGCTCCTTAGTTGGGTTGGGCCGTCCATTTACCTTCTTAATGCTCGATAGCGTAAGAGTAACGTATAATCACTAGTGTTTGGAGATTGTTAAAAAACGCGTTTTTCGCTTTTACCAACAAAAAAAGTTACCATTGTAACTATTGTTGCCAACTGTTGTTATTGATGTTCATAATTTTATTGTCCGTGTCTGTTAGCGTGTAATTAATTGAAATGGGGGTACTTTTCCGTTATACCCTCGACGATTGGTTAGGTTAAGTCGTAATATTTTCGTTAGTTTTAACGAAAATATCACGACTAAACCTAACCAATCGTCAAGCGCGATATATAAATAAGCATTTTATTAATAGAGTAAATGTCCATAATAAATTTCTAAAAATATATTAATAAGCATTGTATTCATATAGTAAAAACTTACCATTTGCGAGGGTATAACAGGGAAAAGTACCAAAATGGGGTTTATACTGTTTCTTGTGGTACCGAATTATGCACTTCCAATTCTGAATGCTTTAGCAAAAATCTGTGTATTATATGTAGGCTGACCATATTTCCTTGAGACAAAAACGGGACATTGGGATGGCAAAAAAGGGACGGGGGTTATGTAATATTCTGTATTCATGAAAAAGTAAGTACATAAACATATTGAGCTTACAATTATTCTTCAGTGACAGAACCCATACAAAAACCCATACAAAACGGTACTGTCCCGTTCAAAACGGTACGTATGGTCAGCCTAATTATATGCAGTATGTGATATTGAATAGGCAGTGTATATATTTTCATATACTGTAAATGCATAAATTTTATTTACAAAGTGACATTATTTAAGTTCAGGCCTAAGTTTTCACTATGTTCATTTAATTTTATAGTACAGTAAATTTGCAAGATTTTTACATATCCATATAGCCTATTTACCTAATGTTTCCCTTTAAATTCTACTACATTTTCTATATAATATTTATGTTCATTAACTGATGTTCAGGTTTTAGTCTTTTATGAATTTATTCGTCTATTTATTAATTTATGAATCTCATGAATAATTTCACACACACACACACACATAATTATAATATATATATGTTTTCATTATGCATGTATAGTGTATATTATTATACAGGAAGCTTTTCCATATCATTTTACTACAAATTATGTATAATTTATTTATTTTTCATATAGAAAATTATGCCACAAAGGAAACTGAGAAAAAGGTTTGCTACACTTCTGAGGCATCATCATCATCACCAGTCATCGAGATAGCACTAAAGGGATGATTGGATTAAACTCTTTGTAGACCCTAGGCAGTAGGCACGCTCATAATCGTAGGCCCCCAAGATAGATATATAGATAAATATTTGCATTGTATACAATGGATAGGTCCCATAATATAATCATAGATCTATATAATATATTACTATGATACTTTGTCTATGATACTATAATTCTTTGACTATGATACTATCTATGGAAAAACTATACGCACTCACAACATGGTATCATATGTGGTACATTTATTTCATAATTAAATATAAATTATTAATTAATTGAATTAAATATCTATACAAAATTGCCTCGGGATTGGCGACATAGCCTATTGGGAATGAAATAATTGAATTGCCATACGTACAAGGAACCTGTATGTATGAATCAGCCCCACATAGCAACAAGAAAACCCAATTTATTGTTTAGTCTACCAAAAGGTTGTAGACACAACAAAATCTTGCTAGATCGGCAAATAATAATGAAAATACAAGCGAACCAAGGAACGGCTCTCAGGGCTGTTTATTCCAAGCAAACGCTTTAAACTGGGAAAACGTGTCTAAATTTTCCCTCAAGTCCTGAGTGAATTCCTTATAATAATAAAACCTAATGACGATAAAAGGATAGGCCTATTCCTTCAGGGGTTTATATAGTGACTGCCTATATTAATTACCTTAAGTAAATTCGCCGCGTAACCCCATCGTGGCGACCCTACACCGAAAATGACCGTCACGCCCTACATCGAAACAAACAAAGACCCAGCAAAAATAAGGTGAGCAATTGCAGATTTTATTAACATAAGGCTTTCCCAACTCCCGATGCTAGAATTACCGTAATCAATATAAATATAAAGAGGTCCTTTAAAGACCTACATATTTATAACTCTCTAACGAAAAAGCATAGGGCTTTTGTCGGTAACCCTCCACTGACGTCTGTTGGAAATTTCCAACGGATGAGGGCACAGGCAATCAACCCATAGCCCTAAATAGTTTTTCATATGGTGGCCCTGTGTATGGGGAACTAACCCCTCTAAAATTTACACTGACACACGCAGTGGCTAGGCTTAACTCAGTAGGCCTAACCCTAATTTCAACCGTAACCCCACTATAGTTTTCATATGGTGGCCTAAGCAACTGGGAACCGATTCCTTTACCTTTACACTAATCGAAAACAAAGGCTTGTTCATTTAACAAGCATAACTTATTTTAGGTCCTAAAAATAATAGGCCCGCAACATTAAGCCTATTTAATAGGTCCTACTCTTCAAATTCAAAACTAAGCCTTGTTAATTTAACAGGCTTAACTCATTTGAGGTCCTATAAAATAATAGGCCCAAACATAAGCCTACTTGGTAGGCCCAATAAATAGGCCTATTTAGTAGGCCCACCTAACTTTACCTTACATAATAGGCCTACCTCTTAAAGTAGGCCTTACTCTTTACACTCAAGGCCTATCCTAACTAAAAACATTGTGAATTTGTAATTTAACCTGTGGCGCAGGTTATATAAAAAACTTATTACTGTACAGTAATTTAACTTGCTCAACATTACAAAAAATTAAACTCAGAACTTTAACACTAACAACAATTATGGAAGACTTGGACAAAAGGGTAAGAAACCCAGACCAAGAAAACAAAAACACAGACCTTGGGGCTACGGCACCATCTCAAAATCACAAAAAATTAATGAGGAAAAATCAGCACGTAAAGGTGTCATCACCAAACTGTACAATGATTTCAAACAAAAGGAACCTACAAGATATGATCTTGAAACAACATTAAATTCTATTACTCGTTACAAACAAGACATTTTCATACTAGATGAAGACATAATTACAGAAATTGATGACACAATTGAACTAACAGACGATGAGTATTCTACTCTCCTACTTGACAATGAAAATTACATTACAAAATTAACAACTATATTTCTGAAATTCAAAACCAACTTGATGAGTGCAAAAAAGAAGACACATACGAAAGCTTCTTAGAAGCTACAAGAAATGCTTCATTTAGCCCTCCCAATGTGGCTGAGGGCAATGAACTAAAATCAAAATTGCCTACACTTGCAGTACCCACTTTTGAGGGTGACAGAGCCAAATTTCAATCTTTTATTGAAAAATTTCATAGCCTTATAGGTAATAAAAACTACATTACAGATGTTGATAAATTTAGTTATTTAGTGAACTATCTGAAAGGCCCAGCCTTAAGATTAGTGGAATCACTACCAGCCATAGGTGCTTCTTATTCTGTAGCAATAGAATTACTTAACAGAAATTACATGAATAAGGATGAAATTATACATGATTTGGCTCTTAAAGTAATGAACATGCGAACCCCAAAAGACAACTATGGTGACCTCTTTGATTTTTACTGTGAGTTTGAATGTCTCATGGGACAACTTAAAAACAATAATTTAAACATTGCAGAAACAGCTTGGATCATTCAAGCTGTTGTTTTTGAAAAGCTCCCTTCTAAAGTCAAAGAGATATTTCATCAGAGGACAACTGACATATACAGGGCCGGACTTTCACCTGCTGAGGCCCTAAGCTATATGAAATTTGAGGCCCTAAGCTGTATGAAATTTGAGGCCCTTCTCTAAAAAAATTCGGGTAAAAAAATTTAAAATAATTATACATGATTATTATTTATTAATGATTACAAAATTAAATTAGTTAGAAAATGTTCCTTTTAACTAATTAATTGATTTATTCCATTTGCCGCAGTCTTTAAAACTTAATGTACCATACAGTTGTCGAAGTATTTTACAATTGTTGTCATTATTACTATAATTATTATTTTTTATATTAATGTTAATGATAAAGAAAAAATAATATATATATATATATAATTTTTGATGAATTAGTGTTAAAGAATAAAAACTAATGATAAAATAAAAATATATTTAAAAAAATGAGGCCCCCGAGGGTGTGTGGCCCTAAGCTATAGCTTATTTAGCTTATAGGTAAGTCCAGCACTGGACATATACCCTAGCCTTAATAAACTAAGAGAAGATTTCCCAACTGTACTAGCACTTTACAAATCAAGTTACACACACCCAAAATTTAACACAGAACAAGAAAAAACCAACAATACAGAAAACCAAAAACCTAACAAAAGATTTCAACACTTACCAGTTACATCAAAACACAACCGCAAAACTCAATTTGCAGAAAATAAAGTGACAGAAAAAGACTCAAAGACTCCTACTCTGCAAAACTTTAATGTAGCTACTTTTGAGTATAATCCCATACCATGCAAATTTTGTTTTAGCAATGAACATAATTCTACAAATTGTCCCAAATACAAAGACTTTACAGCAAGGTCAAAACGTTGTGAACAACTAAACTTATGCAAAAAATGCACTGGATCAGGGCACCAAAAGTCAAATTGCAAATCAAATTTGATATACAATTGTAAGTTTTGCAACAGTTTTGACCATGTTACCCTATGTGTAATACACACACAGACATTGGAAAAACTGACAAACATTATGAACAAACACCCAAATCAAACCAAAACAAACAGAAACAAAACCAAAAATGCTATGAATGGACATATCAGTTCATCTAGCATTAACCACAATTCAAAAATTCTTTTACCAACCACAACTTTGGAAATCCAAAACAAAAGGGGACAAATAGTACAGGTTAGGTGTCTTTTAGATACCTGCTCACAACAAACATTTGTAACTAAACAACTGATAGAAAAATTGGGACTTCAAAACCAACAAGGAGATGAAGATCTCTCTATTTCATCATTTATCAATAAAAACCCAGTACAAGCCAGTTTTAAAACTGCAAATATAACTTTAACTCTTGATGAAACATTTTAAAACCCTTAAGGTTGTTGTTGTGGACAAAGTAGAACAAGAAAAAAAAAAAAAAAAAAACAAAAAAAAATTTAAAAAAAAAAAATACAAATAGCTGGGTTAAAACAAGCTTTGCTCCAACTTCAAAATAAATACACGATAGCTGATAAAACCCTTAATGCAGATGTAGTTGATGATATACATATGCTCATGGGGGCTGACTATCTTCATCTGGTCCATAGAGGCATCATTAAAATTGGAGATGGAATAGCCATACAAACTCCCACAGGTATTGCTCTTTTGGGTGACATAACTAAATACCATCTTACTACTGACACAGAAAACACAGAACATGAACAAAATTTACGCAAAACAAAATCACCACAGTCACAAATTTCTGACTATGTGACAAACTCGAACTACAAAAACACTGTCATAATCCCACATCATTTGAATGAAAATGATTCCACATTGGATGAAGGGTTACAGCAGTTATGACTATTAGAATCAGTTGGCATAAAGGACAGTACTATTACACATGAAGACCAATTGATGACAGAACAATTTAAGGATACATTACAACACAGAGACAATCAATACTATGTGGAGCTGCCTTGGAAAACACCTTGTCCAGAAATAATGGACAATTTGAAAGTAGCTAAGGCACATCTGTATAAAAATTACAGAAAACTAAAAAATGACAATCTTTTAGAACAATACAACAACATATTCAAGGAACAAATAGAAAGGGGCTTCATTGAAGAAGTTACTGATGAACCCTTTAAAAAACGAGGTTGTCATTATTTAACACACAGGGGAGTTTACAGAGAAGACTCATCCACAACTAAACTAAGAGTAGTATACAACTGTAGTTTAAAAGACACAAATTCTGTTAGTTTAAATGATTGTCTCATGGAAGGCCCAAACCTTGTCTCAGATCTTGTAAAAATTCTCCTTTGCTTCCGTTTAGACAATTATGCAGTACAAAGTGACATAGAAAAAGCATTCCTCTGTATAAATTTGAAGCTTGAGTATGATAAAAATCATCTCAGGTTTTTGTGGTTGAATGATCCACATGACCTTAACAAAGGTTTCAAAACCTACAGATTTAAAGTAATTATTTTTGGAGCAAATTGCTCTCCAAGTATTCTTGCTTTAACAATTAGAAACCACCTAAACTTATTTCAAGAGGACTTAACAGTTCAGTTTTTAAAACAAAACTTTTATGTGGATAACCTCATTGGTTCCACTGTAACTGAAGAGGAATTGCTTGAAATTTACCAAATGTCACAACCCATAATGAAGCAAGGAAATTTTGGATTGAGAGAATGGGTTTCTAATTCTCCTAAATTAAATGAACAAATAACAAAAGACAACAATGGGAACATTGAACCAAACAATTACACGAAAACACTTGGAATGCTTTGGTTTTTAAAACAGAATTCTGAACACGATGACACTCTTTGCACGAAGAGTTATAACTTAAATCCAAATGCCAATACAAAAAGACAAGTGCTTTCAGAATCATCCAAAATTTTTGACCCCATTGGATTATATTTACCAGCAACCATAAGATCCAAAATCCTTTTGCAAGACTTATGGAAAAAGAAAATTGATTGGGATGAACCACTTTCAGTGGAAGACCAACTTCATTGGAAAAAATTAGCCACAGACTTGAACAAAGTTCAAGACATCTACGTACCAAGATGTGCTGGCTACAGATTGAAATCGCAAACACTACACATTTTTACAGATGCCAGCACACAAGCTTATGGGTGTTGTGCCTATTTAACAAGTGAAAATGAAAGTAACTTGGTTTATTCAAAGGCAAAAGTGGCACCCTTAAACCAAAAGAAAACTGTACCACAACTTGAATTATTAGCTGTCTCATTGGGAGTTAAAACAGCAAACTTTCTTTCACAAGTGTATAAAGAAGTTGACATAACAAACATTTACTTATGGACAGACAGTCAAATTTGTCTAACATGGGTGACCAACACAGATACAACTTCTTGCAAAAATATATTTGTGAAAAACAGACTAACAGAAATCAAAACTGCAAACACAAACCTTGGTATCAAATTTAGGTACATAAAAACAAAGGAGAATCCTGCAGACTTTTTGACAAGAGGGCTCTCTTACAAGCTGTTGAAAACAAATAAAATCTGGTATGAAGGGCCCGAATGGCTAACATGTGAGGATCTTTGGCCAGCCAAAGTAGTTAACCTCACACTCAACTCTACAACAACTGAAAAGATCACTGAGGACAAACCTATATTTGACTATCACCTTTATTCAGACCTAAACAAACTCTTGAGAATTACAGTCTATTGCTGCAAGTTTGTCAATAGCTACCTTCTCAAACACTGTCCTCAGAAAGCCTTTTCTAACTTAACAGAAACTGCAACAAAATACTGGCTCAAACAGATACAAGCTTCAGAATTTGACAAGGAGTTGAAGTATCTTAGGTCCAGTAGCACATTAAACAAAGGTATTCCTTCACTTGTCATGGATCTAAATCTGTACCTGGATACAGAGGGTCTGATAAGGTGTAAAGGAAGGCTTAACAAGTCAACTTTGACTTACAACTCTAAGCACCCAATTCTTCTTCCAAGGAGAAATCACTTCACAAAACTCATCATCAGGGATACCCACAACAAAATACACCACATGGGAGTCCCACAAACCCTGACAGAGCTGAGAAAAACTTACTGGCTACCAAAGGGTAGAACTGAAACAAAGAAAATTTTAAACACATGCATTCCTTGTAAACGTATCCATTCACGACCCTTTAAGACCCCAAGCCCTCCAGACCTACCTGTGGAACGAGTAACATTTACTCGGCCATTTGAAACCACGGGTATTGACTACACTGGAGCGGTAAATGTGAGTTTTGGAGACAAAATGGATTCAAAGGAATACAAAGTGTACATTGTACTCTTCACCTGTGCTGCCACACGTGCCATATGTCTAGACATAGTAGAAGATCTGACAGCAGAAGCTTTTATTGCTGCTTTCAGACGATTTTGTGCACACAATTCTGTACCCAAAACTATATGGTCAGACAATGCCACATACTTCAAATCTGGTGAAAGAATTATTCATCAGATTTGTGACAGTGAAACAGTACAAACTCATTTAACCAAACACAACATAACCTGGAAGTACATTCCTGTTAATACACCATGGTATGGTTCAATTTGGGAAAGAAACATACAAACTGTAAAGAACTGCCTTAAAAAGACTATTGGGACAAAACATCTACAACTTTTTGAACTCATGACTATTCTGTCAGAAATTGAAAATGTTGTCAACAACAGACCATTAACTTATGTGGGAGATGGTATTAATGAGCCAGAACCTCTCACACCAAACCACCTAATTAAGGGAGAAACAGTAAACATGTTACCAGAATCTGAACATAACAGTACAGAGGATCCAGATTGGGAAATAGGACACAAAGAACTCAACACAAAATACAAACATTTGACACAAATCAAGACTCAATTTATAACAAAATGGAGAGAAGAATACTTAACAAGTCTTAGAGAAAGACATAAACAATTAACAAAACAAAGTTGGAATGATTCAGTCAAAATTGGGGACATTGTGTTGATACATGACAAGACACCAAGACAACATTGGTCAATGGGAAAAGTCTTGGAACTCAAAACTGGTGAAGACGAAGTTACCAGGGTTGTAAAACTGAAAACAGCAACTGGTGAAACCACCAGAGATATCACATTACTATATCCTTTGGAGTGTGGGGCTAAATTAGAACCATTACCCCAAAGGATGGATCAGGATACTATTGGGGAGGAATCTCTCAATGTGCCTGATGTAACTCAGACTAAACCAGACAGGCCTCAAAGAAAGACTGCTTTGAAAGCCAGAAAACTTTTACAAGAAAAAATTAAGACTGGTGACTTATAAAACTTACACAAACTGAGCAAAGTTAAAATGCTTAATAACTTTACTTTAATCCCATAAATTTCCTATACCTAAAGGGAGTCAAACTGATTGACATAACTTTAACTAAACTTGAGAAGTTGGCCTCTTGAACTTTCATATTTGAATAGGTCTTGAGTAACCTCTCTCTTCCTAAATTTCTACTTCATTCTTTTGATCCTTTTACATGTTTTACACAGTTTGTCAAAAAATTTTGATCTATAACATACAAATTTTTCTCCGGCCCCCCCCAGTATATGGAAAAACTATACGCGCTCACAACATGGTATCATATGTGGTACATTTATTTCATAATTAAATATAAATTATTAATTAATTGAATTAAATATCTATACAAAATTGCCTCGGGATTGGCGACATAGCCTATTGGGAATGAAATAATTGAATTGCCATACGTACAAGAACCTGTATGTATGAATCAGCCCACATAGCAACAAGAAAACCCAATTTATTGTTTAGTCTACCAAAAGAGTAGACACAACAAAATCTTGCTAGATCGGCAAATAATAATGAAAATACAAGCGAACCAAGGAACGGCTCTCAGGGCTGTTTATTCCAAGCAAACGCTTTAAACTGGGAAAACGTGTCTAAATTTTCCCTCAAGTCCTGAGTGAATTCCTTATAATATAAAACCTAATGACTATAAAAGGATAGGCCTATTCCTTCAGGGGTTTATATAGTGACTGCCTATATTAATTACCTTAAGTAAATTCGCCGCGTAACCCCATCGTGGCGACCCTACACCGAAAATGACCGTCACGCCCTACATCGAAACAAACAAAGACCCAGCAAAAATAAGGTGAGCAATTGCAGATTTTATTAACATAAGGCTTTCCCAACTCTCGATGCTAGAATTACCGTAATCAATATAAATATAAAGAGGTCCTTTAAAGACCTACATATTTATAACTCTCTAACGAAAAAGCATAGGGCTTTTGTCGGTAACCCTCCACTGACGTCTGTTGGAAATTTCCAACGGATGAGGGCACAGGCAATCAACCCATAGCCCTAAATAGTTTTTTCATACTATCCCTGATGAAAATAAACATATCAAAATGGCCGAAATATGATGAAATTATTTAGTAGAACATTCAGCTCATTTTTGCTATTTATAAGGCTGCATTTGATGAATTAATTACTTCTATTCGTACCTAGTTTGACAGCTGTAAAGAATGCAACACACATAGTTATGAGACTTATGACTCAATAAACTCGACAAACTCAACAATATGACAACATTTGTTGATGTATTACAATAAAAGGTTTTGTAAAGTAATTCAGTTACAGCAAATTATTAAATTTGATTTAGCAGTTTCCTTTTCTCATTTTTAAGTCAAGATTTTTTTTTAGGTCCAAAACCTTTTCATAGACCCTTCGGAGTTTCGTAGGCCCTAGGCACTGTGCCTATTGTGCCTATTGGATAATCCGGCCCTGCCAACAGCAAGAGAAACAATCAAAGGATAATCATTAATTGAAACAGCCACACTATAAATAAGACTTATAGTATACACGCATTGAAAACCAACAGTAACTAATAGTAATAGAGTGAAACTTAAATAAGACTAAATATTAACAGTTGCGTCAATGTCAAAAGAGGAATTAAAAGCCACTCATATACATTAACATCAGACTAAGAATATGCAACTACTCAGAAATACTAATTAATAGCACGCAAACATTTTCATCAATAAACAAACAAATCAGGGCAGGACACGTTAAAATAAACAATAGCAACAGTAAACGAAGAATCAATGGCAAAATAACCATCAAAAGAGAGAGAGAGACAGAGAGAGAGAGAGAGAGAGAGAGACACACACACACAATATATACTGTATATGATACAACTCAGAATAGTCCCCTAAGAAACTTTTATGTTACACACAGACCATACATGGAACAAGGAACTCTTCTGGGATATTAAATCCACTATATTTTGGGACCTCCTTGCTAGTAACCCGTTGCCCACGTTGGGCTTCCATCCTGAAAAAGAAAAACTTCAGTATTTTCCATTTAACATTATTGCTTATTCGAATTATAGTAGATTTAATATTCCAAAAGAGTTCCTTACTCCATGCTCGGTCTATGAATTACATAAAAGTATCTCAGGGGACCATTCTAAGTTACGCGCACACACACACACACACACACTATATATATATATTTTTTTTTTAATTTGTGTGTGTGTGTGTGTGTGTGTAAAGACACATTAACCTTGTCCAAAGGTGATCAAAATAGAACACTCACAAATATAGTTAAAAGCTAAAAACGGCAAAGCTTTTCTATAAATTTGTCACCCTTTTCAAGCCGGTCTAAATTAAAGCTACGAGAAAAAGCAAAAACTCGCAGTCAGCCAAACGGAATGACGTCACACAAAAACACCAACGAACCATCAGTCATGCTTAAACGTTTCTAAAATTTTGGAGCAAATCGGAGTCACACCTAAAAATTATCCGAAAATACAATCAAATTTATTAAACCTTTCTTTGCCGAGGTTTTCAACCTTTTTGAAGCCAAACAGTAGTTTTGAATGATCTCTTCATGGATATAAAACCTAGCAAACAATATGATGATTAGTGACTGTAACTGTACTTGAAAAATAATCACAATACAGCGAATAACATTGATATTTGTTTTACAGTTCCTCGTACGAGTTACAGTGACATAAATAATTGCGAAGCTGAACTATTTATTTTTATTTAATTCGGCCCTTAAGTTTCAGGCTTTACTGGGCTCTTGAACAATTATTGAGCTGGACAAACTTCTTTTTTTTTAAGTTAAGATAATATGGAAGAATTTTACAATTAGCGTAGAGTTTGTGTAGCCTTAAGTTAATCCCAGATCCAAGTGCAGAAAATGTTAATGGTTGCATATATGTGGCTGTATGACGACAGAAGTGAAGTGATGTAGCAGGCCTGGCAAAAAAAGACGAAAATCAATCCTAATAAATTAAACAACGGAATTTTGGCTGATTTTTAAGCTCTAAATCGAATAAAATCCATCATAAATTATTTACATACGAGAAGAAACATTCGCATGGACTTTTTTGTGTACAGTGACACTATACATACACCATATACTGTGGTATGGACTATGGAGTAGCCTCAAAATAAATTCGAATTTGGTATTGAATTCGATGAATAATATTCCTAGTGGAACTCTCGTAGTATTTATTACTATTAATACCGCTACATATTGATTACGCAAACACACTGGAATAATACAGTAGACGCCGGATTTAGTGTCCCCGGATATTGTGTCTCGCCGTTTATAGTGTCTCAAAACTAGGAAACAGTTACTTTTACATGGTAATTGCTATGCATACAGTCTTACTGATTATGCTTAAAACATCACTTTTCAGCTAGTATAGTCTACTTGTATTTGTGATACCATGCTGTTTACAGGTTTACTAGATGGCCATGGAAGGAAAATGTTTTGTTTTAATATAAAATGAACATAGTTTTGATGTTTCAGTTGAATTGTGAAAACAATTTTAATGAGAAATTGCATAATAAAGGTGTTTACGTTGTAAATATATTGATATGCAGTACATACTCACTATTTTTAACCTTGCAACGCTCGAGAGACCAAACTTTGGATATAGTGTCTCATCGGATAAAGTGTTCTTTTGGCTTGGCACCGAGTGGGACACTATAAACGGCGTCTACTGTACTTGAATTTTACTTGGAAATGACATGGGTTTCAATGCTTAATCAATTGCATCCTGTACTTCCTTAAGGAATTTGTTTTTAAGCTGTCAAAATGTAAGGAGTATCGTGCAAAGTCTCAGAAAGTAAAAGAATATTTATTTAAAACGTTGCTGAAGAGAAAATTAAGGAAATCAAAATAAGTTGAAAGAATGTGTAATGGTCCCCATTTTATTTTATTTATATTTCTGTGGTACTTTCCTTTTGTACGACTCATTGTAATTATTCTTTTAGTCATACTGAAGTTCATTATTTCTTATATATTGTGATTTACTTTAGTTAACCAACAATTGCTTTAATAATGATCTCTAACCAAAGGCAAGTTTCTGGCACAAAGAAGTTACTTGTGGGAAAGTACCAATTGCTAACGATTAGTTTTATATATATATATATATATATATGGTAAGATATGTGAAATAATTTATGAGTGTAGGTATTCACTTAAGAATGTATCCGAAGGTGTGAGGGTAAAAGCACTTTCGCGTTGAAAGGGGAACAATTGGCGTTCGAGTGTAGTGTGTCAAAATTGGCTATAATTTTTTTTTTCCTTTTACAATCGGTAAAAATGAAGTTTTAGAGGCTGTTAACCAAAACAATTGAGAATGACGATTTACTCTCAATTATTGCTCTAATAATATGATGATTTTACATTACATTATAACTGCCACAATGGAGTTAATACCTAAATCCGCATGTCATTTAGTCCTTTCTCCTAGCGCCCTCTAAATTTTACAACCGCCCACTGGGGGCCGGTAACGCCCCGTTAGAAACACTGCTTTATTGGAATTAAAACTAAGAACATTACAAAGTAAAAAGGATTCTATCAGACGTCGAGTGTTAACATCCGAAGAAGTAAAAACCATTTCTGCCTCTCTCAAATTGACCGCGTGATCAAACTCTGAAATGCGTTTAAAAAACAGAATTATTCGCGTTATCCATTCGAAAACTATACCCATCAGGCGAACCCTCACTCAGGGAGATCAAGGGAGGAAGAAGATGGGTAGGTAGGTAATGGTCAGCAGACGCGCTTCAAGGATTCCTGAATCCGTTCTCGCAGCAAGGCCTCCGGTGAAGGTTCTTACCCTCTTTTTCTTCCGCAGGATTCATCTCTCGAACGAGGAATATATATCTCACGACCTCCTGATCAGCAGCCTAGCGTCTTAACCACTAGACTACCCAGGGTACCCATTTATCTACCAAACAACTTTTATTGTGGAAGGATGAACAGGTGGGTTAGCTCCGCGCTGCTTGCCGTCACCAGGAATCGAACCCGGGGCCGATGGATTCGTAGTCAGCGATGATAACCACTATACCAACGAGGCCCATATATATTTATATATATATATATATATATATATATATATATACATGTGTGTGTATATATATATATATATACATCAGTGGCGACTCCAGCTCTTCAAGACTACTCGGGCTCTTTTTAAATTTTCAAGTCTACATATGAGCCGACATTTAAATGCATGACAATAACTTAAGATTATCAATAAAATAAATAAAATACATACCTCGGTAAAAAAATTGTTTGAATTTTATTTACTTGAACATAAAGTCCAAGCGTCTTGGTTTTAAAGCAAATTTCTTTAATATTCGGTCATTTAATTCCTTTTTGCTTTCTCAATCAATAAGTATTTCTTTTTCAATTGAAATCCTAGCCAGGGACGAGAGCCGTTCTTGAGCCATTGTGTTTCTTAAATATGATCTAATTCGATCAAGAACAGAGAAACTTCTTTCATTTGAAACAGAAGTTACAGGTATGGTAAGAAGGAGCTGATTCAGCTTTGTGGTTTCCGACATCGCAGACAATAATCCTAGTTCGTGAAAGACTTCTAAAATTTCATTTGCAGATTTGCATTTTCTAAAGTCACTGTCACGATAAATTCGTTAACTAAGGATTTAGAGTCAATTACATTTGGATATTTAGTTTGTAAAGCATTAAGAATAATTATAATATTAAAAATAAATCGGATTATTTAAGAAAAGCGAACAACCTCACATTGCGGCAAAAATCAAATAGCACTGCCGCCCAAGGCAGTTGAAGGCACGCTTATCGAAACGTAAAAAGTTACCATGTATCGCCAGAATTAAAAATTGTGCCTCTACAGGCCGAAGGATATAAGCCCGAGTTGAAATGTTTTTTCTTTATAAAAAAAATTAATAGGAGGAAAAATGTATTTTATTTAATGAGAATTAGAAGGAGGACTATTATGTAACCGTATACAAGCAAATAATTATTCATTAAAAGAACTTTAAATATACGATATTACTTATACTTTCTCGGGCGTAATGTCTTGCGCCCGAGTAAAGGATCTTGAAAGATTACACGAAAACTTAATGTCAATATAGTTTTTTTATAGGTAGTAAGGGTATCTACTATCTAAATGCGTTCAAAATTTGCTTGCGTGACGAAGGCTAGACAGAAAAATAGTAACATACTACCAGCCAAAAACCATTTTTACAATTTGTATTTAAAACTTTTTTTTTTAAACTTAAATCTATAAATACACAATTTTATCTCTCATGCTTCTCCTTGCCCCTTGCTCGGGCTCAGCCCGAGAAGCCCGAGTGCAGGAGTCGCCACTTTTATATATATATGAAAATTATTTCACGAAAGTAACACGTGAAAAATATTTATGATGAATAAAACCACGAAGGAAAGGAAACACAAAATGGTGCTCAAGCGCTTTCGTCTAATGACATCCTCAGGAACACTGAAGTACATAAAAAGGGTTACAGCCTATATATAGGTTACAGAAAGAAAAAAAAAATAAAAAAAAATAAATATATATATATATATATATATATATATATATATATATATATATATATATATATATATGCAATAAACGGAGAAGTAAAAATTAAAAATTAAAGGATTATCAGAGAGGCATACAGATTTGTAAGGAAAAAATATCGATTTTTAGCACAAGATCAAATGAATTATAAAAATACAAATTTATACTGGAAATCTGCCCGGGTTTTAACACACTGCCTTTTATGGTTAAGTTTCGATGTATGTAAAAATAAAATGAAAATTAAAAGTTAATAAAGTAGCATACACGTTTACCAAAGATTTAGCGTTCTACCCTTCTTATCTAAATCTGTTTTGAAGAAATTCAAAACAACAGGATCGAGTTGAAAAAGACCTTTGCTTATGTTGAAGTTATTTGAAAGTTGGATAATGGCAGACTCAAGAATATTTCTATTAATAATGTTGCTAGAGTGGAATAAAACTGAAGCATTATTCCAATCAATACAGTGGGATAACTCTGACAAATGGACAAAAAGGGCACTGGACAACTGTCCTGTTCTAACGGAATATTGATGCTGTTTTATACGTGTGTGCAAATCCTTTCCCGTCTGACCTATGTAAAAGGAATCACATTGTTTACAACCAATTTTATAGATAATGCCTGAATTATTGGTAGGGCTATTTTTTACTATGATATTTTTCACAATATTGTTATATGAAAATACTACATTAATATCCAAAAGTTTAAGTACATTAGCAATGCCTAAAAAGCCCGGGAAAAATGAAAGTACTAAAATATTTTTTGACAAAGTACGAGTGTTATTATTGACACGATAGAAAGTTCGTTTTGCCTTGTTGAGACAAGATTCCATAAACGCAGATGGATAACACAGATCACTTCCAATACCGTTGATTTTTTCCAATTCGGCATCGATGTATTCCGGACTGGCGATCCTAAGGGCGCGGAGAAACATTGATGAAAAAATGGCCTTCTTAGTGGGGGTGTCATGTCCCGAGTAAAAGTGTACGTAGGACAAATTGTTTGTTGTTTTCCGATAGATACTAAACTTAAAACCTGGGCTTTCCCTATGTACACGCACATCCAAAAATGGGATTGAATTGTCTTGTTCCACTTCTAAAGTAAACTTAATGGAGGGGACTTGATCATTTAACTGAAGGAGGAAGCTATCCAGGTCACGATTCATGGGCCAGATACACAAAATATCGTCGACGTACCGCAACCAAGGGATGCCAACCCCCAGCCCGGCAGAGCTGGGCACTTGCGTTTTTTTGCGCGTTTTTTTGCGGTACTGCGGTACTGCGGTACTACTACCGCACTACCAAACCGGTACCGCATAACGCAGTACCGCAAAGGATCGCTGAAAGTACAGCAGTACCGCTACCGCATTCAAATTTCCCGCGGTACTTTCCGCGGTACCGACCAACACGGTAGTACCGCAGTACCGCAAAAAAAACCGCAAGTGCCCAGCTCTGCCCCCAGGATTCTCGGAATGTAAGTAATTTCGAAAAACTCCATATAAATATTGGAGAGGAGGGGCGATAAGGGATTGCCCATGGCCATCCCAAAAACTTGTTGATATATATATATATATATATATATATAGGCTATTGATTGATGGCGTTGTAAACGCAGTTTAATAATAAACAGGAACACCAGAGAAAAAATAAACATCCTTCAAGGTTTAATCAGTACCAACGTTTCGGAATGCACTAATTCCATCTACAGGGCTAAAATAATAAAAACAATTCAAATATAGATACAAAGTACAAATAGCAAATGCAAGTTAATTAATAATAATTTAAAATAAAGTTAAAATTATAAAAAGGTAGCTAAGAATATGTAAAAGCATTAAAACTAAAAGGTAAATAGATGAAATTAAAATAAAGATAAAATTATGAAAAGTTGCTAGGAAAAATTATAATAAAAGCGTTAAAACTAAAAGGTAAATAGATAAAATAAATAAACAAGTACCTTAACCAAAACATAGCAGATCTACCGATGATTCATCAGAATTGAGGTCTGGTTTTAATTTATAAATGAACAAAGATTCCATAATTTTAAGCTTAAGGTCAGAGCTTCCGATAGCAAGTACGGCGAAACTAGACTGTGGAATTGGGTGGTTATTGTTGTGTGCATGGTTACGTATGAGAGAATTAGATGGTTTGCCAAGAGGTAAATTTGTACCGACCGATTTACCGAGATGTTCGTAAATATGAGATTTTAGGTGTCTTTTAGTTTTACCTATATACGACCCCCTACAGTGGTTACACTTGTATTGGTAAACTATGGATGACTTCAGAAGTGTAGGAATAACATCGTATTTAAATAAGTGATAACTCGATTTAAACGGGGTGAATATAATTGTTATACATAGTTGCGGGTAAAATTCCTTGT
Organism: Bathynomus jamesi; assembly: GCA_023014485.1. Taxonomy (NCBI): domain Eukaryota; kingdom Metazoa; phylum Arthropoda; class Malacostraca; order Isopoda; family Cirolanidae; genus Bathynomus; species Bathynomus jamesi. Next base: position 761,809 of record JAJOZX010000665.1, on the reverse strand, counting down.
GCAATTTTAAAAGTTTGTTTCTAATGTTAAAACTTGAGATTCCCATATAGGGTAAAGTGAAATACACGATACCTTTGGGAACTGTAATTGTCTCTCGTTGTGGGGTTTATTAGTCTATTTACGGTTCTGCCTATTGTAGTCTCCACCAATCTAGGTCATTTATCATTTTAGCCCTGAAGATGGAATTGGTGCATTCCGAAACGTTGACCAGTGCTAATTAAACCTTGAAAGATGTTTATTTTTTCTCTGGTGTTCCTGTTTATTATATATATATATATATATATATATATATATATATATTGGTAATTTATTGGTTTTGCGTTTGCTCGAATTGTTCATTCTGACGAAGGTCAAGCTTGTTGCTCCATCTTAAACATGGAATCCGAACCACGACCCACCAGGAAAGTAAAATATTACGAAGTCCTAGCCCGAACTCGATCTCGCGGCCTCCCGATTAACAGCTCAGCGTCTTCGCCAGAAGGCCACCCAGATTACCCAGTTACCTACCAACCTAGTTTTTATGGAATGATGAGCAGTTGGGTAAGCTTGCCGCCGCCTGCTCTCGCTGGTAATCGAAACATGGGCTGGTGGATTCGTAGTCCGCGATACTTAAAACTACACCACCGAGACGCATATATACAGTATATATATATATATATATATATATATATATATATATATATATACTCGTATATGCGAGATGAGATTCGTCAGCACACTCGACCAAACGGATGCAGCCAATAACATCTTAATAACTGAAGTTATTGAAAGTGAGGGTTTGAACCCTGACAGATGTGTCGGAAAGATATTCATGTGCGAGTGAAAAAAAAAGAAAAAAAAGAGAGAAAAAAAGTTCTGCTAAAAAACATTTATTTTGGTAAGCTTCCATTTCTGCAATTTTGCCTAATTTAGAGTAAGTAAGATATAGAAGGAGTTAATCAATAGTGATTAATCAGAGTTAATTAAGCAATGAAAGTTAATCAATAGTGATTAATCAGAGTTAATTAAGCAATGAAAGTTAATCAATAGTGATTAATCAGAGTTAATTAAACAATGAAAGTTTTAATTCGTAGCACGTCTGAAAACGCACTAGATGTCCTTGACAATTACAGCGTTATTAAAATGTATTTGGTACAACTGTTCATTTATATTCCTTAAGGTAGGAGTAGTATGGTAGCATAGTAATTTACTTGTACAATAAGAAAATCCTCCGAAGAGATCAAGGTAATTATTCGAAACTAAGCCCCAAAATAGGAGCATATATTTCACATATATATATATATATATATATATAAGATCACGTGTTATTTTGTGATTTTAGTGCATATATATATATGTATATATATATATATATATATATATATATATATATATATATATATTTATATAAATTTTCTTTATTACAAGGAGAGAATATACTTGATTTTGACTCTGTCCCACAAGATATAAGACAAATGAAATCACATTTAGCTGCAGGGCCGGACAAATGGGATGTCTTGATTAAAAACTGTAAGAATGTAAAGCTACACACCTCCTGAACACGGAGAAAAGTACCAGACATCCTGAAAAGGGGTCAACATTGTTCCCATATGTAAAGCAAGGGATAGGTCTCAAGCAAAGAATTATAGACCAGTGTCACTGACATCTCATCTCACTAAAATATTTGAAAGTATATTTATAGAAAATTTTACGAGTATTTAGAGTCACGGGAAGCATTCAAAAGAGAGAGAAACACAAATACGAAAGATTTACGAGTTACAGCCAACGACGATAAGAAACTTGAGGCACAAAATAAGGTAGCGATAAAAAGCAAACCTAATGACAGGACAGATACCGAGAACTTTGAAAAGAAGGGCCAAGAAAGTAATGATTCCTTTGCTGAAAACACTGATCATTCCAAAATTGGAATACTGCTCAGTCTCGACGTTCCCACATAAAAAATAAATTAATAAGGTAGAAGAAGGTACGGGGAATCTGCGTAACTAGGGATTTCATGAAATCCCTAAAAAGTTCAGGGATTTCATGTAAGGTTAAGTCGTGATATTTTCGTTAGTTTTAACGAAAATATCACGACTTAACCAATCGCCAAGGTCGTACAGTTGATCTAACCGGGCATTCACTTAACCTGGTATTCAATAATTTTCCCATAGGTTTAACGAAAATATCACGACTTAAGCTTACGTGAAATCACTGAACATTTTAGGGATTTCATGAAATCCCCAGTTACATAGTTATAAAGTATGTAATTCTCGTAAATATTAGATAGGCTTCTTCGTTAAGTGTATTTTGCAAATCACTAAAGAAGTACTTCATTAGTTTTTACTGCTGCCACAGTTCTTTACTGTCATTCTTACTATAGCAATTAAGTTCTTTATTTATTTTATAATTAATTATCTAAAATAGAGTTCCCACAAAATCATATCCGATCTCCACTTCATCTGCTTTATCTGCTTTTTCATTAAGCTCTTTTATTTTCATAACAGGACCGTGTAGAGATGGTGGGGAGCCACAGGGGTTTCAGCCCCTGCCCTTTTCCCTCCATGACTCAGAAATCATGGAGGGAAAAGGGCAGCTTGAAATTGGAACTATATAGATATGAGCAAGGCTTGATGGTACATATCTTCGCGGTCTATGATTAGCGACGACTGTGAAATTATCCTGGACCCGCAAGGAGGTGCCCTTTTTGGCTCTAAGCCCCTGCTCTTTAAATGTTCTTTGCACGGCACTGTTTCATAAATTACTAATTTTTTACTTAAGTGTCACTTAATTTTAACTAAATATACAACTGATCATTTTATTTAAGATTAATAAGCGTTCTTGTTAAAGACATCTGTAACTTTGGCTAAAATTAATTACACTGGGGAACAAATTTCAATTTTTTGTCTATTGAATTAGATTTGACAGTTACTTCTAGGTAATTTGGGTGCGCTGAGCACGAATCTTTACTCGGTTTTGCTCTATCAGGTCCTGATTTTGCTCAACACCCCTCCTCTTTCGTCGTATTCATAAAAAGGTTTTTTGCTCAATACTCGCTGTCTTTTTGCAGTTACACATTATGCAACTAGGTTTTTATCTAGGTATTTGTACCTATTGTTATGGTATTGTTGTATTATGTATATTTTTATATGTACCACCCTAAAAATATTTTTAATTTTGTACCATTTTAACCCATTTTAATATAGTAAATTAAGCTAAAAATATCATAGAATTCTAAAATTTTCTCGAGCGTTCCTGTTCTCTGTAGAGTATTCTAGAGGGACAACTAAAATATATAAAAGCGACTCGTTTCCAGAGTTAATCAGTCAATTCAATCAGTCAGTCAGTCAGTCAGTCAGTTGAGTTAGTTAATTAAGTTTGGGCATTAACTAATTTTGAATTGGCATATGATTTAGTGAGTAATTTTGTCATCGTGATTTAATATAGTTGATTTAATTAGACGTAATTTATATTGTACCTACTCATCCGTGTTTCTAGTTTAATTTCATAGATTGTAAGTACCTATTTCATAATAAGTACCTATTTAAACTAATTTTTGTGTTTATATTTCAGATTTTCTTAAATTTATATGAATTAAGGGCTTTAAATACCTTTACAAATTGGCAGAACAGTCAAGCAATATGTCATCAAGCACTAGAAAGTTCAAATGCAAAAACAACCCTGATTCCTTCTGTTATATATGTGGAAATTTTACACTTCCACATCAACGAGCAAATATAACTGACTTCGTAAAAGAGCTTACTTAGCTTATTTTGGCATAAAACTGGGGACCAAGATAAATCGTGGGCTCCACATAAAGCCTGCACTATATGCATTGAAAGACTGCGACATTGGACGAAGGGTTCGGATTCAAAAATACTTTTGGAGTTCCGATGGTAAGTTTATGATTTCATAAAACTACGTAATTTAATCACTAGTATACTGTAACTTACCTAAATGTAATTGTAACTTAGGTACATAAACAAAAATTTACAGAAAATGTTTATAAGAATCTCAAATATTGCATAAGGTTGAAACACAGAAATGTTAATGTTTGGGTGATAACTTTTGATAAAATTCATAAAAACAAGTCTCTCGTCGTTTTGTTAACGCTTTACAATTTTTTTCCATATCAGGTGTGGCGAGAGCCTACTAACCACGAGACCGATTGCTACCTTTGCTTTGTCAAGACTTCGGGCTTCACTAAGAAAAATAAACATTGTATCGAGTACCCAAATTTCGACACCGCGATACGACCTGTGCTACATTCAAATGAGATCCCCATTCCAAAATTTAAGGGTCTGCCAACTCAAGAATTAGTTGAAGATGTTCCTGAAAATATTGTTATGCACTTTGAGGGAGTCAGACACCGATTTTGACCCCAGCGTATTTGAAAGTCAAAACGATCCGCAAAAGTTTAACCAGGCCGAGTTGAATGATCTTGTAAGGGATCTAAATTGCCAAAAAAGGCTGCGGAAATTTTAGCTTCAAGACTTAAAGAGAAAAACTTGCTTACTTCAAACACATACATTTCATTTTACAGAAAAAGAGAAGAAGAACTTGTTAAATATTTTAGAACAGAGATAGATAGTTTAGTATATTGCTGCGACATAGTTGGTTTGTTAAAGAAGATGGGGGTTGAGTCTTACGATGCAAATGATTGGCGCTTGTTTTTAGACAGTTCGAAAAGAAGTCTTAAGTGTGTGTTGTTGCATAATGGCAATCTATACGGCTCGATACCGATTGGGCACTCAACAAAATTAAAAGAAAAGTATGAACATATAGAAAAGGTTTTAAATCTTATCAAATATAGGGAGCACGAGTGGATCATATGTGTTGACTTAAAAATGGTTAATTTTCTGCTAGGACAACAAGGAGGGTATACTAAATATCCCTGCTTCCTTTGCTTATGGAACAGCAGAGCCAAGGAAGAACATTATTTCAAACAAATCTGGCCAGCACGAACATCACTTACTGTCGGAGAAAAAAACGTAATTAATCCACCTTTAGTGAGCAGAGATAAAATCATATTTCCTCCCTCTGCATATAAAACTAGGCCTCATTAAACAATATGTAAAAGCTTTAGATACGAACGGCGAGTGTTTCAAATACATAACTTCAAAATTTCCAAGTTTAAGTTATGAAAAAATCAAGGCGGGAATTTTCGACGGTCCAAAATAAGAACAATGATTAAAGACAGCAATTTTCCTAATGTCATGAATGAACGCGAAAAAAATGGCTAGTTCTCATTCGTGGACTTGATAGAAAACTTTTTAGGCAATTATAGGGCAGATAACTACGAAGAAATCGTAAAAAAACTTTTAAGGGACTACAAAGAGTTAGGTTGCAATATGAGCATAAAATGCATTTTTTGAATAGCCATCTTGACCAATTTCCAAGTAATTTAGGTGATGTAAGTGACGAACAAGGGGAGAGATTCCACCAAGATATCAAAATTATGGAGGAACGGTACCAAGGCCGCTGGGATTCCCACATGATGGCTGATTACTGCTGGTGCTTGAAAAGAGACCTGCCATCAACAAGCAAATACGCTAGAAAGTCTTACAAAAGAAAATGTTTGCCACAGTGAAAGCTTCATATCGTTTTTTTTTTATTTTAAGTCATTTCTATCGTTATAATGTAATTTTACTGTAGTGTGAACTGCTTGTATTCATGAAACTTGAAAAAAAAATTTAACACATGACTTAATTTTTTAGTCCTAATTTGAAAAATCTGGAAAATGGCACATAGGCTGTCGACAAGAATCAGGACCTGATAGAGCCAAACCGAGTTTGAACTGCTTGTATTCATGAAACTTGAAAAAAAAATTTAACACATGACTTAATTTTTAGTCCTAATTTGAAAAATCTGGAAAATGGCACATAGGCTGTCGACAAGAATCAGGACCTGATAGAGCCAAACCGAGTTGAAATTCGTATTCAGAGCACCCAAATTACCTAGAATCAAGTGTCAGATATCATTCAATAAAATACGTGTTGCCCAGTGTTATCAATCAAAGCATTTCCAAAGGAACATTTTGTCAATGCTAAAAATTGGTTGTATAACACCCCTTTTTAAGGAGGGTAATCCTGCACTAGCAACTAATTACAGGCCGGTGTGTTCATTATCTGTATTCAGCAAAGTTTTTGAAAAAATTGTAAAAAGTAGAATGCAGCTATATTTAGAATCCTACAATTTAAAATTTTAAAATAATATAATTTATTTATAATTTATTATCTCCAAATTAATATGGTTTTCCTAATAATAAAAAAACGGAAATGGCTATTTTAAATCTCATGGAAAATGCAAATATAGCTAAAGAGAACAGAGAAATAATGATATCAATATTTATGGATTTGAGTAAGGCGTTTCATGTAATTGTAATAGACCATAATATTCTACTAAATAAATTATATTGTTACGGCTTTAGAGGAGCAACCAGTGATTGGTTTAAAAGTTATATGTCCGATAGATATCATTTTGTATCAGTAAATAAGGTCTGCTCAACTAAAACGTTTGTCAAACATGGTGTACACAGGGCCCAAGTCTTGGGTCCACTGTTATTTTTATTATATATAAATGACCTTCCACGTTTATCTGATATACTTAACTTCATAATATTTCAGATGATATAACTCTGTGTTTTTTGTGTCAAAGATGTTAATTCAGCTAAGAATATATTTAAATCAGAATTTATCAATGCAATGAAATGGTTGACCAATGACCACCAATAAACTCTTCCTAAATACCAGTAAAAGGAATTTCATGATTTTTACAAATAAACGAAATGTCTATCTTCATGAACAAATGTTGATGAATTCGCTGTAAAGGAGGGTATTGTAAGTCTGTAACAAAATTTTTTGGTGTAATGCTAGATAAGAATTTGCAATGGAGTGATCATGTATATAAATTATATCACAAAAAAGATTTCAAGGAGCGTTGCTATAATGTTTAAACTTAGAAATATAGTCCCTAAACAGGTTTTATTAACTCTGTATCATACTCTTGTTCTTCCTTATATAACGTACTGTTCCCTTGTTTGGCGAAACTCCACTAACAACGCTTTAAACAGTATCTTTGTCGACCAAAAACGAGCAATAAAGTTATTATCTGATGCTGATTTCCATGATCATTCCAGTGCATTATTTAAAGAGCTGAATCTACTAAAGCTTAAAGATGTAATCAAAGTGGCACATTTTATTTTTATTTACGAGTATAAGAACAAAATCATTAACTTACAATGAATAAATAAATACAATGAAACTCATCAAGAAACACTCGTATCAGACCAGAAATAGATAATGGAAATACAAATAAAATAATGGAATACTAATAAAAATCTAGAATTAAATGTACAACACTCTCTTACTTATTCATTTTTCTTGCGTAATTTAGAATTAAATGTACATTACTCGTTATTGTTCATCTATCGTGTCTAATATTGATTTCTTTGTATAATATTTGTATCATACCTTAAATAATGACTTTGTATTTGTTTTACGTAAAAAATAATAACAACATTAATATATATACTTCAATTAACAATTCTTACTTATAATTTATATATTAATAATAATAATAACTGTTTTATTTTTAATTAAGAGCCCAGTAAAGCCTAAAAAGCTTAAGGGCCAAAAAATTAAATTAAATAGTTCAATTTTACAATTATTTATGTTAAAACAAAAACAAAAATTGTAAAATTGCATTTATTTAATCACTTTAAAGGTTATTTAATAAAAAAATTCAATTCAATATATAGGCCTAGACGTAAAATAGGTGTGTAAAATAACATGCCAGTTATTTTTCAAAATTTTCACCTGTTTTTATTATTATTATTATTATTATTAATATTATTACCTGTCATTTCACTTCACTTCTGTAATAAATTAAGTGACTACCAACAATTTTGTTTAAAAGGTTGCCATACTTCTAACGTCGTACTCGGATTAATTAAAATACTTTAAATATACTAAATGCCATATGAAATATCTAAATTGTACATAAATATATTGTGAACAGTGTAAAACTTTATCTAAGTTATATTGTTTCTTTGAACAAAGTTTTTCGTTTTTAATTTGTCTAATTTGAAACAATGTATTTTGATTCAAATAATGATGATAATTTGAACAAATATTTATTATAAAGTTAATAATTAAAGAAAACCCACGAGGTGGTAAGATATATATATATATATATATGAACAATACTAATTGAGGGTTCGACCTCTCAACCCTTCGGTTACTAAAGAGACAACCACTGCAGGGTTAAGCTTTCATTTAGTATCGTTCGCATATATATATATATATATGGTATGACAGGTTAGGTTAATTTTTTTCCCGTCGTAGTGTAGTGGTTAGCGCCTTTACTTTCTATTCAAGAGACGATGTGTTTGAACCCTGATGTTGCTCTTTTTGCATATATATATATATATATATATATATATATATATGTGTGTGGTGTGTGTGTGTGTGTGTTTGTTGACTTCGAATGATGCGAATATGTATATAAAAACAATGTATTTTAATGGCAACTAATAAATCTTTAATACTACTTACATAAGCATGACTATGATATGCTGATTAATCATTTGAAAAGATAAGATAGTATTTTTATGATAAGAGTAACATAAGACGATAATAAAGTATTTTGAGAAAAAGTAATGTCGGATATTGGAGTAAACTCTTCAAGGAATTTAGAGATCCTCTCTCGAAACCGAAATAGATAAAACATTTACAAAGGTCAGATTATATTTACCTTATATATATATATATATATATATATATCGATAAGCCCTAATTTACACCGGCTGGGTTATTATAATACTTTTGTTAGCTACTTGTAATGGAAGTCCCCCTAAAAATCGTCGTATGAATAACAGAACAGCTAGCATCAGTTACTAGAACTTCTATATTTACTCCCAAAAGTTTACCCTCTTGCTGCGAGTGGTACTATAAGATCTGTTACCAGGATTAACGAAATGTAAACAAATGTAGTGACTTTTGAGCAAATTATTTTCTTTGCGCGTTTTCATATTTATTTTTAAAATGAATCTTTTGAATTTCGTAGACAACGTAAAATTTTATTAAGAAACGAATTTGTCCTTTTTTGCTGGTCTTCTTGGACGGACTAACAGCATGTGGTCGACTTTGATAATATAAAATCGGCGAGTTAATGTGGGTTACGTTACGTTAAGTTAGGTTTTTGGAGTGTCGATGTTAAGTCTTATTAGCCAAATGTTTACAAATCCTACTTGGAATCTGTCGCTAATTTGCGGTGTGAAAAAGGGTACAAAGTTAAACCAATGGTTTCATTAGTCTTAGTATTCATCATGCTGGTAATGGAAGGCCCAAAATAACTCTACGGCTCGTGTACAAAAGAGTGTTACACTCGACGAAACATTCTAGAGACAGCTTTCTTGATCGAACCCAACTTAACCAACATGGAAAGTGTGGATCATTATTAATTTTGTCTGGGTATAGATGCTCAAGTTACATAAACCATCCATAATGCCGCATAACAGTTTCAACAAAAAAAAATTGGGGGCGAAGCAATGATTTCTCAATTTTTGTAGTATGTACGAGCTTTAATGCGCCATCTGGTGGCAAATGCTTGAACCAAAATAAACACACTAAGCACGGTTGGGCAGTAACGTCTTACTAGTACCGGTTACTAACGACATTACTTTTTTAGTAACGTCAGCGGTAACGACACTACTTTTCAAATTTAGTAACGTCAGCGGTAACGACACTACTTTTCAAATTTAGTAACGTTTTTGGTAACGTCGTTAAATTTTTAGTCAAAATAGCGGGTTACTCGTTACTTTTTAAAAGTAAAAGCCTACTAATATAGGCCTACTTAAAAGTATAAAATAACCAATAGCAATTAATAGAATATCCAGTTACAACTTACAACAATAACGACCCTGTTTTATTATTTCACACAAATTGATATGCTAGTTATTAGTTAGTTATTTTGTTAATTTGTATTTCTTTTTCTCGTATTGTGTTAGTCATATGAGGTCTTACTTTGAATATTGAAAGATAAAAAAACTGTGGTAGTTCTTTTTATTGCTATTCACCAACTTCACAATGTATATAATGTATGGTCTTTTTTTCGTCTCGAGTTCAATGCTCGTAGTTCAATTTTGTATATACACATATATATAATATAATAATATAAGATGTACGTGTATTATACACAGAATAGAGGTATGTATTTGAAAAATAACGAGTCACGAGTCGTTACGAGTTATATTTTTAAATAAGTAACGTTTCGGGTAACGACTACTTTTGGGGGGGGGGCAAGTAACGGCTAAAGTTACGCCATTACTTATTTCTCGTAACGTGCCCAACACTGACAATAATACTCGCTCTTTTAGGAGGCAAAGAGCAAAAAGGATCGAAGTCAAGTTAGTAGTGCCCATATTTATAGTGAAATTATGCAACTCATTAACAGTGATGCCAACTTAGCAATTTTGTTGCTAATTTCAGCCACTTTTCGTAACATTTGACACCTTTCTTGAACAGTTTGCACCTTGGTGCATTTTTAGCTACTTTGTCGTACGACCTTGGGGAGAAATTTCAAGTTACAGAGACAGCTCAGGCGAAAATCCGTTTGAGGAAATTAGCAATTTTGCATTATCCCTCATGATATTACCTCATTCCAATGCTGACGTAGAACGTGTATTCAGTCAAATGAACATAATAAAATCAAAGCTACGAAACAGGATGATTATCCCTACGCTAACTGCTGCTATATTGGCAATAAGATACGGGTTGCAAAGAAATGAAAAATGTTGCTATGATTATGAACTGCCAACAACAGTTCTGAGAAAAATTGGTACAACGGAGGCATATAAAAGAGTAAATGAGCCTGCCAATGATGAAGCTCTAGAAGATATGACCTTTGAGTTATAGAGCAACATGGTGAGTATTTTGAATAAAGTGTTTTTATTTTTTCTTTAGTTATTAAAAAGACATAGGTAAATTAAGGTTATAGAGTGTTCCTACTTTGTGTTATAAACATTAACCGCTACTGATGGGCTGCCCATCAAGAGATAATCTTGTTTTTTGTTTTATAATACCCTGTAACTACGTGTAATTACCTAAATTCCAATGAATTTTCATCTATGAATCTATGATGACTTTGTACTCTTATATTGGTGTAATATAGAAATTTTAGCCCCTCTTCATGCAACTTTGCAACTTTTAGCCACATTTTAGCCACTTTTAAAGGTAGATTTAGCAACAAAAAAAAATTGGAGTTGGCAACACTGCTCATTAATATCTTGTAAGAGCTCCGTTTTTTAAATACTTTAATTTGACAGGGGTGACAATATGTTTTTATATGTTTTTCTATATATATATATATATATATATATATATATATATACATACACACGTTTATATATGCTTTTATATATACGTTACATACGTTTATATATACACGTTTATTTATAGTATATACGTTATACACGTTTTTATATGTCTTACAAAATCAAACTATAATTTCACGTTATAGAAATTATATCCTGCCAATAAAGCTTATCATTATCGTCATCATTATTATTACAATCATAATTAATAGGCAAACAATGGTCACTCGAGTTCAATTTGGATTGCAAATTAATATTAATTAGTATTCAATTTTTCTTCGAATATTTTATTCTTTAATCAAAACAAAACTGGGTATTATATGACTGATTTAAGCTATTTAGACTCGATATTATATGACTGATTAGTCATTTCTTAAAGCTATTTAGAAATTTTAGGTTTCGAAGCGAACACTTTTTCCGAAACTGTCCATAAATGATAACACATTGAGTGAGCGAGTAGTTATGTCTGAGGAGTTACTGAGGCGTGACGAGTCGTTCACTCACTAAATTACAAATTGATCCATAAACCTAAATCACCCGCGGAAAAAAGTAAGAATTTTAATGTTTTTGCAGATATGCAGGGGAATGGGGAAGGGTAGTGCCAAGTAGGGTAGGGGTGGGTGCCATTCCCCTCAAAATGTAGAAAATTGAATATAGAGTAACCTAACCTAAACTGAAATATAATAAATAAATGTGTGTGTGTGTGTGTGTGTCATATTATAAACTTTAGTGGCCACCATTCAAATCTGTCTTAGCTATAACAGAATAATATATATATATATATATATATATATATATATATATATATACACCTCGGTGGTGTAGTGGTTAGCGTCGCTGACTACGAATTTATCGGCCCCGGGATCGAGATCCGGTGACGGCAGGTGTCGCGCAGCAAAACGCAGCTGTTCATCCTTCCACACAAAAAAAATTGGTTGGTAAATAAATGGGTACTCTAGGTCTAGGTAGCCTAGTGGTTAAGACCTGTAGGTTTAAGGTGGAGTGACAAACTTGACCTTCGTCAGAATGAACAATTCGGGCGGGAGCAAAACCCAGGTAAAACTATGGTTAACCAAGGTACTTGTATATGGAGGAACCTCCAGCAAATTGACCTGAATAATTTCAAGAAACAGCTGGACACGTTCCTGAGGCGGGACGGTGCAAAGGGGCCAACTACAGGACTGTGCAGGTCGATCCTGAACTGTTGTTCAAACGCTCATAAAGGTTGGGAATATATATATATATATATATATATTATATATATATTGGTTCGAACCCCACTGGTGCATAAACGAATTATTGTACTATAAAGATTGAGGTCTGGGTTTCGACGCCCGATGGTGTATAAATGAATTATTGTACTGTGAAGATTGAAGTTGGGAGGGTTCGATTCCCAATGGTGTAATATCACTATTATGCCTAAGACAGTTATTTATTTACTTATATATATATACCGGGTGTCCGAGAATTATCTGTACAATTTTTGGCTGTTATTAAAAGTCAACCATGAAGTGTAGAAATTCCAGTGTTGTCCCATTTTACAGAGAAACTCATTAAGTTTTTTCTGATAACAAGTTTTGACAAGTTTTTTCTTTTTTGTACGCGGGTGACAGACTGATGATTTAAAAGCAAGAATCACAGCTGCTATTGAGCGAATTGATGTGGATATGCTGCACTCATTGCTGCAGCGTACATGGCAACATTTGGAATTATCGATTGGATGTTTTGCGAATCACTGATGGTGCACATATCGAATGTTTGTAACAACGTTACTTTAATAAAAGAAACTTTTGAAAATACAGATTCTAAATAATCTTGTTTAAGAATTTTACGTGTGTTATCAAGAATTTTATTAAAAGAGGAAATTGTACAGATAATTTTCGGACACACTGGAATTTCTAAAAAACTTGTCAAAACTTGGTATCAGAAAAAACTTAATGAGATTCTCTGTAAAATGGGACAACACTGGAATTTCTGCACTTCATGGTTGACTTTTAATAACAGCCAAAACTTGTACAGATAATTCTCGGACACCCTGTATATATAGGGTGGCCCAAAAGGTACCTACCAAGTTTAAGCCTTTATTTCACCAAAACTATTGAGAGTACAAAGATAGTTCACACGCCATTCAAATCAGCATCTCAAGCCATTTATACGACAATGTGTTCGATGTGCTGTCCCTCCACTTCGACGATTTTTCGCAACCTCATCCCAAAATTTGATACCACGCTATAGAGAACCTCTGTCGGAATGTCGACGATTTGACGTTCAATCGATGATTTCAGCTCCTCCAAAGTCTTTGGGTTATTCTGGTAAACTGTCTTTGAGGTATCCCCACAAAAAGAAGTCACACGGGCTAAGATCAGGCGAATAGGCAAGCCAATCAATGCCACTTCCATAGTGCTTCCGATAGTCCAAACAAATGATAGTCTCCCCAAACTGATGTTAAACAAATGGCGTGAGTAGTATAGTGTGTCAGTAAATTTTCATCGAATTCTATTCATTCGTTTCGGAGAAAATGTAAGTTAATGTTGGTAGGTACCTTTTGGGCCACCATATATATATATATTAGTGATATCAGTGGCGTCCAGTCATGGTAAGCGGAGCATGCGCCACCTACCCAGTTAAAGGTCAAATTACAAAGTTAGTATATTACTACAGTAATCGAAAACTAATATAAAGTTATGATGCTTGTATAATATATATATATATATATTTGCAGCTACCGCTTACCCTGTGAACACTCACCGCACGCCACTGATATAGATAGATAGATACATACATACATACATAACATACTAACATACATACATACATACATACACATACTAACATACATACATAAGTAGTATAGTGGCAAAAAGGGAGACAGAGAATGGATCAATTTGAAAATTTACCCCCCTCACCGTCCTTCATGGCGGTCCTCCACCGTCCTTCATGGCGGTCCCTCCTTTATGAGGTGTTCTTCATGGTCCTTCATGGTCCTTCAAAAAAAAAAAAAAAAAAAAAGGGAAAAAAAGGGGGAAAAAAGAGGGGAAAAAAAGAGAAAAAAAAAAAAAAAAAAAAAATTAAGAAAGGATTGAGCCTCGCCTTCCCCTTCAAAAAAGTTCTTTCATGAGGCAAACAAGAACAAACATGCAAAAACATACATACATTCGAGTACTTCTGTTCAGGCAAGTTAGCCAGACAGTAGAAATGAAAACGAATATCTGAAAGGTTTTAATAGGCCTAACGAGTGCGCATCAACACATCCAATTTCGTCTGTTAACAAATTGCGAACAATACATAAATGAAAATCAGAGTGATCATATTTTAAACCAAACAAGTTCTTTGTTTAAGATCTGTATTATGAAAAATAAAATGAATATTTATCATTTTAATTTAAATAAATTAATTTCTCTCTTTTTTAAGGGAAACTGGCTTATTTTCAAACGAGATGACCTTCAAATACAATATATACATATAGTACACGCATATTTGTTTATTTACTTTTAAATATGTAGTTTTCTGTTATTTACATCGATATATACCATACATTCACTTTCACATGCATCTTCTGGTATGTGAATTAATAATTTTACTATACAGCAAATTTCGTTATAAAATTGCATATGTTAAAAAGAACATCAAGTTGCGTAACAGCTTTGAAACTGAAGCATCAATTCTGTTATCCTCCTCTAAACATCCACTTAAATATTATTACTAATATTGATTTATTGTTATTATTACATATATATGTACACGTGTTAAGAGTATTTAAATTAAATATATTGATTTCAATTCCCTTCGTAATAAAAGCATCTGGCAACTATACCCCAATCTTGCTATATTTTTCTCACAGTAACTGTTTTGAGGTAGTGTTAAGTTTAACTTTCTTTAACGACTATTAGCTGCAACTAATCTTTATTATTATTATTATATTATTATATTATATATATATATATATATATATATATAAACATCCAAATAAGTAGGTTCGGGTAAAAAAATTTCTTATTAGATGCAATTAAAGAAAACGGGATGTCGAATTTGTGGGTTGTCATTTTTAAATAGATGCAGCGGGAAATAGGTACTGAAAGTTGAGAGATTTTTCATTAAGAACCTTTCTACTTGTAGTTATAGTTAGGACTATTCACATTACTTTAATTATCATTTCTCTAATTTAACGGCTGTTCACAATTCCTCATAATTCTCATAATAAACGTATTTGTTTTCACACCAGTCAGGCCACTGTTTACATCAATCACACAGAATGTTCATGCTTATTGTTTTTGTCATTAGCTGTACCAATCATGTCTTTACAGACTGAAGCCTACCGTTATACAACGTTTAAAATCTTATAATTTAATACTTTATGATATCAGATCTCGTATAAAAACATCATTTTCTGTACAAATGGCCACAAAAATACTTTCAATCATAATAATGTACTATAGAACGCACCATACGCTTTTCACTTGTATTAAAAACGTAAAACTGAAAGTTGTATCATCACGCGATATTCGATTCTGCAATGGCGTAAGCGAGCCCTAACATTTAATTTAAAATTATTTAACAGATCATTCGAGGGAACTGTACATCGATCTCATTATAACTTCTGACTCATAATAACCCGCTATGCATATTTACAAGAGTCGAATTTAAATAAATAAATATATATATATATATATATATATATATATATATATAAGGAGTTTGTATGTGGCATTCCAGCAGAAGGCAGGAAGTGTCTGAACCCTGTTTCTCCCATCACTGTCCTCTTCATCTGGCCTTTTTACATGTCACGTCTACCCTGTAAGCAGTCCAGCATACTCTCAAACACGCGCTTCTCACTATATCCCTTACTACACACGCATGCATCTTACACACTACACAGTCTTTTCAAAAAAGGTGTAATTTCAATAGTTTCGGAGATTCGCGATTGGCCCCTCCTTCCTGCCTGCATCGTATATAGTACCAAGCAAGTCTCTCCACAGTTTACAGGTTTCCTCATTGTCTAAAATTTATAAAGTTCTCTCTTATTGTTTTCCTTATTGTAACGGACATCACAACCGAATTTAAATAGTATTTAAGTATTATGTCGAGCAACATAGCTAGATAACCCCGCCACAGCCTAGTTTCTTTGCATAATCATGAAACATGAAACAAGATATATATATATATATATATACACGGCAAAAGTAGTTTGAAGATTTATTCCACCACACGACTGATTATAATTATACACTTTAGAGGAGTTTGCAAATTGCATATACTTAGACAAAAAGTATTAGATCTTATGATGATTTCATGTCATTATCAGCATGCTTCACTGTCCTTTCAGTCATTGTGACCGTAGAACGTACCAGAACTATGGTCTTGACAAACCACAATGTGTTAAATTTAAATATTGACTTATTGTTATTATTACATATATATGTACACGTGTTAAGAGTATTTAAATTAAATATATTGATTTAAATACATTTCGTAATAAGAGCATCTGGTAACTCTACCCCAATTTTGCTATATGAAAATGAAAATGAAAAGGTTTATTGGCAGACTATAGTCCATATGGCAAATATTATTAATACAATGACAGTTCATACACTAAGGGTAGAAATATATACAATTGATTAGAAATAATACTGCACTGTCGAAGTTAAGTGGAGCTACAGACAGACAGACGTTTTCGTACCAAGAAGTCCATAGCTTAGGCCTTAGAGGATAAATGGCAGGACTCATGGATAGCTTGGATGATCGGGTTGGTTGATTTTTTAATTCTTTGCATTAGAATGTGTTGAGCACGTCTTGTTACCTCCGGGAAGCTCGGGACATTGCGGGTAGCAAACATTTGCGAAGCTGAGCATCTCGGGGGTAATTTATGTAAGAGTCTAAAAGAACTGTTGTACAGCAAATTTAGGGTACTGCCAGAACCTTTTTTATAATTCCCAGAGTTGCAGACCGTATATATTACTGCAGAAAGTACGAAAGAGTGTGTCTTTAGCTTCACTTGTACAGAAACGAAAGCTCCTTATGGTCATATTCGCTTTAGCATACAGGCTTCGAGACTGTTTTCTTATATCCGAGTCATCACTCAAGGAGCTGGTAATAGTTTGACCCAATTACTTAAACTCTTGTACTTCCTCAATTACTTCACCATTCATTTTAAACCTTATGTGAAAAATGCTCTGTATCAATTGGTCCACAATTAACCCACCCCTTATATCCACAGTCTAACTATAGAGTAGATTAAGTCTAGCCTTGTAGGGGTCAGCCTAGAGATTCCGGAAATGGTCCAGAGCGGGCAGATAAATTGAGGTCCACAGTAGGATTCCTCACCAAATTAGGTTAGGGCAATCTACCTTCACCTTTGTTACGCTATGAGTTGATGCTAGGTCTTAGGCCACAATGTAGGCCTAATTTGTCTGACCCAGCTTAATTTACTGCGTTTACTTCTAACTGGGTTAAAAACACAATTAGTCACTTACTACTAGTTATTAGAGACCCTTTTCCCCTTTTGTTTAATTGTTGAGAGCGTACTTGCTGGTGGGGATCTTTTTTCCGTTGTTTGTTCTTCCCCTTCCCTCGTTCCGTCTTGTAGCCCCGTTCCTCGTTTTCGTTCCCCTTGTCCACCTTTTCGCTGGGCTTTTTCCACCAGCGACCTCTTGGTTTTTTGGTTGGTTGATCGGTAATGTATATCTATTACCGAGCACGCTCTTGTCACACAGTATATAAATACTAGTGTGGAGAATAACTCTGGTGAGCAACCAATTGGTTTCATCCACCCAGTTATTGACATAAAAGGAATTTAATAATTGTTCGATTAACTACCTACCTACTCAGTGAACCATTTTCGTTACATCCCAACTACCCACACATCAGTTTTCCATATACTGGGGGCCCCGGGAGATAAAAATTTTGGTGTCAATGTCACCAATTTTTATGTCTGAGTATAGACTAGCTAACTATTTGACTGTAAATGTCTGTTAATCTGATTAACAGTGACTATCCTCACCTTCTCATGAGAAGATGTAGCACTTAATTAGAGAGAAAATATACATCCATAAGATGAAACTGTCTATGGTCTTTACCAAAGAAAAGGAAAAGTGAAAGTTAGAAGATAAAATTACAATTCCCCAGCATCTATTTTTTGTTGTAAAACTAGTCGCGCCTTTAATGCTGTTTGTCGCTGAGGTCTTGTGTCTGTCAATGTTGTAGTAGGATGCGTTACCACTCCTACTATCAAAGGAAATAGTTACTGGAAGTTCAGTGTCTCCAACTGTTACTGTCGGTGGAGAAGGTTCTCCAAAGTCCATTGTTTTGGGTCCAGGCTCTAAAGGGTACAAAAGAGAAATGTCTCTTGTTGTGTCACCCGTTGAAGTCATTAATTTGACTACTCTTGTTACCCCGTCTGCCCCTGGTCTGAGTTCTAAAACTCTAGCCAGAGGCCAGTATGTCTTGGAGTACTGTCATGTATGAGAACAAGGCCCCCTACCTTAATTGTGTCAGACCAATCCTTCTTAGTCATTTGTTTATGTCTCTCCCTTAGACCCATCAAGTACTCAGTTTTCCGCTGTTTAATGAAATGAGCTTTAACTCTAGTTAAATGTTGTAACTTAGTCTGGAGCTCATCATGTCGTTGAGTCCAGTTTGGGTCTTCTGAAGAGTCTATATTGTAGTCCGGCAGGAGACTAACTTGTTCTCCCCGAATCAAATGATTTGGAGTTAATGGTTCCGGTCATTAATGTTGTCACTCACATAAGTGAGTGGTCTATTATTAATGATGTCTCAATCTCAGCCAGGAGAGTGAGCAACTCAAACAAGTGTATCTGTTTTTTACCAATTGCTTTCTTCAAGCAATTCTTTACTGCTTGTATATTCCTTCCCAGATAGAACCAACAAGGAGAGGCAACCGGAATATACTTCCACTTTATGTTTGAATTTTGTACATATAATTGTGTGAATTCATTGCTTATCAAGTCGTGGATGACTTGTTCACCAGCCTTGAAATATGTAGCATTGTCAGTCCAAACTGTCTTGGGTACTGAATGTCGTGCACAGAATCTCTTAAAGACAGCAACAAAAGATTCTGCTGTAAGGTCCTCCACAACATCCAGATAAACAGCTCGTGAGGCAGCACATGTAAACAGTACAATTTACATTTTTTGTCCAGTGTCAACCACCAACCACCCCCACAGTCAATGCTCCTGTATAGTCAATGCCTACAGTCTCAAAGGGTCTGTTGAGAGTAACTCTCTCCTCTGGCAAAGCAGGAGGATTTGGTTTCCTATAGGGCCTAGCATGAATACGCCTACATGTGATACACTCACTCAGGACTGTTTTAACAGTGATCCTTCCCTTGGGTATCTAATAAGTTTTTCTTAATGTAGTTAGTGTCTGTGGTACCCCCATATGATGTACATCATTGTGTGTTTGTCTGATGATTAATGTTATGAAATAGCTAAATCTAGGTAAAAGGATTGGATGTTTGCTTTTGTAAGACAGTTTTGATTTGTCTAATCTCCCTTTACACCTTAGATGGCCTTCCTCATCTCTGAACAAATTTAGATCCACAACTACTGATGGTACAGGTTTGTTTGTTTCCCATTAGTCAAGAATTCTAACTCTTTATTGTACTCCTTTTGTCGTGCATGCCCTATCCAGTACTTGGTTGCAACTTCTGTATAATTATGATTGTTTTTATTTAGCTGTTTGTTTATTGTAGTTAAACAGTTGTGAGCAAACCTCAAACAGTAGGCTGTGACCCTGACAAGTTTGCTGAAATCAGAATAATGTTCATAATTAGTGATTGGTTCAACCTTTTCATTTGAAAAGATTAAATTTAATGTCAAGTTAACTTGTTCCACAGGCCATTGGTCTGTATTACAGAGCCACTTAGGTCCCATGAACCAAGTTTTGTTTGACTTCATCAACTTGTAGGATAAACCTCTGGTCAGAAAGTCTGCTGGATTTTGTTTAGTTGGAACATAGTGAAAGTTTACTTGTAGTCTTTCATTAGCTTCAGCTATTTCTTTTAGCCTATTTCTTGCAAAGATACTATTACTATTAATGCTAGCATACCGTATCCAGGCAAGACAAATCTGACTGTCAAGCCAGATGTGGATATCAGTTATGTTCACATCATGGTAAGCATCCTTAAGCAATGAAATGGTTTTAATGGCTAACGCAGCAGCCAATAGTTCCAGTTGAGGTATAGTTCGGGTAGGTTTGAGGGGTGCAACTTTCCCTTTTGCATAAATTAGATGACTTTCTGTAGGACTTACAAGGTATGCACAGCATCCATAAGCCTGTGTGCTTGCATCAGCAAACACATGAAGTCTCTGGGGCTTATCCCTAAACCCACAGCACCTTTGAATTTTAATGTTCTGCACTTTTGTTAAATCAGCAGCTAACTTCTTCCAAAATTTTTGCTCTCCATTTGTTATTGGATCATCCCACCCAACATTTGTCCTCCAAATTTCTTGTAGGAGAATCTTTGATTTTATTGTTGAAGGCAGGAAAGGGGGGTGGGGGGATGCTGTAGGTGCAACAAGGAAACTTGGAGGCGGCGTTATCCCCCAAGAGAAAGGAGAGAAAGGAGGAGAGGTGTTCACTTGGCTCCTCAGGTTAGATAAATATGCCGTACAAAGTGCCATTTCAAGGCAATTTTGAGAATAAATCTAAAAATGAATATGACAAGAACCAACTTAGGTTCTTATGGTTCAGGGATCCATTTGATTTGAATAAAGGGCTCATAACCTATAGATTTAATGTTGTGTTGTTTGGAGCCAATTGCTCACCTAGCCTATTAGCAATGACAATTAGACATCATTTGAACCAGTTTAATAACTCTTTAACAATGAATTTCCTCAAGGAACATTTTTACGTAGACAATCTAATAGGCTCAACAACAACAAAATCTGAATTATCTGAGGTCTATGAACACTCTCAAAACATTATGCAACAAGGTAACTTTGAACTTAGTGCGTGGATTTCAAATGATGAGGAATTAAACAAAAAGATTTTAAAGGATAATAATGGTCTTACTGATCCATCAGACAGAGTTAAAACTTTAGGTATGAACTGTTATTTGGATGCATCTTCTATCAGTCATGATTCAATCTGTACTAAAGGTTTTAAACTTGATGAGGAAGTAAATATTAAAAGACAAATATTATCAGAGGCTTCAAAAAATTTTGACCCCATGGGTCTATTCCTGCCTTCAACAATAAAATCAAAGATTCTCCTCCAAGAAGTTTGGATGACAAATGTTGGGTGGGATGATCCAATAACAAATGGATAGCAAAAATTTTGGAAGAAGTTAGCTGCTGATTTAACAAAAGTGCAGAACATTAAAATTCAAAGGTGCTGTGGGTTTAGGGATAAGCCACAGAGACTTCATGTGTTTGCTGATGCAAGCACACATGCTTATGGGTACTGTGCATACCTTGTAAGTCCTACAGAAAATCATCTAATTTATGCAAAAGGGAAAGTTGCACCCCTCAAACCTACCCGAACCATACCTCAACTGGAACTATTGGCTGCTGCGTTAGCCATTAAAACCATTCATTGCTTAAGGATGCTTACCATGTTGTGAACATAACTGATATCCACATCTGGCTTGACAGTCAGATTTGTCTTGCCTGGATACGGAATGCTAGCATTAATAGTAAGAATATCTTTGCAAGAAATAGGCTAAAAGAAATAGCTGAAGCTAATGAAAGACTACAAGTAAACTTTCACTATGTTCCAACTAAACAAAATCCAGCAGACTTTCTGACCAGAGGTTTATCCTACAAGTTGTTGAAGTCAAACAAAACTTGGTTCATGGGACCTAAGTGGCTCTGTAATACAGACCAATGGCCTGTGGAACAAGTTAACTTGACATTAAATTTAATCTTTTCAAATGAAAAGGTTGAACCAATCACTAATTATGAACATTATTCTGATTTCAGCAAACTTGTCAGGGTCACAGCTTACTGTTTGAGGTTTGCTCACAACTGTTTAACTACAATAAACAAACAGCTAAATAAAAACAATCATAATTATACAGAAGTTGCAACCAAGTACTGGATAGCGCATGCACGACAAAAGGAGTACAATAAAGAGTTAGAATTCTTGACTAATGGGAAACAAACAAAAGAACCTGTACCATCAGTAGTTGTGGATCTAAATTTGTTCAGAGATGAGGAATGCCATCTAAAGTGTAAAGGGAGATTAGACAAATCAAAACTGTCTTACAAAAGCAAACACCAATCCTTTTACCTAGATTTAGCTATTTGACAACATTAATCATCAGGCAAACACACACAATGATGTACATCATATGGGGTACCACAGACACTAACTACATTAAGAAAAACTTATTGGATACCCAAGGGAAGGATCACTGTTAAAACAGTCCTGAGTGAGTGTATCACATGTAGGCGTATTCATGCTAGGCCCTATAGGATACCAAATCCTCCTGCTTTGCCAGAGGAGAGAGTTACTCTCAACAGACCCTTTGAGACTGTAGGCATTGACTATACAGGAGCATTGACTGGGGGTTGGTTGACACTGAACAAAAAATGTACATTGTACTGTTTACATGTGCTGCCTCACGAGCTGTTTATCTGGATGTTGTGGAGGACCTTACAGCAGAGTCTTTTGTTGCTGTCTTTAAGAGATTCTGTGCACGACATTTAGTACCCAAGACAGTTGGACTGACAATGCTACATATTTCAAGGCTGGTGAACAAGTCATCCACGATTTGTTAAGCAATGAATTCACACAATTATATATACAAAATTCAAACATAAAGTGGAAGTATATTCCGGTTGCCTCTCCTTGGTATGGTTCTATCTGGGAGAGGAATATACAAGCAGTAAAGAACTGCTTGAAGAAAGCAAGTGTAAAAAACAGATACACTTGTTTGAGTTGCTCACTCTCCTGGCTGAGATTGAGAACATCATTAAAATAGACCACTCACTTATGAGTGACAACATTAATGACCCGGAACCATTAACTCCAAATCATTTGATTCGGGGAGAACAAGTTAGTCTCCTGCCGGACTACTATATAGACTCTTCAGAAGACCCAAACTGGACTCAACGACATGATGAGCTCCAGACTAAGTTACAACATTTAACTAGAGTTAAAGCTCATTTCATTAAACAGCGGAAAACTGAGTACTTGATGGGTCTAAGGGAGAGACAAACCAAATGACTAAGAAGGATTGGTCTGACACAATTAAGGTAGGGGACCTTGTTCTCATACATGACAGTACTCCAAGACAATACTGGCCTCTGGCTAGAGTTTTAGAACTCAGACCAGGGGCAGACGGGGTAACAAGAGTGGTCAAATTAAGGACTTCAACGGGTGACACAACAAGAGACATTTCTCTTTTGTACCCCTTAGAGCCTGGACCCAAAACAATGGACTTTGGAGAACCTTCTCCACCGCCAGTAACAACTGGAGACACTGAACTTCCAGTAACTATTCCTTTGACAGTAGGAGTGGTAACGCATCCTACTACAACATTGACAGACACATGACCTCAGCGACAAACAGCATTAAAGGCGCGACTAGTTTTACAACAAAAAATAGATGCTGGGGAATTGTAATTTTATCTTCTAACTTTCACTTTTCCTTTTCTTATGGTAAAGACCATAGACAGTTTCATCTTATGGATGTATATTTTCTCTTCTAATTAAATGCTACATCTTCTCCATGAGATGGTGAGGATAGTCACTGTTAATCAGATTAACAGGCATTTACAGTCAAATAGTTAGCTAGTCTACACTCAGACATAAAAATTGGTGACAATGACACCAAAATTTTTATCTCCGGGGCCCCCAGTATATGGAAAACTGATGTGTGGGTAGTTGGGATGTAACGAAAATGGTTCACTGAGTAGGTAGGTAGTTAATCGAACAATTATTAAATTCCTTTTATGTCAATAACTGGGTGGATGAAACCAATTGGTTGCTCACCAGAGTTATTCTCCACACTAGTATTTATATACTGTGTGACAAGAGCGTGCTCGGTAATAGATATACATTACCGATCAACCAACCAAAAAAAACCAAGAGGACGCTGGTGGAAAAAGCCCCGCGAAAAGGTGGACAAGGGAGAACGAAAACGAGGAACGGGGCTACAAGACGGAACGAGAGAAGGGAGAAGAACAAACAACGGAAAAAAGATCCCCACCAGCAAGTACGCTCTCAACAATTAAACAAAAGGGGAAAAGGGACTCTAATAACTAGTAGTAAGTGACTAATTGTGTTTTTAACCCAGTTAGAAGTAAACGCAGTAAATTAAGCTGGGTCAGACAAATTAGGCTTACATTGTGGCCTAAGACATAGCATCATCTCATAGCTTAACAAAGGTGAAGGTAGATTGCCCTAACCTAATTTGGTGAGGAATCCTACTGTGGACCTCAATTTATCTGCCCGCTCTGGACCATTTCCGGAATCTCTAGGCTGACCCCTACAAGGCTAGACTTAATCTACTCTATAGTTAGACTGGGGATATAAGGGGTGGGCTAATTGTGGACCAATTGATACAGAGCATTTTTCACATAATGTTTAAAATGAATGGTGAAGTAATTGAGGAAGTACAAGAGTTTAAGTAATTGGGTCAAACTATTACCAGCTCCTTGAGTGATGACTCGGATATAAGAAAACAATCTCGAAGCCTGTGTGCTAAAGCGAATATGACCATAAGCTTTCGTTTCTGTACAAGTGAAGCTAAAGACACACTCTTTCGTACTTTCTGCAGTAATATATACGGTCTGCAACTCTGGGTGAATTATAAAAAAGGTTCTGGCAGTACCCTAAATTTGCTGTAGAACAGTTCTTTTAGACTCTTACATAAATTACCCCCGAGATGCTCAGCTTAGCAAATGTTTGCGACCCGCAATGTCCCGAGCTTCCCGGAGGTAACAAGACGTGCTCAACACAGTCTAATGCAAAGAATTAAAAAATCAACCAACCCGATCATCCAAGCTATCCATGAGTCCTGCCATTTATCCTCTAAGGCCTAAGCTATGGACTTCTTGGTACGAAAACGTCTGTCTGTCTGTAGCTCCACTTAACTTCGACAGTGCAGTATTATTTCTAATCAATTGTATATATTTCTACCCTTAGTGTATGAACTGTCAATGTATTAATAATATTTGCCATATGGACTATAGTCTGCCAATAAACCTTTTCATTTTCATTTTCATATAGCAAAATTGGGGTAGAGTTGCCAGATGCTCTTATTACGAAATGTATTTAATTCAATATATTTAATTTAAATACTCTTAACACGTGTACATATATATGTAATAATAACAATAAATCAGTATTTAAATTTAACACATTGTGGTTTGTCAAGACCATAGTTCTGGTACGATCTACGGTCACAATGACTGAAAGGACAGTGAAGCATGCTGATAATGACATGAAATCAGCATAAGATAGATCTAATACTTTTTGTCTAAGT
Source organism: Bathynomus jamesi (assembly GCA_023014485.1). NCBI lineage: Eukaryota > Metazoa > Arthropoda > Malacostraca > Isopoda > Cirolanidae > Bathynomus > Bathynomus jamesi. Next base: position 736,011 of record JAJOZX010000665.1, on the reverse strand, counting down.
ATATGCAATTTGCAAACTCCTCTAAAGTGTATAATTATAATCAGTCGTGTGATGGAATAAATCTTCAAACTACTTTTGCCGTATATATATATATTATATATATATATATATATATATATATATATATATAAAATCTTGTTTCATGTTTCATGATTATGCAAAGAAACTAGGCTGTGGCGGGGTTATCTAGCTATGTTGCTCGACATAATACTTAAATACTATTTAAATTCGGTTGTGATGCCCGTTACAATAAGGAAAACAATAAGAGAGAACTTTATAAATTTTAGACAATGAGGAAACCTGTAAACTGTAGAGAGACTTGCTTGGTAATATATACGATGCAGGCAGGAAGGAGGGGACAATCGCGAATCTCCGAAACTACTGAAATTACACCTTTTTTGAAGAGACTGTGTAGTGTGTAAGATGCATGCGTGTGTAGTAAGGGATATAGTGAGAAGCGCGTGTTTGAGAGTATGCTGGACTGCTCACAGGGTAGACGTGACATGTAAAAAGGCCAGATGAAGAGGACAGTGATGGGAGAAACAGGGTTCAGACACTTCCTGCCTTCTGTTGGAATGCCACATACGAACTCCTTATTTATATATATATATATATATATATAATATATATATTTATATTTATTTATTTAAATTCGACTCTTGTAAATATGCATGGCGGGTTATTATGAGTCAGAAGTTATAATGAGATCGATGTACAGTTCCCTCGAATGATCTGTTAAATAATTTTAAATTAAATGTTAGGGCTCACTTACGTCATTGCAGAATCGAATATCGCGTGATAATACAACTTTCAGTTTTACGTTTTTAATACAAGTGAAAAAGCGTATGGTGCGTTCTATAAGTACATTATTATGATTGAAAGTATTTTTGTGGCCATTTGTACAGAAAATGATGTTTTTTATACGAGATCTGATATCATAAAGTATTAAATTATAAGATTTTAAACGTTGTATAACGGTAGGCTTCAGTTTGTAAAGACATGATTGGTACAGCTAATGACAAAAACAATAAGCATGAACATTCTGTGTGATTGATGTAAATACTGGCCTGACTGGTGTGAAAACAAATACGTTTATTTTGAGAATTATGAGGAATTGTGAACATCCGTTAAATTAGAGAAATGATAATTAAAGTAATGTGAATAGGCCTAACTATAACTACAACTAGAAAGGTTCTTAATGAAAAATCTCTCAACTTTCAGTACCTATTTCCCACTGAATCTATTTAAAAATGACAATCCACACAAATTCGACACCCCGTTTTCTTTAATTGCATCTAATAAGAAAGTTTTTTACCCGAACCTACTTATTTGGATGTTATATATATATATATATATATATATATATATATATGATAATAATATTAATAATAATAATAACAAGATTAGTAGCAGCTAATAGTCGTTAAAAGAAAGTTAAACTTTACTACTACTCTCAAAACAGTTACTGTGCGAAAAATATAGCAAGATTGGGGTAGAGTTGTCAGATGTTTTTATTACGAAGGGAATTGAAATCAATATATTTAATTTAAATACTCTTAACACGTGTACATATATATGTAATAATAACAATAAATCAATATTAGTAATAATATTTAAGTGGATGTTTAGAGGATGGTAACAGAATTGATGCTTCAGTTTCAAAGCTGCGTTACGCAACTTGATGTTCTTTTTAACATATGCAATTTTATAACGAAATTTGCTGTATAGTAAAATTATTAATTCACATACCAGAAGATGGCATGTGAAAGTGAATGTGATGGTATATATCGGTGTAAATAACAGAAAACTACATATTTAAAAGTAAATAAACAAATATGCGTGTACTATAAGTATATATTGTATTTGAAGGTCATCTCGTTTGAAAATAAGCCAGTTTCCCTTAAAAAAAAGAGAAATTAATTTATTTAAATTAAAATAATAAATATTTGTTGAATATAAACATAAGTTTGATTGATAAATATTTACTGGTAATTATGCCCAAAGTACACTTGCATAAATTGTGTATTCGGTGTTTTATTTTCCCCACAATGCTCGTATTTGTCATCTCCGCAAAATGACCACATCAACAGGTTATGGGCCCAGGTCACGTCTTTATTTTGATGGAGATGAGGGAAAATACGAATTGTGGGAAGTTAAATTTAGAGGGCATCTCCGACTTCAAAAGTTGCTTTCGGTCGTAGAAGGAGCACAAGATGGCGATGTTGATCCTGAGAAAAATGCCGAAGTTTTTGCCGAGCTTGTGCAAGTGCTCGATGACAAAAGGTTGTCTTTAATCATTAGAGATGCAAAAGACAATGGACGAGAGGCATTAAAAATTCTCCGTGAGTATTATCTAGGTAGTTCCAAACCTAGGGTAATCTCCCTCTACACTGAGCTCACATCACTAAAAATGAGCAGACAGGAGAGTGTGACAGCATATATGATTAGAGCGGAGACAGCTCCCGCATCATTGAAGATTGCTGGTGAGACAATTTCTGATAGCTTATTGGTAGCAATGATTTTAAAAGGATTACCTGATGACTTTAAGGCCTTTTCTACAGTGGTCACTCAGAGGGGTGATACCATGAATTTTGTGGACTTTAAGTCTGCATTGAGAAGTTATGAAGAGTCAGAAAAGTGTAGGTTAACCCAGGGCCGCCGCTTCCATTAGGCGAGGTTAGTAAATGCTAAGGGCGCCAAAGATCTGGGGGGCGCCAGCGCCTCCCGCCCTGTGCACGTCTGATAGTATTATGTAAGAACAACATGAAAAAAATAATGAAGGAATGAGAAGCATAGACAAATGATGAAAGGTTGTACGACGTATGTACACCAGTTTAGCTTGACTGATATTTACATAATTAACTTATTCATCTTATTGGGTCATTATAGAACTTTCACTATCACGACCTTTAACCCTTTAGGGACGGGAGTCGTAAATAAGCGATTTAAAAATGTTGCGCGCACAGACGGGAGTCGTCAATAAGCGACTCGGCTTATTTACGGCTTAATATGAGTTCCGGGAGTCGTCAATAAGCGAATAACTGTTTTTATGTGACATATGCCCTTCTTGCTTGGAAAAAACAGTAGATATGTCCTTTTTGCACGCATATTTTAGCACTTTTGAGCGTTCTGATTTGTTACTACATATGCCTCGCTTTACTCGCTGTTTTGATTGGTCATGACACTTTCTTGAACTGTGAAATGATTTTATAATTTTATAATAAATGTATGTATTGCAAATTAAAATAGATCAGTGTAAGGCAAATAGTTTCTTCAATATGGTACCTTGATTACTTTGTGGGCAAACCCAATCGTGAAGTGGGAGGCGGGTGGGGGCGCCAGCTGCAGTCCTGCTAAGGGCGCCAAATAGGCTGGCGCCAGACCTGGGTTAACCTATAGTACTAGTGATGACAATGTCATGAAAGTCAAATCTAATGTCAATAGTAATTCAAAATTAAGGTGTTACTCATGTGGAAAACCTGGACACAAAAAGTTTCAGTGTAAAAATAAAAATAGTTCTTTAAAATCTAGTAGATGGTGTGACTTCTGTAAAAGTAACTCTCATGATACAGAATTCTGTAGGAAGAAAAATTCTGTGAGCCTTGTTGTGGATGATAATAGAAAAGATGAATCTTTTATTTTCAAAGTAAATACCAGTGTAACTTTTGATGAACACAATAATGAGATAGATTCATGCAATATGTTGATTGACTGTGGAGCAACTGCTCATATACTTAGGGATAAATCAAAATTTGTTAATTTGGATAAGGATTTTGATTCATCAAAGCATTTTATTGAGCTTGCTGATGGAAGCCGATCCAATGGCATTGTGTCTGCCAGAGGTGATGCTAATGTTGTTATTCGGGACTCTCAAGGTAAGAAAAGGAAAGTTACCCTTAAAGATACATTGTGTATTCCTTCTTACAAGCAGGATATATTTTCTGTTCAAGCTGCAACAGAGAATGGAGTATCTGTAAAATTTTACCCTAATTCCGCAGAACTGATAGCTCCAGATGGTACTGTGTTTGATATAGAAAAATCTGGAAAATTATAATTTTTGAACAATGTGAAAACACAAAAAATGCATTCTCTTGAAGAATGGCATAAAATTTTAGGACATTGTAATGTCAAAGATCTGTTGAAGCTTGAGTCAGTTGTTGAAGGAATGAAAATTATTGGTAAAGACAATTTTAACTGTAAAACCTGTGTTGAAGGAAAAATGTGCCAATACAGATGTAGAGAACCTGATAAAAGAGCTAACAAACGTTTAGAATTAATACATTGTGATTTAGCGGGCCCAATAGATCCAATTTCAAGAGAAAATTCTAGATTTGCAATTATATTTGTTGATGATTATACAAGTGTAGTATTTGTTTATTTCTTAAGGAGTAAGAGTGATGCTACTTCTGCTACAGCAAGATTTTTGGCTGATATCGCTCCATATGTTTCTGTTAAAAGATTTAGGACAGACAATGGGACAGAATTTACCAGTTCAGAATTCAAGTCTCTCATGGTGAGTAATAAAATTAAACATGAATTTTCAGCCCCTTACTCGCCGCACTAGAATGGTACTGCTGAAAGGACATGGAGAAGCCTTTTTGAAATGGCCAGATGCTTACTATTAGAAGCAAAATTACCAAAGAAACTACGGAATTATGCAGTTAGAGCTTCAGCATACACCAGAAACAGATGCTTTAATCAAAGAACTGGGAAGACACCTCATGAAATGTTCCATGAAAGGAAACCTGACATCAGTAATATGCACACTTTTGGCTGCAATTGTTTTGCCTATGTACAAAAGAAGCAAAAATTGGATGCAAGAAGTGAGCAGGGAGTTTTTATAGGCTATGATGTTAGCAGTCCTGCTTACCTGGTATACTTTCCAGAGAAAGATGAAGTTAGAAGAGTAAGATGTGTCAGATTTCATGAAGTGAACCAACAACATGAAGTTACCCATGATGATCCATTAGATTTTATACAACGTAGAACCCCAGAAGAAAATGAAAAAGTTGAAACCCCTATAAGAAATTTAGAAGGTGAAGTTGAGCCAAAGACAGAAAAGGAAAACCAAAAGCGCCCACAGAGAAGACGGAATGCACCCAAATATCTGGAAGATTATGTGGACCCAGATAGCTTAGACGCTGCAAGCTGCACTATTGATTACTGTTATAGAGTCAGTAATATTCCTAGGACTTACAATGAAGCCATTGCATCTCCCGAAGCATTTAAGTGGAAAAATGCAATGAATGATGAAATAAGATCCCTAGAAGAAAATGATACATATGAACTTGTACCAGCGCCTAAGGATCGATCCGTAGTAGGTGGAAGGTGGGTTTACGCCGTGAAGCTAGGACCAAACAATGAAGAAAAATTCAAGGCTCGTTATGTGGCGAAAGGTTATTCCCAAATTGAAAACATTGACTATGTAGAAACATTTTCTCCAACTGCCCGTATTACATCAGTCCGTTTACTCATGCAGTTAGCTGTCCAGAATGGTTTTGTTGTCCACCAAATGGACGTAAAGACAGCTTACCTTAACACTGACATAGACTGCGAGTTATTTGTTGAGCAGCCTGAAGGTTTTGTAAAAACAATGAAAAATGATGAACGACTTGTATGTAAACTAAATAAATCTTTGTATGGACTTAAACAAAGTGGTAGAAATTGGAATAATATACTTCATGATTTTTTTATTAGTCAAAATTTCAAGCAGTCATTTTGTGATCATTGCGTTTTACTAAACATAAAGATGATTTATGCATAATAATAATTGTTTGGGTAGATGATTTAGTTATATCTGCTAGTGATTTAAATACTGTTAATGATGTCAAATTTTCTTTGTCTCAAGAATTTAAAATGAAAGATTTAGGTCAATTAAATTGGTTCTTAGGTATTGAATTTCAGTTTGAAGGTGATAGTATCAAAATGAACCAGACAAAATATTTGGAAAGAATATTGCGTAGATTTGATATGACCAATTGTAATCCTAAATTGATTCCATGCGATATGTGTGTGAACAAAGATATAGTTTCTGATTCCAAGGAATTGATTGATCCAAAATTATATAGAGAAATTGTTGGTAGCTTAACATATGTCATGACTTGTACTAGGCCAGATTTATGTTACGTGGTTTCTAAACTGTCTCAGTATATGTCTAAGCCTACCATTGTCCATTTGAACTTAAGTAAGTTTGTTTTAAAATATATTAAAGGCACACTAGATTATGGTTTAACATTTCAAAAGTCTTGTAATGATTTGAATTTTGTTGGATTTTGTGATTCAGACTGGGGAGGCTCTAATGACAGAAAGAGTATCTCAGGTTATCAAGGAACACTTGAGTTGGCTAAAAATCCAGTGCACCACCAAAGAACAAAGCATATTGATATTAAATATCATTACATAAGGTCTCAAATTCAAAATAATAGTGTTATTTTACATTGTGTGCCTACAAATGATAATGTTGCTGATATATTTACTAAACCTGTCAATAAAGAAAAGTTAAATAGATTCAAAATTATTAGAGGTTACAAGATTTGAATGGTAACTATGATTTATATATATGGTATATATATTATTTGTGATATATTGATATATATTGATTCAATTTGATTATGGTATGGTATTGTATTATTGATATATGGTATATATATGTATGATTTATATCAGGTAGTATAATATATATTCTGTTATATATGTATTGGTATGTATACTGGATATAATGTATATTATATGTATGTATATTTTTTTTTTGGTTTCTCATACCTATGACTAAAGTGTAACAATATTTTATTTTGGAGGGTATAATTTAGTATCTTCAAGAAAAGGAAACTTAAGTTTAAGAGGGGGTGTTGAATATAAACATAAGTTTGATTGATAAATATTTACTGGTAGTTATGCCCAATTACTGTATGTATATTTTAGTATACCATTATTATTTTGTCGTTTTCTATTTTGTGTTCTTCTTTTGTTTTGTTTTGCGTTTCGCTCATTCGTCTGTCTCAGCTGTTCCAAAGTACACTTGCATAAATTGTGTATTCGGTGTTTTATTTTCCCCACAATGCTCGTATTTGTCATCTCCACAAAATGACCACATCAACAATATTCATTTTATTTTTCATAATACAGATATTAAACAAAGAACTTGATTTAGATTTAAAACATGTTCATTCTGATTTTGATTTATGTATTGTTCGCAATTTGTTAACAGACGAAACTTGGATGTGCTGATGCACACTCTCGTTAGGCCTATTAAAGCCTTTCAGATATTCATTTTAAGTTTTCATTTCTACTGTCTGGCGAACTTGCCTGAACAGGAAGTACTCGAATGTATGTATGGTTTTGCATGTTTGTTCTTGTTTGTCTCATGAAAGGACTTTTTTGAAGGAGGAAGGCGAGGCTCAATCCTTTCTTAATTTTTTTTTTTTTTTTTTTTTTTTTTTTTTTTTAGGTGAAGACGAATCTTTTTTTTCCCCTCTTTTTTCCCCCCCCTTTCCCCCCCCCCCTTTTTTTTTTTTTTGAAGGACCATGAAGGACACCTCATAAAGGAGGGACCGCCATGAAGGACGGTGAGGGGGGGGTAAATTTTCAAATTGATCCATTCTCTGTCTCCCTTTTTGCCACTATAATAAATTCAGTTATGGCTAAGAGATTTGAATGGTGACCGCTAAAGTTCATAGTATGACGTCACACAAACAGAGAGAGAGAGAATTTTCAAGTTTAGGATAGATTACGTTAGGCTAGGTTACTCTATATTCAATTTTTTACTTTGGGAGGTGAGGATGGCACCCCTTGGCACTGGCACTCCCCCTCCCCCTCCCCTTATCATCCATATCCCCCAATTACACCCTACCTTCCTCTACATAAATGCACCATACTACTCAACCGTTCAGTTTCTAGACTTAAAATTGGGTATAGATGAGAATAATAGTCAGCAAGGAGTTCCAGAAAATGGCACAGGCATCAGGCCAACTAATGTGACCCATTGCTCAAACTCCTGTATTGTTATTACCAGCACCATCGGGATTCGAATCTCCGATTTCATTACCTTCACTTCACTTATTTAGAAACTGTTACCCAATGAGCTACGGACAGTGGCATGGAGTAGAAATGGTAATTTAAGGTATTAATTTCAATAATAATTGGGAGTTGCTGAACCTCCTTCGTAACATCTGTACCCGAAGTTATATGACGAAGGGGACCTAGAGGTTTTCGTGGGACCTGAACCATTACCTCACCAAGAAAAACCCAGAGAAGCGCCTTAATCATGGAAATTTGAATTCTGAGCCGCGATTCGAACCCAGTACTTTTAAATTAACAGCACGGCGCTTTACCACTAGGCTACCCTCGCAGGTAAATGTTACACTTCATAGATTTCCGACAGTCATAAATTCCATGCTTGATAGGGAACAAACCTCATAAATGTATAATTTAACATAGTGTAGAAATGTGAAACTAAAGTTAACTTTATTCTAATCAGATAAACATTCAAGATGGCTTCTGGTGACGATGGCTGGATTCGTCCGTTATCACCTTTTGAAGGAATGCTGGAAATGATTCATCAGTATGGTTTCATGATCACTTGTTACTCTCTGACCCTCAATTCTAAGCTTCCTTTGCAAGAATATCATATCAAAAGGAGCTTGCTTCATCTTTTAAGGTTTGCAATTAAAATTAATGACACTTACAATTAGTTTTTAAACTAAAAGGCGCGAACCAGTCAAAATATTTATTAATCTAATGAAGAATCAAAAGCGGCTGTGAAGTCGTTCTCGTATGTCATTTCCTGTGGTGTGTCGGAAGCCATTTCGCTAAAGAATCGCTGACATATCATCCTTAAAGAATTAGAATGTAAAAAATATTTATGGGGCGTAACTTTTGGTTCATCTGAATAATATTCTGAACCAACGAACCCTAAATGTTAAGCCTAACTATAGCAAATTAATCAGGATATCAGATTATTGTTTTCAGAACTGAAAGATTTACAACGTAAATTTTAATATCTTGATGCAAACTGAGCGAATAAAATATTAAATTTATCTTTATTTAGGTAAAATATGAATAAAACAAATAAATATACATTTAACCCTAGAATGTTATGCTTTAGGAAGCGTTCAGTGAATGGTATATATGGGTGAGCTTTATTAGGGTAGAAAAAATATTTCCAATCTCATTTACTTTTTACGACAGATATATATATATATATATATATATATATATATATATATATATATATATATTTGTGTGTGTGTGTGTGTTTTGTGCAGAAAAGAGAGGCCAAGGGCGAACACCCGCTAAAGTGCCCCTGGAAACGGAACTAATCTGGGCAGTAACTTATTATTCAGATCATAGAAAACAAGGATGACTATAACCCAAGTGTACCATTCAAGGGTTAATTAATTAATGCCATTAAAAAGTGTGTTTTCCGTTATAACCCCTCCTACCGTATTTTAAAAAAATATAATGAATAGTAAATCTAAGATATAATACTATCAAGTTAAATGAAGGTGAAATGAAAATTAAAAATTTATTGACAGAAGAAAACAAAATAACTTCCATAATGTAGATAAAAGGTTAATAATGAAACTTAAACAAAAGTAGGATTACGCGTAATCAGTGGTGTAGTGCTAAATAAAGAAGTGAGGGAACGCATTTTGAAAGTGTTACTCAGATGCGGGGGGGACAATGGCGAGCGCGGCAAGCCCATACAGCTGGGGGTCCGGGGGCACTGTAAGCCCCCCCGGGAAATCTTTTGAAATCTGATCAATTTCAGGGATATTTTGAGGTCGTATGCACTGGATATTAGGATATATTCCAAGGTTGAAGATGCAGTATTTCCAGTGCCATTAGATATACGACATCCAGTACGATCAATAAAAATAGCTAACAACTGGAATGATTAACTAAAAAAAAGTTAACAACTGGTACGCCGTGGTGACTGTTTCACCAGATCTTTATAGGCTAGCATTGCCTCAGTCGAAGCTAAAAGAAATGAAACAGTTAATGATTCTTTCTCATATTTCTTCTAGGGGTGGGAATTAAAATTTCATGACGTTAGAGATTTGTAAGTTTGGATTTATTTGAAATAGTGAGGGAACGCCGTTCCGTTTACCAAAAAAAGTAAGGGAACGCCGTTCCCACAGCACTACACCACTGCGCGTAATGTGAAATCTATTTATATTTCATTTATTTATTTCTCCAGGAAAGTACCCAATCTGAGAGTTTGCATCAGACCAAAGAATGAAAAGGATTTGTGGTTCCATAAATTAGAAAACGAATATATCGACTTTAAGGTAGGACTATAAAAATACACAAATAACTTATGAAAAAATTGTAGGGACTATAAAGTAATGCACTATGTCATATTTTCCTTTAGATTCCTTTGTTTATGAAAATAATTATAAACGTATTTTATTATAGCTTAATAAAATCTGAAGGTTGAATGCCAAATGTGGAAAAACAACAAAAGTTTAATAATTAAGCACATTACCAAATAATTTAGAGAAACAAAACAACAGTTTATAAACAAAGCCTAAACTTTCACGTACTTTATAGCTAATTTTTTTATTATGCAATATCAGGTGTTGGAAAATGCCGATTTTCAAAAAGAATACGAAGCTATGACTGTTCATCATTACGATAGTTTTGATGGACCTCTTTGGTACACTAGGCTGCTTCCTTTGTTGCCGGATGCCATTTGCGCAATGCCAGAGATTAAGGAAAAATTTCCACATCAGTATCAGTTCTTATTCGGCTTTCATCACTCGATTACGGATGGAACATCCAGCATCAAGATTGTCAGTTTTTTTTTGGATCTTCTAAATGAAATGATTTCTGGGAAACCTATAAATGACTTGGAACAGTTGGCGGAACACGCCTCAGATGAGCAGACTGTCAAAGTTTTTCAAGAAGTTCATAAAGAACTAATGAAAAATCCTGGTGAATTAGCGAAATATCAGGAAATACTTTCGGGTAATGTGGATGAAGTTCTTTTCTTAAAGGCGTATCCTCCTCCAGAAAACGTAAAACCAAAAACTTTGAACCTCGTTCATTCCCTCTCCAAGGAAGGAACGTCGAAGTTTTTGAAGCGATGTAAAAAGGAAGGTGTAACGATTCATTCAGGATTTTGTGCTGTCATCAATGCCGCTATAGCTGAAATGTTAGTCAACCGTGGGATAAAAGAGAAGGTATTTAAAATAAAAAACTATCACACTATAAACAACAGACGATACTGGGAGGGAGATACGTCAAGAGCATTCGGCGCTCATTTAGGAAAATTGACCATCGTTTCTGAAGTTAGCAATGACATCAATGAGTTTTGGAACGAAGCTCGAACGTTCCACTCTACTTTCAGTACCCTTTTAAAGGATAATGGACCACTTAAAGAGGGTGTGGTGATGTTCTTGAACGTACCAAAAGATATTGACTTCAGTAAGTTGATGCTAGAGATGCCAATGGGTAATAACTACTATGGAACGACGAACATGGGGAATCTAGCGACGACCTTCACGGGTGAAGGGGAACACGTACAAGTAACGGACTTCAGAAGAACAACTTCAACTACGAAAAATCTTTGTTCACACGTTATGCAAACATTCCGTGGACGGTTTTTGTACGGGATTGATTATGAGGCCAAATTCATGACGAGGGAAACTGCTCAGTTGTATGTAGACACGATATTTAAAGTGTTAAAAACTGTTACAGACATGTAAAAAATATACATTCATAGTTTTCAATTAATAAAGTAAAATGAAGTTATACTGCAATGCATTACCTGTGTATGCATAATATATATAGAATTGGTGACTATATATATAATATTATATATATATATATATATATATATATATACACAATGTTGTGACAGTTACTTTTTTAACTAATTACAGTTATTGTTAGTCTCAAAGTAACTAGTTACTAGTTCTTGGTGTTTCAATCAAGTAACTAGTTACTAGTTCCTATTTCAAAAAAGTAACTAGTTAATAATTACTTCAAAAGTAACTTTCAACGTTTTTCCTGGTTTTAGCGAGCATCTGATCCTGATAAAAGTATTTTCACTGACAAGTGATACTTGCCAATATTGTTCATTTGTTTCAAATTGGTTGCGATTTAACGAATAAACAAGATTTTATCATATAAGCGTTAGATATAGTATGTTGCCAATAAACTCGCAATGTTCACAGTATGTACATTGAGCAAGGATTGTGAAAAATGTAGCTACTAACGTTTAGTCTTCACGGAAAAAAGGAACTGGTTGAAGTTACAAATAGTCACGATTTTTTGTAACTAGTTAGTTACAGTTACAATTACTGGACCAGAAAATGTATACGATATACTGTATAAAGTGTATTTTATATGATCTTGTTTTGGTTAATTTTTGTTCGTAATAATAATTTCCAACAGAGGATTGCTAAATGTCTATTTTTAATTTGTTTCTTCTTTGAACATATGTGGAAATTTACACTTGTGTGTTTTAATATATATTTGATATATGCTAAATTTAGTGTTTTAATTTTCCTTCACTCATCTTTTTATATAAATAAGGTGCTGGCCTAAATTTGAAGTACATTTTTTAAGGGTTGCAGCACTATTTGATTAAGTGCAAATGGGATGATTCTTCCAACAAAATGGAGTAGAGTTATATACCTTTTCCACGCGGTTTAATTAAGAAACTTAAGACAATATACTGCTCTACTGCCAGGACCGGCGAGAGCTGTCACGGGCCCCCTATTTACTCAGTATTTTATTATGAATGTTTTTTGTGTACATAACAAGCAAACTGATTATATGTCCAAGTCACTATTCAAAACATACAGTATGATAATCTCTATAAAATGTATGTTCATTAATTATATTTCCTCTCTGTTATTTAATCAATTGCTTTAGTAATATTTTTAGATTTTATCCACCCTCTTTCCGGGCCCCCAAGAGGTCCGAGCCCTGGGGATTTAACCCGGCTTCCCCGCCCTCTCGGCGGCCCTGCCTACTGCATATACTACATATTCGGGCCCGTAGCCAAGGGGCGGTCGGGGAGTCGAACGAACCCCCCTTGACAAGAAAGGTCCGCTTTTGTAACCACAGTTATAACTGATGATGTGATATTACAATATACAACATCATTTAGTAAATAAACACTTGCATTTTCTTGCATTTTTTCTTTTGAAACATCACATACTCTAAACCTCCTCCGTAGTGACGAGGCCGTTGCACCAAAAGGTCCACCTCTCTACAATTTCGACCTCCTCCCCCTTGGGAAGTCCTGGCTACGGGACTGATATTTATGAAAGTCTCTTAAAAACTAATCAGGCCTATGGTCTAAAATACAAATAGATCTAACACCCGTTCTAAAGCTTTGTAGCTATAAAATTTATTTAACTCTGAATTCGCTAATTTGTGGTATATAAGCTCGTTTTATTCCGGTGGATACGTTCTGGTGGGTTCCCTGAAGCAGACTAACTTCGAATTACCCATTAACGCCATTATGAAATTTTTTTCCCGCAAACTCCCAATATTAAAACCTAATGTAATAATATTGTACTTAAGGTATCATGCATTACAGTTTTTGTACATTATCTACTAATTTGTGCCCAAAATTATCGGAATAAAATTTGTTTACCTTTTTAGCAGAAAACATACCAAACATTATATTTAATTATGTATGATATATGAAGTTATTTGAGGTATGGTGTAATAACAGTGAAATCATACACGCGTTGCAGCTGTCATCGTGTCGCAGGCAGAGAACTCGATACTGATTCCCCGAGACTATGTTTACTGCATTTAGAAAGCCTATAAACGCCTAACATCACGTGACATTGGGCCTAATCTTATAGGGCCTAGGCCTGTTGAAAATATGATTACATTTTAATTTTATGCACTTATTTTATACATATTTTTTAATTTTAGAGACTGTATATTCAAATATTATATATTTTATATAATAATCAGTCCACACCTTTTTTTATTTTGCTACTTTTGCGTTATATACCCACAATTTCTTCTTTCCCGGTTAAGTCAACTGTACGCCCTTGATTGGTTAGGTTAAGTCGTGATATTTTCGTTAAAATATTTGTTAGTATTTCGTTAAAATATTAGTTAGCTTTAACGAAAATATCACGACTTAACCTAACCAATTGTCAAGGGCGTACAGTTGACATAACCGGGAAAGAAGAAATTGCGAGAGTATAACAGAACAGTACCTTTACTTTTTTGCAGTTGCCTTTGCCTTTGCAGGCTAATTATCTCTTAAACTTGAACACGCTGAAACTCAGAATGAATAGCATGATTAACAGTTAATATTTCGCTGGACTCAAACCAACACCTTAACACAGTGGTTCCCAACCTGGGGTCCCCGGACCCCAGGGGGTCTGCGAAGGTAGTACTGGGGGTCCGTGAGCTTTCAATATTTCGAAAGGCTCCAATGGAAATCGTACAATTTAGCTCAGGCTAAAATTTCAAGTTTCCTTGCTCTTGGCTGGAATTATTAATACTTTTTTAATACGCTGTATTTTAATTGCATACTCAGTTATACGTCTTTTATTTGATAGTGAAAAATGTGAAAAAAGTTAATTATTAGTTAATAAAAACAGTTTGTTGGGTAGACGGAATCTTTCAAAAACGAGTCCGTGGGAAAAAAAATAAAAATAAAAGGGGTCCTTGGTGGTGAAAAGGTTGGGAACCACTGCCTTAACATGACATCATAATATTCTGAATCGTTACGAAAGACAACGTAGAAAACTATGTTTTTGTATAGTGTGCAAATGATTATAAAGCAATAAATAATTATAAAGCCTAGGTCCCTAGGACCTTACACCAACATACATTACGAACGAAGCCTGAGCTTCATATCCACCCCAGACTTTATTTTCAGGTTAGTCATTTTTGTTCATATACATGTATTGCCTAGGTGTGGTTAGGATAGGTTAAACTAGAGGGTTAGAGACTTAGAGTTAGGGTAGGTCCGGTTAGGTTAGGGTTGTTAGAGAGTTAGGTTACGTACGGTGACCAGGTCCAAGAAATAAAAATAAAAGCAGGACAACAAAAAATGTTTAATTCATAAACTTTAATGAACTTTCTTAAAAATCATAAAATAAAAAAGTAATTAAATTAAAATTTATTTTTAAAATGTGTACTTTTCATTACTGTGAATTTTCTTCAACAAATTATCATTTTTGTCCAGAATATCGTGGAACTCTGAAAAAGAATATTCCATGTTGCCTTTTATATTGGCTATGTTGGCCTTATTTTTGTATTAAGTTCAGGGTATAATACGTAAGATTGAACTTGTATGTTAGGTTAAGTAGCTATGGATTGTAAATGATCCGCAATAAAGATGTTTTGTTTGTTTGTATGGCCGCTAACGTTTCAATTGTAATTCTTGATTTTTCGTCACTCGAAATGTTATGAACGAAAAGAATTCTCTCCACGTTCACAACTCGAACGTGAGTACGGACACATCAAATGCAAGTTTTCATGAATGCATCCGTGAATCTTGCAACGATTTTAAGGTTACTTAATAAAAAAGACCTACCTCTAAATATCCCAAGAGATGTTTTTCCACTCGTGGACAATGAACGCAATTCCTTCATAGGGGCTTTACACGCCCCCTTCTCCCCTCCCCATCTCGAGGTGTCACAGGCTCCAGGATTGTAGAATAAAAAAAAACACGCACACAAAACCGATGATGATTTAGCTGCCATAAGAATCAAGTTATATATTATGAAAATAATGTGTTTGTCTTGAACATAATCTATGTGGCTTTCTTAAGAAAACTGTTTTACTCATTACACGATAAATACACACTCGTTATAGGATACACACACACTTATTTACACAGCAGTCATTGCACAACACACGTACACTTACCACAAAGTCGAAAATCACTGGGAGCGTTCGGTAGTATAAATTTTTTCGGCAATGAAATCATACTTCCAAAATAATGATACGCAAACACCTTCCAGATGCACGACAATAATGTTTTTGTGTATATATATATATATATATATATATATATATATATATATATATATATATATATATATATATATATATATATATAACGGTAATTACCATTATTCCTTATAGTACCGATTTACGCACCAAACATGGCTACATACCTGGCCATTAAATACATAATTATAAATTGCTAACTAACTAATATATATACAGGGTGTCCCAAAAGGTATGGCCTAACAGTAAACTTCTACAATTTTTGTATTATAAATGATAGTTAAAGAACAGTGATAAAAACAGGCATGGATGCTTTAAGTTTTATTTAATACAGTTAGTAAACCTCCACATGATATCCACCGTTCACAACAACTAGTCTAATTCTACGTTCAAATTCTAAAGAAACTGAACGTACTGTATGAAATCTGGTGTAAGTGATGCGCATACCATATATCATAAAAAGGCGCTTAGCAACAAGGTGCTTAGCTTAACTTAGCCTAGCTCCTTAGCCTAACTCATCAAATAGCCTCGTACTGTAGTTGATGCCGGAAGTTAAGTGCCGTACGTAAATGATGATGAATTTTGAAATCAGTGAGTAATTTCCCTGTCTGAAATTTAGAATTTGAACGTAGAATTAGACTAGTTGTTGTGAACGGTGGATATCATATGGAGGTTTACTAACTATATTAAATAAAACTTAAAGCATTCACGCCTGTTTTATCATTGTTCTTTAACTCTATCATTTATAATAAAAAAAATTGTAAAAGTTTGTTTTTAGGCCATACTTTTTGGGACACCCTGTGTGTATATATATTAGTTAGTTAGCAATTTATAATTATGTATTTAATGGCCAGGTACGGTACGTAGCCATGTTTGGTGCGTAAATCGGTACTATAAGGAATGATGGTAATTATCGTTATTTGATAATGGTTATAAATGATTGTTATTAATAAATGCTTTGGCCGAGGACACCAGATTTTTCAGAGCAAAGAATGTTACTAATTAAGTTATTAATTAGGTTGATTAATAGAAGGAGTTTTCTTCCTTTATTACACAAAATAAATTGATTTATGGATGCGACAGAATTGCTGATTGTTTACATTGGAAATTGTGTTCACTTGAATTAATGCTTAAATAATGGCTTGACATTTAATAATGCGCGCGGTAATGAGTAATCTTTATATAAAGTTAGGTGAATGACTCCAAGCCCAAATGGGGCTTGCACGAATGATGTTCACATGATGGTAGCTCGTGGGTCACTGAAGCTGGTGTTCGAAGAGAGAAGTCGAGGTGCGTCCAGAGGTCCTTGTAACGAAGTTGAAGCGCAAGACAAGGCATGAGGACATGCCTTGAGTGAATCCTCGCGATGTGACGTCATCTTAGTCGTGCTTGTGTGACGTCATCTTGATCGTGTTTGAGCTGACAGGTATATCGCTAATTGTTGCCGGAATATTGTATAGGTTGTTTGCAAACGTCTCTGCATTTTCAGTTGGCCGCTATATATATATATAATATATGGTGTAGTGGTTAACATCGCTGACTACGAGTGAGTCCACCAGCCACGGGTTTTATTCCCAGGGAAAGCAGTCGGCGCGAAGCTTACTCAGCTGTTTATCCTTTCAGAAAAAATAGGTTGGTAGCTAACTCGGTACCCTGGGTGGCCTAGTGGTTAAGATGTTGGGCTGCTGATCGGAGAAGTCATGAGTTCGAGTCCGTGTAAGGACTTTGTAATTTCTGATCACATGTGGTGGATCGTGGTTCGGATTACACATTGGGTTGTAGGTCCTAGTTGGAGTAACAAGCTTGACTTTCGCCAGAATGAACAATTCGGACGGAAACAAACCCAATGTTAACCAACGTGTGTGTGTATATATATGAATGAAAATGAAAATGAAAAGGTTTATTGGCAGAATATAGTCCATATGACAAATATTATTAATACAATGACAGTTCATATACTAAGGACAGAAATATATACAATTGATTAGAAATAATACTGTAATGTCGAAGTTAAGTGGAGCTACAGACAGACGTTTTCGTACCAAGAAGTCCATAGCTTAGGCCTTAGAGGATAAATGGCAGGACTCATGGATAGCTTGGATGATCGGGTTGGTTGATTTTTTAATTCTTTGCATTAGACTGTGTTGAGCACGTCTTGTTACCTCCGGGAAGCTCGGGACATTGCGGGTAGCAAACATTTGCGAAGCTGAGCATCTCGGGGGTAATTTATGTAAGAGTCTAAAAGACCCGTTGTACAACAAATTTAGAGTTCTGCCAGAACCTTTTTTATAATTCACCCACAGTTGCTGTCCGTATATATTACTCCAGAAAGTACGAAAGAGAGTGTCTTTAGCTTCACTTGTACAGAATCGAAAGTTCCTTATGGTCAAATTCGCTTTAGCACACAGGCTTCGAGATTGTTTTCTTATATCCGAGTCATCACTCAAGGAGCTGGTAATTGTTTGACCCAAATACTTAAACTCTTGTAGTTCCTCAATTACTTCACCATTCATTTTAAACCTTATATCAGCTGGCTGATTACAGCTTTTAGGACGAAATTGCATAACCTTAGTTTTTGTAACATTAAAAAGAATATCATGTTTCTGCGAATACACTTCGCAGACTTTTAGTAGCTGATCCAGACCTTGAACAGAGGGACTTATTAACACCATATCATCCGCATAAACTAAGTTATTTATCCTTGTGTTATCTATACAACATCCCACTGTTGCCTCGTTAAGTGAAGCAATTAATCCGTCAATATACACATTAAACAGTATAGGGGAGAGCAAGGAGCCCTGTCTCACCCCGCAAGAGGAGCCAAAACACTCGGATAGTACATATATATATGGCAAATATTGAAATCTTGTGTGATTAGTCTGTCGAAACAAATATGGTGTTTTTAGGCCCGTCAGAGAGCTCAAAGAAAGAGTTCGATGTTTTAAAGATTTCACATAAATAAAATGCTTAATTGCAATTACGTGAGAAAATATTTGATAAAGTAACAATAGCAACCTTTATATACTTGTTTTCTGCGAAAAACTATTACTATTACTACTACTACGTAACTACTATTCCTACTACTTCTACTTCAAACCCTCTACTAACTGGTAAAATGCAGGTAAGCGACCTTCTCAAATCTAAAATGATCGATGGACGTAGCATCATAGGCGGATTTACGTATGGGCAGAGTAGGCACCTGTCTTATTTCAACCTAAATTGGTCAAAGAAAACAAAAATAGGAAATAAGTTGTAAGCATGGCCGTAACTACCTATGAGGTCACCGAGGTCCGGACCTCGGTAATTATTTCCTAAAAAAAAAAAAAGAGACTGAACCGTTCTCCGTGTATGAAACGCATATTACCGCTTTTCTTTTGAAAAGAGGGAGCATCGAGCGTTTTGTGTTTTGTGTTTAGTGTATAGCTTGGGTTGTGTTTGTAGATGTCATTTTGGTCTGAATTTTGCTCGTCCCGCCGCGCTCGAAAAAAATCTGGACCTCACTAATTTCTAAACCCTAAACACTAACAAATTAAATGGATTCACAAATAAGTTTTAAAATAAAAAAGAACAGCAGCCTCTAATAGCAAACTAACGATATCAAATGGTACAACTTTAAGCCACTGTGGTAAAGATTTCCCTGCTGTTGGAGCGACAAAATGCTAAGTACGCCCATGAGTACCATCCATGTATTATAGAAGTTGGGAGTTGAAGCGATTCACCTAACTCCGGGGAGGAGCCATAAAGGCTATGTTTTTAGGAGAATTTTCCAACCGAAACTCGTGTATCAAATTTATTTTCTCCATTTTTTGATGTTCCAGAATGAATGTTAATTTAAAAATGTATTAAAAACCAAACAAACAGAAACTAGGAAATATTAAACAGTTTTTGCGGACGTGACTATCAGCTAAAACACGAAAGTTAAATAAATAAACCCTTTATTGTTCAGAGTTATGACTCCGCGTTCTTATAATAAAAATAACCGGTTTTTATTCTATTGTCCTTAATCAAGCTGCAGTTTATTAGCTTTATTCTTAGTACGTTTTATTTCATGTCTTTTAAGTTATTATTATTATTGTTATTATTATTATTATAGATTCTGGATCAAGGGAAAAGTGTGATTTTGGTTCAAGTTCGAGGATGTTTGTTGGTCGTGAGAAGAGGATTCAACAGATTGCTCTGGATTCAAATTGATTCGAACATTCAAAATTCTATGGCTTCTGATTCGGAGAGGTCGTATTTTGCCTCGTTATTGTTGGCATTATATTAGGTTCTTAGATGTTCTTTTAATGCTGTTAAGTTGGTTGACATCGTTTCATACAGATCAATGTTAAAAGAAATGGACCAGGGAATCTGCGAAGGAGGGTTCGCCCGGCTAATCGACAAGGATAGCCTTGGAAGTCGTTCCAAATAGGGTATTCGTGTTCTTCATTAGCACCTAGACAAGGGCGACTGGTCACTGTTTAGAGATCTTGCGACAGTATCCTCACATGTGAAGGGATTATTTTTCTGTAGATGAGGGTGTGGAGCGCTTTACTTCTACTCTTCGGTCGGTGGGTCTTCAGTCTGTACTTTGAACAACTGTATCATTTGGAAGACGTCTAATCCCATGGTGGTCCGTTGACTGCCCATGGATGCCGAGCGATGAAGATTACTTACACTCGTTGTCGTTACCTCAAGTGTTCCACCATTAGCTGGTCCTCTTTCGACGAATGATGGCTCGTAGCCTCGTACCCGTCGAGTGATAAAGGAAGTTCGTAGTCGCTTTTCGTCATTTATCGCGACGATAAATTGCCAGATTCCTTTTTGTTCGTTTGGAATCGAGCTCGTAAAAATTCGGGGAAATTTGTTCCGAGCCCTCCACCGGTTCTGAAGGTGGATAATATCTCTACTGCCACGTCAAGTGTTATAGCAGATGTGCTCACCACCGCCTATGCGAGTGTGCGAATTAAGAAACAATTAAGGACAATTAAGGAAAATGAAATACGAAATATTTGAACAGGGGTTTAAACTTCAACATGGTCATAATAACAAAACAAAACAAGCATTTAGTAGGTGCATGTTCGAAACCATCATAAACTGCAATTAACCACAACAAAATTTTATATATATATATATATTAGGCATCAATTATATACTACACAATAGTACACATACACTGTAATGTAGTATAACTTTAGAAACTTTAACTTTACTCTGTTAATGGGAGACTATAGAGGTAGATTACTGTACTTATATTTCTGTAACAGTTTTTAGTATTTTAAATATCGTGTCTACATACAACTGAGCAGTTTCCCTCGTCATGAATTTAGCCTCATAATCAATCCCGTACAAAAACCGTCCACGGAATGTTTGCATAACGTGTGAACAAAGATTTTTCGTAGTTGAAGTTGTTCTTCTGAAGTCTGTTACTTGTACATGTTCCCCTTCACCAGTGAAGGTCGTCGCCAGATTCCCCAAGTTTGTTGTTCCATAATAGTTGTTACCCATTGGAAATTGTTCTACGATCTTACTGACGTCAATATTTGCACGTATGTTCATGAATATCACCACACCCTCTTTAACTGGTCCATTATCCTTTAAAAGGGTATTGAAAGTAGAGTGGAACGTTCGAGCTTCGTTCCAAAACTCATTGATGTCATTGCTAACTTCAGAAACGATGGTCAATTTTCCTAAATGAGCGCCGAATGCTCGTGACGTATCTCCTTCCCAGTATCGTCTGTTGTTTATAACGTGATAGTTCTTTATTTTGAATACCTTCTCTTTTATCCCACGGTTGACTAACATTTCAGCTATAGCGGCATTGATGACAGCACAAAATCCTGAATGAATCGTTACACCTTCCTTTTTACATCGCTTCAAAAACTTCGACGTTTCTTCCTTGGAGAGGGAATGGACGAGGTTCAAAGTTTTTGGTTTTACGTTTTCTGGAGGAGGATACGCCTTTAAGAAAAGAACTTCATCCACAGTACCCGAAAGTATTTCCTGATATTTCGCTAATTCACCAGGATTTTTCATTAGTTCTTTATCAACTTCTTGAAAAACTTTGGCAGTCTGCTCATCTGAGGCGTGTTCCGCCAACTGTTCCAAGTCATTTATAGGTTTCCCAGAAATCACTTCATTTAGAAGATCCAAAAAAAAACTGACAATCTTGATGCTGGATGTTCCATCCGTAATCGAGTGATGAAAGCCGAATAAGAACTGATACTGATGTGGAAACTTTTCCTTAATCTCTGGCATTGCGCAAATGGCATCCGGCAGCAAAGGAAGCAGCCTAGTGTACCAAAGAGGTCCATCAAAAGTATCGTAATGATGAACAGTCATAGCTTCGTATTCTTTTTGAAAATCGGCTTTTTCCAACACCTGATATGGCATAATAAAAAAAAATTAGCTATAAAGTACATGAAATTTTAGGCATAAATTTATAAACTGTTGCTTTGTTTCTCTAAATTATTTCCATAATGCACTATATTAATTAAGTAATTGCATAAATTTACAGTTTAAAGACCCATTTCTCATTCTCAGCCGGCATTCCGCTTCAACTCGGGACTAAACACACTCAAATAAATTATGCAAATATACATATAGAGACGGGGAAGGTCATCACCGGAAACAAGATATCACCCCTACCAATGTTGCAGTGTTATTTTTCATGACAAGGTTGGAGATATACCTCTAATGGTACGTCAAATGAGATCAACGTCTCCATTTACACATTTCACAAATAGCTTCAATTCCTTTCTATTCCTCGTGAACATTTATTAACACTCTTTTGCACTTTCCCAGCTCTACTTAAAATATTTATACTCCGATCATTTTTACATTAATCTCTTTCACCTTTGTTTTTATACAGTAATACAATTACAGTTTTTGTCCAGTCATATGGAACACTTTGTTTTCTGATTCACAATATATCCATAAATTCCTGCTGAATTTCCTTTCTTCAACCTACATACTACTTCTACTCTTCTTCCATGTTCTTTTGCATCCCTCTTCCAATTTAGCCTTTCAACTTTTATTTTCTTCGTCCGTTCTGTCTTTCTCTCCCTTTTAACCAATCAGCAACCAACTTAACTTTTCACGATACAATCATATGGTTTAATAAATTTCCACTGAGGCCCCACATAACTGTTGTATCAAGTATATCCCTCAGCATATCTTCACTCAGTACCCATTCTCATCTCTCATCTCTACACCTTTGGGTGTCCTTGTGCTGGAAGTACGTATTTGTGAAACACAAATCTCCTTCCGCACAAATATTTTATCCTATTGCCATTGTTATTCACTTTGAACACGCTATGCTTCACAATCACTCCAGGCTCGGGGCCATCTCCCATTTTCCCATTCATTGTTCGTAATTCAACCTTCAGATTTTGTTAAAATATATAAAAAATACATTTAGAATTATTTTCCTACAAATAGAAACTAAATAAAAATTAAGAATTAATGCATTACTCTTACGCGCAACTTTTTCATGAATTACTGATGTATTTGTAAATAGTCCTACCTTAAAGTCGATAAATTCGTTTTCTAATTTATGGAACCACAAATCCTTTTCGTTGTTTGGTCTGATGCAAACTCTCAGATTGGGTACTTTCCTGAAGAAATAAATGAGGTATAAGTGTTGACTATTTTTTATAATATTATAACTCCCTAAATGGTCGGAGAAAACAATGTTGTTATAATAATGTAATTCCTTAGTACGCCCCGACTTGGAATACTGCTTTCAGTTCTGGTCCCCTTATATAAAAGAGGAAGTTTGTTTGTTTGTCTGTTTGTCTGTTTGTTTGTTCTCTATTGAAATGAATATGGCTGCACCAAATAGTGTTAGGTAGGTAGGTAGGTAAGTACAGTAGGTAGGTACAGTAGGTAGGTAGACTAGACGGTAGGTAGGTAGGTACAGTAGGTAGGTAGACTAGACAGTAGGTAGGTAGGTACAGTAGGTAGGTAGACTAGACAGTTTTATTTAGTAAATGGGTAGGTAGGTAGGTAGGTAGGTACAGTAGGTAGGTACAGTAGGTAGGTAGGTAGGTAGGTACAGTAGGTAGGTAGACTAGACACCCAATGGAAAAACACGTAACATTGTTTACACTGAAGTGCTACAAAATGTCTGATGTTTTCAAGGAATAAAAACAATTACCAAAACTTTGTGTTTATGTGTTCATTTAGTTTTGTTCATCTTTTTACCTTATTTTGACACACCCTTACATCCCGGGCAACGCCGGGTATCTCTGCTAGTATCTTATATAATGCGTTCTTTCTGATTAAAAATCATTATTATTATTATTATTATTATTATTATTACTAGTACAGTTCCCGTCGCTTCGCTGACGGTTAGACAGTCTAAACTACAGAAAAGAACGCAGCCGTGAAAATTTTGAGCTTCACATTGTGTCAACATTTCTGAATCTGGTATCTCCCAAAACCTCCTCACCCCCATTCATGCAACTTTGGGGCTAACCCCCTCCCCATTACCCCCACCCCTCCCCATTACCCGACCCATCACTCATTACCTCCACCCCCACCCTTCCCCCATTACTGCCCGGGATAAATTTCACAAACAGACAGGCTAAACTACAGAAAAGAACACAGTCATGAAAATCTTGAGCTTCACATTGCCGCCCGTAATACAATTTCTGAATTTTTTTTTCACAATTTTTTCTCACAATTTTTGAAAGTGTGACGGACGGACGGACGGACGGACGGACGGCTCTCTTATTATAATTCTGAAAGTGAAACATTTTTCGGGGGTCGACATTATCCAAAACGTTTAAATCATTTTAAACACCCGTATTAAATCTCCTCGAATCGACTTAACGTCTGGGAATCATCATCTCAGTAGTCCGTCTCTGCATTCTCTCCATTCTATGTCCTGTCGTCGTTAATAAGGGGACCAGAACTGAAAGCAGTATTCCAAGTCGGGGCGTACTAAGGAATTACATTATTATAATATATATATATATAATATATATATATATATATAATATATATATATATATATTATAATATATATAATAATATATAATATAAAATAAATAAATAATAATAATAATAATAATAATAATAATAATAGATAATAGATAGAAGATGTACTACATTGCATCCATACTGGTTTACATAATGTTGGGATTAACGTTTAATTTTTGTACTTTAATTACAGTATTCTTGTCTGAATATGCAGTCGGGAAGCATGACAGCTTTTCATGGCGAAAGACTTTGAAATTCATTTCTATTTTCACATAAGAAAATGTCAAATATAAATTGAATTTGTGGAAAATAAAATAACGTGGCATTTAGTTAACTCTGTCATTACAAATGAAAATTGAAATAATCTTTGAAATAATAGAAAATAATGATAAAAATAATAATATAATAAATAGAAAAGAAAAATGGTGAACAATACAAATCATGATACAATCTTTAAGTTACAAAGATACAGATAAGTGGGGCATATTATAACTATGGCGTAATATCTTGGGAACTTTTGACGTCTAATTTATATGGTTTAAGATTGTGAATTTTGCATATATAATAGGTGATTTTCATTGTTTAGTAATATTCACAAGTTGCTATATATATATATATATCAGTGGCGATTTCTTAATGAATGCAACGCATGCAATGCATGTGTTAAATATGTTCTCTTTTCAGATGTAAGTAAGGATTATAATTGACAAAAATAATTTTCAGAAACTAAAAATAGTCTAAGGCTTCAATCACGCATGTACTGGCTATTGGGCGGTGTAAACAAAATTATGTCTTATTTCATTAGACAATTAAGAACATTTTTCTGTACACAGATCGAAATACTTGTAGCTAAAGCATTCACTAATTCAGTCTGGGTACAGAAAAATGTTCTTAATTGTCTAGTGAAATAAGACATGATTTTGTTTACACCGCCTTGCCTTGGGCAATTTTTTAAGGAGACTTCTCACTATCCATAAGATTTTTTTTTTGAGCCTCATAGCTAAATTCAAAAGGCAATATGTTTTAAAATATGCTTAGAAAATTTACTTAATATTTTTACTAAAAATAATTAAAAAGCTTTGTTCTGATTTTTTTTAATTAATGAAAATAATACGGCATGCATTCAGTTTTATAGGTGCATTCACCAAAAAGTAACATCTGGCAATTCTGACAAGGCTTCTTTCCAGTACCACCGCCGCAAGCATCCACTTGTGTTCGGTGTTCCCTTTTGTGCTTTAATTATTTGGGATAATCAGTTAAATAAATTATAGCATTGTAGTGCCCATAATGACTGACGATGTGTTTAATCAATTGAAGACTAGAAGATTTTACTCACTCTCTTTTGATGAGAAAAAGCGCATATTGAATAATGGCAGACCGATTCCACATTTGAATTTAAGCAAAGAAAATAAAGGCTTCACTAGGAAATTTAATCCTAAGCTGTATGATGATGTTCCCTGGTTATGTGGAAATATTTCAAATAACAAATTGTACTGTTGGTCGTGTTTCCTATTTTCAAGAGATAACTCTGTGTGGAATTCTGTTAGTCGTGGATACGACGATTTAAACAATTTACATACTGCAATTTCTCGCCATGAAAAATCTCTTGCTCACATAAATGCATTTGTTGATCTTAAAACATTTGGAAAGTCAGAAAGAATTGATTTAATACTCGACAAGCAGAAATCAGTTGCCATTTCCAGACATAACGAAGAAGTTAATAAGAATCGAGAAATTTTGAAACGTTTGATTAGGATAACATGTTTTTTAGGTATGCAAGAATTAGCATTTCGCGGTCACAATGAAGAAGAAAACGCTGACAATAGGGGTAACTATATTGAATTGGTATTTTGTATGGGAGAATTCGATGAAAAGCTTCAAAACCATTTAAAAACTGCGACTGTTTTTAAGGGAACATCATCTGCTATTCAGAATGACATAATTCAATCTATTAGTGCAGTTATGTTAGAACAAATAAAACGTGAGCTTATCGACTGCATGTATGTGGCGATTTTATTAGATGAAACATCTGATGTCAGCTGTTTTTCTCAACTCTCTACTGTTGTTCGTTATGTTAATAAACATGGAGAGATTTGTGAACGATTTATAAAATTCAATGACGTCAGCAATGATAGAAGTGCAGGAGCGATTTCTGATTTATCTATAAGGCAACTAGGTGAACTGGGCTGCTTGAAAAAATTAGTTGCTCAAACCTACGACGGTGTGCTGCTGTTATGGGGAGCGATCTTAATGGAGTACAAACAAAGATTAGAGAAACTGTACCAGAGGCTATTTTTCTTCACTGCTACGCCCATAAACTTAACCTTGTTTTATCCCAAGCTGTCGCTGAAATTTCCGAATGTAATAATTTTTTTTCAGTATTAGGAAGTTTGTCATCATTTTTCAGCAGTTCAACTAAGCGAACTTCAATGCTTGACAAAGTTGTTGGAAAGCGTTTCCCTAAACTGGCTCCAACGCGGTGGAACTATTCATCTCGTCCAGTTGAAAGAGTTAAGGAAAATAAAGAAGATATAATAGATCTTTTAAAAAGCATTCTTGAAAACCCAAAGAAATTTGATGAAAAACAAAAAATAGTGCACGCGGATTGCTTGCTGGTATCGATACTTTCGATTTTAATTTTTTATTAGAAGTATTTTCTTCAATTTTTCCTTTTACTGAATATCTATTTAATGTGCTGCAAACAAAATCTATGGATATTGTGTATAGCTCAATCACGTTGAAAGCACTATGAAAAAAATCAAACAAATAAGGGATACAAAATTTGCAGATATGTGGGACTTGATAACAGAAAGATGTGGTGAACCTGTATGTAAAAGGAAACAGAGTCTTTCTCCACAAGAGAAGTATAGTCAACTATTTCATGAAATATTCGATAATATACTTCTTCAAATGAAAGAGCGTTTCAGTTCAATGGAAAAATTGGAATT
Source organism: Bathynomus jamesi (assembly GCA_023014485.1). Classification (NCBI taxonomy): domain Eukaryota; kingdom Metazoa; phylum Arthropoda; class Malacostraca; order Isopoda; family Cirolanidae; genus Bathynomus; species Bathynomus jamesi. The sequence goes on along the minus strand of JAJOZX010000665.1, from coordinate 708,154 downwards.
CATTGAGCTTTTAGATTGCAAAAAATTTGAGTTCTATGATGTTACTTTCCCAGAGAGAGCTTTTGAATCTTTGAAAAGAAGCTACAATTCATTTTTTGAGTTTCCTCGTCTCCGTTCTGAATTGTGTGTTTTATATTCGCACAAATCTTTTGCCAAAAAGAATGTTGCTGAGCTCCTAAAATATCTACTGGAAAGCGAAATGCACAAAGGTCTTAAGGAAATATATAAATTGACGAATTTGATTCTAACTATACCAATATCGACAGCAAGTGTTGAGCGATCATTTTCTGCGCTTAAAAGAATTAAAAGTTATTTACGGAGTTCCCAAAGTGAAGAAAGGCTATCTAATCTTGCCTTAATTTCAATTGAAAAAAATTTCCTCAAGAAGCTTATGGAGAATCGAGAGTACTTTTACAATTTGGTCATCGAAGAATTTGCAGGAAAACTAGGAGAGCAGAATTTCAATTCAAATAATGCTTCACAATTATTTAAGGTAAATTTTAAATTTGTATCTTTTTCTTTAGATCAATTCGGTAACTACTATATATAAATATGTCTATTTTTTGTTCGCATATTTAAGCCTAACATTAAATGAACTTTCCTTCAAAGAGGTCCCCAAAAGTTTGTAAAACACCTTTAACTTGCTAAGTTCTATGTAAACAATATGCAAAGTTTGGGCAAGAGGGTTAGGCGGATGTTTTTCTTCCATTCCATAACATTGCATGCCTGAACAAAAATGTCACGAGTCGCCACTGATATATATATATATATATATATATATATATATATATATATATATATATATATATATATATATATATATTAGTAGGAGTTTATAAAGTTTCTTTAGTGAGTTGCGAAACGATATTAGTGATGGTACTTGTCTGATGTTTATGGGTATAGCGTTCCAAATATCTGCCCCTTTGTAGGAAAGAGTACTTCCTTCAATTTGCATGGAATAATTTGGTTTATGTATGAAATCTTTGGGAAGCCCTGTATTATAATTATGGTTGACCTGATGGGGGGTAATCGCCCTGTGAATGGGAGAAGTATAGGTTCTCTTATTAGCAACTTTGTACATACTGATACCGGCAGTAAGTTTATAGAGGTCATTTAGTTTTAGAATATTTAAATTTCTAAACATTGGAGAGGTATGAGATTGTGTGTTATCATTGTTTGAGAGAGTTCGTAAACATTTTTATGGATTACTTCTAGCGGATACAGTATAGGCCCTATAATTCTTTGTACAACCCCATGCTGTGATTCCATATTGTTATAATGTTATAATGTTTCAGACCAACAAAGACCCTAGGATCCACTCGTGGCTGGTCTACCCAACTGTGTTCGTAATTGTGTATGTCCTCCGTGGTGGCGGAGGGGACCTACAATTTTACGTGGGTTCCGAACCACAAGAACATAAGAAATTTATGTAACAACTTCCTGTACATTGGCAACGACCAATTTAGCAAAACTAATTAATTATCGAATTATTGCGAGTGTGGATGGATAAATGAGTAATATAGTGTGAGGAGCAGGGGTGTAGTGGCAAATTTTAAGGTACAGGAGCTGTAAGGAATATATAATAATAATAATAATAATAATAATAATAATAATAATATAATACTTCGCTTAGAGTTGGAATATTAAAAATTTGAAATTACAATTAGAAGCCAGTGCCTTCACTTCAGTCTGTTCCCAGCTTCCAATTATCAACTAAAAAAAATAAGTAAAATTTGGATGAATGGAGGTGCGGGAGCGGCGCTCCCGTGCGTTCCCGCAACACTACACCCTTAGTGATAAGGGTATTTTGGGGAATTGTTATTTTTAATTTAAACATTATGTAGAGAAATCTAAGTATTTTTGATTTGATATGTGTGTGACTTTTGAAATTTAATTTTTCATCTAACTTGATGCCAAGAACTTTAACTTCATTTACTTTTGCAGGAGGAGTGGTTTCCAATTATTAATGGAGTGTGCATGATTGCAGTTTTGTTTAGTTACGAGCATATATGATGATTTTGTCAAGTTTAGTAAAAGCTTATTCGCACACATCCATTTATGGACATGATTTAATTGCCTGTTCACTTCGTTCATTAAGTAAATGATATCGTGGTGTGTAGAAGCAGTGTTGTATCATCCACGTATTGAATACAGTCTAATGTTGCTGATCGATAAAATGCAAATAAAATGCAGAAATGCGATAGAAATGCAGATAAAACTCGCGATAATGGTCTGAAATTAATTGGTAAAAACATTTAAAATTCTGATGAAGCTAAGCATTTTTTTTCTTCAATTGTATCGTTAATTTGTGGAATGGATTGCCAGCCGGAGTAGTTCAAAGTTATTCGCATGAAAGTATCGTAGAATTTTCACTCGGACTCTCCTCTTTACTTTAAAATTTTCACTTATCTTTAAATTTCTCTCCTCTCTTTTAACTTCTCTTCTTTGCTTTGATTTACAATTTTCAATCCTCTTTAAATTTTCTTCCATCTTTCAACCTTCATCCTTAAACAGACAACCTCGTAGGGACCAGCCGGTTTGTTGTTGTTTGGTTTCCTTTGTATTCCGTTGGTGGTATAGATATAGATGGAGAATAGCGCCAGTTATAGCGCCTCAATTAGCGTCGCTGGCTACGAATCCACAGTCCCGGTGAAAACATGGCCGAACAGGAGCCTCCTAATCCCATGCGTACGAAGAAAGATATATCCAAGGACATTATAACTTATCTAAACAGATCGGTTCAAATGAGTGAAGAACACGATCACACATGGCAACCGCAAAGACCTAAACTTGCTTTACCAACATATGAGTAAAGTGTTGGGCAGCTTACCAAGGCTTATTATGAATCCAGTGAGCCAAAAATCACTGACGTTTTCAGCCTTTATAGGTCTGAATGTTGTAGTATTGTTATAATAATTAATTATATTTTAGTGCTTTTGTGTGTTGAATTCCTATTTAATTCAGTGAATTTTGGCTTTGATTATTTATTATGACTGACTTCATGTCTGAGAGGACTAAGATTTATGACGTGGAATGTATAGATAGCATCGTCGCTCAGTCTACTGCCCCACGACCCCGACGCTCGCGAGGTTACGATATATATTATATATGTTACAGTCAATCTGTAAAACCAGTCATTTCACGTAATGCCTAAAAATTTCAGGCATTTCGCAAAATTCGATTGACCCTTAAACATAGGTAATACGCATTATTAACCTAACCTAACCAACTTAATCTAACCTAACGTAACCTTCACGAAGTCGTTAATCGAATCGCTTAATCGAATTACGCGAAATGCCCGAAATATTTAGGCATTACGTAAAATGACCGGTTTCACAGATTGACTCACACACACACACACCACCACACAACACACACACACACACATATATATATATATATATATATATATATATATATATATATATATATATGCGAATATGCATTTTCCACTCAATAGAATAAGTATTACAAGAACCACCCTAACTGTGTGCTCAGGGCCGGATTAACCGTTAGGTTAATAAAGCTGTAGTCTTAGGCCCTAATTTTTATATTACAAGCCCTAAATCTTTGTCACAAGGTTGGTTAAGTAATAATATTACTTAACCAACCTTGTGATATTACTGTAATATCATATATAACTGCATAATTATACTTCAGAGGTGGAAAAATAAGTTTTTTTTAGTTTTAGTTAATGAAGAGGGTTTTTATAGGTCATTATATCTGATGGTTTATTATTGTCGATATGTATGTAGATTTTCATTCAATTTTGTATGATTGGCTTCAAAGAGTTAATCTGTTTCCGAAATTGTTTCTCAGACTGAGAATTTGTAATGATCATTCAGCATGTTGACGAAAAGGGAATGTTTTGTTTGATATCACAGTTTAAAGCCAAGAAGGGAGAAATCATTCTCTATTTGAATTGTATGCTGTTTTGGCTTCTCTCTTTATTTTAATGTACATAGCTTTGGTTTTTGTTAGTTGTTAACTTTGGATAAATATACATGTTTCTTTGAAGATTTTATGAATTATATACAATATATAGTACATATATAGGCCCTTCCTTCTTATTAGCCTTAGGCCCCTCACAGCCTTAAGCCGGCCCTGATTATAAGTGTAATTATTTTTAGTTGCAAACCTTAAAAGATGAAGCAAGCTCCTTTTGATATGATATTCTTGCAAGGGAAACTTAGAATTGAGGGTCAGAGAGTAACAAGTGATCATGAAACCATGTTGATGAACCACCTCCAGAAATTCTTCAAAAGTTGATAACGGACGAACCCACCCATCATCACCAGAAGCCATCTTGAATGTTTACCTGATTAAAACGAAGTTAATTCAGTATTGTAAAAAGTACTTTTAAATTAATTGAATTACAATTACGGTGTTTAAAAGGTAATTTAATTAAAATACTACTTTCTTCCTAATTTAATTACAAATAACTTTTAAATAAGGAATCAGAAAGTCATTTCATTACTTTAAAGTTTAAAAGCAAAAGTGGAAAAAATTGGCAAGAAGCACCTAATTCTTTAAATAAAGGCATAGATTATTCATTATACCCAATGATCTGTATGAGCAAAATTATCTGTTCACTATCAGCAGGCTGTAATGTAACTAGTTACTTGGTAATAGTTATCTTTTTTAAGTAACTCTAACGGCAACTAGTTAAATTTTCCGGCCGAGTAAATGTAATTGTAACTAATTACAAAAAAATCATGAATATTTGTAACTTGAACCAGTTACTTTTTTCTGGGAGGGCAAAAAGTTAGTAGCTACTTTTTTCTCAAGCTTTGTTCAATGTACAATCTGTACATATTGTGCACAGTGCAACTTTATTGACGACATATGTGGTTGTATGATAAAATTTATTCGTTAAATCGTAATTAATTTGAAACAAATGAACAATCTTGGCAAGTATCAATTGTCAGGGGTAAATACGTTTATCAGTAGCAGACGCTCGGTGAAACCAGGAAAAATGTCGAAAATACACAATTGCTGTAACTAACCCATGCATTCAGTGCATTGGAATTGGATTTGAGAATACCGTACACTCTTTTCCCAAAGGAATGCCAACTACAGTAATGAAAAACCCCAAGCAACTTGGGTTTTTTCAAGGTTTTCTCGAAAAAAAACCCTGGAAAAACCATGTGGGTTGGTTTTTTTTCTAAATGACCCAAAATTTGGCCCAGCCTGATTCAATTACTTATAATTACAGACAACTCGCAAATCGTCGCACTAATGGAGCGGTCGAGGTGTACGACGAAGCAAAAAGTATGATTATTATATTATAAAACAGTGTACTGGCATCGCAGGAGACACCAAGCTGTTATCGTACTCCAAACGTGCGATGAGCATCCAAAATCTCAAAAAGGTGGGAATGCAAGTGCAATAATGCGGTGATGCGGAGGTGATGTACGATGATTCGGAGATTGTATATAGAGGGGATTAATGCAAAGCTGATGCGCGACCCTTTGCGAGTTGTCTATATTTTTTTCACAACTGGTTTAATTTCAGTTTCACATTCTGAAATACATACGAAATCGCAGTTTTACTAAACTACTGATCAGAGTTCGTCTCCTATGAAGCACACAATTTACTACTGTTGGAAATATATAAAAATGTTACATTTTCAAAAAGGATGAGCCAGTGCTTCTCTGCGCCTTTCTTGGAGTTATATAATGATTCGAATTTCACGAAAAACTATAGGTCTCTTCATCATCTACCATCCGTTACGAAGGAGGTTAAACATCATTATTATTATTATTAAAAAGGGGTAAAAGAAGAAAAATTAATATCTTAAATGACTAATTCCACTCCATTGTAAATCTATAAATTAGGATATAGTTTTCATTGCTGCATTATAATATATTATTCAGCATGACATCAAATAAAAACAATGCAGCCAGAAAATCCTATAGATAGACAGCGCTGTTCAACTTTAAAAATTTGAAAATGTGACTAATGGCTCCAGACCAAAGCTTCTTCATATCAGTTGTGTTGGACATATATGAAATAAGGTTTATGGAGACAGCGAGTCAGACGAGAATATCTTATTGGCGCTCCCTTGTTTTTTTTTTTAGTTTAATATTTCCACCCAGCCTGTGGGATATGGGGCCTTTAAAGATAAACTTCGGCCAGTAAAGTCGATATAATTCCCCCCTTGCGCGTTCAAAGAGGATTTTTTTTCAACCCTAGGCCTATTCTTGTCCCGTTTTAGGTTATCCTACAGTTTCCTTAGGCCTATTTCAATTCCGATGAAGGCCTATCTCCCTTTATTAATTATATAACGTAAGTGTAATTCAATTCAGTCTGTGAACAAACATAAGATTAAGATATTAAAAATTTGTTGTTTTATAATAATAGTGGTCATAGTTGCGGTTTAAAAATTCGTGAAAGAGACACTCATTAATATAAAGTAAAGGTAGAAACAATGACTCAGCTGGAGTGAGTAATCATAGACGAAAAACATTAAGATATAATTGTCCGCGCTAACGGACGTGTATTAATATCGTTAACACCCACACACGAACGGTTCAGAGAAATAGGGTCACCTACCAGTAACCGACTACATGGGTCACCGGGGAATAACGTCACCCCGAGAGAAACCCCGCACTCAACGTTAGTGTGCATTAATTTCGTCACACACCCACGAACGGGGCAATGAGTGGATCAACAACATTCGGGGTCACCGGAGGAAGGGACGTCACCCCGGGAGAAACCCCGCACTCGAGAGATCCCCCTAATTAGTGTAACGCATGAAATGGTCATGGCTTTCGACGTAGCAAAAATCTGGTTGTCGTGAAATTATATATACAGGGTGGCGCAAAAGTCGCGTATCATAGGAATTTTCAGTGTTGATTATAATATATTGTTTTTTTTTTTTTAGGTAGGGGATGACTGCGAAATTAACAATAGACGAGAGGGTGAGCTTGGTTTTAATGTATGGAATGCCAGGTACAACAAATCGATGAATCGGTACAGAATTTAGATTCTGTACCAATTCATCAATTTGTTGTACCTCCATACATTAAAACCAAGCTCACCCTCTCGTCTATTGTTAATTTTCGCAGCCATCTCCTACCTAAAACAAAAACAAAATATAATCAATACTGAAAATTCCTATGATGCGCGACTTTTGCGCCACCCTATATATATATATATATATATATATATGTATGTATGTATATATATGTGTGTGTGTGTTAAAATACGTGACACTAAATGCTAAAAAAAATATGAATTACCTTAATTTTTATAAAGAGAAAGAAACTCCAATTTCTTAAAGAGTTCACTCGAATGTCCGTTGTACTGTAACTTTGTCTCAAAATAATTATTTACCTTCTTAACAAAAAATATGTATTCTTTAAATGTTTAATCTATACCGAATACACTCGCTTGCGAGTGTCCATTGCTCAGTGCGGTGGGTAAGACGTTTTTACCCGATCACATCTTGAATATTTTGTTTGTGAACTGTCAACTTTAAACGTCCCCAAATGAAATAATCAACAGGGTTTTGAAGTTGACAAATATTTACAGACAAAATATTCAAGAGGTCAATCAACTTCGAGTGTGTACTTTAACGGCATGGAATGAGCTCGATCAAGACGCACCATTTCTGATGCAGTTTGCCAGTGGCGCGCAAGGCTACAACTGGTCATTGATAATAATGGAGGATACAATGAACACTTGCTGCGTTAATGTTTTATTTAGGTTGAATTTGTAAAAAGACTGCTCATTCGATTTAAATAAACTACCACTCATTTTAACGATATTATAAAGGGATTAATATCATTTTTGTTACATTTATTTAGCCTTGATACTTTTTAGAGTATATATATATATATATATATATATATATATATATATTATGCAGGAATGAGGGGCCAAGGGCGAATGCCGCAGAAGCGCCCCCCTCCCCTATAGGAGAAGAAGAGAGCCAAAAATCAAGGTCCAGGGTTTTGGAGATACCTAGACACCCTGCATTTGAAAGATTGAAGGTCATAGACAGGGGGAAAGATGGATTGAGGAAGACTGTTCCAGAGTTAACCGGTTGAGTAGATGAAAGATTGAAAATACCGATTAATGCGTTAAAGAGTTGAACAGATAAAGAATGAGAAAGTGTAGAAAGTCTAGCGTGTATATTATATATATATATATATATATATAAAACATCCTTTGCGGATGACACAAAGATCAGTAGAAAAATAAGAAACCCAGAAGACATAGGATCTCTAGAAACCGACATAAACGGAATCTACAAGTGGACGGAAGACAACAATATGAAGTTTAACACCGAGAAATTTCAGCTATTACGGTACGAAAAAAGAGAAGACCTAAAATCCATGGAATATTATACCTCAAATGGACAGGAAATTCAGAGAAATTCCAGAGCAAAAGATTTAGGGGTTGTAATGACAGATGATGCGAAATTTGAAACACAAAATAAGATAGCAGTAAACACAGCAAAGAGAATAACGGGACAGATATTGAGAACCTTTAAACGAAGGGATAGGAATGTAATGATTCCTCTACTGAAAACCCTGATCATACCCAAATTGGAATACTGCTCGGTCCTAACATCCCCATATAAAAAAGAAGACATTAGACAGCTGGAAGGGATCCAGAGAAGCTTCACAGCCAAGATCAATGAGTGCAAAGAACTAAATTACTGGGAAAGGTTACGCGAACTAGACCTATATTCACTGGAAAGGAGAAGAGAGAGATACACCATTATTTACACTTGGAAAATAATGGAGAAACTAGTCCCTAATCTTACTCTGACCCCTATAACTCTCCAAACAACGGTGGAAAGTAGAAACGGTAGACTGTGTCGTATTCCCAAATTGAAGGCGAGACAGGGAACATCCTTAACCCTGAAAGAAAATAGTTTTGTAGTGAGAGGACCAAAACTGTTTAATCAGTTGCCCGAAGACCTAAGAAACACGAAGGGAGTTGCAGAGGACATCTTCAAAAGAAGACTAGACGCCTGGCTCAGAACAATCCCCGATGAGTCGGGCGTACCTGGCTATGTGAGGTGGAGAGCGCAAGAATCAAACTCACTACTTCACCAGGCCAACTCGAGAGGAGGGGCAACAAGCTTGACCTTCTCGAAATGATAAATCATCGCGCGAAACCTTTGTAAGGTTGTAAGGTAAGGTAAGGTATATATATGAATTAGGTAGTTTATACATTTGTAATTTAATAATAATATCGGAGGGAGGGTATACAGCAGTACGGTGTTGGTATGCAGCAGTTTTTGTGAAACACTCGTTTTGTCTTGTAGACTTGCACACGTGTGTGTGTGTGTGTGTGTGTGTGTCAGGCGTAAGTTTAAATCAATATTCGGAAAATATAATACCTATGATTCACTATTAAAGAAACACAAAGCATTAGTTACAGCACAGAAAGGTCTGTGAGTTACAATGTATTGGAAGCTGATAGCCTATTCATGTTGCACAGACGATATTCAAATTAAATATGATTAATAATATATATATATATATATATAATAGGACGTAATTAAACTATATCACTATTTGCTAAAAGCAAATGGTCATTCCATACCAGACACATTCAAATTCCAACTGGTGTTCACACAAAACTAGTTAATTCCTAGAATGTAAAATATTCCTCACACAAACCCCCCAAGGACGCTCACTTCTCTTTGATCTTTGCCAGAACTGAGCGAAACTAGCCTTTGCAACATTATAAGTCTAGTGAAGATAAAAGGAAAAGTTCATTTTAGGAAGGGGGAGTACGCATCAGTTTGATAATGTCGCGATTAATATAATATAAACTACAGTCTCACTACAGTCAAAGGATAAAATTCTTCAAACAATTACTCCTTTATACAGATGACTTCATTCAAGTTGCTCGTATAGCGTGTATGTAATGTTATTATATTTGCATATGTATAATATTAATATAATTATGTTTGTAGCGCTCCCTTCCTCTATCCACTATATGATGGAGTTCCACAGAAGTAGATTCTCATTTCCGCAATGTTTACTTTCACTTTTGCTCGCCAGATTTTTTTTTTTTTTTTTTTTTTTAATCTCGGTGTGTGTGTCCCTACAAATTTTAGTCACTACACAAATTTTGTATTATTATTATTATTATTATTATTAAAAATGTAAAACTTGGAATTAAAAGGATTAAATATTTTTATGTATATTTTATCAAACAATACGCCTCGGTGGTGTAGTGGTTAATATCACTGACTACGAATCCACCGGCCCCATGCAGCAGCTCACCCAGCTGTTCATCCTTCCATACAAAAAAGAAAGTTGGTAGATAAACGAGTGCCGTGGGTAGACTAATGGTTAAGACGCTGAGCTGCTGATCGAGAAGTCGCGAGATCGAATCCGGGCGAGGACTTTGTAATTTCTGACCACCCGTGACTCGGATTCCACGTTAAACTGTAGGTGTAAGGTGGGTGTCAACAAGCTTGACCTTCGTCAAAATGAACAATTCGGAAGGAAGGAAAATCAACGTTATTAATCGTTTTCCTTGTTGCTCATTATTTCGCCTATAAATAATTATTCTCTCGGGTAGTGACCAAGTAAGCGAGCAAGGTCACGCTCGTACCATCGCAATAAGGGTTGCAGACGACCAGACTTCTTCAAAATACTGTACATACGTATATAAGCAATAAGCTAATTTAAAAGAAAATCTTACATTATTGTAAAGCGCTTTAAAAAATTAAAATTTAACAAAAATCTTCCAAATGCGTTAAATTCAAATATTAAAATTTTTTTAAAGTTAAAATACCATTTTCATTCGCAATTTTAATAAAATATTATAATAGTAAACTATTAAAATAGTATCTTCATTTATTTTTATTTTGCATTTATTCTTCGTAAGATTCTGTTTCGAAACAGCGAAATATATTTACACTGTGTACGTGTAAGTTTACATATGAATGCAGGATTCATGTACGTGCACTAAAGTTGCTGAGTTTACTTTCTGGCAAAATAGTAATTAATATATAAAATTTCATACTTGTCGTCAAGGTCATTTGTATATATTCTGCTATTTCCTCACACTCCTTCAAATTCTGTATAATCTTTGATTAACCTTGGTTTTGCTTCCAAGTTTTCACGAAGCTATTCCACCTTAGATCTACAGTTTAACGTGGAATCCGAATGAAGCCTCACCAAGGGCGCTCAGAAACTACAGTACAAACTCCTCTCCCAGACTCGATCACACGACCTCCCGATTAGCAGCCCAACGACTTAACCACTAGGCCACCCAGGTACCCATTTATCTACTAACCAATTTTTTTTTATTGTGTAGAAGGATGAACAGCTAGGTTTTGCTGCGCGCCGCCTGCTATCACTGGGTCTCGATCCCGGGGGCGATGGATTCGTAGTCAGCGATGCTAACCACTACACCACCGATGCTAAATTTAAGATTTGAAAATAATATACTGTAATTTATTTATAATTTAGTATCTCCAAATCAATATGGGCTTTCGTAATAATAAACCAACAGAAATGGCTGTTTTACATCTTATGGAAAATGCAAATATAGCTAAAGAGAGCAAAGAAATAATGATCTCAACATTTACGGATTTGAGTAAGGCGTTTGATGTAATAGACCATAATAGTCTACTTAATAAATTATATTGTTACGGCTTTAGAGGAGCAATCAGTGATTGGTTTAAAAGTTATTTGTCCAATAGATATAATTTTGTATCAGTAAATAAGGTTTGCTCAACTAAAGCGCTTGTCAAACATTGTGTACCACAGGGCTCAGTTTGGTTCCACTGTTATTTTCATTATATATAAATGACCTTCCACGGTCATCTGATATACTTAACTTCATAATGTTTGCAGATGACACAAGTGTGTCTTTTTCTTGCAAAGATGTTAATTCAGCTAAGAATTATATTTAAATTAGAATTTATCATAATTAAATGATTGACCACCAATAAACTCTTTCTAAAAACCAGTAAAACAAATTTCATGCTTTTTACTAATAAAAGAAATACGTATCTTGATGAACTAAATGTTGATGAAATCGCTGTAAAGAAGTGTACTGCAACAAAGTTTCTTGGTGTAATGCTGGATAAGAATTTGCAATGGAGTGATCATGTAAATTACATCACAAAAAAGATTTCAAGGAGCGTTGCTATAATGTTTAAACTTAGAAATGTAGTCCCTAAACAGGTTTTATTAACCCTCTATCATACTCTTGTTCTTCCATATATAACGTACTGCAGTGTCACTACTGACCCTTGTTTGGGGAAACTCCGCTAACAACGTTATATCTGATGCTGATTTGCATGATCATTCTAGTGGATTATTTAAAGAGTTAAAACTACCAAAGCTCAAAGATGTAATCAAACTGGCACATTTTATTTTTATTTAAAGAACAAAATATTCTTAACTTATAATGGGTAAATAGATATTTTGTAACGTGTCAAGAAATCCATTCATATCGGACCAGAAATAGATCGAAGCATGTTATACCTTAATTTTGATTGTCTTCATCTCAAAAATGATCCATTTTCATTGGATTGAAACTATGGAATGATTTAAATGCTGATCTAAAAAAATATTGTGAATGTAAATTCGTTCAAATCTAAGTTGGAATCTCGATTAATAATTATGGAACACTAATAAAAATCTAGGATTAATGTACATTATTATTGTTTATTCATTTCTCGTGTGTAATCTAGGATTAAAGATACATTATTTGTAATGGTTGATCTCTTATCTCTCGTGTATAATATTGATTTCTTTGTATACTATTAGGGATCACCTGAAGATCCGTCACCCCAGCCTTTTTTAGTAGCTTTATAAGGCTAACTAACGAAAATATCACGACTTAACCTAACCAATCGTTAGGACAACTGTACACCCTTGACGATTGGTCAGATTAAGTCGTGATATTTTCGTTAGTTAGCCTTATAAAGCTAACTAAAAAACGCTTGGGTGACGGATCTTCAGGTGATCCAGTATTAGTATAATACTTTCAATAGTGATTTTGCATTTGTTATGTCGATAATAATAATTTAAGATTAATACATACCCTAATTAAAAATTCTTATTCATAATTTATGTATTATTAAAAATAACTATATATTTTATATTTAATTAAGAGCCCTGTCGTAAATTTCTTACGACAACTTCTAAATAATAATAATAATCTATTATATATTTTCAGCTTTCTGTCTGTCTGTCCTTTATGCAAGCGCAAACCGTTTGACCTAGAGCTACCAAATTTGGCACGGGAACCTCTTATGGAATGAAGAATGTCAACACAGAGTCGGTCAGCCTGTCTGTTTGTATTACGGGCGGCAATGTGAAGCTCAAGATTTTCGTGACTGTTCTTTTCTATAGTTTTATTGACCAAATAATTGAACCGACAGTAATTAGGAGTTCAATTATTTGGTCAGGGGGGTTTTGGGGGATATCTGATCAGATTCAGAAATCTTGACACAATGTGAAGCTCAAAATTTTCACGGCTGCGTTCTTTTCTGTAGTTTAGCCTGTCTGTTTGTCTGTTTGCGAAATTTATCCCGGGCAGTAATGGTGGAACGGTGGGGGTAATGTGGAGGGGGTTAGCCCCCAAGTTGCATAAAGGGGGGTGAGGGTTTTTTAGGGGCATTCAGTTGACCTAACCGGGTATTCAATTAACCCGGGCAACGCCGGGTACCTCACCTAGTATATATATATACATGTATATTATTATATATTTTTGCCTTTCTGTCTGTCTGTCCTTTATGCAAGCGCAAACCGTTTGACCTAGAGCTACCAAATTTGGCACGGGAACCTCTTATGGAATGAAGACTGTCAACACAAAGTCGGTCAGCCTGTCTGTTTGTATTACGGGCGGAAATGTGAAGCTCATGATTTTCATGACTGTTCTTTTCTATAGTTTTATTGACCAAATAATTGAACCGACAATAATTGGGAGTTCAATTATTTGGTCAGGGGGGTTTTGGGGGATATCTGATCAGATTAAAAAATCTTGACACAATGTGAAGCTCAAAATTTTCACGGCTGCGTTCTTTTCTGTAGTTTAGCCTGTCTGTTTGTGAAATTTATCCCGGGCAGTAATGGTGGAACGGTGGGGGTAATGGGGGAGGGGGTTAGCCCCCAAGTTGCATAAAGGGGGGGTGAGGGTTTTTTTGGGGGCATTCAGTTGACCTAACCGGGTATTCAATTAACCCGGGCAACGCCGGGTACCTCACCTAGTATATATATATATATACCGTATATATATATATATATATATATATATATATATATATATATATATATATACACATATATTATTATATATTTTCGCCTTTCTGTCTGTCTGTCCTTTATGCAAGCGCAAACCGTTTGACCTAGAGCTACCAAATTTGGCACGGGAACCTCTTATGGGATGAAGAATGTCAACACAGAGTCGGTCAGCCTGTCTGTTTGTCTGCAACGCCGGGTACCTCAAAAGGACGTGTGGGAGAGGGGTGGGGGATAATAGGGAGGGGGTTATCCCCCAAGTGGTATAAAGGGGGGTGAGGGGTTTTGGGGGGAGTGGGAGAATGTAAGCAGTTACAAACATGAAACTTCACACACATATTGATTAGGTCCCCAGGTTGTGCACCTGGGTGTTAATAAATTAAATAATTAAAATTACTGGGCCCGAAGGCCCCAGCACCGCGATTAAACTACAGAAAAGAACGCAGCCGTGAAAATTTTGATTATTTGGTCAGTAAAACTATAGAAAAGAACACAGTCATGAAAATCTTGAGCTTCACATATAATTATTTTTTAGGACGACTTCAAACCGTTTGACCTAGAGCTACCAAATTTGGCACGGGATAAGATAAATCATTTTAATAAAATTCAGCCTTTTGTCTTAAACTTTATTTTATTTAAACTGGGGATCTAATGTGAAATTTATCCCAGGCAACGCCGGGTACCTCAGCTATATATAACGTTCAACTTTCACCCGGGCAACGCCGGGTCGCTCCGCTAGTATATATATATATATATGGTAATAACAAGGAGCTACAGAAAAAAGTGTACAAAAGTCTGCAAGCCAAACAGATAACACCAAATTTACAAGTCAGGATCTTGGAGTACTAATGTCGTCGGATGCAGAATTCAGAGAGCACTATAACATCAAAATTACGACGGCTAGAAAAATAATGGGAATCATCTGGAGGAGCTTCCGTAGCAGAAAAGCAAACATCATGTTCAAATTATGGAAGAGTCTAGTCCTACCAATAATTAAGTATTGCTCAGTACTCACAAGCCCATACAGAAAACGAGACATTGCGAACATTGAAGCTATACAAAGGACTTTTACATCTAAGATAGAGGAAACGGAAGGTGAAGACTACTGGTCTCGACTACAATCACTGAAACTACTCTCTCGAAAGAAGGCGCGAGCGGTACACAATAATATACATATGGAAAATACTTGAGGGCTGTGTCCCTAACCTTAGAAATGAAATAGAAACAAACTGGAATGAGAGAAGAGGCAGATTTTGTACGGTCCCAGCTGCGGTGGGTGGGACAAGGGGCCATGAAAACGAGGATGGAAAATACCCTCAGAATACGAGGCCCAAAGCTTTTCAATGTCCTACCAAAAGAAGTGAGGGTTCTCCAACACACCGACCTGAATAACTTCAAGAACCAGCTGGACAGATTTCTGTGCAAAGTCCCTGACCAGCCATGCGTGGCTGGCTAGTAGCTACGAGGGCAGGAGGAGATCAGACAGTAATTCCCTCCTTCGCCAAATCCTACAAATGAGACGGGATGCTGTAGATCATGAACCGTCGTTCGAACTCACCTAAAGTAAGTATATATATATATATATATATATATATATACACAGGGTGTTTCATAACATGTGGAACGCACTTCCAGGATGGATTCAGGACCTAAAAACAATAAAAAAAGTTTATATAAACATATGTCCGAAGTCGCTTTGTTTCCGAGTTACAGCCCGTTTTGTGTTCCAGCAATTCTTTCCACAAACTGTTTAGAAACGCTGCTTACCGACAATGTTTGTGAGTGTGTACGAGACTTATTTCATGTATGGCCTTGCCGATTGTAATGTTTCGTACACTCTATGACATGTTTCAATATCGTTGAGTGTAGAGCCATCAGTCAGTTAGAGGTGCATCGCGGTGTTTCACTGTTCGTATTCGTAACTTCTTACCGTGAATAAGTGCAGTCCAGTGAAAAAAACCTTAAAAGTTTTTGTGCTATTCAGTGATAGTGTGCATTTGAAGTGAGAATGGGGGCTTATTCAAACAGAGAAATGGCAGACATGCATCTCATGTATGGGCTTGCGGAGTGTAATGCGGCCGCAGCAAGACGTCTATATGCGAAAAGGTTTCCGAATCGCCGTCTGCCAGATAAGAAAACCTTTCAGAGAATAGACGAGCGTCTTGGTGATACAGGATCATTCAACAAGCGAATTTCAGATGGTGGTAGACTAATCAGCGCCAGAACTGTTGAGTTGGAAGAGCGGGTCCTGAATCGCGTGGAGGAACATCCTGGTGTCAGCACCCGAAGGATAGCAGCAGCAGAGGGTGTAAGATACACAACTGTGTGGAGAATTTTATGGGAACAGCAGCTTTACCCATATCACATTCAGAGAGTACAAAGCCTTACTGAAGCTGATTTCCCACCACGAGAGGCTTTTTGTACTTGGTTCCTTGAACACTGTGCTCGCGTTCCTCTTTTTCTATCCTCTGTGTTGTTTTCTGATGAGGCTGCCTTCACAAGAAATGGCGTGATCAATTTTTACAACACTCATCACTGGGCCGAAGAGAATCCGCATGCCATCATCCAGTCAAGGCACCAACAACAATTTAGTATCAATGTATGGGCAGGACTTATTGCCGACAACTTAATCGGTCCTTTTGTTTTGCCTGGAAGATTAACAGGAGAATCGTATTCCAATTTTTCAAGGAATGATGTAAGCGATTTACTAGATAAAGTTCCTCTTGGTGTCTGACGTTGTGTGTGGTTTATGCATGACGGCGCTCCGCCTCATTTTAGTCGAGTAGCCAGAGACTATTTGGATGACCATTTCCCTGATAAATGGATAGGCTGTGGAGGACCAATTGCGTGGCCTGCTCGCTCCCCGGACCTGAATCCACTCGATTTACCTGTAGGGTCATCTGAAATCCATCGTTTATGTGACATTTGTGACACCCATTGACAACGTTGAAATGCTTCGCCAACGTGTAGACTGTAGACTGTAGAACAAGGATGCCAGAAAATCCGAGCAATACCTGGAAGGTTTGAACGCGTCAGGCAGTTTATGACGAGGCGTGTATTCAAGCACAAGGCGGTCATTTTGAGTACTTCCTTTAAAGTAAAGCGGATACTTACTGTAACAACCCATAACGGGCTGAAACTCGGAAAGAAAGCGATTTCGGGCATATGTTTATATAAACTTTTTTAATTGTTTTCAGGTCTTGAATCCATTCTGAAAGTGCGTCCCACATGTTATGAAACCATATATATATATATATATATATATATATATATATATAAGCTACCATCAGTTCTTTCCAAGAGCGAGCTGACGTCACCACAATCAGCTGTTCTCCAAGTACTCTAATTTTATGAAAAACAAGCTCTTATTTAGAGGAAATATAATAAGCGGCAACAACCAAAATTTCTCGACTGCTGATTGGTCCGCGCACCATGTCTTCTCCGCAATGCATTGTGGGAAGCGCCATGTTGATAAATTAGTTTTAGTTTAGCACCGACGTAAGTTAGAGGTTGTTTTACTTGCTCTTTACATATTGAAATTTCGACATTTTTTTCTGTCCCGGAACTATTTCTTATTAATTAATAACTTAGAATATCTGTCTCCCGAACTCGTATTATTTTACATTACGACAAAATTTAAATGAAGTGAGCTTTCAGTGATTTACAGAAACCCTCGTAGCAATCCATCTTAACATTGTAGCCTGTTTCAGCAAAGCTGATAACATCGCTTCCAAGTATAGTCCATATTCGGTAAGCTAATGAGTAGTAACACATTTAGCAGTTTATGTGGTTAGGAACTAATTCAGGATTAATTTGCCCTTACGTTATTATTAGTAGCCTATCTACATCGGGGACACTCTTAATATCGCTGGTGAGTTATACCAGAGTTATTAGGTACACTTATTAATATCAAATACTACCCATTCAAGGCTAATATAACTTCGTCTCGTTCAACCTCGCCCAGTTTATTTCGGTAGGCTAACGCGATCGAACGAAGCGTTACTTACTCTACTCTAGAGGAAGACGGAGATATTACTAGTTAAAATTTGCTCCTTCGAAACTTAATTAGAATACCAAATTAAATCCGAAAGATCTACTTTGATGTATACTTTTCATATAAGAGTGGGTGGCAAGAAAAATCTCAAGCTTTAGTGGGTGGTACTCTTAACATTAAGAGGACAAATTTACACAAAATGAGAAATCAGGTGAGTTGGGAATTTAATGTTCAAAGTATATTTATAACTGGTACCAAATCACCCTATACTTAGGCTGACCATATTTCCTTGAGACAAAAACGGGACATTGGGATGGCAAAAAAGGGACGGGGGTTATGTAATATTCTGTATTCATGAAAAAGTAAGTACATAAACATATTGAGCTTACAATTATTCTTCAGTGACAGAACCCATAAAAAAAACCGTACTGTCCCGTTCAAAACGGTACGTATGGTCAGCCTACCTATACTCTATTTGACTGAGTACACACAGTAAGTCATCTAACCACTTTGTCAAAGTATGAATTAATACATAAACTTGTTCAAAAAGAATATTTAGTTGTTGTTGGTTGTGATTCAAATTGTCAACAGCTGCTGTTGTGAACACATTCTTCTTCAACTGGGGGGGGGGGGGGGTCACTATCCCTTTTTCATAGTGCACAAATATTGTTTGCAAGGTTTGTGGATATCTGAAGCATGCGGGAACGGGATATGGAAAGCCCAAGACTACATTCTGTTAACCAACTCTTTTGGTTACACCGTCAAATTACTCTTGTTCTGATTGTTCCTTTATATGTGATCCTTCAAGGATCATTCTAACAAGTCAGAAGTGTATCAGGCACAGCTGCTTTTGGACAGTCTATAAAGGATTCTTGAAAAACATCTTTATTTTGGAGCAAGTCCTTTTTAATTGTGTAGTGACCGGTAGTTAAAGCTATGGTTCACAAACTATATACAGATACAGTACAATAACCAGAATTAAGTTACACAACGAAATAATTATACTCACCTCGAGTATAGAACAGTAGTTCCAGACAATATTCTAGATAACCAGTAATAGTAGTTAGTCTAGCAGTTGTCAGTCTGTTAATAGCTATATCAGTATATAGGTTAGTAGTTCACAATAGGGTAACGGTTCTGAATAGGGGCACCACCTCAATTTTTGTTTTTTCCACCAAAACAGTAAAACCATTGGTTTCCTGTTTAGGATGAATGTGACCATCGCCATTACAGTAAATTATTGCTTTGAAGTGATTTCACCCCCCAAACCCTCCTACAAACTGGGGGGACCACCGTGGGAACCGGGAGTTTTGGGTGAGGGAACACAGCACAAGCAATAATTTACTGTAATAGCGATGGTCAGATTTATCCTAAACAGGAAACCAATGGTTTTAACATGTTTTGGAGGAAAAAACACGGTAATTATTTACATTACCGGATGTATTTATTCCGAACATTTTTTACACATCAAATAGTATTAGAAGATGCATAAAAATGTGCAAATAAGAAATTAACGTAACCTAAGTTAACGAGGGGGGCTGCGCCCCCCTCGATCCCCCTTATGATTTTAGGCTTACCTTACTGTGGTGTATAAAGGTCTGCGGCGGCCAGCAGAAATTCATGAAACCGCTGAGGAACTCGAGGGAATCTCCTGACAATGCCATTGCAAGGTATCCATCGTAGTGCTCCTCCTTGCGTCCGAATCGTGGAATCCGCCCGTGCGTCTCGCCAGCTACGTTCTATATTTTGAGTGCTGGCACCTGTTTCTGGGTCCACAATTTTTATGATTCACTGTTTCGTGTTCGTACCCTTCGACCGAGATGGATGAATACGAGGCCCAACAGTCTGAAATGATTTTTGGCCTGGGCGCAATCCACTCCTTTATTTTCGCAATAAGAGTTTCGCTAGTGCGATCTGGAACCATAGTTTTTTCGAGTCAGTTCGAACCCCCCAAAAACCCACACCTTCAATAACACGTCCTCTATTATACTTCCGTTTGCCAAACTTCGCTTCGTCTGTTTCGACAATCTTTCCCGGACCACCTAGTTTTTCTGAGTTCTTTTCGCAGTAATGAATTACCACTTCCAGAGCAAAACTGAACCAATGTTTCCGACACGTGCACCTGGTCAACAATGTTAGCGTAGGTTGCATTATTCAGCACAAACCAGTACATTAAATGTAGGATGGTAGCCGGTTGTAAATGTGCGTGGTCAAAAAACGTACAGGCGAAAGCGGACTTCTTAAACCTACACCTACGTCTCTTGACAGTCTTATTTCCACGAATAATGCGTCTATCACAGCGGAAATTATTATCAGCCGCAATGTTCACCACACTATCGCAGGACGAACAGGGGTAACTTTTATTAATTTGTGGTCCGTAAGTAATTTAATTAGTTTCGTCCGATCCTCCAACACGGCCGCGAGCTCTACTAGCGTCACCACACATCCGTCACAGACCGAAGCCATTTTCAAACTGGTGAATGAACGATAGTAGAGTTGCCAACTCAAAATTGCCTAGATTCATACCCAAAAAGCACTGAAGTAGCTATATATATTTTTTCGTAATTTTCTAACTTCGTTTTTTTGACTGCGACACATGCAATCAACGTATTTTAATGAGAAACAACTGTGTGGTATTTTTCGAAATTTTGCTTAAGTGGCGCCCGTATTCTGACCCATTACCCACAATAGTACGACAATCAACACTACATCCATAATCAACACTACATCCATAATCAACACTACATCCATAATCAACACTACATCCATAATCAACACTACATCCATAATCAACACTACATCCATAATCAACACTACATCCATAATCAACACTACATCCATAATCAACACTACATCCATAATCAACACTACATCCATAATCAACACTACATCCATAATCGCAATGCTAATGATCATCCCAAAACATCATCGCTGCATATCCGCCCTAATCCGTCAAAACCAGTGCTGCCAGATCAATATTAGTTTTTATTATTAAGGCGTTTTTTTTGGTGTCGATCTGCAGACTGTCACACCAATCCTCCACAGATTGTGCTGCTTTTGCTAGCACCATTTCCTTAGGCCGGGTACACACATGCCAGTCAGCTCGGCCGAGTACTCTCCCGATACTGGCATGTGTGAACATATTTGGCAAGGGTTCATATTCGTCTTTGAACTCGCTCACGCGCGGTTAAAACAGTACAATATATTGAATTGCCATTCAACTAAGAAAATATATATCTTGTGCAGATTTGTATAAAATGTTTTTTATTAAAATGTATTTCCTATTTTTCGTGTTTTTCAATATATATATATAACGGGTGAACCAAAAGTAGGTGGACAGTAGGTTGAATAGGGTTTGTGTTATATTATATTATAACTATGGTGTTTGTGTTATATTAAATATTATAACTAAATTTATTTAAATTTAATCTTTTTTCTTTTCAGATAGTTCAGAGAACCCATAATGGCAAATAATCTAAATACTGATGCCAGAAAATGGGTGTTAAAAGAGTATTGGAAATCTCAAAATAGTGAAACTGTTAGAACAAAATGGGTTGAAACATTTGGTACTCAAGCCCCAAAGAGACAAACCATTTACCGCATTCGTGACAAATTTGATGCCACTGGCTCAATTCTTAATGCCCCAAGAACTGGTCGACCCAAAACAGTTTGCACAGAGGACAATAAGCAACTTGTTGCCGAAGCATTTGTTCACAGTCCCAAAAAGTCCACCAGAAGAGCCTCAGCAGAACTGGACATTTCACAAACCTCTATTATACGAATTCTGAAATATATTGGGTTGAAAGCTTATCGTCTACGGCTAATTCATGGCTTATTGGAGGATGACCCAGACAGGCGGCTGCAATTTAGTGAGATCATGCTGAACGAAAATGAAGGAAATCCAATAATTTTAGATAACATTGTGTGGACCGATGAGGCTTCTTTCAAATTATCAGGTCATGTTAACCGACATAATTGTGTTTACTGGTATAGTGAGAACATGCATTTAACATTAGAGCAGCAACTAAACCATCCTGGTGTCACTGTTTGGGGTGGTATTTCAAGTTCTGGTGTTTTAGGACCAATTTTTGTTGATGGAACAGTCACAGGTGATAAGTATCTCGAAATTCTAATGAATGAAGTTGTTCCACACTTACAACAACAGCCTAATTCACATGACCTCTATTTCCAACAAGATGGGGCCCCTTCACATTATTCAAGAGCAGTCCGTGAGTATCTTGATGAAACATTTCCCGAGAAATGGATCGGCCGAAGAGGTCCAATTGAATGGCCTGCACGTTCACCTGACTTTACCCCAATGGATTTTGTCTTTTGGGGAGTACTCAAGGACAAAGTTTATAGTCGAAAACCACGAAGTGTTGGTGATTTGAAAAATTACATCAGAGATGCATTTCAAGAAATTAGTGCACAAAGAAACTTGTGCAAAAATGTTTGTCGAAGTGTGAAAGGTAGACTTCAAAGCTGTGTAAATTGTGATGGACAGCAATTTGAGCACCTGCGTTGATAAAATTTTCAGTGCTTTTGTATTGTATTGGTATGTTAATTTTTGTTTTTATTTTGTATTATAGTATACAAAAAAATTAAATATAACTGTATATGTATTCTCAAAATAAACGTTATCATTTACTGTCCACCTACTTTTGGTTATATATCGACTATTTGGTGAATAAAAGACATCCGTGACCTGCCCTAAATGCAATAGTGCTTGTATTTTAAGAAAAGACCAGAAGGTCTTTAGGTGCCGTAAAAAAATCCTAAAAATAAACTTGTTTCAGTTTAAGGGCACGCAATTTAGCGGACTACCCAGGCAAGGTAGGCACATGTTATTACATTATCATTTGTATAATTTAGATGTCGGAGGTACCGGGCGGAGCCCCCGTAAAGATCACGCATCACAAATTGATCGGTCCTAATGTTTTGCGGATAGTTCAGTACGTGACACCGGTTAGGTCAACTGTACGCCCTTGATGATTGGTTAGGTTAAGTCATGATATTTTCGTTAGTTTAACCCTTTAACGATGGATGGTACCTTAAGGTCCACCAGAAATAATAATATAAATTGTACTACAATGCCTCGTTTCTACATGTTTAGATATAGATGTCATTTAGTTGTCGGGAAAGGAACCCAAAATGTGTATAATTTCAGTGACTAGTTACTAAAATATTTAGTTTTGAATGACAATAAAACCTATACGTTCTGGTAACATGAGTGACCGCATATGCTGCGGACTCGTCCTTAAAGGGTTAAACGAAAATGACGAGTGCAAACTTTTCTTGTTAATCTTGGTGTTTTGTACGAAACTGCCATCCGTTTCCTGTGCAAATGCGTAGTTTTCAAGATGACGATATCTCGAAAACTACGCATTTGCACAGGAAACGGATGGCAGATTCGTGCAAAACACCTCAAAATTGACCAAAAAAGTTTCTCATCATAAAAACACTGTGTAAAAACGAGTAATTACCTTGGCGAGTACTGGCGCTAGTCCACTGGCAAGGAGAGTCTACTCGGACAGTGTTCAACTTTTTATGAGAGTCAGTGGACGAGTGGAAACATTTGTGTTAAGGTCCCAATTAAACCTTATTCTCATTTCTTATGGGTTTTAGGTCCACGTTTTGTGATTTATTGGTCCCCATTATGCTCTGATAACGAGGACCTCCTGTGTGTGTGTGTGTGTGGTGGATATATATCAGGAATGAGAACTCTGCTTCCAATTTGTCTAGTGCTGATAATAAGAAAGTGAATGGTACTATTAGAGGTCCACTTGGAAAAGCTTGCAGGAGTGCCATGTCAGTGTCTACGACGATCGAGGGAACAGTTTGGATTTGGGCAGGATAAACATTTTGAGTAGAGATACCAGTCAAATCTTGATGTATTTGTAAAACAAGGCTTTTTTTACTGAATGCTGCTCGTAATGTGGGAGCTGGTAGAGCTCTCTGAAATAAGTCGGAAGCTATTGTGCTTGAATCCAGGAGTCTGTCCAAAGAGGGCTTCATTTTGAAGATCAAGACTAAAACCGGCTGCCTTTCTAAGTCTCCAGATTCTTGCTAATATCTGAGGATCTTTGAACCCACAGGCACAAACATGGTCTAGTATCCAGTAGAAAATGTTATGACCATCACAGACTCCATTGCGAGTAGGACGGAGGCCACTAGGGGGAAAATCTGGCTCTCTCCTCTTCCACTTATTGGGATAATTTTTAGAAAAATCTATTTTATCAGTGGATAGAGCTATGTCCAGATGTCGAGGATATAAGAATTTTGATTTGGGTTGTTTGGGCATGTTGCTGTTGTCACTAGATCAGACAATCCTGTCGCTACATCTGATCCCCCAGAATGACGGAGCCTGTTTGATTTCTCCTTCACATTGTTGTCCTATGTAGTAGTACCTACGCTGATAGGCAAACAGTTCTGATGAGAACCAAGTTTCTTCTTTAAGTAGCAGTCCTACTTTCTCCAAAGGCCAGAGCAAGGTGTTTTCGAGTCAACTCAATCTCCTAGGAGGTATGAAGTGTGTTTTCAAATTTGATGAGCATTACTTGATTGTCACCTGAACCAATGATAGTGTTCTTTGTTGAGTTCTTGAAGGGCCTTCCTAATTATACAGATGGTGATTAATGTCCAAAGTTTTTACAAGATTCCCTGGTTCCCTCGAATGTGAGAGGACCATTGACTGAAATGACTTGGTGTCCCAGGTGGGGAGAACCTTTGAGACCCTACAATAACAGAATCAAGAAAGACCTTGGTCAGTGTAAAAGTGCTGTACTCCAAAGATCTGGTTCAAACTTCTAGTGAATGGGAGCTGAAGGGGCTGTCTAAATGTGTAATTCCATTGCTCTATATCAGAGACAAAAGCTAACCAAACAAAGTCAGGTTCTAAATTTAAGGTTGTATAGAAATCGATTTTCCCTTGCGGAGTGGGATCAGTCAGTCATTGTTTGTTGGTGAAAGTAGGGGAGTATTGAGTCAGATATGGTTTTTCTCAGCAGCAGAACACATCATCCGTACTTGGAATGTAAAGATGGGAAACATTCGAGCCTCAATTTTAAAATCTTCTTTTGCCATCAGTTGAATGACTGCCCAGTTTTTTGGTATAAATCCGAGGTCTTCTATAACATAAAATGCTTTGATGTCTCTTTCAGGGGTAGCTAGAATCTTCAAGACTAGCTTAGTGTGCTCCCGATTTCTGACACTTGCCTGTCCAGGGATAGACAGAGCATCTGCAAATAGCTGATTAATTTTATCCAAGGGTGGAGTAATGGCCTTGTCATCTACCAGCTCCATGGCATCCTGATAATAATTATGATTTGTGTGGCTGGAAGAGAGGTATTCTATATGTAATGTTATGCAACATTATTTTATTTGTCAATTGGTCTTTTTATTTGCAGGACGTCAACAGCGAATCAAAGATGTGGTAGGCTATGTACCCATTATAAAAGTTTTTTTAATACATTTGAGGCTCCCTGTGTATCACGTCTACTAATCCAGTTTCGCACCCAAAGCCTCTTCTTACGTTTATTCCTCAGGACCTTCATTAATTCAGTTCTTAAAACGTCTTTTATTACTATTGCTGCGTTAAATAATACGTTTCGCTCGCTTCGTAACGCCCATCTTTCCACAAACTCTCGAGAGCACTAATGAGCTCGCCAGCACTAGGCTACTAGCAAAGTGTGAACAAAAGAAAGCACACAAATTCACTCGTATGAGTACTGGCACGCTGTTGCTTGGCCGAGCTGACTGGCATGGGTGTACCCGGCCTTAGTCATTTGCTTTTACTGGCAAATTTGAGTGCAGCACCTGTGTTCAGTGCTTCCACAGAATTAAATTTGATTTCCTTAACAAGACTGAAATTTCTTTAAATTTCCTTGCAATTAAGACAAATTTCCTTAGTTATCCTTCAAAAGTGTAAAACAATGATTGGATAGGGGGCTATGATATGAATGATTATATTTTTGCTGTCCACTCCAACATTCATAATTATATCCTACTGCAGAAAATACATATTTGCAGCGTTTGGTACAGTTTATTTTGCAAGAAAACATTGTTTGCAACTTAAGCCGACAAACATGACAAAAAATAAAGATGTTTGATATCAAATCTCTCTTAGATTTGAACAGCACATTCAATAAGAAATTCTCTGCAGTGGGTGTAGAACAGATTTACATCATTGTTCATAACCCAGGTCACTAGCTATGCTTGTAATTTTAGCATTGGCCTTTACACAAACATAAGTTTTATTGAGTGGGACAGTGTTTTTTGTTTCGTGGACCAATTAGATTAACATCATTCTGCTTAACATATCCAATCTCCATATAATTCATTAATATTGACTTCAAAGGCTGGAAATTTCATTATTTAACTCGTGCAACAATGGCATTACACTGAAACATCTTGTTAAAAGAAGTAAGCTGACCAAGATTGAATGATAAAAATTCTAGATAAGCTTCAGTAAATTTATTCAAGTTCTTAAAAATGTTGTCATTGGTATATGTAGGATCTTCAATAATGACTTGAGTGAAGTAAAGTTTTAATGCCTGATACTGTTCTAAAATTCTATCCACACATGCTTTCATAGAAAGCCACCTGGTTTGTCCAAGACTTAGTGTCAAAAAACTTTAAATTCCCAGAAATGTTCTGTTCTTTTTGGTGACATGTGAAAATGACTTAGTACATTTCTGCATAGGTCTTCCAAAATCATTAGAAGTTTGTGATGCATAAGCAGCACACAAATGTATCAAATGACAGGAACATTTCGCAGGTAAAACCCAAGGATAGTTATTCAAAATCAATTTCGATACAGAATTGTGGCTTCCAAACATGACATTACAAGTGTGTGTACAGAACCCAATTACATTTTCCATTTAAATACCTTTTTAATTTAAACAGTCTTGGATCTTAGCAAAAATTGTTGCTGCCTTCCCATCAGGAAGCTTAACAAGATCAATGAATATAGATCTCATTTCAAATTTTACCACATCAAAAAGCATTCCGAGTAATGCCAACTGTGATTTTGTTGAGCGATCAGTAGTCTCATCAATAATGAGGGAAAATTTATTATTTCTTAAGATACCCATGTTTTCCTTCATAAAATGAAAACCTAATACCCGCCGTATTGTGTTCGTAGCTTTTTGGGTAATTATTCGTTTTAGTGCTCCCTCTCCTTTCTGAACCAAAACACTTTTTTTTTTGTGTTTTTTGGTGTGATTTGTTCAAATCTGAACTTAGTTTCTTTGGGAAATAAGCCGTTTTTGAGAAATTTTCAATTTTAAAATTTCTCAAACGGCTCATTTCCCAAAGAAACGAAGTTTGGATTTGAACAAAAAACACCAGAAAAAATGTGTTGTACCTAACCTGACCCGAGTTTTTTCGCAATTTCTTACCTTAAATAGCAGCGTTGGGATGTTTGTACAAATCAGCGGCGACCAACAGGAATTTGTGGAGACGACGTTGAGAGGGATATTCACGGTTAAACAAGTACCATGCAAGATACTTTGAATAGGATGGGGTTTTGTTGCCAGACTGTAATATCCAGCTCTTCACGTCTTTCCAACAACGCTCAATATTTTGAGTGAACGGTGTCTTCCACCAACCGCTGTGAATGGTTGACTGTCCGGTGAATGTAGCCTAGATTTCCGAGTTGAGAATATGCACGCCACTTGTCGGAATAGATTGTAGTCCCAGGCCTAATATGTTGCTGGATCAGGCCAACAAGAGTTGTTGCGTCTCTGAGGAACAGCAAACGATAGTATTTTTTTGGAACTGCGTTCCAAGGCCCCAAAAACCCAGGTACCGCCAATATTTCTTCCCCGTCCGTATTTAGACCTTCCGAATTTCGACTCAACGATTTCGCCAGGCCCACCAATTTGAACTTGTTGGCCTAGCCAATGCTCACAGACTTCGAAGCAAAAACTCCTCCAATTAACCGCGCACACGGAAGCCAACGTTAAATAGAGCTGTGCATCTAGCTGTGTCGAACCTTTGTCAAGAATAACCCAACGTACAATAAGTCTTGCCACAGTTTGAGGTGGGATTTTTCAACCCACGTGCCCTTTCGACGGGAGACAGAGAAGGAACACTTTTTTTTTTCTGCCGCGCTCGTCTCTAGTCACACTTTTGCAATAATATTGGTCAGCAACTTGTCTATAATAACACTCATGACCACACTGCGGACAAATAACACGAGTAGGTAAAACACCGTGGCTGGTAAAGAAAACTTCAGCAGTCTTCTTTTTTATAAATATTTTGTATTAATTGATAGTAATCCAAATCACAACCTCCACAAACCATAGCGAAAAGCGAACTGAAAAAGCATTTTGGAATGAGTATGCATTATGGGAGATTCAAAATGTACGTCTCTGATTGGTCGGATAAGGTCACATGAAACAAAAACCAGATTTCATTGGCTGATTTGACCTATGTTTCCTAATTTTGCCACGAGATGTCTCCCCATAAAACGAGAGGACGGAGAGCGGCAAAATTTTAACCGAGGAAAGAGCTAAACACTGGGTCAATGGCCTGTAATGGCTGCTTATCGACGTCTAAATTTTTTTTTTTCTGTAAAAAATAATTACATTTCCTTGATTTTTATCAGTTTCCCTGAGGTTTCAAGGTGTCCTGAATACGAATTTGTTAAATTGTCATAGAATGTCTCCTATCGAAAACGAAGGGAGCATTAAAACGAATACTAACCGCTTTGTTTTCCTAGTGACTTTTTTCAAAGCATCGTCCGAGGGGAATAAGCTTTTAATTAAGGCAAGCAAACTCTCAGAGAGAGAGAGGTTGTTTTCCGCAATAAAACCAGTTTTTTTTTCTATTTTTGCTGCATCATTTACTTGAGGTGAGTGGCCAAAATATACCCTAACACTGGGCTGAGATTTATTTTCAGCAGCAAGCCTAGTGTTATTGTCTTTGAGATTCTTTCACCATGACGTTTTAAGGCAGTCTTTGCACAGGTAATTTTGACATTGCACAACTCAGTATGGCACGTTTTTTCCATTCACTATCTTTTTTCATCCATTTATTAAATAATGGATCTAAGAGCCAGCTTTCGACAAAGTTTAACTGATTTTTACGCGAAAGTAGAGGCTTTTTCCTGGTTGGAAGCTTAGGCTTTTCCTTATCAGTATCATATTCCTCACTTAGTCATTATTAACAGTAAATAATGTCTGAATACGGTAAATCTACACAAAATAATAAGGTAAACCTGAAAACATAAACTAAATGATAAATACGAAAGCACTAAAACATTCAACAAGACTGGCAAGGCACCAGCAACAATAGGAGCACAGAGGAAACTGTTATACAGGGTGTCCCATAAGTCCGGCATCATAGGAAAAATAAAAAAAGGCAAAACAAAAGCTTTTATTTACAGAACGTGCTCAATATGTCCACCATTGTTTTCAATACACAAATTCAGACGTGATACCCAGTCAGCAAGCACACGGTGAATGATGTCAGGAGTAATGGTGTTACATGCCCCAATAATGCGCTGCCGCAAATGTTCAACACTCTAATTTTCTCTGCGTATACCAGCGCTTTCAAGTGGCCCCAGAGATAAAAGTCTAGTGGCGTGAGATCCGGGCTTCTAGCTGGCCATTCCACAGGCCCTCGACGTCCTATCCAATGACCAGGGAATTGTTGGTACAGGTATTCCCTTACTTGGGTGCTGTAATGTGCAGGAGCGCCGTCTTGCTGAACCATGTTGGGAAATTTCCTTCTTCGTTCAAGACACTGGGAAATGCTTCTTCCTTGAGCATACGTAGGTAGGTGCCTCCAGTGACACGTTCATCGAAAAAGAGGGGGCCTATGATGCGATCCTTCCAAATGCCACACCATACCATCACCCGAGATGCACCTTGTTCCTTTGAATAGGTATACCAGTGAGGGTTGTTTTGAGACCAGTAGCGGGTGTTCTGTCGATTTACCTCACCATTTCCATAAAAAGCAGCCTCGTCACTGAACAGAATGGTGGACGGGAAATTGGCATCCCGAGTATATTGTTCCGTAGCCCATTCACAAAATTCCATCCGCCGGTCGGGATGATCATCGCTTAATTTCTGTAGGATCTGAAGTTTATATGGATGCCATTTGTGAGCCTGAAGAATGCGATGGATGCCATTTGTGAGCCTGAAGAATGCGATGGATGCTACTTTTCGACACTCCTGTCTCGGCGGACAATCGCCGAAGAGACTTAGTGGTACTTCTGTTAAAATGAGCCAGGATAGCAGTCGCTGTATCATCGTCAGTGGACCTCCTTGAAGGTCCACTGCGTGGTTTATCTTCTATGGATCCTGTTTCCTTAAACTTTGCAACAAGTCTGCTAACACAACTCTGTGTTATTGGCTCGCGGTCTGGATGCAGTCTGTTAAATTCAGCAGCGGCCTCTCTCTGACTCCGATTTCCTATGAGCAGAATTATCTGGATTCGTTCTTCCTTGCTCACAGACATTATAGCCTGTAGAAAGAGAGAAATATGAATTATGGTTTGTAGAAATAGAAAAATATGAATTTCTCCTATGATGCCGGACTGATAGGACACACACACATATATATATATATATATATATATATATATATATATATATATATATATCCCCGCAAGGGGGTTCTAAGCTCGTGCTCTTTGTGCTCGTTTGTACGTGCTTGTTCCTGGAGGTTTCACGTGCGCCCTCCCGGCCCTAGCACCCAAGGATGATGGGGCTCGACCCTGCAGTCCTTGTCATCTTGGTCTTTTTCCACTTCGACTGTCCCCTCCACCCTTTCTTTTTCCTCTGTCTTTCCTCTCACTTTTTCTTTGTTTTTCCGCCGAGATATGCCCTTTTAAATAGAGGCGAATCGGTTCTTCCCGAACTTAAAAAAAAAAATATATATATAATGACCATGGCGTCATTTAATTAAAATTATTTAATTTATTAACACCCAGGTGCACAACCTCGGGACCTAATCAATATGCATGTGAAGTTTCATGTTTGTAACTGCGTCCTTTTATTATTATAGATTACTAGCACAGTTCCCGTCGCTTCGCTGACGGTTAGACAGGCTAAACTACAAAAAAAGAACGCAGCCGTGAAAATTTTGAGCTTCACATTGTGTCAACATTTCTGAATCTGGTATCTCCCAAAACCTCCTCACCCCCATTCATGCAACTGACGGACAGCTCTCTTATCCCCATTATAATAATAGCCAAGTTTTGTTTGTTTATATGTCTGTCTGTTTGTTGCAGAATTGTGTCACGCTCTGAAGGAATTAGATAGGAATAATTAGAAGCTATGAATTATTGTATTACGGGCGGCAATGTGAAGCTCAAGATTTTCATGACTGTGTTCTTTTCTGTAGTTTAGCAATGGGGTGAGGGTGGGGGTGGGAGGAAGGGTGTGGTAATGGGGTGGGGGTAATGGGGGAGTGGGTTAGCTCCCAAGTTGTATGAATGGTGAGGAGGTTGTTGTTGTTGTTGTTTAGCCGATCAGCCCACCCTGATCGAGCAAGCCGGCGGCACGCAGGTAACCGATCGCCCTCTCCGGAGTGGACCAGAGGTTCAGCGCACTCGTGATGTTGTGTTGTGTTCGTTGTTGTGCTAGAGTGGTACAGTCCGTCATAATGTGTTCAATTGTTTGTGGTGTGTCTTGGCACAGGTGGCAGGTGTCGTCTATGGAGTTGTCTAGTCTGTGTTTATATGTCCGTAAGTTGGGGTGATGTCCACATCGGAATCGTGCTAAGTTAACTCGATCCGATCTGCTCAGGCTGATCTCTGACCTGTTAATGGGCGGCGGCTTCGCACCTAGGACCGCATTCGGACCGAGTCGTGTCAGTGCTTTGTGGGTTAGGTGTGTGTGTATGTGTTTTCTGTACTGTGTGATGTCTGTGGGGCGTGGTATGGAATGGAGTATTTGGTTATAATGTGTCTCTGGTGTTACCTTAATGGTGCGAGGTGTTGGTGCATGATTGTACATGTAGTGGCAAGGGTGTTGTGGGTTAGTTGTCGCTGCTGCCATGAATTGTGTTCCCCTCATGTCTAAATGTTCCCTAACTTTTAGTATTTTTGTTTCTGTGTGCAGGTGTTCTATTGGTGTTGTTTGAGTGCATCCTGTAATGATACGAAGTGCGTTGTTTTGTATTGTTTGTAAGGTGTTTATGTGTGTGTTTGAGATAATGGTGCCCAGCATGGGCTAGCATAGTCCATAACTGAGCGAATATATTGTTTGTAGATGAGTGATGTTGTTTCCTGCTGGTGTCCAAAGTTTGTGCCTGTTAGTACCCTAAGCGTGTTAAGTCTTGACGTACATTTGTTTTTAATGTCCTGAATGTGGTTTGCAAAAGATAATGATGTGTTGTATGTGACACCTAGTATTCTGGTTCTGTGAGTGTGTGGAATGTTGATGTTGTTTAGTGTAAGTTGTGGAATTACCTGGTGTTCTTTTGTGTTGCTTGTAAGCAAGGTGATGGTTGATTTTGTGGGCGCTACTTTGAGTCTATTGTGTGTGAGCCAGTCTTGTATACTGTTTATGTATGTTTGTAGGTTATTTGTAGCGGTGTCGATGTTGTTGTGGGTGGATGTTAGAGTGATATCATCTGCATATGATGATAAGGTAAGCTTGTTATCTATGGGTGTTGGAATGTCATGCATGTATAAGTTGAAGAGTGTTGGTGAGAGAACAGAGCCTTGAGGGACCCCGTTCGGAAAAAGCTTGTTTTTGGATGACTTGCCATTAAATGTGACATGTGAGTATCTTCCTGAGAGATAGTTGCTCAGCCACCTTTTGGTGTTATTGTGCATGTTTGTGTTGAGTATTTTGTTTATGAGAGGGAAGCGTGGGATAGCATCAAATGCTTTACTAATGTCTATTGTTGCTAATAGTGTACGTTGAGCTGGTCTTCTAGAGTTGATGCCATCCATGATGTGCTGCGTGAGGTTAGTGAGTAATGTCGTGGTTGAGTGGTGAGGTCTGAATCCATGTTGAGTAGGCGATAGTGGTATGTGTGGGTTGGTGATTTGTAAGATTAGTCTTTGTTACTTTGGAAGGTGTGCATAGTAAAGTAATGGGTCTATAGGAAGCTGGTTCTGTTGGATTTTTGTTTGGTTTGAGTAGTGTAATAATTTTACCTTGTTTCCATATGTCAGGAATAATACAGTGTTGGTATGAATATGTGCTGATATTTGTGAGAGCTAGTATTCCTTGTGGGCCCAAGTGTTTAAGGTGTATGTTAGATATGTTGTCTGGTCCAGTAGCCTTCGAATTTTTAATGTTTTTGATGATCTTGGTGGTCTGGTCTGTATTGAAGGGTGTAATGGTCGTGTCGAGTCTGTAGGTTTTCTTGTCTGGCTGTTTGTCTGTCTGCGTGTTTCTGGTTGTTGTCTCTGTTTAAGTGACTTATCTTTGCGTAGTGATTAACTAGAATGTTAGCTTGTTGTGTGTATGTTGGGATATTATTTTGGCTGCGACAGATAGCCGCGTGTGAGGTGTGAATGCCGCTGTTAGAGTGGGTAATGCTGTTTATAGTCTTGTATAGCCTGTATGTATCTGTGGAGTGGTTTAGTGTTTTTATGAATTCCCTGAATGTTTGTTTGTTTTTCTTTGAGTTTGTTGTTTATTTCTGTGTTGAGCTGTTGTATCTGCTGCTTTATGGCTTCTGTGTGTGTGGTGTTTGTGTGTTATGTTTGAGGTTGTTACGTTGCCTTATGAGGTGGGCTATTTCTCTAGTGTAATTTGGGTTGTATTTCCTAATGTTGCCCTTGGGTATGTATTTGTTTGCATTATTGATAATCTGATTAAATGTCTTGAGTGTTGTATCGATGTTTATGATGGGTGTGCTGTTTAATGTGGTGAATTGTTCCTCAGTCTGTATTTTGAACTGTTCCCAATCAGCTTTCTTGTAATTTCTGTAAGTGTGCCTAAGGCTGTTGGGGCAGAGTGTAGAATGTGTTGTAATGATGATGGGCAGGTGGTCTGATGACAGTTGTTTTTCTGTTCTCCATTGTGTATGTGTTGCTAGTGAGGGGGAAACAGAACGTTATGTCTGGGGAGGAGTTTGAGTATCCTGCTTGATGTGGTATGTGTGTATGTTCTTCTGTATTGTTAAGAATGAAGAGGCTGTTTAGTTGTGTGGCTATGTTGGCGCCTCTGGTGTTGTTTTGGTTGTGCAGGTACCAACTAGTGTCTTTGGCGTTGAAGTCTCCTCCTAAGATGACATTAGTGAGAGAGGCAAGATTGTGTAACTGTGGATTGTAATTGGCTGGCACCTGAGGTGAACTATCTGGTGGGATGTAAATGTTGATTAGTGTGGTGTTGTGTTTTGCGCGTGTTTTAATGTTAACTGCCTGTATTTCTATCGTGTTATCTGCTTGGATTGTGTTTGTAATGTTTTGGGTAGCATCAGTGTAGCTAATGCTTTTACGTATGTAAGTGATGAGTCCACCCCCGTTACCCCCAGTACGATCTTGACGGATCGCCGTGAAGTCAGGGATGGTGGGTGTTTTGTGTGTGCGTTTTAGTTTTGTTTCTTGTATAAGTGCTATGTGAATGTTTTGTTTGTGTACGAATTCCCTAAGCTGCATGATTTTGTTTGTGAGGCCATCTACGTTGTACTGTAATATGTTAATATTATACTTCTGTATGTGTCTCATGGTGCTATTGTGTCTGTCTTTGTGTATGGTGACATGTGTAAGTTGTAGTGGGGCCTGGATTAGTCTTAATGTCGCCAGAGAGTAAGAGTAGTTCGGGGAGCACGCAATTGTTCCCTGTAATTGAAAAAATAGCACGCTGAGAATAGGTCCGGCCCCGGGAGCCGATCGGCACTCTGACCGTGCCACGCAACAGGCCGTCGACTGCCAGTCTGGCCAACCGTAGACAGCCCGCTGCACGGAGATTTGAGGAAGTTTGGCCACCAGCGCGTTGATGTTTTGGTTTTGGGAGATACCAGATTCAGAAATGTTGACCAATGTGAAGCTCAAAATTTTCACGGCTGGGTTCTTTTTTTGTAGTTTAGCCTGTCTAACCGTCAGCGAAGCGACGGGAATAATAATAAATATATTTTATAATGATCCTATCCTTTTTTATACTAACAGTGTTCAAGGTATCATTCATGACTTAATAAGCTTGCTCTTCTCCTACGTTGTCGTTCTCTTGCCAATCGTCTTCTTATTTCTGCAGCAGTCTCCATTTTCGTGGTTCATATATATTTTACCATCATTCTTGACGGCACGGGTACACTAGTTATAATATAATATAGATTATTACGGGCGGCAATGTGAAGCTCAATATTTTCATGACTTTTCTATAGTTTTACTGACCAAATAATTGAACCGACAGTAATTGGGAGTTCAATTATTTGGTCAGTAAATTAGTCAAATAAAGATTCAGAAATCTTGACACAATGTGAAGCTCAAGATTTTCACGGCTGCGTTCTTTTCTGCAGTTTAATCGCGGTGCTGGGGCCTTCGGGCCCAGTAATTTTAATTTAATTTATTAACACCCAGGTGTACAACCTCGGCACCTAATCAGTGTGCGAAGTGTCTTGTTTGTAACTGCTTCCATTTTGTAGTTATGGCTAGAACACACACACACGCGCGCGTCCTTTTATTATTATAGATATCAAATGAAAAAGTTGAACATTTTAGTCCTAAAACTATTCTTAGTTTGTAAATTGTACTTTGTATTGCATTATGTATTTTTGCGTTGGATTGCTATTCAATAGAAATAATTAGCCACAAAAAATATAAGGTCTTAAGTATCGTAAAATGGGGTGAATAGGAACAATTTTTGAAGTTTTTAAAAATTTGACATAAAAAATATATTTTTTCTTAATTTTTTTGGCTCAGGTTTGTCATATGGATCTTAGGAGTTGATTTAAACCAAAAAAGCAAGATTTTATTTTATCTTTTTTTTTTTTTAAACTGTTCCTATTCACCCCTTCAAGTGAGGTGAATAGGAACACTAGTAGAATTATCAGTTCTATTCCTTTTCACCCCTTCTAAGGGGTGAATCGGAACAGTGTGGTGGTTTTAAAAAAGAATAACATTCTTTTCAACATAAAACCACTACATAAACATAGCTTTAAACATACTTTTTTATATAGTAAGTCCTTTGATAATAATTTGCCCACATCGATCAACAGAAATGCAGCGATCTGGGATGACAAATAGAATCTGCTTAAAACTGAAATCACTTATCTTCATTGTTAGGCCATGTAAATATTGCGGAAGCCTCTGTTTCCTTACTCAATTTCATAAAAGAGCCTGTAAACTCATTCTCTTCAGAAATTTTATCTATCCTGCCAAGATACTTTCGTCCAAAATTAACATAAACAAAGTTTCCAATGATCAGATCTCCTTTAACAGGCTGCTTCATATTTGGACAAGACGTTTCATCCTCCTCACTTTCAGATGATTCGGGTGTTTCAGCTTCCGCTACAGATTCTTCAGATTCAGAATTAGTAGTGTCACTGTCATTTGCATTAAAAACGGAAATTCTCCTTAACTTTGATTTGATTACTGGAGTTATTTTCAAAGAATACTGACCATAGAAATGCAAAATTGAATAAAGATATACATATACTATATTAAATATTTTGCAGTTCAACACTATTTTATGCCTGTTACGCCGTTCATGGATTGGTAAAGGGATATGGAATAAAACTTCATGGGCTGATGTATGTGGGTTCATTGGTTCTTTACTTCCATAAACATCTGCTCACATACTACTGTTTCAGCACGCAGTATTATGGACAGGGGTGCAGTGCCAATTTTATAGGTGCCGGAGCTCTGGTGGGCCTGACAAAAGCCTGCCATTTCCTATCCTGTTTCTATATATGCCACACGATGACTAAGTATTTCGTGTTTGCACTCACTCACTAAACTGTTGATAATTAATGGAGACAATTTTTTTGTTGCTTGTTATGGTAATTCCTCCAAACTTCCTCTTGCAGAGGTGCCGGAGCGGCGCTCCGGTGAGCTCCGGCAGCACTGCACCCCTGATTATGGATAACTTTCTTTTCCTGTATTGTAATTCCATTCTACCTTAAACTTACACGGAAAATTCACCATTTCAAATATTTCAACCATGGCTACAAAGCAAATAAGCTTAGTTTCCAAACCTCTACTGTCACGCGTCAACAAGGCTGTATTTTGATCCTAAGACCCGCTGTGAAGAATATTTGTAAAACTTTCCATATAAATAGTATGGACATTAAATGTAGGGATTTCTTCGTAGGAATTTCGCATCTGGATGTGGGAATGGAGGGTCTTGGGGTGAAACAAACGCGCAAACGTGTATCTATGAAATCTGAAGAACAACTTATTTGGTGCTGGTTAAGTGTGCGGTCTACCATCTGAGTTCTGGTTAAGTGTGCGGTCTACCATCTGAGTTCTGGTTAAGTGTGCGGTCTACCATCTGAGTTCTGGTTAAGTGTGCGGTCTACCATCTGAGTTCTGGTTAAGTGTGCGGTCTACCATCTGAGTTCTGGTTAAGTGTGCGGTCTACCATCTGAGTTCTGGTTAAGTGTGCGGTCTACCATCTGAGTTCTGGTTAAGTGTGCGGTCTACATCATCATAAATTACACTTTTATAAATGTATTTAAGGAAAGGAATTAAAATATAAGAAATTTAGTTCAAGAAATATATTTAATTACAAAATTTTATTTATTAAAAGAAACCAACAAAAGTTTATGTAAAAAAAATTTTTAAAACAATGTTTTGCACTGTTATATTAGGCATTACCGTGTGTATACAGTGCGGATATCATTTAAGAAGGCTACGAACAGCTCTCCTCTTCCTTTCTTAGCATTCTCCAACAAAAATGGTTTAAATGAGTTTGTAGCATTTGCACAGGCATGCCCCTTTTCTTTAAAATATCTATTTTTGCATCTAGCCAAGAACGTTCTATTGCTTGCGTATGTGCGCCAGTTGTAGGATCCACATAATGTCTCTGGTGATTAACCGTCTGATGAATATATCCTAGGGTATTCAGGCAAGCATAAGCAGGCCACTCATCCGAATGGATAACTGATCCAACCTTGCATTCTCTTTGAATAATTGGTATTAAAAGTGTCTTTATCACGTCTATTAACATAGAAGTATCTGCAATCCAAGCCTTTTTTTCAGTCCGAAAACCCAAGGACCATCGATTCGTGCTCCGTGATTCCTGTTATTCACAATGTCAGCATCGCTATCTTCGGATGAAGGGGCATGATCGCCTGTTAATAGCCTTCCTCGATTGTATTTGCGTCGGCCTGCAATCGTGCCTCGTCGATCTGTATCGGTTCTTCTGTGCCAACCATTTGCTCCCTAGTTGAAACTATGACTCCACATACTTCACGACACATGTTAAACCAGTCAATAACCGTAGGTTTGGAGATGCCTGTTAGTGACTGTAGTTAGCACTGGCGTATCCATAATGAAATAGAAGACTAATTCCAAGATTTCACATAACTTTAGGTTACAGTTTACACGATTATTAAGATCTGTGTAATGAAAAAATTAATTCCCTGCTCTAACGGACCGCGAGGTTTTGACATCCTTTCCGAGGGCATCTTAAAACAGGTCTGAATTCTCCACCTCGATCCTTCTTCCGTTTTTGTTGCATTGCGCTTCCGCATTTGTGGCACGGATCCACATTTTGGAGTGACTTTATCAGATCATGTTCTCTTAAATATGCAAGTGCTTTTTCTTCATTCACAATGATCTCCCTATAAAAGTCTTTCGCGAGCATGTTCTATTGAGAGCGGGGGTGCAAGCAAACAGTTAACAGACGGCCGAAATAAACTAAGATATATTAAAGTTTATCGTAGCCTTCACGGTTGTCTTTTTGGTAGGTAGGTAGGTAGGTTGGTTGGTCGCAGCTTAATTGTGGTAGACTGCTCGAAGCTAGGTAGACCGCACACTTGACCAGCACCACTTATTTGCATTATCTAATCACGTACAAAATTCATTAATTCATAATCACTTCCTTTATTATATATATATATCCACAGGAGTGTGGGAATAAGGGGTTAGGAAATGCTGTTCCTCTAGGACGAACAGGTATTCAGTACTCATTCATAATGTTATTTTCAAGAATTATAAATTACTGAGGTTTTCAAATTCACAAATTTCATTGCAGGTTTTTTCCGCAGCGGTAAATTGCTTCAATTTCCTCAAAAAATTAGTTTGAAGCATTTTCTTTCACTTGTAAACTCTAAAGCCCCCAAAATACCGAAATCTTTTAACCTCACTCACTCACTCCAACCCCATGTAGTAGAGGTATTAAATATCAAACACGTATTTAACGAGGGAGAGCTTAAATTGTTGGATACTTTGGTCGTCTTCGTGTACGTATAATAAAAGGTAAATAAAAATGTAATTAACGGATAAATATTTATTTTAAAAAGGTAAATAAATACTTCTCGGAAGTTTTA
Organism: Bathynomus jamesi; assembly: GCA_023014485.1. Classification (NCBI taxonomy): domain Eukaryota; kingdom Metazoa; phylum Arthropoda; class Malacostraca; order Isopoda; family Cirolanidae; genus Bathynomus; species Bathynomus jamesi. Next base: position 668,522 of record JAJOZX010000665.1, on the reverse strand, counting down.
ACGTAAAACAATTTAAAAAATTTAAAATATAGAAAACATTCTCCATGAAACAACTGTTTTAACATTCTTCATAAATTAAATGCGTACTGTTGGAGTGGACGTAACACTGAAAACTACGATCATAGTGATCCTCCTCATTCCGAATGAGTTTAACGATTAGCTTCGGTCTTGCACCAGCTTTCGAAAAATGTAAAAAAAACCTGCTAGGAAAACTGATTCCCCATATTAGTCTTTACTTCACTGTGAGCGAGAAACTTTGTCAAAGACAAGTTTGGAGATGACTTAAAGTGAAAGTTAACATTTCTTAAATTCATACTTAACGTTTAATGCTTTTTGACTGGCCATGGAATTTTTGTAAAATGTAACTTCAATGTGCATTCACTGATTGCAGTATTGGTCGGCTTCAGGTTCACTTACGATGGATCTGAAGGAAGGAAAGGGATACAATCTGCATGAAGCGAAAAAAAAATAATAGCATAAATTGATGAAAATTACTTGAGGAATTCTTACAGTACCGCTTGAAAATAAGTTTTAAAAACTTAATCCAGTTAATGGCTTTTAGATGAATGTATGAAAACTTTCGCGTACATACGAAAGCTACAATAAATCAATGCACACTGCCAAAAATTAAAGCAATTCAAAAGGACTAAAAATCACTTTCTACAAGCACCATCAACTTAACTCCCAGAATCAGTGAATACCTTACAAACATAAAAGACAAACGCAAATACGTCAGCAATGACCACGTAGTTCAGCCACAGTGGTGAAGCAGAAACGAACATTATCTGAAAAACACCGTTCCCCTTTCTCCATGGGTTGGACACGATGCTCGAACTTGGAACCAGATATTCAAACTGAATGCACCCACAATCTGAGATTCATTCTTACTAAAATGGTTGGGGTCATATTTTAGTTGTACGTCAGGGCGGTCGGTCTCCGTTTACACACGCCTCGGAGAACGCGTTAACATTTGTTTCCCATTTACATCAACTTCACATCTATTTAAATACTTACTAATTACATCCTTTTCTTCACTTTTCACACCTATGCACTCGCCTCGCTAATTAGTGATGTTTTGGGTTCCTTAGCTTTCTTCGTGACAGCTAGTCAGCTAAACTCAGAACTTTATCACTCAGAATCCAACACAGACGATCGAGTTATTCATGCAAGTTTCTTGCTGAGTCTACATTCAAACTCTTCCTCTTACCAAACTGTTATCGTGACCATGACTTACCTGCCATGTTTTACTCCGCTTTCAATGTACTTGCAACGCTTTTCAGTCAAACATTCAGAATACTTATGTTCTTTCGCAACATCTAAATTTACCCCATTCACGTTACTTGCTGACTCTCCTCTTTTAATGACAAAAAAGTCACTTTTAACAGTCAGTACATCAACAAACCTTGTCTCTACTCTCCTTAATTCATTCAAATTCACTCAAACCCCACGTCATCAGCATACATCAGGTATGATGGCTAATAATCGTATTTTTTGAACAGGAATTTACTCCATTCTCAAAGTTTTTATTTCGTATCACATATACACATTAAATATCAGAGCCCTATCGTGCTCCAACATTAATAGTGAACCAGTCGCAAGACTCCTACACAAGGTCTACTTCCCACAAAAATAATTTCGGTGCTTTTAGCAACTTGCCACTTATAAGCTTTCTCCAAATCCATAAATACCATATTTTTTCACTGTTTCACTACAAACATCTTATTGAATGTACGAGAGAGTAACTTTACATCAATTTTGGCGACTGACAAATTTTATTAAAATTTCGATAACTTTAAAATAAGTTCGTGGCCACGTCGCAACGCTGCTTCCCATGAAATCAGCGAGGTTAAGCTACGTTGGATCTGTTCAGTAGTTGGATCGGTGAACGTCCTCCGCGTTTGAATGATGTAGCAACCCATACACGGCTCTGATCTCTCGTACAGTTGCGAGTCCCCTTCGTCACACTGTCATTAACATCAAACATGATGATCACTGACTGAAGGACAATTTATTATCAGTACGAGGCAATGAATCGTGTAGCTTCACTAAATCTGAAGCCAATATACAAGACAATGGCCAGTTCACTTTTCAACAACAAACTTGTCATAAATCCTAGTAAACACCACAAATACAGTTATTACTCACATACTTATTCGCTCACTCCACCCACTTCCAAAAAATAAGCTTAATTGGAATTCAGTATGAATCTTGTAACATTAAGTCAATGAACACTACAAATAGTAACTTCTTAACTTACTCCTTATCGCTAGATCTAAAAGAATCGTGAGAGAAGTCTGTCAATTCCAATTTTGCTTCAACATCCATCACTTCTGAAGAGTAAAAAATTAGGTTAGAAAATCTCGTAGCGTTATGAGGATTGAGTCGGGTGGAATCACTCCTTTCATGATAGTGTACAGACTAAGTTAGTGTTGCCACCTTTTCAGTAAATTTCAGTAAATCTGGACAATTTATAAGCACATTATTTTTAAGAAATAATTTTTAGAAATAATGAAAAATTTTCGTCCGGACTTTCCGGACGAAATCCAAACAGGTAGCAAGTATATGTGCAGTTGATCGCCAGTCAAAATATACACTGGGCTACACCTACCCAAGGGCCCACTATATTCCAACTTTGGTAACCGGTGGTATATAGCTACTTTAATAATACTGTATAGTGCGAGTTGTTTTCAGACTTTGTTTACATTTCAGTTTGAGTCGAAAACGAACTACAATTAAAAAAAACTTTCTTTGCTTTTGGAAGGAAAGGATTATTTTACAGTACAGTACTGGCCACAAACAAAGACGACGCTACGTAATGTACATAATATTTTGCATTCTAAAAGGTAATGCGTATGAAAGTCTTTTAATTCGATGTCCATTTGAACAACCAACGTGACGAATTATAGTTTACGGGTTTTATAGTTCCTATAAAATTTGGTGTGTGAATTTCGATTACAAACATTTCTATATCAATTCTTGAAAGTTGGGTTTTCTATATACCCTTTTGCTGCAAGTGTATAAGATCCGTTTATATGTTTCAACAGAATATAAGCAAAAGTAGTGAATCTGGCATTGGTCTGCGAATAGTTTAAATTATTTTTTTGGTTATTTAGAAAATAAATTTTTTGAATTGTTGAAAGCGTAAAATTTTATTACGAAAAAACTTGTATGAAAAGGGTACAGAATTAAATTAGTATTTGCAGTGATAACAAGAGATGTTCCAGAAAAACTTGCTTGTACGAAGTAGTAGTTTCGTACACAGGGTCACGATAGTATTGCTGAGAGTGATGATGGAGAATTTGAAGTCTTTTGTATCCGTTTTTTCAGCACAAAGTGTTGCTACGTGCCATCCAAGATAGTAGAAGACCTAATAAAGAAATTAGAAACCATACTTACTGAAACACATTTACCTTTAAAGGACTCCAAATGCGATTGTAAAGCCCCTTCGGTAAGACCTAAATGTTCTTCTTCAAACTGCATTAATTCCACACTTTCATCCCTTTGATTTCCTTCACCCGGCGCGGTCATGTCGAAAATTTCTGTGACTTTCATCTGAAAAGAAGTGTCTAAATGAAGAAAGGGAAGTTTTTTATACACACTGCAAACTTTCAAAAATAAAGTATCAGTAACTTTAAATCTTTAGGGTGGAAGAATATCGTATTGGCGTTCATTTCCAACAGAATACAGATTTCATAAACAGCAGTTTAGAAACCATGGTTAGGTTGGTTGGAAATTTGGGCTCTAATTCTGAAACACACGACGTCGCCACGGTTGAAGTTGGGCCAGCCACCTATTCTGCGGTTAACGTAACTCGAAGTTCACGCCCACCCACCCCTCCGCTAAGAAAGATTTTATTTCTTGTATGTAGGTGACATCCCATAGTAATGATCCCTTGTAAAAGTACTGCCTAACATCACTACTGAATATACTCTTCTCAACCTCATTGTTATCGTCCATGTAATAGTATGCCATGAACGCGTCCTGGTGGTTGGTGACGTTGACAATCTGTTCAAAAGTATCGTCGGTGGCGTGCTGAGAAAAGTCCTCCCAGTCCGGACTGGTGACAGAAATGTCCTCCAAGGAAGGATACCTGGAAACTGCTCTCGAAACGGCCCTTGAAGCTGCTCTCGAAGCTACTCTCGAAGGGTTTACGGATGCGCACCTCGACACGGCGAGAGAACCGCAGTGAGAAATGGACTTGGCGGCGCACCTCACAGCCAGCTGGCTCAAGGCTTCAGCCTCCAACATGGATTCATTGTACGCCTGAACATTGTCCCTTCGGAAGATGGCAAAACGTTTTAAGACAACGGTAAATGATAAGCTCGAAATTGCAATCGCTTAAAAATGAAAATGAGACAGAATGCAAGTTTTTGTTGTTGCTTTTAAAAAAGAATTTGCAACAATGAAAACTCTATCTATTCTGTTTTTGACAAACTCAGAGTATTGGATTAAAAATTAAGGAAATTTTTAAACTTAAAGTCCGTTAGGCAGGAGACGGGTAGTGCTAGAACTCCCGTTTCTCTTGTTAGTGTCCTCCTCAGCTGGTCTTTTTCCGTCTCTCATCTACCCTGTGAACAATCCAGCATGCTTTCAAACACACGCTTCTCTCTCACTACAAATGCATGCATCTTATATACTATACATTGTTGTATACAATCTTTTCAGTTACCAAAAAAAAAAAAATGGCATCGACCTCAAAAGCCTGTTCCTTAGGGAGGGGACTGTAAATGTCCCCACTTCTGGCTTCCCTGCTGCCGATACCGGGAACGCAGACGCAGACCCGGGCAGCGAGGCTGATTGTTATTACCCATTCGAGATGTTCTGGCCTCTGCCCGATTCATTTTCATAAACTTCTGCAACGTTCGTGGCTTTTACTGAAAATTTCAATCGACTGAACAACACCACCACCACCACCACCACCTAAATTTCATCTCCTCTCCCTCACTGAAACTCGGGTGTCTGGAACGACTGACAGCAACCCATTTTCTGTATCCTCCTTTGTCTACACGACCTTACTTGCTCTTGTATTCCCGAACTTGAAACCCTCTGGCTTCGGTTTACATACACCTGCGCTGTCTACCTTCCTCCTCCTGACTATCCAAAACTCTTCAACTACCTCATTTCTAAGGTAGAATACATTCTATCCCTCTCTCTCCTTTTGCTGAAATCTCCATTTACTGTAGATGATTTCAATGTTTACCACCAGCTTTTTTTTTTGTTTTCCTCCCATTTCACCGACATCCCTGGTGAACTAGCTTACAATTTCTCTATTCTGAATGACGAAGAGCAGATTGTACAACACCCTCCCTACTCGTATCCCCGATCGCCTTGGAGATAGGTTCAACATTCTGGATTTATTTATTCCTCCTTAGCTAATCATTTTCCGTATCTCATCTACCTGCAAGCAGTCCAGCATGCTTTCAACAATTCTTTCCCTCTTCTTCATTATACATACATGCATCTTACACACTACATACATAATCTTTTCAAAATTAAAAAGACCTTGATTTTGCCCATCTTCTTCCTCTAATGTGGAAGAGGTCGATTTTGCGGACATTCGTCCTTGGCCCCTCCTCCTCCCGTATAAAAATTGTTTTCCAACATTTTTTTTACTCTCCTTTGAAGAGTTTGTATGTATGATACAAGAAATAATAGTCCAAATTGTATGATATGTACGATTTATGATCAGTGACTTTATTCCTATGGTGCTGTCCAGTAAGCCATAAAACTCACACTTCACTGATATCGACCATGAAGTCTATCTTCTGTTTTTCTCCATCAACTCTGGTTGTATCGCCTTCACCTGGAAACGAATGAAAGGCTAAGTCTGGCGAACAGACCATGAAAGTAACCCATCATCTTAGACTGAAATAGTGTAATTAATAATCTACCTGTGAATTCTGTGATGGCGAACTGACAAGAGAAATTATTATCGAGGTGATGTCGTGGATGGTGGTGGTGAGACAACGTCTGAGGTTTTGAACGCCACGTTCGTATCAAAGCCTTCAAGAACTGAATGATTTGTAGCGCAATGTTCTTCAAGTCTCTGGGGCTCGGAACGGAGTTCAAAAATCTGTAAGGAAAAAAAGTACCGTTTTTAACCTTATGTCGTAGTATTAGATCCGTTATTCATATATTTATCCTTCACTCATGAACTGCAGTCCTGTTAGAGCTACACTGAGTGACACTTGAAAGGAACTTACCTCACGAATGTGGCGTAAACCACTTCGACGGGAATAACGTACGGCAACGTCAGAATTGACATCAACTTCAGTGACTTGTGTTTGAAAACCCAGTTCATTAGTCCTTTATTCGCTTTATCAATGGCGTCTTGGAGAATGCATCCCACGGCCTCTGGTAACGTATCCAATATGGCTTCCTAGGATTACGAATGTAAAAAGAAAATGTTTGTTAGAAACCCTCCTATACCTATAGTTTGGACATGCTGAAAGAATGGAAGATGGCGAAGTTGTGAAAACTATACAAGTGTGTGCGCGAAGGTAAAAAGGAGAGGAAGGTTGATGGACATGGTGAATGATTGTGTCAGGAAGCGTGGACTTCAGCTGAGTGACGCACAAGGTTAGAGGTACGAAGTTAGATGTATGTAAATGGGGACTTCTCTCTCTACTTTTGACAAGGCATGGAAGCGCTGCAGGTATGGAATGTAGCCATGTCGGGGCAGGGGCGCTATTATGCTTAGTTCACTCGTTACAGTAAAGCAAGCTCTGAACTTTGCAGTTATAGGTTAATTTAATTTCCATAAAAAATATACCAAGATTATGAAAACCTTTAGAGTTCTCCGTGCCAAACTAGTCATTAGCTCCGCGCGAATCGCTCAATCACACCAACATCAGGCCGAGTTGGCTCCCCTCTCGACCTCCTCCTAGTTAACGTGACATACAAACCACGACCAACCGAGGAAGCCCTGAGCATGCGCACGCAGTTTGCGATGAGCTTGTTCAAACCAGTAAATAGACGGAATACGAACAAACATTAATTAAATATTGAAACACGAAAGATAAAGAAATAGGAGAGAGAGACTTTCCGCATCCAATCTCTACGGTTCTTCAGGCAACAAACAGTAACAGCCTCAAAATTAAGTATTAAATGTAGATATACTTTTGGTATCGCATTATTCTCTATTTCGGTATCAAATTTACAACATCGTAGGTGTAAAATAATAGTTACCGTATTTTCCGGCATATAAGGCGCACGAGCATATAAGACGCACCCCAATTTTGGCATGCATATTCTTGAAAAAAAATTAAAAAATATAATACTTGCCGGTAACCAAAAGCCTACCCATGACCCTGACCTTGAGCATATAAGGTGCAGGGTGATTTTCTGAGACTTTTTTGGGGAAAAAAAGCGCGCCTTATATGCCAGAAAATACGGTAATTCATTTTTATTAACTTTCTGCCCTATATACAGTAGCTATAGGGGAAATTTAAGGAATATTACGCATACTTTGTTTCTAACTGAAATTTTTAAACTCGCAGCATTAAGAAGCGAGTTAGGAGTTTCCTCAAAACAAATGAACATTGTCACAAGAAGATTTATATAATGCGTACAAATTCCTTGCCCAGCCTGATGCTTCAACAACAACCAAGACAAACCTATGGCAACAATTTATTCTTGAACGTATCAAATAAGCAAGGTGATCTGTTAATAATAATAATAATAATAATAAAATTTCACCTGTCTTTGAACATCACAGTCGGCACAATGCAATTCGTCGCAGTCATCAATAGGAAGAACCGTGTTTCCCGTGATCTTGTTCTCATCCAAGTTGAAAGTGGAATGGACGGCGAGGCAGCGAGTGCAGTTGATAAGATTGTTCCTCTGCAAGAATTCTAGGGCGTCATTGAATCCTTGTTGACACATTCTATTGAGGACCTCGGGCGGAGGAGGGAAAAGAATGAGGGAAAACCGGTAAAGGTTCTCGCGACTCAATTCGATGCTCGTGTTCGCCAGAGAAATCTGCGTGTGCCAGTAACGATTTAAAACTAAAGAATAAAAGCATTCGGGAAGCGCAATTAGCTTTACGCGTGTTCAAAGTTTAGTGTGAGGACCAAAATATTTCGCAATTAATAATAATTTAATTAGCAGCGTCTATTATTATGTAATCCTCATATTTCATGTAACTAAAAATGAATCTCGAGTCAACACTTACTAAATTTAAACATGCACTGTGCCAGTAACAAAGGGCATCTTCCTTGCTGCAATATTTAATTTTCTATCAACCCTAAGTATTGTCCAAACAAAAGCATTGCCAGTGCGAGCATTCTTATAGTGGCAAAGCAATTCAAACACTACAAAAACCCTTTCCTTCATAACCAAACAGTGACCAATAAAAGAAACAAACTTGAGTGGTTAAGTTACTTAACCATTCATTATTCTAAAGGAAACTTCGCTACCAACACTGTCCTAACAAAAGAAAAAAAGTTTGCATGGTCTACAAAAGCAGAGATAGAGCTAAACTAAAAAATTACAAGTTGTTTATATTTTGCCATTTGCAATTTGGCGTGAAAACAGGAAATGTATATTTTAATAATACCAAACAAACAAAAAAAAAAAATTTAAGTTAATCACCTTCCTCTTGTAATGAAGACTTTAAACCACTGATCCCGTGTCGCTTCTGCTTTACGTACGCGATTCTTTTTTTCAAATTCTATTCGTCCCTGATGTACTGTATATCGTACAGGAACGGTGAAAGCTAAGCTATGTAGAATAAAATTAACCGATGGCAACTCATTAAATTTTTCTCTTATAGAACCTCATTTGTCTTACCTATATAGAAATGAAACTTTTTCTTATGCGATTGAATGGCGTTAAGTTTATTCTTATATTATTTCATTAAAAATTCAATTTCTACAGCGTGTTCAAAAAGTCCTGCTATTCCTCCATATTTGTCTTCTTTCTAACGATGATTTTTGTTTTTGTTTTTGTTTTTGCTGCTGCGTGACTACGAATGAATGGATGATATAATCAAACAAAATATCAGAACTTGTTGCCTTTATAACGTCCGAGTCCATGAACATGCCCGACTTTCTTTACCTCTGCGTCAAAAACTTCTAACGATGACCTACCATCATTGCTCATTACATCTGATTAATTCGTACACTGTGTATATACTGTATAAGAAAAAAATGAACCCTACTCGTATAAACGTCTAAATCGGTTCTTTAGCATAATTTGGACCTACAATACATAAAATTAAATTAAAGTTTTAACAAAGCAAACTACACACACTTTCGACGCCTCAGCGAGCTAATATTTTTTTTATTTTTAAGAGAAAATAATTAATGGCTATGCGTGATGCAATTTCTAAATCTGAATGCAGAATATTTATTACGAAATTGAGGACATCTCGGGGGTTAGCTAGAAATCTCATATTCTCTCACTTAAGACAAAATAAATTACCAAGAAAACAGTTGGATACGCAACAGACGTTCCCGAGGAAACTTTAGCCTCGCTCAAATCCAATTATTTGTCAGCAAAATTGTGGGGCCCCTCCGCCTACAGACTATGTAGCGACCTATGGTTCGGATCCCACGTTAAGCTGTAGGTCCCTTCCGTCATAGAACCATGCATTAATGTCAATAACCGTTAACAAGGTCTCTAATCACAAAGAGAATATAAAACGACAAAAATCTATTCCTTTCCCACACCTTTATCCGTAACCAAACCAACCAATGTTACTAAAATTTGATATAATTTTAAAACCCAAACGCATGTTTATTATACACACGTGTACAGTATATATACCCTTACTAACGTATACACAATTATAGTGCATACTGCTATTTTATAACAAAACTTATACCGAGATTATAGGAAAATTCGTAGTTTAAAATTTTAGTAAGAGTGCAGAAAAACGTCCACCAGGCCCCAAGCGCCGGCCTCAAAGGGACCTCGTCTCGGCCCCTGGGGCACTTGCCTCCCCAGCCCCTCCGCCACTGCTCTCTCTCTTTTATATATATATATATATATGATGAATAAAACCACGAAGGAAAGGAAACACAAAACGGTGCTCAAGCGCTTTCGTCTAATGACATCCTCAGGAACACCGAAATACATAAGAGGTTACGGCCTATATATAGGTTACAGAAAAAGAAAAAAAAATATAAATATAGGCCGTAACCTTTTATGTATTTCAGTGTTCCTGAGGATGTCATTAGACGAAAGCGCTTGAGCACCGTTTTGTGTTTCCTTTCCTTCGTGGTTTTATTCATCATAAATATTTTTCACGTGTTACTTTCGTGAAATAATTTTCATATATATATATATATATATATATATATATATATATATATATATATATAATATAAAAAGACGTTGGATGGTAACCACAATAATCACATTACAAATACGTTAGATGGTAATCACAGTAATAGCACAACCGAAACGAAAAACAATTAAGTTCTATCATGGCACTGTGCCAGCAAAATATCAAAGTACAAAATGTAAGTAAACTACACGAAAGACAAAAAGACGGTCAACCAAATTAAGAATACCGCGAACGAGTATTGTTGCTGACGAAGCTTTGCGTACTGTTTACCCAAACTTAAGATAAACAAATCCAAAGTAGTAGGACCTTATTTGTAGTTAAATCGTTCCATTGTGGCCACAGTGAAAAATTACCGTAACAAGACCCGCAGTGAAGTCCTTGGGGCAGATGTCAGCCTCTCCGCAGAAGGGGCTGACGACGACTGTGTTTTCGTCCAACTGAGGAAGGTTGTCAGTAAATCCCCCATCCACGTACCGGACCCCTTTGATCCTAGGAGCGGTCCACCCGCTGAAGCCAGGGATGAAGGCGGAACACAGAAGGGCCTAAGCGTAGAGTAACATTTTTGTAAGGGTTCTGAGGGCTTCGGCAAAATAAAACCGCTGAACTTCAATAATAGGATGCAAACACATTAATGATGCGCAACTCTCAATTAAATGCTTTAATTTGCAATACAAATTAAATGCATGATTCATTGTTTATTTATATAAACAATCATTATTATCGTGTATAATCGGGTTTACTGAAGAGAATTGAGCACATACGTTAAATTCACATTAAGAGTCGAAACTGATATACTATTAGTGCCATCTTTCATACGCGTACACGCTTCGAATTCACTTCCTTTCTCTTGTAGCGAATGTTTACATACCGTATACAGGCTTAAATACACTTTCTAAATACATACAGAAGGATTTAGCAAGTTGCATTAATCTTTTAACAATACAATTCGTGCTTCTAAACATCTATTCTGTACTTTTAAAATAAGTACCGGTACCACTACTAAGGTGGTCATTAAAACTCATTTATATAATCTCGATAAACTTCCAAAAATATACTGTAGCATTAGGTAGTATTAAGTAATATTAGATTCAACTAGGTTATATGGGAAATACAATACTGTTATAGGTCTAACAGCAACAGCAATATCAATATCAGGTATATATTTCTTAAATGTTATAAAATATATACCTTTCAAATGTTCCGTGCAATGATAACTCATTTCACGAAGGTCAAGCTTGTCGCCCCTCTAATAAATATATATATATATATATATATATAAACTAAATTGATTCTTTTGAATGATTCTTTAAATGGCGCAATAACAGTGTCATTCTATTGTTAAAACAAAAGATTTGTGTAGTCTGTAATAGTCTCCTACAAGTAGAGTTTCGGGAAAAGTTCGCCTAGGAACAAAACTTCAAAAAGCATAAAAATTAGTAATTATTGGGGGGGGGGGGGGGGGGATTTTGTCACAAAAAAGATTAAAGTATTCAAAGAAAACATATTGGTAATTTTTTATGCTTTAAAAAAAATTTGGCCGAGCTTTTATCTCGAGTTACAATTTAAATATTGTGTGACTTAAATATCCAGGTCTTAAACAATCGACAACCAAGTCTGACACGACTAAATCAATTTATCTACGTCCGACAGGTTCTAAATAATTTGCAGAGGCTTGGTTGGTAGTACAACGATTAATAGTTCATTTTTGACAATACCGTCCAGAAAGCTGTTTGTACATCCCCCGTGGACATATATGAGAATTCCCAGCGAAGGGGCTAATGGTTACGGTTTGGTCACCCTGGCTGGGAAGATTGTCGCTGCAGAAGCCGTCCACGTATCGAACTCCGTTCAACGAAGGAGGGATCCACCCGCTCACGAAGGGAATAAAGCAACCTCTCTCTACATTAAATACCGTTAAGATGTACGTACGATACGCGTTACCAATAATCCTCCGAATGAAGGACGTTCAACCTCGTTCATGAGCTACTGTTAAATGCCGAGAGTAAGATGCCAGCTGCGATACTCTAAGATCCTATGACTTTTGCACTATGTCGTAACAATACTAAGTCAGGAGGGCTACAAACTGGCACAGCGATTAGATCAACTAATGAGGCTCGGTGGGCTAATTTCCGAATTATGATTATTACCAGCACCATCGGGAATCTAACCCTCGACCTCAGTGTCCTCCCCCTCGCTTACGTGGAAACCGTGTTATCCACCGAGTTATGGTGCTAGCTTACAGGCCCATTGTACATGTTTTGTTCTGCATTAACTGTAGATTAACATTTAAGAAATTACATTTATGAAGAAGATTATACAGTACTGAACTGAAGTTATTTATATAACTTGCCATAACACAACAAAACTACCACCATATCATATCCCGTTTTCACCTATTTCACTCCATTTCCACAACCAAAACCAAAGCCTTTAACTCGTAGGGAGGGGTATTAATTGAAAAAGTCAGATATTTTTGGTCTGCCCCCACCCTCTAAACATGGAGTTGATTATTCTATTGAGAAAAATGACAATTTTTGTATGATTGAAACGGTTAAACCACCACCTGTACCAGTGTACATACCCCCTGAAAGTTGGCGTCTTTGAACGTTTTTGTGGCATTTAGGTATATTTGAGTTTTTCCATGTACAGTACTTGAATATACACGTTTATTTAACTTTAAAACAAGTCCTAATCCTATGAATGTATATGAAATTAATTGTCAAAAACATTTATTTCGTGTATTGTACATAAAAAAAATATTATACTTGGAACATACTATGAACTCGTGAAGCAAATGGAGCCCAAATATGGACCTATTACAATAACGAACCACTAAGGTTTCTCGGAGACTTGGTTTGCGTTCGTGGTGGTTAGGTTTTATACAGATATACCATTTTTCTCTCTAGTATGTAAAGAAGGATTAGAATTAGGAAATATCTGACAGTATAATGATGCAATAAGTAGAGCTTGATAGTCGATGTCTTATTAGGTTTGTCATTATGGCATTAGCATTATTATTATTATTTATATAATAAACCGTTTCTTCTTAGCACATTAGTGCAGCGCACAAAACTTTGGTGGTGGTAAATTCTCTTTTCTGTTTCAGGTAATTAACTAGTCATGAACATGGCTCAAGCATTGGATAGATCACAGTTTGTGACACGGCCCATAAGCAAAAAGATACTGGGAACCACTATGTTGGGTTGGCAGAGTTTCCACACGTCAGACTCCCAACCCAGAAAGACTTTATTAAAAATATGCTCCACCTCCTCAGGCCAAAATGAGCAGGCCAGGCTTAGCGTTCTAAGGACGATGCATGCAGCTCTACTTTCTAGCTGAGGTTCTACAAGAGCACTGGATATTCTGCAATCTATATACAGTGACGACAAAGTACGTGAAAAAAAACATTCTTGAACTTTGTAAGTAGTTCACAATATTAGTACAGACAAGGAAGCAGAGATAAAATGACTTAAACATGCAAGTACCCTATTTAACGTGTTCTGCTATGATAACGTGGTACAGAAAAAGCTTGAGTAATCACATGGGGTAAAGATGACAGAGAAAGAGTGGAGGTTTCTTGAAGACCAGAAAGCCGAGAGAAAAATGTACTGTGAAGATTTTGTCGATCGAAAATGGATGAAATCCATGGAGCAAAGAAAGAGAGATCTACAATCTATAGAAAGGGAGGAGGAAATAGCAGAAAAAGAGAGAAAGAGAAATGATGCAGCCGGTAAAGTATGATAAGTCTAGTAGTAGTAGTAGTAGTAGTGTTAATAGTAGTACAAAGTCATGTGAGGAGGGACACATTAGTATGGAGTCAATTAACACTGATATTCTAGAACCATCAGCATCATGGGACTACAGGACAAGGAGATTGCCAACCTTGCTGTAGATAAGCGGCGAAACAAGGACCCTGTCGCTTTGAAGGGTATGGGAGGACCTTTCACCTCAAGGGAGGTTGATGAGTACATGGAAAGTGATGCAGATGGCAAAACAAAGGAACAAAGAATGTATTTGGAAATCAGGTATGCGAGTGATACATCCTTTTCTGTACCCAAAGGCAGTGACATTTTCAAGCTTATGAGAAATCGCAAAAGCTTTCAGCCATCACATATGCTGCGAATCTTAAAACTTATTTTTTGAATGTTTCCTGAAAGGCAGATGGCAACCTTCGAGGACTTCAACAATGCCATTGATGTCATGTTATTGTATTGCGTGCAAATGTAATACACTGTTATTTCATGTTCATCCATGCTTTATTTGCCTTATTTCTAGTGATGAACCGGAGGCAGATTTTGTCCGGAGGGCCGGAACCTCAGGCTTAGTGTTTTCCTCCGGCCGGAGGTTCCGGCCAATTGATTGATTTCAGTATTTATGTGTGTGTGTGTGTGTGTGTGTGTGTGTGTGTGTGGTCCATCGTCTCATCTATTTAGGGTTTATATATTATAGTCCTGCTATTTTAAATTACTAAGTTTTTAATAACTTTATAAAAGTCGACTTTCTGTGGTAATTTCTCTAAAAATTCACATTGAACAGCATATCCTCAGGTTATGAAACTTAGGATGTCTTGCTGAGTAAAGTAGCCTATATCAAATCAATTATTAATGCAATCACTGATCACTCATAAAATAAATTATTATTACAGTCACTGAGAACTGAAATATTCGGATAGATGCAGAAATGAGGTTTTATAGTTTTACAGAATTAAAACTAAAAGTTGTCCGAATTGAGTTTGGTGTACTTCGCACCTCCAGCCAGAGATCGGAGTTTAGTGAGACCTCCGGCCGGAGCAGGAGGTTTTCTAAAATGGCCGGAACTCCTGCTCGGCTGGAGCTCCGGTGCATCACTACTTATTTCCTAATTTTAAGGTCTAAAACATTCTGAATATTGATCAAATGCTAATTATCAGCAAAAATTATGAGTTTTTTAACAAGTCATTTTGACAAAATATGATGAAAGATGCGATGTTGCTTTTATTATGAAAAAACCCTAATTTGGGGGGTACCCAACTTCAAGGGGTATGTACAGGGGAGTTGTACTTATTTGATAACCAAATTTTTCACATTTCTTTAATGAAATGATTACTACAACTTTTGAGAGGGTGGAGACGTACGAATCAAAAAATACCCCTCCCTACTTTAAGCGCGTCGAAAACCAAATTATAAATGTAAATGCAGAGAGTTCTCGCGAGCTACGGGTTAGCCAATCCTACCTGTGTAGCAACTGTTTGGTTTATCTGACCTCCGAATAAAGCGCCAATACCTCACACATTCATTTTGATTTCTTTAATTTGGTTATTATAACATTCTATAAATCTCTTTCAAATTTAATGTCAAAAGAAATTCATAATTTTCTGTTGGTATCAGAAAAAAACAAATCCTTCAGCTACGTTTTTCATTTAATGAGTCAACTTTGTTAAATTACATGCAATATCCTAACCATGCAAGTGAGCCTATGCAAGCGACGTGCGAGCAAAATGCTCGTAATGCTCAGTATTGTTAGAATTTAAGCCTAATTTTAAGATGCTACATCACCAGTTAATGGTTGAGAAAGCTTTCATGCGTATAAGGTGGTGTACTACCTGCATAACGGTTGCATTATCGTCTTTAGGGCATATGTCTGACTCGCCTCTGAAAGGACTGACTGTGATCGTTTGATCATCGAGTACGGGAAGGTTATTACTAAACCCTCCATCCACGTACCGAACTCCTTTCACAGATATTGGCAGCCAACCGCTAAACGATGGAATGAATGATGAGGCTAACAGAGCCTGTTTCGCCAATGCACAACGGCCCAAGAAGAAAGTCATTTTAAAATGGTCATTATAAAACTTTTTAAAAGAAATCACAATAGCAGTAATACAACGCGTCTTTCAAACGGATAAATATTTATTTAAATTATTTCTCGTACATTTATATAACCGTTTTAAGTCCAAAGTTGTATCAATTTTCCTGGCGAGTGCGCGCGCACGAAGGTATTGAATACGCAGAATGGGCTTTAAAACAACAGCAATAACTAAATGTTACTTATGCCTTTATCTATTTGGTCTGGCTACCTGCGAGTATACCCAAACCATTCTAGAGAGATTGATAAAACTCGCTAACGAAGTAGCTTTCAAAGCGGGCAAGTACCCTTTAGTCTATCCTGAAAAACAAACAAAACTGACACGCGTCCAATCATAAATTCCTTCGTTTGTTTACGTAATAATCAAGTATAACAAATCAGATTTGTGTTCTACTATAAACTGATACCATCTACGAGTAGATGTAGAATCTATTTAAATTTCTTCGTCTAATCATTCTTTTATGAATTTATATCGACGGAGACGCCTTCAAATACTTTCGCGATTTCCACTTTACACCAAGCTCGCTGTTCCATCGACTCGGCCACGACCAACATTACGTCACATCGCGAGGATTCACTCGAGGCATTTGCCTCTGCCATGAACATCACACCTCTCCTCGAAGGACGCCAGTGGCAGACGCAAACTTCGTTGTGCAGACCCCTTTTGGCCTGGTGTCATTCGCTTAACTTATACAAAACTTATTACCTCGCACGTTATTAATATTGAAGTCATTAAAATCAAGCGCACATTTATACATTTCGAGTAACTTTCATTCAAACAAATGCAACTTTTATTTTGTCTCATTCATAAATCATTTTTGTTTAATAAATGAAGAAAACTCGTTAATTTCCTTAATAACATTATGAGATTTGAGGAGACCTGATGGCCCTCAGCCTCAAGCAGTCATAATCATTAACAACTTAATAATGTTAATTAGGTTAACATCATTATAGTGCCAACGAGCCAGTATAAATTTAAGGAAATTAGGTCTCGATGGAAGTGGGTTTATCGAAACACAACCTTTGTCTATACTTCGGGTCTTCATCAAGTTATGCTCAATTTTACTCTTTTATAAACACCTCGATTATACCTTCATATTGTAATACCTTCTTTTGCCCAATAAACTATTTTTGTTTGGATAAGAATTTCATGAAATGCAAAAATTATAATGGTATATGAAAGTTTACAACGAAAGACAGTTCGTCTCGACCTTTGCTAGCTAACAAAAACAAAACTCCAATAGATAATGGCTTTAAATGCCATATAGGACAAGTCAAAGCAATCCCGTCTTTTTAAAAAAAAAACCATAAAGGATAGGTCAAATATGCATTGCCTTATCCATGAAAAATGGAACTAAAATGTAGTCCCTTTTTTTTTTCCCCTCGTGTAACGAGATTGAGAGAAATTTCTAAAAGCCTACTAAAAATCTAAAACTTTTCTCCCACCCTGTATATTACCACTGATTTTATGAATCTAGTTTGTTTAACCATTTTAATATCCCTCTTTTGTTAATAACAGACTTTTCGAGATATTTACATCGAAATCTCAATTTTAAGCCAAAATAATATTTCACTTATTAGTTTTTGACTCAACCCCAAAACAAGTGAACAATGACGTCACGCACACAGTAGTTAATTAACAACTAGAAAAATTTCTTAAATTAATTAATTTTAGTTAAGTTTCTAATCCTTCAGATAAAGGTTCACATAAATTTGATATTTGAATGAAGTGAGCCAATTCTATTAAATTTGACTGGCCCAGGCCACTATATATATATATGTATATAATATATATATATATAATATATATATATATATACATACTATATGATCAAAAGTATTCGGACACCGCATGGTTTTGGGAAAAAATGGTTTTATTATGGCATTTAGTAACCAGTAGGTCCACCCTTTGCTTTTATTACAGCGTCAACACGTCGAGGCATACTTTCCACCAGTTTTCGGTAAGTCTGTGCAGGAATGGCGCCATTCCTCTTGCAGAGCTGATGCAAGAGATGCAAGTGAAGCCAGGCGTGGTGTGCGGTTTCGTATCCGTCGCTCCAGTTCGTCCCACATGTGCTCGATTGGGTTGAGATCGGGCTCTGAGCAGGCCAGACTAACAAATCCACCTTATTTTCACGAAACCAGTCCTGCACACGCCTTGCAGTATGGCAGGGAGCTCGATCCTGTTGAAACAAACAATGGCCATCTCCGTAGTATTGTCACAGTGTAGGGAGGGCCGAATTGTCCAGAACGTCGAGATAAACGTCAGCGTTCATGGTAGTGGGTATAACAACCAACGGCCGAGCCCTAGCCAGGAAAAACAACCCCATACCATGATGGACCCTCCACCGAACTTCACCGTTGGACGTACACAGTCAGGAAGAAGCCGTTCTCCGGGCTGTCGCCACACCCAAACACGCCCATCAGACTGGAAGAGTGAATACCGCGACTCGTCGCTCCAAAGAACAGTTTTCCAGTCCTCCACGGTCCAGGAACGACGGGAGACACACCAGGCCAAACGACGCGTGGCATTAACTTTTGTAATCAGTGGCTTGTGTCCAGCTGCTCTACCATAATAACCGAGTCTGTGCATCTCTCTGCGGATAGTTACAGTACTAACGGAGGTACCGGATGCTCTTCCTACCTCCTCAGCGATGGAAGCGGCAGAGGACGTGCGGGACTTCTTGACATGTCGTACCAGACTTCTTCTATCACGTTCCGTCAGTTTGCGTGGTCGTCCGGAACGTTTTTTCGCGTTAGTTGCACCGTCGTGCTTCCATCTCATGATAACATCCGCTACAGTCGACTTTGGTATATCCTGTTTGGCTGCAATGTTTCGTATAGAAACGTTACTTAAATAACATCCGATGACGAGTCCACGTTGGAACTCGGAGAGTTCACGTCCGCGCGGCATGGCTTCACAACAGTTACTGATAACTTAACAGAACACCTCAGCATTATAGTTTCGCCACGCTTTTTCCCAGCATACCTTTCGGCGAAGGTGATATTTGCAGAAATGCGGATTTTCCGGGGTGTCCGAATACTTTTGATCATATAGTGTATATATATATATATACAGGGTGGGCGGAAAGTAGCTCCCTATTTTGGATTGGTAAAAAAATACGTATATTATCCATTTATTTCAGAAGAAATAATATGAAAAGGTAGGCATACATGGTAGGTTTTCTCTAAAATTCAATGTGGGCTCCAACTCTTTCCACCAGCTTCTGGAGCCGCCCAGGAATGGCGTCCACTGACTTTAGCAGGAACTCCGGCGGGATGGAGGACATGACTTCCCGAATTCGGTCCTCCAGTTCTTCCAATGTCCTCAGTTTGGTGCGGTAGACTTCTTCCTTTACCCACCCCCAAAGAAAGAAGTCGCACGGTGTCAAGTCGGGCTCCTGGCTGGCCATTGATGTGGACCACGACGACCCATCCAACGCCCAGGGAAGTGGGCATCCAGCCACTCACGGACAACAAGAGCGAAGTGCGGAGGGGCGCCATCTTGCAAAATATCAGATCGTCGATGTTCTCCCATGTGCTGACAACCGGCCAGACCTCGTTTCGCAACATAGCAAGGTACCGCTCAGCACTTCGCTCTTGTTGTCCGTAAGTGGCTGGATGCCCACTTCCCTGGGCGTTGGATGGGTCGTCGTGGTCCACATCAATGGCCAGCCAGGAGCCCCGACTTGACACCGTGCGACTTCTTTCTTTGGGGGTGGGTAAAGGAAGAAGTCTACCGCACCAAACCGAGGACATTGGAAGAACTGGAGGACCGAATTCGGGAAGTCATGTCCTCCATCCCGCCGGAGTTCCTGCTAAAGTCAGTGGACGCCATTCCTGGGCGGCTCCAGAAGCTGGTGGAAAGAGTTGGAGCCCACATTGAATTTTAGAGAAAACCTACCATGTATGCCTACCTTTCATATTATTTCTTCTGAAATAAATGGATAATATATGTATTTTTTTACCAATCCAAAATAGGGAGCTACTTTCCGCCCACCCTGTATATACACAGTATATGGGATGAATTTCGCACTTAACATGTGAAAAGAATGAATGATGCTAACCACAAGGAAAAACAAAAATTATTCCAAGGAATTCACTGACGAGTTGTACTGTTGAGTACACGAAAGACCTTGGAATAACTTTTTCCTTGTGGATTGCATATATATATATATATATATATAAAATATCTCTAATTCGGAGCGCGCCTTATTTCGGCTAGTTTGAAAGATGCCAAAAAATATTTTTTATGTGGCATTGGTGCCGAATTACAACAAATAATTAGGAAATAGAGTACGTGTAGTGTTCACACGTGTACTGCATTATTGTATACATGTGCAGTAGTGTAATTTATGTACTGTACCTCCTGAAAATCCACTGCCGACTACTATAAAACTTCCCTTAATGGTGAGCACAATTTTTTTTTTTCTTTATAGACATTTTAAAAACGTATCTCGTACAATTCGGGCTTTGTACTGAATTATACAAGTTTTACTGTACAACGAAACAAAAATAATTATTCCACGTATTATATATACACAATAAAAGTGAATGTTATCTTAAATGCGAAAGTTTTAAAACTACTTAATATTAAAAAAACGAGGATCTCTAACATCATCAACTAGGAATAGAATTGTTAAGACTCCGTCATTAATTAGTTCTTTTACGTCATTAATGGCCCCACCTGGATTAATTCTTCTCTAGTCTCGAAGTGCGATAAAAGAACATTTTTCCCATCGCAAACTCTGGTCACGGAAATGAAGAGTTTTCCATTCACTCTTTCGTGAGCATCATCTGGCAACATCTGGTAAGGAAACGACGTTATTAAAAACTATGACGTCACCTAAATCTGTTTATCTGATAATCTAATTTTCTATTTTAAGATTCTATCTACTACGTGACAAGTTTGAAAAACTTAGACGTGACAATGAAGTTTAACATGGAAAAACATCCGTGTTCATTCATGATATTTTATTAACTAATATACCTTATGAACCTTATGTTGTTTCGTGCGTTGGTCTCTCTTCACACGGAGGTCAAGCTGGTGGCCCCGCCTCTAGGTCTGGCCTGGTAGAGGAGCGAGTTGCTTTCTTGCGCTCTCCACCGTACGTAGCCAGGCACGCCCGGCTCATCTGGTACTGTCCTGAGCCAGGCATCCAGTCTTTTCTTGAAGACTTCAACTTTGACCCCCGTTACATTTTTGAGGTCCTTAGGAAGCTGGTTGAAAAGTTTTGGCCCCCTGACAACCAAGCTATTTTCCTTCAGGGTTAAGGAGGTCCCTTGTCGGGCCTTTAATTTGGGAACACTACACATTCTGCCTTTCCTATTTTCCAGTGTTGTTCGAATGGTAATTGGGTTTAGTTTTAGGTTTGGTACCAGTTTTTCGATCATTTTCCATATGTAGATTATGATGTACCTCTCTTCTTTCCAGTGAGTACAGATTTAGTTTACGTAGTCTTTTCCAGTAGTTGAGTTCTTTGCAGCCATCAATCTGGCTGTGAAATGCCTTTGCGTTTCTTCTAGTTTATTAGTTTCTTCCTTTTTATATGGGGACGTCAAAACTGAGCAGTATTGAAGTTTTGGTATAATCAGTGTTTTTAGCAGGGGAATCATTACTGTCCTTTCCCTTCTCTTGAACGTTCTTAGAACCTGTCCGGCGACTCTTTTTGCTTTATTTATCGATATCTGATTTTGTGTTTCGAATTTCGCATCATCTGTCGTTATTATCCCGAGATCAATCGCTTTCATGCTTCTCTGAATTTCCTGTCTATCTGGAGCATAATATGCAATCTGTTTAAGTTCTTCTTTTCTACCATATCTCAAGAGCTGAAATTTCTCGACGTTGAATGACATGTTGTTGTCTTCTGACCATTTGTATATTTTGCTCGTGTCTCTCTGCAAGGCCTCCACGTCATGTACATCGCTGATTTTTCTGCTGATCTATGTATCGTCTGCAAAGGATGTTACTATACTATTGCTGTTTACTCCGCTGTCTATGTCTGTTAGCATGATAATGAACAGGAGTGGGGCCAGTACTGTCCCTTGTGGTACTGAGCTGCGTACTTCCAATTCTGATGATGATATACCTTGAATTTTGACGACCTGCAGACGATCACTAAGGAAGTTGTAGATCCATTTTCCCACTTTGCCTGTTATTCCCATGTCTTTAATTTTATGTGCTATTATACCATGGTCACATTTATCGAAAGCTTTAGCAAAATCTGTGTATATAACATTGTAGTTGTCATTGCCTTCCAATGCATCTAGGATATTGTTGTAGTGCTCTATTAGTTGTGATAACAATAAAACGTGTTCACGACAATGCAAACCCACAAGGAAAAAGAAAAAAATTATTCCAAGGCCTTTTGTGCATTCAGCAGTACACCTCGTCAGGGAATGATTAGTGATGTTAAAAAACCGGGTTTTTTTTATGTCCATGTTTTGTTTGTCGTTTTTTTTTATTTTTCATTGTTTTTTTTGTTTTTTTTAATAATTAATATAGATATTGCCAATTTAATTATAAGGTATACTTTTGCAATGATATATATTATAAAAATAAATAAATAATAAGATAGGCCATATGGTACCAGTATAGAATGTCCTTTTTCAGCCTATTTACAGAAAAAAACTGGCCTCTTTCTTGCACTGAAAGTCTCGTATCTTGAGATCCGTTAAACTTGCGAGAACACTGGCTGGGAGCTGACTGCCCATTGTCCAACCTTTCCAGGACACTCATCCATGCCTCGGATTTTGAATCTCCCACTTAACTATCCTTTAGAAGTTTAGACCCACGATGACATTTTCCCCCCCGAGACCATCCATATATATACATACACATACACCCATATACATATATACCAATATATACATAAATACTTATATACACATTTATATCTATTATATACCCCATACACACGCATACATCCAGAATTCCAGATACATACGCATGCATACTTACATATATACCTACACAAACTCATACATCTCTATTTCGCCCTTTCATTACCTCCGAGATCATTTAGCACATACAGTAATATCCATTAGTGATGGATCGAATAACCACAACCGCAACCGCCGTTCCATAAGTGCGGTTGCGGTTGTAAAAGCTTAGTTAATTTTAATTTTAGGTTAATTAGAAATATTTCTTTTTTTAAAAAGAAAATGATGGGTCTCCTTATGCGTGCTTAAACGTGACGTCATACGGCTGCCGTAGTGAAATTGGTTTAAACTGCGCTCTAAGTTATTACTCTGTGAGCTCCATGAAGTAAGTAAGTTTGACATCAGTTTTTCAAATGAATAATAATCCATAACTTTCCAATGGGTGGAGGCTGGGAAAGTGGTAGGTGGGATGAACAGTGCGATGGGTCCTCGTCCCTCATCCTGGTAACACACTTAGTGCAAAATATGGTTTTAATTAATTTGACCTATTCTTTCATAATAGCTATATAAGTTTAGAATATACTTCATTTAAATAGTATTTATTTAGTAAATACCTTATGTTGAACACAAGTTTTGCAACACACAAATAGCGGTAGCGGTGTATTGCAAAACTTGTGTTCAACATAAGGTATTTACTAAATAAATACTATTTAGTATATATTATGTACCAAGTGTGGCTAAATCGCACTCTTGTGGCTAAATCCAGTTAATAATTACGCATTTTTCCTAGTATATGATAACCGCAACCGCAACCGCGGTTGGAAAAAATTCGACAACCGCAAACACAACCGCAACCGCGGTTGTGAAAAACCGACCACTCGATCCATCACTAATATCCATACAGCCAAAAGAAACTGATTAAGCACAGACAGAGCAGCAAAGCTAGTATTTATATCCCAAAATGCAAAATTCCAAGAAAGTGAAGTAAAACATGGTGCTACATTGGCTTCATCAACATCCAAATCTGCAATAAGTACCAGTACCTGTGATATTGAAACTATATGCTCTAATCAATCTAGTGATAATGATTCTTCAATGGAAATAGAATCAGATAATGAAAGTTAAACAGCATTAGGTTAATACAAATGTTAAAGAAAGAGATGAATATTTTTATTTTTTTTCTATTTGGAATAAATATATATATATATATATATACACTGGTATTCTTGCCAATCACAATTATATATATTGTTTTATACCAGTATTATGTATTTTTTATGTACAGGGTGGGCCGTAAGTTTCCATACATAGGAAAATTTAAACGTTTGTTTTTATGTTTCAGATACCCTAAGAATATGCGTTTGACGAAAGAGCAACGAATTGAAGCAAATTTTTACGTCAATGGAGAGGTTAATCGGCAAAACATACGTTATTGGAGTAATGCTAACCCTAACTGGCTGAGTCCGACGAAGATGCAAGGTGCCGGTAAAGTGATGGTGTGGGCCGGGATATGGGGTGACAGAATTATTGGACCAATTTTTGTCAGTGGAAATCTTAATGCCGAAAGGTATCTTAACATGTTGCAAGAAGAGATTTTCCCATCCCTGCTAAACGAGGAAGGTAACTTCCCAGTTTACTTCCAGCAAGATGGAGCTCCACCTCATTATGGTCTTCACGTGCGTCGGTATTTGGATCAGCAGTTTCCGGATGCTTGGATTGGTCGGCGTGGTCCTGTGGAGTGGCCTCCCAGATCTCACCCCCCTTGATTTCTATCTTTGGGGGCACTTGAAGGCCATGGTGTATCAGGAAAAGATACGAGACATAAATCATCTAAAGGAACGTATCACCAACGCCATTACAAGCATAACGTGAACTGTGCTAATGCGTGTTCATCAACAGTGGGGAACACGTATTGAAATGTGTTTTCAAAACAATGGCAACCATGTAGAGCATATTATATAAATAAAAATGGTTGTCCATAAAAAAATGTTTATTTTTCCTATGTATGGAAACTTACGGCCCACCCTGTATATTATACCAGTACCTGTGATATTGAAACTAGCATATATGCTCTACCCAATCTAGTGATGATTCTTCCATGGAAATGAAGGTTAAACAACATTAGGTTAACAAAAAGGTTCAAAAAAAGGTGAATATTTTTTTTTTCTATCTGGAATATATACACTGGTACTCTTGCCAATCACAATTATGTATATTGTTTGAAACGAGGAAGAATGTTTTATGTTCTAGTTAAAAAATATATATCCATATAAAAAATGAGGGTTTGTTTCCCTTTCTATTATATACTTTTTGCGTGATTCAGTTTTTCTAAAAGATGACTATATATACTAGGTATAACCGTATAAGCATGGTAGTATAGTAAATTATAGGTAATACTAATATACTTATTAGATTAAAGGAAGAAAAATATGGAATAAGTTTAAAACAATAAAAAACAAAAAAAACAGTATCTTCGTTTTAAACAAAAAAAAACGACACAATAAAAAACAACTCGCATCACTAGGAATGATATGGCTTCGATTCACATTGAACGCGTGAACTACTTTGTTTTGTAATAACTGGAAGGAAAATGCAAAACATCCGATCCGAGTGTTTCCGAGTTTATTTCAACTCCTCTCTTCAGAAGAGGAATTGAACGTATCCGAAGTAGATGTTCCATTTTTTCCTCCGTGTTATTTCAAAATTATATACATGCACGGTCTGTGTGTGTCATGAAAGAACCTCAGGGGACCATTCTGAGTGCAATCCCATGCAGTCTTATATATGGATGGCCAAAAGTCGCTATTGGGTTGCGATTATTGGATTCGTTGATAAACGAATGAGCTTTCACCTTTGAAACTTTTTTTTTAAACTAACAAGAAAAAACCCTACAAATGAAACTGGAATTAAATAAAAAGATATCTTGCTGCTTATACGTCCAGTTGGTTTATATGGATACCGTCGTGATCAACGCATAATTGCATTCGACGCCACTTAAGTGCGCCGTGAAGCATTTCGGATGTAATGGGTGAGAATATGTGAAGAATGTTGAAGAATTAACAAATTTACAGTGTGTATGCGGTTGTGGCTAAGTTTGTTCTTCACAAAATACCACAACTAGTTATCTCAAGTTGCGAGGTCGGAACTTCTGGGAGGCCAAGTTGAGAGATCCTCCTCCACCCAATCCACACTGGAAATTGGTCGTTTCCTTCCTACTAAGATGTAATCCATCCTTACTGTAAATCTCCTTCCTTCCATGATTTTTTAGTTGATTTCCTGGGTGAATGAAGAACTGACTCCTCTAAACGAGCAAAACCACTAACGTCCACACATTTCTGGGGTCTCCCACACATCGTTTGGTATCTAAATGTGAATGTTTTTTCTTGTTTACGTATATTTGCCTCAGTCGGAGCTGCTTTATTAAAACGTATCGTAAAGTCTCTTATATCATTAAGTTTTACCAATATGTTCTTTTTCATGAGCCCAAACACTCGCAAGAAGACGCTCCTCGATTGTAAAAGAACTTGTATTCGCCGTGTTGAAGGCTTGATACCCTACGTCATTATGAAGTTTGTTTACATACCACATAGCCTAGGCAAGGCTAAAGGTGATTATCCGAGGCCTAGGTGCTTCCATTTGGCAAATGTGTGTGAACTCCGTTGTAAATATTCTTTGGAACAGATTCTACATTTCTAATTCCTGTAGGTTTCTAAACGATCAAATCGCGACTTTTGGCCATCCCTGTATATGGCTGTAAAAATGTGTATCAAACATTGGCCACGTAAAAAGGTCTATTAGCTATACACTTAAATGAAGATAATGGAAGAATAGCAAAAGATCAGCGTCAGCACCTGCAAGGATTTCGTTCATAATATGGCCAACAGCGTCAATGCCGTAGTCAGGAGGAAAGGGATGCGTTACCAAATACTAAATACTGCTTTCACTGCCGTAATCATTTAATTAAGAGAGCTGTATAATTTTCTTTTTTAATTTGCTCTATGCAAAGATTAAAAATTTAAAAATGGTTAAAAACAAGACATTTCGAACCCTGAAATTGCTGGTTCCTCACCTTCATAAACGGACCTGACGAGGAATCCGAGATATTGGGGTTTGAAACGTTGCGTCTTTTTTTCCCCTTTTAAATTTTAATCTTTTTTAGTGACTTTTAAACCATATATTTATTGAAAATGCGGTTTGTGTGTGTGTGTGTGTGTGTGTGTGTGTGTGTGTAATCAGAATGGTCCTCCGAGAAACTTTTGTCACACAGACTACGCATGGAACAAGGAACTCTTCTGGGAAAATTAAATCCCTGGGTAGCCGAGTGATTAAAACGCTGAGCTGCTCGTGGGGCGTGGTTCGGATTCCACGTTAAACTGTTGGTCTAAGACAGAGTGACAAGCGTGACCTTCGTCAGAAAGAACAATTCAGGCAGAAGCAAAACCAAGGTTAACCAAGTCCGAATAACATTATGAAAAAAACAATAAATAAAGTACATATTCGATTGGATGTAAAAGAACTACAAATAATTCAAATGTCCCGTTTAACCATATGTATGTAGAGATATAATCATAGTATTAACCCGTTGCTTAGTACCATTGGTAGAATTTCTTACCAAAGGGCATTAATGGGTTAATTGGGGGAGTTCTAAAGTTCTTATAATTAAATTAAAAATAAAGATATAACCTGAAAGAACCATTCTGGAATGTTTATTCATCCATTTTATAAATAATTTCAATAACAATTTGGGAACGTCTAAAATTGACCACATCGCTAAAGAACCTTTTGCCTTTTTCACCGCTTGTTAACTTTATGCTAATCCTTCCTTACTACAGTATTTTGTTTACGCTGTACAGAGATATAGTTTTTGGCTTCCTGCCCTTTCCTTTCATTCCCTGACGAGGTGTCCTGCTAAATACACGAAAAGCCTTGAAATTGCTTTTCCATTTCCTTTTCCGTTCACTCCAACTCCTCTTCAGAAAAATACAACAAGCTACAATGCTGGAAAAAGTTTTGTTATGATAAAATAAAGTTAGAAAATGAAAGCATGTTGAAGAACAAAGGTCGGCTGAGACACTGGCATGAAGATACACGCGAGTCCACCCAGCTTATATACACTGCCTTATCAGAAACCTCTCACCAGGGATTTAATCCCCAGAATATTGAAGGGTGGTGGGAAACATTTTATAGGTACTCGTTAAAAATAAGGTTGTAAACACGCTCATAAAGTTTATATATATCGAAACTAATATTAAAATGACTAATATGGTTAATACACGCTGCTTCACTTATATTTCTTTCAGTGATGTACCGATCCTAAAATTTAGCCGATGCCGATTCTTTGCCTACATTTTAAAAAAATGACATTCCCTTCATAAATCTTACTAATCCAATGTGAAAACTTTCAATTTTCATATTTTTTATTTCAAATTTGTTTAAATGCTTCTCCTTAACTCACTTCACAATTAGATATATATACAGTACCAGAATTTGTTACTCATAACATGGGTAAAGTGGTGATAATTAGTTTTATTACTCAGTAAAATGCTAAAATAATTTAATACCAATATTTAAAGTAATTGGTTTTCTTTATGTTGAGGGTATTTTCTTTCAACAATATCAACATCAAAATTTTTCATTAAAATTTCAAGGCCCTGGTGGCCTATTTGAATAAAAAACTGAATATTACACTTTGGGTCTAAAAACTATTAAAACAAAATAAAGTTAATATAATAAGATGTACTTTTACGATTTTATATTAAACGAACTAAATATAGATTTATTATTAATATAGAGTAGGAGATTACGATACTTTATAATATTTACAGATTAGATAGAGAAAATGTAAATTTATGGATAACAACTTATTGAGCTTTGCCTTTTTCGTGAATGAAAAATGTATTTTATACAATTACACTTTGAAACGAGTATAAATTGTCATAAATAGTGTTTTTTTTGCATGTTCAATTTTCAATAAATATGATTTGTTTTGTGATGAAAAGTTAAAATTTCAAATTGGTAAAAGAATTTTGCCATGTTATGATGCGAGCGTGAACTCGTTAGATAGAGGCACATAGAAGTATGCTTCAGGATAATGCATTAAAAAGATTAAATATTTGGAGGTTTCCGCAGTATCGCATGAAGTTTATTAATAGCTTAGTAATCCATGCATTAGAGACGTACATACAATATACGACGATTAGACTCAACAATTTTGGAAGAGTTAAAAATGACAAGCGAGCCTAAACAAACATTTGAAAAGATGAGCCATAAACATCACGTGACTAATCGAAGAAGCTACTGGTGGCAGCAGCAAATAAACCTAGTGGTGACCCGGCTCCACTGATTTAGTACTAAAAACGAAAGAAAACAAATCATATTTGTTGAAGCAATAACCGACGATATAAATAAACAAATATGTACAGAGGGTGGACAAAACTAAATAGACAACAGGAATCCACGATGATTACACAGGTCAACAAAAAAAAATTTTTTTTTCGTTGCCAAGGAAATTCGTACGAATTTAGGCTATTTTGGGGTTGCTGAATTCCAAAATGAAAGTAGTTTTTCCGATTTGGCTCTAGTTCTTGAGATAATGAATACCCTCAATTAATAGGAAACGTAACCATAACGCGTGCATATGGGAAACTACCGGAACATTCTAGATGGTGAGACCGAATAAAATGCCATTATGTATTTCATGTGTTTACTTTTGTATGATTTGAGACAATTTCAATGCGATTTGTAAGTAGGCTCCGCCTGAACATTAAATTTTTTGCATTTTTACGTGTTTCAATGGGGTACCAATTATCTCATAAATTAGAGCCAATCTAGCAAAACCGATGTCATATTCGGAATCAGCACCACAAAGTTACCCCAAAATCACTCTAATATGATTGGCAATAAAATGAGTGTTGACCAGTGTTATATATCACAGGGCTGCGATGGTTTTGTTGTCCGAAATATTTTATCACTTATATAGTAATTTTTGCACGATGATTCCGAAAACAATATTCATTTTTCGCCATTACGTACAGATTTTTCACAAACTATCATATTACTCCAGAATTATTACATAAAAGAAAAGGAACAGCGTGTACATTCGAGACTAAAAGGCATAGATATCACGAGAAAACTCGGAACAAATAAAGTTGAATATGTAATTGACGTTAATAGTCTTCTTTCTTTTTAAAGTTGTTTGCATTTGTGTAATTAGTATAACAAAGCGAAATTGGTATCTAATGTAAATTGAAATAAATAATATTTATTTGTTTTGTTTTCCCTTCCAGGTTGCAGAAAATCCTTACGTGATAGAAAAAAATAGACACCTTATTCTAAATCAGCGTAGTTGAATTATATAAAATCGGTTATTAGTAAGAAAACAACTCTTACAAAGTTCTTATTCGCAGGCCTGTGAATTATCCTAAGAATAAATGGCAATGTTCACCAATGGAATGCCAGAACGTGCGTCACCTTTACATGATGCATCGGGAAAAAGCAACACTATTCTAAAGAAATGATTCAATAAATGTTATTTATTCGCTTTTATCATCAAACCAAAAACTAAGAAAAAACCGAAGGCGTCTATTGACTTTTGTAGCTGTCTGTATTATTAGACTATGAAGCCCTTCAAAGTACATAAAAGGTCACGTGTAGCAAATTCTAAAATAGGAAGGTCACGTTAAGTTATTTCTTTCCTCGTGAAATTTTATTTCTATCTACTTTTGTTAATCTTTTAGCCAAGAGATTAGACTATTAGTGCTGACGAAGAAAAGTGCTGCATTACTACTGTACTTTATTTAGTGAGTTCAAAGCTTACCTGCATCTAAATCAGTCTACAATCGACTGACAGTAACATGTAACTAATTTCGGAGAAAATATTTTGGACGTAAATTTTTAATCCAGTGGTAACAAACATTTACTTTAAGCTCATGAAACAGTTAGATTTTAACTAGTGTACAAACGAATTTTGACCATGCGAGGTTCAAAATTTGGATGGCCGAGTTCTTTTCTGAATTTATCAGTGACTGGCTTTTCTGGACTTCACAAACCAAGTTATAGATATAAATCCTACTTTTGTGAAATGCAGAAAAGCCAGTAGCTCAATAAATTTACAAGAGACCACAGGCAACAAAATTCTTACGTTCAAAATATTTTCTGTGAAATTATATGCCTGCTATAGTGCAAGCGAGGATGGACTATAGACTTAGCGAAGCTCTGAAAATGGCTATAAAGTTTTTCACAAAGCATGGACGGTCAAGGTTAATCTGCAGACGTTGGTACTTTATTTTGCTGCTGTATATATGTGGTGATACTGATAACCACTTTGTGGTTATTTTTGTTCAGTTTCGACAAAAATAAAAAAATACTTTATCCAATTATAGATAAACGATAAAGCTGGTCGAAAAAGATTCTGAATATCTGTAGCCTGCGAATGTATTTTGTATTTTTAATAACTATCAAAACGTACCATATTAAAAAGGGTAAACGATAAAGAGGAAAGGGCTTGATAACCGAGAAGATATCCCGCTGCTTTTAACATCTTATCAAGAATTCTTATCATTTGAACTTCGAATCTAAGCCAATATAGTACAAATGGAAAAAAGATGCACGCTAATAATAATTACCCCTCCGTCAGAGAAAGAATGTGACTCAGCCTCCAAGGGGAAGGAGCATGCTTTATATGCTACATCAGAGAATCTACGGGTATGAGGAGAACTCTAGGATAGATAACTTAATTTGCACACACTTGAAGTTTAAACGTTCTCCACAAGGGTTTGAGTACGGATTGATTTAAAGCGAGGAAGGTGCTAGTGAGCGAATATTAGATATCATCGCCACTTATTAAATCTAGAACTTTAGATATAACTATTATATCCGATTAGCCCCCTCGAAAATGAATCAATTAAGAGTTACCTAATCAGCAACGCCATTTGTTCAAATTTCATTCTCTCTACGGGTAACGGGTCTTTTCTAGCGACGTGTTTTATACCAGATTGTGACTTGGATGTGGTTCCAGTAAAACCCATAAATGTAGTAGTGATTTTTTTCCCAAACAAACGAATGTATTGGGGTTAGCGACGCCGTCATCAAGGAGCTAACCTAAATTGTAGTTTTATCGTTCCCAGTGCTTTTGGTAAATTCTGGTTATCTTAGCAATATAAGTGAAATCCGTGTTTAGAGAAAGATAGGCGCAAGACCGAAAGAGAGCCATGGTTAACATCCTGTAAATTTAAGACCTACTCTCGTACGAGATGATGAGTTTGTTGAGGTGCGACCGTAACTCCAAAATAATATGTACAACTCTTCCACGTATGCTGATAGGCCTAACCCGGCTTAGGAATAAGCTGGCTATCGCTACCAATTCTACAATCATATAATCCGAATAAGATCATTATATTTCACAGATCGAAACGACTCGGTCAAAATTCATAAATGGATAGAACCCTTCAAGAGCATCCCAAATATTACCATAAACCAAATGTTCGGTCATTCATCATTCATGAGAGCCACAAACTGGCACAGCGCACTCAGGCGAACTAATACGGTCCATTGCTCTAATTCCTGTCTTATTATTACAAGCATGATTGGGCTTCGAATCCCGACCTCGGTGTCCACTTCGTTTATAAGGAAACTATGCTCTTCACCGAACTCCACGGACGGTGGCAATGTTCAGGTAAAACGTAAATGACAACTTTTCACTAATTTTAACACTATGAGTTGAACTATGCGCAATAACTTACTATATACAAGCAATACTACATTAATCAGCCTACTCATTGCATCACTTTGGGAAACCAATGACTTCCTTTCTAACGTGAAGCTCAAAATTTTGATGGTTGTGGTATTTTGTATACAGTATTCACTGATCTACTGGCTTTCCTCGACTTCACAAAACTGTGAAATTTTGTAGAAGCGTAAAGAAAATGTTAATCTGAACACTTTGGTGGTATTATTATTATCATTATTATGAAAGAAGAATAAAACGAATAATTAACTTACACCAAGTAAACCATCTCTCAGTAATTTTTCTACATTGAATGTGGGACTAAATGGTCCTAAGAATAGTTTCCTCGCTTCTGTTGCAGTTTTTAACACCGACGAAGTAATCAGACCTAAAGAAGGAAAAAAAAAAAGGTGAATTTAGGGTCAAGCTGCCCGTTAAGTTAGAAAATTCACAACAGAACACTACATTCGTAATAAAGCATAAAGTAACCTAAAAGCTAGAAACCATAACCTACCTTCAACTAGCCAGTCGAAACTAGCATTAACTATAACAAATAATTCCATACAAAAGATTCTGAAAAAAAAGCTTTGGCTTTTTTCTCTCACCTTGTGATTGGAAGCACTAAACCACAAAAATAAAAACAAACAAATAAATAAATATATAATCAACCTAAATTACAATATATTTTAGTACCATTTATTATGTAGTTTAATATTTAATAAAATAAAATAAGTTAATAAATTAAGCAAATAGGGTTGTATTTTTCAAAGAGGAATGTGATCATATTCAGATCATAGTTTAATATAATTATCAAGTCACTTCATAAAGCCTCATTTCATTCATGAATATTCATACTAAAATTGACTCGCAGCACTCTTTCGCATAAACATTACAAGTGGACGCTAAAAAGATGAAAATCCTTTCGGGGTGCATCGGCATTGAGGTACCTTAAGACAAAAGGTTGGAAAACACACGCGTTTTTTTGTGAAGTATTAAATTCAACAAACAGTTACAATTAAGTGGCACTTAAAGGTAGGTCTATGCGTAGAGAATAACACTACCTCTGAAATTCAGTATATAAAGAGGCCCTAGTGCCGTAATAATTAGTTCGTTAAGTCATTATTTAGGTCTATCTATCTATGAACAACAATTATTACTTATTTGAATGCATTATATCAAAGATTTTGTCAACTGGTGACTATTTTTCCGAGTAACTATTCGTCCGTTGTTCACGTATAACTGTTATTGCATTAAACATAATTAGGACGAATTAAGCTCGGGGTAATCTTCACATAAATAGTTGTAAAGTGCGTAACGTGGTAGATGGAAATCAATGTGATAATTAAGCATTCAGTTATGAGCATCAAAAGGACCTACAAAGAAATAACTGTGATAGAGGCAGAGACGACGACGTTTTTTAAATCAGAGTTGCGAGAGAGAAAACGTGTGTGTGTGTGTGTGTGTGTGTGTGTGTGTGTGTGTGTGTGTGTGTGTGTGATTGATTGTCATGACCTGATGAGGTGAATGTGAGCGATTGAGGCGCTTCCTGCCTGTTCCTGGCATGACCTCACTGAGCTGCGGTGGGAGATGGGTTTGGGTATAATAATATACATAAAATAAATATATATATATATACCTTCTGCAAGTTATTTTGTAGCAAAGAGAGGATCCCCTTACCATTTGCATCTTTTATTTTTAAAGTTCGTGCATGTAGTTCTTTTGTTACTGTCTTACAGTCTAGCCTACTTAGTCAAGGTCAACAGTATCACAAAAATATGTACTGTATAAAGTAATTTAGTTGTTTACTTTAATAGAAAGATAATCTAATAAAGTTAATACCCAGTGCGCAATGTTTACTTTTCTTGAATACATTCTAGTAGTGGGTATACTTTTATACGAAGTAATAGTAAAACAAGGTACTTGAATGAAATAGAAAACAATTTGGATTTCTTAACAAAACAACAAAAGTTTACTTTTAGTAAGCTATAAATAACATATATATATATATATCAAATTACAGCGAGTGTTTTATGAAATAAAGTTTATTTGTTTTTAAACCCAAGTGGGTGGGTTTTAAGGCGGGTTTTTTCTAAACCCAAAATGGGGACAACTGGGTCGGGTTCAGTCAAACCAACCCTGCAAGATAACCATCATTTCTCACTACAATGCGTACCCGACGCTCAAATTCCATAAGGGAATTAGCAAACTCTCGTGGAATAGATCCAGTATCCTCTCTTCTTTTGACCAAGTTCTGCCAAATGACTCGATTTGTCGCAACACAAATATTTTAACATACTTCATAAATAAAAGTCTAAAGAAATTAAGTCAAGTGATTGAGGCGGCTATGCTATGTCCACCACGGCCTATCCAGCGCTGAGGAAAGGTTGCGTCTAGAAAGTTACGGACATAACTCCAATAGCCTTTAGTTGAAGAAAAAATTTAACCAGTATTGTTCCCCCCCCCTCAGTCACACGGTACGATCGTCAAAGAAAAATGGAATGATTATGTAGTCTCATGGGTACCCTGGGTAGCCTCCTAGCCTCGTGGTTAAGACGCTGGCTGCTGCTGATCGGGAGGTCGTGAGATCGAGTCCAGGCGAGAACTTTGCAATTTCTGACCGTCCGTGGTGGGGCGTGATTCGAATTCCACGTTAAACTGTAAGTCTAAGGTGGAGTAACAAGCTTGACCTTCATCGGAAAGAATAATTTGGGCGGAAGCGAAACTAAGGTTAAATGAGGTTATAGCACCCAAGACATTAACTTTTGGTGAACCCGTTCATGTATTTTAGCGTTCTAAGGCCACCTCGATCATTTGAGTTAACCTCTTTCGACTGTTTATCTAATAGGGATATGTTAAAACACGCTCGTGTATCATGACAAATCAAGGTATCTGGCAGAACTCCGTCAAAGAATCAGAGGTTAATGGATCCATTCCACAAGAGCATCTTGCTAATGCTCTAATGAAGTTTGACCGTCGAATACACACTGTAACGACGAATGATGGTCAGCATGGGGGCATGGGGAAATGTTCTAAATTTGAACAGTTTAGAAATGTAAATAACTATATATATATGGCTTTTTTTGTGACGGTACACGCCGGTACGGCGTACCGGCACCTTTTTTTTCAGAGCGACGTTGACACGTCCGCTCTAATAAATTAACGTTCCCATCTCGACTGACTCATTTGGCGGGAACAACAAATTCACATGACAATTCGTTGGCTGACGAGAAGGGGGAGGGGTGCGAGAGGAATTTTACAATTTATCGATATATAGTGCTTTTTTTGTAAAAAAAAAAAGGTGCCGGTACTTATATATATATATATCAGAGCTGGGCACTTCCGCAAACACTTCCGCAAACCGCAAATTCCGCAATTGCGGAAGTATGTTTTTCGTTTGCGGATTTGCGTTTGCGGCAGTCATCGCAAATTAGTGAATTTGCGTTGCGGAACTAAGACCGCAAACGCAAATCTTTCCGCAAATTTCCCACGTGGCCACTGGCCAAGCCCGCTAGTGCTGTGACGCTGCTGTCACTGGCCGCCAACGTGTCTAAGTCTCAAAATTTATGAAATTCAAATGATTAAATTTATTATTTAATTTATTTACTATTTACTTGCAGGAGGTGTTTTTGTTCAATATAATATATCAATATATGTAGTATTTTTATTTCTTCTACAATAGTGATTTATTGTAATAAATTATTTAGCCTTGTTTTTAATAAAAACAAGGCTAAAACAATAAACATTAAAAAGATATAAAAACTTTTTATACCTCTTTAATGTTTTGGATACTTTTTATAGTTAAAATTGCGATTGCGGAATTTGCGGAAGTGTTTGCGGAAGTGCCCAGCACTGTAAAAACTGGAAATATGGTTTGCGTTTGCGGATTTGCGTTTGCTGCACCAAAAATGGCAAGCAGTTTGCGGATTTGCGATTGCGGAAGTGATTTTGAGTTTGCGGTGCCCAGCTCTGATATATATATATATATAGTGATGTAGCGGATGTCATTTTTTTCATATCCGCGGATGCGGATGCGGATGAGGATGTTTGATTTCGACATCCGTGGATGCGGATGTCTACATCTTCGTTATTTTTTTAGGATATATTCGAGATTTGTTGTGTTTAACGTATATAATAAGTTATTATATAGAGAGAGCTGTAGCTATAATGTAGTATATTTGATTAATTGTACAATAATTGCTGTACTTTTCTCTGAACATATAAAATAATATCAAGCATCTAACTAATATAGAAATCAATTGTGAATTCGTCTGCAAATAAATTCGTTTATTTTGTCGAGTTTCAGCCACAATTAGAAACCATAATTGTGTTACCAGGATGCGGGACGTGAACCCAACTCAAATGCACCTCACCGACCTCTTTCCCCAACCTCCACCCTTATAGAAAGAGATCTTTAATTAGCGTGATAACTATTTATATTAAGTTTAAAGTTTTATTAGGCATATTTATAAATGAGTAATTAAAATAAAGTAAACTAAGATGTTTATCGTTTAATATTCAAACTTAATTATAGGAAGGTTATGCTTAAGGAACATTAATTTTTCTGCCTTTTCTGCTGCCAGTCTGTTTCTCTTTTCATCATATATTAATCCAGCACTGCTAAATAATCTCTCGCTTGGTACGTTTGTTGGAGGACAGGCTAAATGTTTCCTTGCAAGTTTACTCAAGTATGGATAGATATTCTGCGTATTTTCCACCAACTAATAGGATTGTCACATGCAGCCAGGCGTTTTTCTTGGTGATAGCTCTCGATCATTTTTACTACATCTTTTGACATCGCGTAGGTCTCGTCATTGCTGCTTGACTCAAGAAACTGAGAGAGAGATTCTGTGATAGATTTGCTCGTTGAAGGTGTTGGTTCTGTCACTGAAACTTTTTTCTTTTGGTGGGTGGCGAAGCGACAGATTCAAGAGATTGAAGCTCTTCAACTGCTTTGCCAAGTGATGATTTAACTCGTTCTAATGTACTAGGTGAAAATAACTTAGCTTTGTAACGTGGATCTAAGTAGGTTGCAAGAGAGTAACTTCAACAAGAACAGCCTCTCGTCTTGTCGCTTGCATCACTTTTGCGCACAATGAACTAGTTCTATTATTATAGTAGAATTTGATAATTTCCGCTTATTAATGACGTTTTATCTCAACGGTCCACATCCGCAGTCCAAAGTGCGGATGCGAGAAAATGTGCGGATGTTATGCGGATGCGGATGTGACCTACATCACTAATATATATATATATATTATTTCACGAAAGTAACACGAATAATATTTATGATGAAAATAACCACGAAGGAAAAAGGAAACAGAATGGTGTTCAAGCGCTTTCGTCTAATGACATCCTCAGGAACAGTGAGGATGTCATTAGACGAAAGCGCTTGAGCACCATTCTGTGTTTCCTTTTTCCTTCGTGGTTATTTTCATAACTCGAGCGGTGTTACATTCAAGTAAAAAAAAAAAAAAAAAAAAAAAATTATATATATATATATATACCGGTATATATATATAGAAAAGTACATTATTTTTGAAGCACTGTTTCTCGTACGAGATGTATTTTAATTATCTCACTACTAAAATAAATTGGTACATCGCTAGTAATAAAATGCTGAGTACAGTAATTACTGTTCCATATTGTGTGTATGTACAATTAATTTCCCTACAAACTTTTATTAATTGCATATCAATAAGTACCTTAATATAGCCAGCCTATTAAGGTATGCCCGAGATTTTGAATATGGCATACCTTCCTGTCCCTGATGACTAACTTTAAAAAGTTGAAAATACTGTACAGTATTATCTCTCCTCAGGAGCAGCGTTTCTCAACTTGGGGATCACGTGGTGTTCAGGGGTGTTCACGGGAGTCCCGGTGTTCAGCAAACTAAAATCAGCTTGCACGGAAAATTGAGGTTTATTTTTCCAACGAAAACTACGGAAACAAAATCAAGCTTTTTTTTTTTTTAATCGAGAAACTCTTGTCATGTTACAGTTTTACAGTTGAAGCTATTTTCTGTTTTTCGTAACCATCTTAACTGTTAATCTAGGCCTGTTTCACATTTGTTAATCTTCTTGTATTCGGTTGAATATAGAGTAAACACAAAGTAACATATAAACAAGCGGTTTCATTGCTTCGTTTTAATTGCAACCATTGATGAGAAGCCCAGTTCGCGTGAACTTCTACGAGGTTGCAAATGGAAATAAAACTTTCAATGCGTCAGATAGCAGACAGCTGCAGTTCTGGATACTCGCCTTTCCGTGCTATTCAAAATGTACAAGAGCCTTTTGACAGGAATG
Source organism: Bathynomus jamesi (assembly GCA_023014485.1). Taxonomy (NCBI): domain Eukaryota; kingdom Metazoa; phylum Arthropoda; class Malacostraca; order Isopoda; family Cirolanidae; genus Bathynomus; species Bathynomus jamesi. The sequence goes on along the minus strand of JAJOZX010000665.1, from coordinate 629,479 downwards.
ACAACTGTAGGGTTTTGTTAGAAGAAAGTTCAATCAACTGTTCGTGCAAGTTGGGCAGACTACCACCATTTCATCGAGCGAACTAAATATCAGGTTGTTACGGAGTTTTTCATTGTCACGGTGGGAAATAGTTCGATAGCTGATTTTGCAATTGAAGTATGTGCTGCATATCATTTAGGAAAACGGGGTCGCCGGCAAAAAAAAAACAAAAAAAGGATGAAGAACACCGCTCTAGTTACCCTTAACATTAATTAATATCAAATCTTTTATAATTTTTACATTTTCTTGTTTTTATAACATTTAACTAGTGATGGGACGATACCTAAATTTCAATCGATGCCGATTCCGATTCCAATAAAATGTCCCGATTCCGATGCCGATTCTCATAGATAAGAGTTTACTTGGTGCTCTTCGGAAAACTATACCTATGTAGTCCTATTTTATTTATTTGTAAGACTAATATTAGATTACATTAAAATAGAGACGGTAAAAGATTACAATATAATACACTTTTGCACACGGTTACCGAGTAGGACTGTTAGGAAGAGAAAGAAATTGCGATGCTTAAATATACGCTACGATTAATAATTAATTAATGCCTACTCAAAATGTAATATTTTACTACTTAATTCTAAAAGGAATACATATAATTAATGAAATAAACTAAATGTTATAAATATATAAAACAGTAATAGAATAGTACACAGTAAAATATAATTGAGACATGACTAATGAGTTACACTGAAAATTCATGCTACTATGAAATTACATTTTAATGCTAGCGGTATAAAAATAGAGAATAATCAGGTACATTAAATTCTTTTCTATATTAAATGAATTCTAAGGATAAACATAAACTAATTATTTATTTATATGGAATGCAGGGAACAATAAAATAAAAATATAACCTCCTTATACTAACGAACTCTACTTACATAGGCTATAATGAGTTATGAGCGGATCTAGGATCTAAAGTATGTTGTTTCTAAGTAGGCTGGACTAGGATTGATAGCTGCAGTCACGCTGCTATAGTTTTGTGTCTCATGGTATTGCATCATGTATTGAAAACGTGGAATAGTTGCTTTCATTGGTTAGATCTGACGTTGCCATGTATTGCAAGATGAAATAATTAAATACTAAAAATTAAAATCTTCTTTTGAATTGAATAAATTGCTATGAATAAAAATACTAAATTTAAGTCTTGAATATTGAATATCAGAGTATCAGTAATCAAATTGCAAATGAAAATTAAATTTGTGCTCTGAAAAAGAAAAAGATAATTTAATTAATAACACTGGCCAACAAAATGAAACTTTTTTTCTCATCACAAACATGATCACACTTTTCTTAATGCATATTTCGCGCTGATTCCGAATCTGGTTTTATTTCTTTTCTAGCACGTATAGTTATATAGATACACTGGTTTTGATATTTTTAAGTTTTTGATATTGCTATAAGAAAATTTATGGATGTATAGATCACACTTAGGAATGCTAAACAACAAATACATCATATACCTTATTCAATGTACTTATAAATAAAGAATATATACATTATTTTATTAAAAGCGCTGTGAGTGTGATTTCCTTTTGTAAATTTGGCCTGGATTGTCACGATACAGCATCCAACAATGGTCCGCCATCATGCTTTCATTCCAATATCCTTGGTAGCGCTTCTCCATCATCTGAATATCTTGATGGAAGCGCTCTCTTTGCTCGTCACTCACTGCACCAAGGTTTTCAGGAAAGAAATCCAAGTGGGAATGCAGGCAGTGAATTTTTAACGACATTCGACACTCCATTTCTTTGAAGGCATCAAGGAGGTTCTTGACTCCATCCTTATACGCAGGTGACTTGTTGCTTCCAAGAAAGTTTTCACATATCCATTTGAACGCCAGCCAAGCCTTCAATTCCAGCGGACTTAGGACTTAGGACTTTTTCAATTCAGTGTCATTCAAAACCTCCCTTATTTGTGGCCCAACAAAAATTCCTTCCTTCAATTTTGCTGCAGTAACCTTCGGAAATTTCCTTGAAAGGTATTGGAACCTTTCAGAATTGACTTTACCCATTGCTTTAAACTAAATTCTTCATTAAACCAAGTTTAATGTGAAGAGGTGGCAGATAGATCTTTGGGGGTCCACTAAAGGGACAGACTGGACATTGCTTATCCCTGGGACATATGTATACCTAAGTGGCCAGTCACTTTTGGTGTAATGTTCTATAGTGGCGCGACTGTCCCACAGGCAAAGGAAACAACAAAATTTTGTGAATCCTGACTGCATACCCATAAGCATTCCTATAACTTTTAGATCTCCACAAACATTCCATTGATGACTGTCGTATTTGATTGCCTTAAGTAGTATATCCATATTGTCATATGTCTCTTTTAGATGGACGGAATGGGCAATGGGGATGGATGGCATTATATTACCATTATGCAAAAGAACTGCTTTCAGGTCTCTGCGAATCACGAATAATAAAGAGGCGCCACTCAGATGCCACATACGTCTGAGATATGGCTGTAAATAGTCCATTGATGTCATGGCAATAACAGAGAGGACCGTCTACTGAAAAGAATGCTGTTAATTCAAAATTCCGCTTTCGGTAGTAACTAATACGAACATTGTTCTCAAGTAAATTGTTCTCCTTTAGTCTTGAGGCGAGAAGCTCTGATTTCTCTTTAGACAGCGATAAGTCTCTAACAAGATCATTCAACTGTCCTTGGGTTAACTTTTTAGGCTCTAAATGTCTACCTTCAAAGTGTACTCTGGTTCTGTAGATGGTCCGGAAACGCCAGTTGCACCTTCATCACTTTCCATGTCATCTATGATAGAATCTAGCCTATCACTTGGGGAATTGGAATGGGCAATGTTTCATCATGTTTTACTGGTCTACGTGCTGAATCCAAGTTTGGATATACAATCTGGTGTTGTTCTTGGCAGAAAACCCCATTAAGTTCACACTACAAAAATAACAGTCTTCATGATGATCTCTCGGCTCCCTCCATATCATGGGTATGGCAAATGGCATTGAAGCTTTCTTTTTGTTAAGCCAATCACGTAATCCATTTGAACAGCCAGAACAGATTTGATGTGGCGCCCATGGTTTATCTTCGTCACCTAGATGGCAACCAAAGTATAGCTTGTATATTTTCTTAATGTCGGTTGTAATACTTCGTCGCTGTGTTTTAGTTGTCAACTGGCCGCATACGAAACAGAACTTGTCGGGGTCATTCTTACATTGTCGAGGCATGTTGACTGACCTGAGCAAACTATAAATTCAAAAAAATGTACACCAACTTGACACAACAAGTTCTTGGACTGGACTGATCTTTTGACACACAAAGCACGGCGTTGTTGCCTGAATCACAATGCTGCTAGACGTAAAAGCTCACACCTGAAATACATAAGATGTATAATTAAGATAATTGAAATAAATAAGATGAATAAACTAAAAAAACACAATAAAATAAACACAATCAAATGTTGAAATATTAGTATTTTGCTATTTAAAATGGTTAAATCTGTGTAGTTATATATATGCCTTCATCTTGAAAACTATACGTGCTAGAAAAAAATCTGAATGCAGTTTTGGAATCAGCGTGAAACATGCTATCCAGCCACCACAAATTTACTCTGATGAAAAATCTTTGTTGACCAGTGTAATTAGTTCATTTTTGTCACTAAATGACAAAGAATTGTTGTAAGAATCGAAAGTCGTAACCAAATTCTTACGATTCCGATGCCGATTCCTGAAAAACACACTATTCTTCCAATTCTCGATTCCGATTAATCGTCCCATCACTACATTTAACAATAAAATAATTGTTTATATCCTTTTTTTTTTTAAATGTAAAAGCTGAAAAAGAGTAATTAATCCTATGCTGTAGCCTGTATGTCACAAAGTTCAGTAAAAATTACGCATGCATAATATTCTTTTGTTTTTAAAACACAAATTTTTTAACGAGTAATTTATATCTATTTCTTTGTAAATGGATTTTCTATTCGATAAGGAAAAAACTAAAACCAAGAAACACAAAAAGCATGGTTTTTCACAAAAGAAAAAACGCCAAATTTTTTTTTGCAACACTAACCATGACTAATGGTGTACTACTGGAAATGTAAGTGCGTTTTCACTAAAGCTAAACTATATCTATTTGATAATTAAAATCTCCATTTCCAATAAATTGGATGGCGACATTGGTTAATATGACTTAACAACTGATGAATTATACCAGAATAAAGAACTTCATACGAATCTCTTGACATATACAAATCTACTGACTCGTATTCTCATCAGACGTAGACATTCAGATAAATTGGCCTACTAATTTAGCCCATTTATGGGTACATTCTGCGTTAATTGAGAGATAAGATTTCCCTGCTGTGACTAAGAGATATTTTATTGTAATCTGTAACCAGAGTATGAGTAATTCGAGAGGACTTCGGCCCATCGGTAGACCTATTAAAAATGAACTTTTACAACTATTACTTAGGCTCCTTCTATGAAACTAATTATTATATTTATACGAGCTTTTTACACATCCTAATTAACGTCATAACATTTAACTAACTAAAAATGAAGGAAAAATATGTGAAAAAAATTAAGTCAATTCATCTTAGCCTGACCTTGAATGATGAGCCTTCTAACTTATCTGCTAAAATTACAAACAGCGCACCACTATTTACGCCACAAAAAAATTAAAAAAAGAAAAGGTGTTCCGTAACGTCCTTGAATATGTGGACTAATTCTCACGCAAAGCAAAACCAAATGGGAATGACTAGGTTATTCGTATACCTATAACAAATGCTACAAAGTTGCGTCATTCTGATATAAGACTGCACTTTGCTTGGATTGAAAGCAGATCCCCATCAACAAAAGTGTTTACGCATTCTTATCTGTTTTAGCGCTTCGATAAGCAAATTGATATAATCTTTGAAAGAATTACTACAGAACGAAGGTCGAATTAAACCCAAATCCCATGTTGCAACTTAGCCAGCGAGTGTGGCGGTTCCACTGGACTATTTAATTACTTTCAGAAATGTTAAAAACTTAGTAATGCTTTTATGACAAAAAAAGGTCCGGAATCGTGCAAAAATCTATTCAACTCAAAAATTCCTTCATCAGACAAAAATGTGAAAACCTATCTGAGTCTAATTCTTCTCGCTCTTTTTGGCATTTAGCTAAGAACCTCTTCAACGGCTTCATTTCCTCTTCTTTCCCTCCTCTTTTTCATTCCGACAGCTCAGTTGCCGTCCCTTCTCCTGATAGGGGTGACTCAACCCATACAGTTCTACTTGATCGGGTGGAATCAAAGGCTTTTCATCTCATCAATCCCTCTCTCTTCGCCCCTAATGTTGCCTCACTCTCTCTTTACCATCGCTATTATAATGGACACTGCTCTTCCGAGCTCTGTAACTGCATGCCTCCTCCTTTAAGGAGAGCACGCACCACCAATCTTTCGGCACATTCTCATTCCTTTTCCGTCCAATTCTCTAACGCGAGGTATTTTCAATCTTTCATCTACTCAACCGATGAACCTCTGGAACAATCTTCCTCAATCCATCTTTCACCCTGTCTATGGCCTCCAATCTTTCAAACGCAGAGTGTCTAGGCATCTCGGAAACCCTGGACCTTGATTTTGGCTCTTCTTCTATTGGAGGGGAATGTTTTTGCGGGCATTTGCCCTTGGCCCTTCCTTGCATAAAACACACAAACAAACATATATAATATATATATATATATAATATATATATATATATATATATATATATATATATATATACCGGGTGTCCGAGAATTATCTGTACAATTTTTGGCTGTTATTAAAAGTCAACCATGAAGTGTAGAAATCTAGTGTTGTCCCATTTTACAGAGAAACTCATTAAGTTTTTTCTGATAACAAGTTTTGACAAGTTTTTCTTTTTTGTACGCGGGTGACAGACATTGATGATTTAAAGCAAGAATCACAGCTGCTATTGAGCGAATTGATGTGGATATGCTGCAGCGTACATGGCAACATTTGGATTATCGATTGGATGTTTTGCGAATCACTGATGGTGCACATATCGAATGTTTGTAACAACGTTACTTTAATAAAAGAAACTTTTGAAAATACAGATTCTAAATAATCTTGTTTAAGAATTTTACGCGTGTTATCAAGAATTTTATTAAAAGAGGAAATTGTACAGATAATTTTCGGACACACTGGAATTTCTAAAAAACTTGTCAAAACTTGGTATCAGAAAAAACTTAATGAGATTCTCTGTAAAATGGAACACTGGAATTTCTACACTTCATGGTTGACTTTTAATAACAGCCAAAACTTGTACAGATAATTCTCGGACACCCTGTATATATATATATATATATATATATATATATTATATATATATATATATTAGTGACACTGTCCCAAGCCCGCAACACGAGTTTTGTCAGCGTAAGGAAATGGGACTAAGCTTAATTCATTGGTTCCCAAACTTTTTCCAAAAGGACTCTTCGATACCTGAAAACTTTAAATTCCAGATCTTTTAATTTATCATCCCAAAATGGTGTTATATGAAAACTAAAAATAAGCATTGTTCAGTAATAACAAGATTTCAAAGTAGGTTGATGAATTTCTATGTACCGTTTCGAGTTAATATATTGTATTGTTCAGGACTGAACTCCATTATCAGGGAAAACTGCGGCTCTCGAACATTTAAATAACCATCAAAGATTAATTAATGGACTTCTCGAATGCAGTGCGTTCATCTTTGGCGGTTTCCCGCGTCCCGTACTTTCAGTCCTTCAACCAATATGTTCATTAGTTCATTCGTACGATTATGCGGAAGGCGATTTCTTTCAGAACAAAATTCTATTCAATGACGAAAAAGAACGTTCAACTGTAGCTGTTGCGACTGGGAATGACAAGAGATGAATTCCTACTTTTATTCCAGGAAAAACACAAAGATCAGGTAAAGCCACTAGAGTTAAATTCTTCATTCATTCGTTGTATGATATTCCACACAATGTTCAAATTCTCCATTCTGTCCTGATTACGTGGCAGCCTCCATTGCTGGTAGTACCTCACTCCAGTCAACTTTCAGTGTTTTATATGGCAAAGCGTATGTAAAAGCTCCGTAGAGTTTGAGTAGAATCAAGGGAGTGGAATTGGGGGTGTAGGGAATCCCTGCAAGAATGTTGCAGTAACGTTACATAACTGTTTCCCAACCGGGTGCCGCGAAATTTCAAAAATAACAAAAATAAGTAATTGAAAATTTAAGTTATCGAAGATATTTCTGGACACCAAAGAGTTATGCATTTCCTCAGTTGTCGAAATACGAGACTATGACGTACTTTTTACGCTGGTGGTAGTATGGTTGTAGCGCTCGCGACTCCTACTCAAAAGGTTCCGGGTTCGACTCCTAGTGAGGGCAGTTTTGCTTATTTTACATGTATAATTCAGTTGCAAAAACTTTTGGTTCGGGTTTTTTTCCTCTTTTTCTGTTCTTTACTATAATAATAATAATAATATCAAATTACTTTTTTGCAAGTTGTAAAACCAAAACAAAACATATATGGGGTGATTTTTCAAACATTTGACACTGAAAAGTTTTTGTATTTTTTTTAACTGAAATAAAAGCATGAAATTTTTACTGTACCTTCTCTACACATGAGAATTAGTCCCCTAGTGCAAACACGCTTTATGCGATGTCCTCTCAGCTTACACTATACTTTTGACGGAAGAGTCCTGTCCAACAGACTTCCTGCGGTTTATGATACAGGAATATCATGTCCACCAACATCACCAGATCTAAACCCCCGTGACTTTTATCCGTGGGATTATTTAAACAGAATCCACACACAATAGGATTGAAAAAAATGAACTGTACAAAAAATTTCAGATTTCCAAAGACACTCTGTCCAGAGTACTGGAAAAGTTTGTTGTTCATGCACAAATAGCTAATAAACCGAGAGGACATCACATGGAGCATGTTTTGCGCTAAAGGACTAATTTCCCATGTGTAGAGAAAGTACAGTAAAAATTTCACGCTTTCATTTCAGTTAATAAAATACAAACGCTTTATTAAAGTGTCAGGTGTTAAAAAAAAAAAAAAAATCACCTGATAATATTATATATATATATATATAAAAAAGACTCTTAATTAATTATTAAACCTACACCTACAGGCTACAGAATAGGCTTTATAAATTTTTCACTTTCATACTGTATTTCAAACAAAAAGTGTAGATATTTATATGGGCAATAAAATAACTTCTAAGTGTTATTAAAACCACGAAATATAGCCACCACAAAGTACGATATTTCGAACAGAAATCTGGTGTAGGTATACGGTAATTAATTGCATGGTCTCATCGACTGACGAGTTTAATGCCTTTGTATTACAAAAAGATATTTATAAAAATCTTTGTGCCAAATCTAAATATTCAAAGCTTAGCCTACCCACGAACTATAATTATTGCCCATTTTGAAAACTTCTACGGTCAAATTTAGTGTTATAATTCTCATCGAAATCTGATTAAACAGTAATATGAAAAACCCGTTTAGTACAGATAATTACAGTGCTATCATACTGTAAGTCGTACGAGATGATCAGGTTGAGGGGTGGGAGCGTTATCTCTGTGTATGTACATAAAATTTACGATTGTAACGAAGTGTTTTCTGTATGTAATAGTGATACTGAAAACCCGATTGTAAATATAAAAGGCAAAAGTAATGCTTATTCCGTTCATGCGATATAGGTATATAGACCACCTAATACTAATATCAATAGCTTTTTAATTCACGTAGATAACATTGCACAATTTCCATAAATCTAATGCCATAGTTGCGGGTGACTTCAACATCAATTTGCAATCTGAAGCAATCCCTCATAAATTTTTAAACTTAATGAATTCTTTCTATCTTAGTCATACTATTACCGAACCCACTCGAGTCTCCAATTATGGTAATCGAATAACAGAATCTACGATTGATAATCTATTTTTAAATAGCAATGCCTCAAATTCTGAAATTATAACTACAAGCATCAGTGATCATTATCCTACTTACATTATATATCAGTGCTTCCCCAACCTTGGGATCGCGAACCGATCTGATAATTTTATTTTCAATTCTCTTCTTACAGCCGTCCGACAACACATTTACCAATCATGAATGTAGTTGCATATAACAGCTGAAATCTGGGCCCTTACCGCGCATAATAAAAGCTGTGCTTAAGAATTATATATAATAATAATAATAACTTTCGGAGAATTTGTTGAACTTCGACCAGTGTTTGGGGTCGTGAATTATGCGAACATGATTTTAGGAGTCTCATATGATAAATGTTGGGAAGCTCTTGCTATATACGATAACATTGTTCGGCTTGCAGTTAAAACTATCGATTACAGAATATTTTCTGAGGTACACAAAAAATTTATCGAGGCTGTAGAAAATACTCGATTTGACCGTGACGAACCTATGAATGATCCCGATCATATGTTTAAGTTTTTCTATAACTCCTTATTTCACATTTTTAATATTTGCTTTCCTTTAAAAAGGAAAACATTTTCGCCCAAAATGTTGCAAATCCATGGATTACTCCAGGAATTATCACTTCAATAAAAAACAGAGATAAATTATTCAAATTATTACAAAGCAAAATTCTTAAAGTATGATACAGTGCACTCAATATAGAAACAAATTAACTAAAATAATAAAAATTTGTAAAATATAATTATTATAACGACCAATTTTCCAAACACAAAAAAGGAGACGTGAAAAACATTTGGACAACCAACCATAAACAGTCTTCTCAATTCTCAGAAACCAAATTAAGAAAAATTCAATGGAGAAATTAAATGTTTTTAATAAAGAAATTACTGATGATACTGCTATTGCAGACTCTTTAAATATACATTTTACTTCAATAGCTGACAAGTTTCACTCACAGTTACGAAATAATGATCACTCACCTCTAGAATATATGACACCCAACCCACTAAATTCATTTTCTTTTGTTCCTGCTACCTCTACTGAGGTCCAGAATATTATTGGTAAATTAAAAAATACAGAAAATAACATTCATAACATTCCTGTACCTATATTGAAGCTTGTTGAAGATAAGATATCCGTAACTTTGGCTAAAATTATCAAAGTATTTCCAAAGAAATATTCCCATCGAAGCTAAGAATTGGTTGCGTAACACCCCTTTTTGAAGTGGATGATCCTGCACTAGCAACTAATTATAGCCCGGTGTGTTCATTATCTGTATTCAGCAAAGTTTTTGAAAAAAAATTGTAAAAAGTAGAAATGCAGCTATATTTAGAATCCTACAATTTAAAATAATATATTAATTTATTTATAATTTATTATCTCCATATAAAACCAATAAGTAATAATAAAACAATAGAAATGGCTATTTTAAATTTTATGGAAAATGCAAATATAGCTAAAGAGAACAAAGAAATAATTATATCAATATTTATGGATTTGAGTAAGACGTTTGATGTAATAGACCATAATATTCTACTTAATAAATTATATTGTTACGGCTTTAGAGGAGCAATCGGTGATTGGTTTGTTATATTGTCCAATAGATATTATTTTGTATCAGTAAATAAGGTCTGTTCAACTAAAACGATTATTAAACATGGTGTACCACGGGGTACAGATGTTAATTCAGCTTAGAATATATTTAATTCAGAATTCATCAACGTAATGAAATGGTTGACCACCAATAAAATCTCCCTAAATACCAGTAAAACCAATTTCAATAATTTTTACTGATAAAAGAAATTGTAACGAAGTTTCTTGGTGTAATCCTAGATAAGAATTTGCAGTGGTGATCATGTAAATTATATCATAAAAAAAAATTTAAGGAGCATTGCCCTGATGTTTAAACTTAGAAATGTAGTCCCTAAACAGGTTTTATTAACTCTTGTTCTTATATAACGTACTGCACCCTTGTTTGGGGAAATTCCGCTAACAACGCTTTATTAAACTATCTTTGTCATCCAAAAACGAGCAATAAGGTTATTATCTGACGCTAATTTCCTTGGTAATTTTCTAGTGCATTATTTAAAGAGCTAAAACTACTAAAGCTCAAAGATTTAATCAAATTGGTACATTTTACTTTTATTTACAAGTGTAAGAACAAAATCACTAATTCACAATGGGTCAAGCCTTAACAATAATTTTTTTCGCTGGTTCGGGCAACCAGGGTTTGCAGGTTTGCCAAATGGTTGCCCGACCTTTTCCGATATATACACAGTGGTGGGCACCGTTAACCAAAAAGTTAACTTCGTTAACCGTTAAACATGTAACGGAAGTTACCGATAAACCGTTAACGTTAACTTTTATTATAAAAAAAATGAAAAACACAATATATATATAATTTAATTTTCCCTCTTCTTCTCGTTCTCCACTTTGTCCATGAGATGCATGTTGCCCTTCATGAAAATTAGCATATCAAAGTTTTCATCAGACAGGGATGATCTTTTGGCCCTCAGGATGTCCTTGCCCATAGAGAAGTAATTGCACTGAAATTTCTTCGGTCTTCACAGCAGAGATACTAAAGAGTAAACAGCCTCTGGCGCCACACGCTCACATTTACTTCTCAACGCCATCTATTATCTCATAAAGAAACTAATTCACATTGGGACTTGAAAGTACCGGCAGGATCAACCGGGTAGAAAAATAATTATGGAGATTTTAAAGATGTGGTACGTAGAAGTACCGCCAGGACATAAAGGGTTAAGGTGAAAACGCTCCCATTGTAAGACATCAATCGACTTAATTTATGTCATCAAAGTGACATGAGAATTGAAATCTTACCTGATCAGTTTTATGGTTCTTGAAATGTATCAAGGAGACTACTAATAAGGTACTCACAGACATATTATAAATATACATGACTTACTTGACAACGATTATTTTTAAATATTCACTAGCACAAACATGTTGCGCAAGAGACAGACTGCAAATGAAACGAATGTAGTTATTTGTTGTAATTGTTACATATATATTATTGAAAGTGCCTTAAAATGCTCGTGATATTTCTTGAAAGAAGTTGAAACATTCAACTCAAATGGCAAATCTTTCCGCCTGATTTTACAGTCGACCATGTTTTGCTCAAACCAATGCCATAAATAACTACCATATTTGGTAAGACACAAATTGTGGCGACGGAAACAAATATATCGCCTGATTTTGCACTGCGGAAATGGAAATTCGTTCATCACTATTAACAGTGGCGGATTAATTGCGCACCTGCTCAGCACTGAAAATAATAGAAACTTTTAAACGTTTATTTATGAATTTTTTGGGTTAACGGACTTGAGTTAACGGAAGTTAATTAGTCCGATAATGATTTTCAAAGTTAACTTAAAAGTTAAATCGTTAACGAAAAAGTTAACTTCGTTAATTAACGATTAACGGATTAACGGTTTGTGCCCAGCTTTGTATATACAGTAGTATGTTACACACAGACCGTCAATGGTTGCAATTAAAAACAGCAATGAAACGGACTGTCTGCGCGTTACTTTGTGTTCAGTCCACATTCAACTGAACATAAAAAGATTTAACAAATGCAAAGCAGGCACACAATTGGTATATCATTGAAAGCCGTAGATTAACAGTAAAGATGATTAAAAAAATAATGTTACTTTTACATTTGAAATTATTTTCGGTTTGTCGTAAAGTTAAAAACTTGTGTTTTCTGTGATTTCACATATTTCTGTAATTTTTGCTGGAGAAAAACTCCTATACTCCATGTAGTAAGATTATTTCGCCAAGCACTGGGATCCCCCTGAACACTGCCAGTAACTCTCAAGTTGAGGATACCTAATGGAATACATTATGTTCAACTCTTCTTTTTAACAGTCGGTAGCAATTAGGGACAGGAAAGTATGCCAAAGGTCTAGTCAAATTCTCAAGCCTACCATGGTAGGCTATATTAAGTATTTAATGATATGCAATTAAAAAATGTTTGTTCATACAATATGCAACAGTAATTACTGTACTTAGCTTTTTACTGCTAGCAAAGTACCAATTTGTTTTAATAGTATGAAAAAATGAAAATACAGCTCGTCAGAGAAATAATGCTTCAGAAATAATGTCATACTTTTCTCATTAACTAATACTTATACAACATATAGTTGTTTCCACTTCAAAACCGTTCAAATTTAGAACACTTCCACATGATAATTAATTATCATTCGTTGCAGCAGTATACATTTGACGATCAAATTTCATTGGGGGCATTAAGCAAGATGATCTTGTCGAATAGATACAATAACCTTTGATTCTTTGACGGAGTTCTGCCAGATGCCTGGGTTTGTCATTATACACAAGCGTTTTAACATAACTCATAGACAAAAGTCCAAAAGGGTTAAATTGGGTGATAGAGGTGGCCTATCCAGCCCTGAAACACAACATAAACGAGATACAGTACAACAAAAGTTAACGTTTGTTCTAGTAATGGGACGATACCAAAATTTTTAACGATTCCGATTTCGATTCCGATACCACTAAAAAGTCTCGATTCCGATACCACTAAAAAGTCTCGATTCCGATTCTCAATATTTTTAAATATAATTCTATACTTGTTTTTCTGGAAATTGTCATATTTTACTCTGGTAAGATTAACTATTTACATTATGAGTATGGTAATATAAATTATAAATTATAATAGATTGGTTTAAAAATAAAAATCAACTGTAAGTTGTAACAATTCATTTTAATCTTCTTGATTACACATCATGGATATACATGTTTTAATGTATAGATACAATACAATAAAAATAAAATTTGTTATCCTCTTTCATTTAAATTTTAAAGTTTGCATTGCAAAACTGGTTCAATTAAAAGTTAAAGAATCGTTTTAAGAATCAGAAATCATGGTACAATTCTCTCGATTCGATTCCTGAAAAATGCTCGATTCTTTCGATTCTCGATTCCGATTCCGATTAATCGTCCCATCACTAGTTTGTTCAGCATGCTATGTTCCGTAACTGCATATTTAATTTTTCTTTGACGAATTGTACCGTGAGTGGAGCGAATCAAATTAATATACTGTACACATTTTTTCTTCTCCAGCTAAGGGCTACTAGAGTTGACACGAGAATAATCTATGACAAGATTCCGAGAAGCCTCTTCTAGAATCATTTCTGTACGATATTCTACAAGATTTCAGATGCCAGACAGCAGTTCAGAGACAGAATCCATACCCGCTAATTACTAACCTAATCTCCGAACCGCGTTTAGCATCTGGAATTTCATAAACTCTTCAAAATCTAAATTGTTGCAAGCTGGTTAGCGCTATCTTCGTATGAAAACTAGCATAGACTGATTCCCAAAAGAGCATAGACCTAGCTAGGTTTCGAAACCAATCGCTATTTTCTTGTACCTATTTTCCCTTCTCATTTTTTTGCGATAAGACATTACCCGACTAATGGGTACACAAACAGTTAATCTTAGGCGTTATCATTACTGGTCCATTGCTCAACACAGACCATTCTTATGGGAACTAAGAACAAACTAAAAAAGTTTCGCATTGGTCGAAAGGTTATTTACCAACTTTCAAAGAGCGTCATAATCCTATTTCAATAATCTCATGACCTTAGAACACTACTACTTCCCAACATGGCTCATATATATATATATATATAAAAAATGCCCAGCAAAAGCCCCCGAAAACAACCTACATGTAGAGGAGACTGGAATGTGCGAATGTGTTACTAAAACCTTTCCCTAGTTCTCCCTTAATGTGTATGCTAAATTTGATGCAGATTATCCTAGCCGTTTATGGGGCCCCCTCCCGATCCAAGAGGGAAGGACTGGGAGGGGTGAGTGTCTTACTAAAATCTTCCCTGGTTCTCCTTTAATGTGTATAACAAATTTGGTGCAGATTACCCTAACAGTTTAGGAGTAAACAAACAAACACATCACCATCCCATATTTTATATATATATATATATATATAATATGATACACATTCCTAATATTAATATTCGCAGTTCTGATAAGATAAGCAACAGGAAACACGCTAAAGTTAAGGAGCTAGTAGAATAGATCCAGAGGCCTAGTTTAGGGTTTAAATAGCATATAATATAGCGTGAGAACTAGGCCTAGTCATAGTACCTAAACCTACTTAGGGGCCTATCATTTTAAAAGTATTTTAATTTACACTTTTTGCACAAGAGATATTTGCCTAACTTAAAAGTAGGCCTAAGCTATAGTGCTATGAAAAAGCTCAGTAGACTTTAGGGTACATGCTATTTTATTCACAGTGGCCTACTTCTATATTGTCTATATTAATAGCATTGCTTTCAAAACGCGAGTTTTACTACTACGTTTAGTTCAGTAAATTATAAAGTTTCTAGTTAACCCTTTATCTTGTAACTAAATTATGCTTAAACTTACCAAAGTCACTTAAAATAATGTAACTGGTATTACTTACCTAAAGGGCCATCACACAGGAGACACACTGCAGCCAAGGATCCAGCAGAGGCACCAGAAATTTTGTTAACAAGTAAATTAGACGCGTATTTCTTTAAACATGCTGCCACACCAACATGGTAAATACCAAGAAATCCACAGCCAGCGAAAGAAAAATTCATTTTCTCTAACGTTAAAAATTAAATATTAAAGAATCATGACTATATAGAGAAAATGTCCCATGTAAAAATACAAACGCAAAACACATGAAACGGGCGAGAGAAGTGTGCGAGATAAAACAGTCACCTCAAAGACAGGCAGAGCGTGCGCAATACGTCTAACCCGAAAGCTTTTCTGAATTTGTACTGAGTCTGACTGAGATCTGAGAAGTGAATCAACTTATCAAGCGAGTTGCGACAATATAAATAAAGTCTAAATTCTAAAGAAAGAAAAGTAAAAAAACTAGAAAATCACAACACAGTTTGTTTTTACTCGTGGAAGGAATTCATGCTGATTTTTTGTTTTGTTTTTCTTAATCAGCTGTTTCAACCGCAGTTTCTTAAATATATATATATATATATATAGTCTTATTTAGTCAGTCACTAGGCCTAGTGTATCATTATATTATTTTCATAATGTAAACAGTTTACTTATCTACTGGACTTATTTAACTTTTAAAAAATATTATTATAATGATGCAGCTGTAACTTAATATGTTTACGATGGTTAAAGCTTAAAAATTTTATCCCAAATAATATGGGTATTATTTATAGATAATGGACTATAAATCTGTTTCCATAGGAAGAAAAGTAAAACTAAAAAAATACTTGTATTAGCTCATATGCCGAGGGTGGGGGGAGGAAACAAAAAAGGTCCCGAGCTGGCGAGGGACCCCTTTTGTTTTTTCAAACCCAAGCGCATACGAGTCAGTCAAGGTCTTCATTCTTTTTTATTATTATACCCACAAGTATAAGAATTATATCAAACGAACAAACACTCTATTTCAAACTCAACAGGTACAAACATTATACAAGAAGTCCATAGAAGATTAAGAGATAGTTGTCTGGAGCACTGACTAAGTAGGCCAGTGTATGTTATTTTCCAGATGTAAAAAACGCATGAAAAGAAATTAAAGTTAGAGTAACTTATATTATAGAAATTAGCTATATTTACGATATATTTTCCATTTTCTTTAATTCAGCACAAATAAGAAAACAAATTTTATAGGTAACTATTAAATTCTTTAATAAAATAACATTTCTTAATTATTATATTGATATTAAATTCTCTTAATTAGCATACAGCTGAATACCGTTTTCTTAATGTAATACAAATGTCGAGTATAAAAATAGCTAAGGAGGTTAAATTACATTTTTTAAGATTAAACCACATTTGAATGGGAGTTAAAGAAACGCCGTCTGTTGATTCCACCCGCAGTCCAGCACGTACCAGAAGAGTTAAACGAACTGCATGAGGATCTATTATTATCTATAGACGGGTCCACATCATTGACATTTAACCTAGCATAACAAAAAGTGCCAAATTAAAGCATTGTGGAGCCATGGATGCAGAAAAAGTGCGAAGTAGATTGATCCAAAGCCTACCTAATACCTATATCTATTAGTCAAACCACGTTTGTATAGAATGTCATACACGTTTGTTAAATCGATAAAAAGCCAGTTAGTCAATAAATTCACAAAATAACGCAGCCATCAAAATTTTGAACCTCACATGAAAAGCCAGTTGGCAAAATTTTAAAGCTGCATTTAAAATCCAAGTGTGAGCTTAAAACGTTGAGGTTATCACTCACCTAAAAATTTTTGTTCAAAATCTTTCATACGAATTATTCGCATGTTAAAATGTGAGCATAGATCGACCTTTTCTTTATTTCTTATTTTTGTTAGTTTTTTGTTTCGAAGTAAAAAGTTACATCATTCGTGTTAACGCTTTGAATTGATACTTTTTTTTTTATAAATTAATATCTCGCTGTGAAAAAATTCTCATATTGGACATATTTTATATAGTCTGTGTGTGTATAAGTGTTCTGATTGTAAATAATATATATTTTCTGTTACGTGTGATTTGTAATTAAGTTATATTCCTTTACCGGTTGGTTTTAATTTGAAAATTTCTTGTAAGCCGCAGCGGTTCTCAAACTTTTTCTTCTTCTGTACCCCTTGAATTCTTTCACGGGATTTTCTGGATCTTCGAGAGAGATAGATGATTTTTACTTTCTTTACGACCGTGTGACTTATGACCGCTTGTTAATCATATATAAAATTAAAAGGGTTATATTTTCAGGACCCCTTCGCGTACCCCCTAAGATTTCCTCGCGTACCCTAGTTTGAGGACCACTGTATGTAAAGGAACCATCGTTGGTCAAGTGCGGATGTTCACTGTTCTAGAAATAAAATTTTCTTTCGTATATACTGTATAGGGCACTAGAGGCAAATGAAGCAAATCTTGTACTGTTTTTATGGAGGTAGTTCAAGGCCGACCTTACGACATCTGATCGACCAGACATTCTCTCTACAAGATATTATTAGGTTAGATTAAGATAGGTTAGGTTTAGTTAGTTTTTTAGAGGGTCGATGTTTTGATCCTGTCGACGAAATGTGTATGCAGTAGGTCCCTTCAAGACATACAGTGTTACGGTCTGATTCGTTAAAAACGGCCAGATTAATTATTATTTTTTATCGCCAATATATCATATGCAGAATTTCAAATTAAATAAGTTTTCTTCTTTGCTATTTTTTTTTCCAAGTCAGACTTTTTAAAAAGGAACAAAGATTGTCCTCAGGAGTACCCATTCTCTTAGTATCAAATGAAAAAAGGCCTTAAATGAAAGTTTTTATACAACAGGCGAGAGAAATTATTTTTAACTTGTTTCTTAGATAGTTTCGGTAGAGCATGGTGACATGTTTCATATTGTCACGATAACTCTTCTTTGAAGTAAAATATTCAAGAATAATGATTCAATATTGAAAGAAACCAGACATTCTGGTTCAAGAGTTTCTAGGTTTGATAACCGAGTTTTTCTGAAGATTGAACAATGTAATTGAGCAAAAGAGGGGTTTTCTGATTTGGTATGCGCCTTAGAAAGACCATAAGCCCCTATATGTAAAGGTCCTGGGTCCTGCACTGTATTCTCCAGTTCTCCACAGTTTATTAGTCATTGCCTCATTTTGTATAGTCTTAGATTTTCTTTTCTGGTCGGTTACAATCTACCTATACCTAGTCTGTTTCAGCCACTCATAATTTTTTATACACCCAAGCGAGTTAAGCAACTAATAAGTTATTCATAGAAAATGGAAAAATGATGAATTTTAATGACCAATTTAAAATTTATTTATATATATATATATATATATATATATATATACACAAACTCAGAATGGTTCCCTGAGAACATTATATGTTAAACACAGACCGTGCATGGAACAAGGAACTCTTCTGGGAAAATTAAATCCACTATAGTCCGAATAAGTAATGGTAAATGACAAATACCATAGTTTTTTTTCCTTTTTCATGATTTTAGCACGTGTTTCGTGCCTTGAAAAGTGGACGCTCAATGTCCCGGTTGAGGTTTAAGTTTTGTTTTTTTTTTGGCTAAAATACAATAGTTACCCCTTTTTCTTTGATTTATTCAACACGACGTGAATGCAACGAGTCTTTTACTTATATAGAGGTTCTGAGTGTAGGGATCTAGGCTTGCTTTAAACCCTAGATCCACGTCCCAAAGCTGGATCCTGTCTGCTTTGCAGATAGCTGGTGAGGGAAGCTATATTTATGGGATCTCTTTGCGAGAGACCCGTTGCCCACGTCGGGCTAAAATCATGAAAAAGGAAAAAAACTATGGTATTTGTCATTTACCATTACTTATTCGGACTATAGTGGATTTAATTTTCCCAGAAGAGTTCCTTGTTCCATGCACGGTCTGTGTTTAACATACAGTATATATATATATGAATTTCACACTTAAACACGTGAAATAAATGAATAATGAAAATCCACAAGGAAAAGGAAAATTATTCCAAGGTTTTTCGTGTATTCGACAGTATACCTCGTCAGGGAATCCATTCCCTGACGAGGTGTACTGTTGAATACACAAAACGCTTTGGAATAATTTTTCCTTTTCCTTGTGGATTTGTATCATATATATATATATATATACAGGGGTTAGACAAAATAATATGAACACCCGCCGATTTCACCGGTTATCTTTACGGACTGCTCAGACACAAAGTAAACGGTCAAATGACTGGCAAACCTATTTAAATGCGTAACAAGAGTGTATACGTCATGTTATAACCCTCACGTTGTTTTTACAGATCTGAGTGAATTATGAATTAGCAGTTATGAAAGACCTGTCAGACTTTCAAAGAGGGCAAATTGTCGGAGCGCGGATGGCTGGTGCATCGGTGACGAAAACCGCTCAGATGTTCAATGTATCCAGAGGAACTGTCTCTATGGTCATGTCTGCATACCAAAACCATGGAAAGACAAGCACCGACAAATGCAATAGTGGACGCAACAAGAAGCTGTGTGATCGAGACCGCCGGGTGCTAAAGCGCATTGTGACAAAGAACCATAAGACCACAGCTCCAAAAGTGACTGCAGAGCTTAACCAGCATCTTGCAAGCCCGGTATCGACCAGAACTGTACGTCGCGAGCTCCATGGAGCTGGATACCATGGGAGGGCTGCAATTGCCAAACCCTTCCTTTCGCACATCAACATTGAGCGGCGCAGAAAATGGTGTAATGACCATAAGAATTGGTCAATGGACCGGTGGAAGAATGTAGTCTACTCCGACGAATCCTCCTTTACGCTATTTCCATGTTCCGGTCGAGTTTACGTCTGGAGACAGCCTAAAGATGCTTATGACCCCGACTGCCTGACTCCAACCGTTAAGCATGGAGGCGGATCTGTGATGGTTTGGGCAGCAATATCGTGGAATACTCTTGGCCCAGCTGTAGTACTGCATGGTAGGGTTAACGCCCAGGTCTATCTGTCAATATTGGCTGACCAGGTCCATCCTATGGTCCAAACGCTGTTTCCCAATGGCGGCGCCGTCTTCCAGGATGATAATACACCTCCACACCACTGGGGTCGTTAAAAACTGGTTTGAAGAGCATGTTAGTGAAGTAGAACGCTTGGATTGGCCTCCACAATCCCCGGATCTTAACATTATCGAGCATCTGTGGTGTCAGTTGGAGCAGCAGGTCAGAAGCCGATTCCCGCCGCCGGCGTCTTTGGAGGAACTGGAGCAGGGTTTGCTCGAAGAATGGCTCAGGATTCCTCTAGCCACTGTCCAAAAGCTGTATGAATCAATTCCCCGACGCATTGCAGCTGTTATTGCCGCTAAAGGAGGACCAACTCCATATTAAGAATAGAAACCGCCATTTATCAAGGTGTTCATATTATTTTGTCCAACCCCTGTATATATATATATATATATATATATATATATACACACACATATCTACGTAACCTTGGTTAACCTTCGTTTTGCTTCCGCTAGCATTGTTCATTCTGACGAAGGTCAAGCATGTCACTCCACCTTAGACCACAGTTTAACGTGGAATCCGAACCACGCCCCACCATTAGCCCAGCGTTTTAACCACTAGGCTACTCAGGGTACCCATTTATCTACCAACCAAATTTTTATTGTGTAGAAGGATGAACAGCTGGGATTTGCTGCGCGCCACCTGCCGTCACCGAGTCTCCATCCCGGGGTCAATGGATTCGTAGTCAGTGACGCTAACCACTACACCACCGAGGCTCATAAGGTTCATATTAAACGCGTGAACTACTTTATTCTAAAATAACCCAGAGGAAAAATGTAACATCCAATTCGAGTACTTTTGAGTATATTTCAACCGTTCAGGGAGCTTTATACAGAGTATATATATACACACACTAATATGCGACAGAAATGCGTTCTTTGAAGAAGAACTACAAGGGAAAGTATAACAGACTTCGACTTTACAACAGATGATATCACACAAGCTATAGGGAAACTAAAAGTACATTCGGCGGTAGGCCCGACAAATGGAATGCCACACTGATCAAAAACTGCAAGAATGAAATCGCTAAGCCCCTATATTGAATATGGAGACGATCACTAGACAGGGAGAAATACCGAGCATCCTGAAGAGAGCGATTATAGTTCCAATTAGGGTTTTTCAATCAGGATCCCAGTCAGAACATGATAACCTTAAATCCCCAGACAAGCGCAACCAATCCCGGATTTCTCTGATTTGACAAAATATTCTAAGAACGTTATTTCAGATAGTTTTACGTTAATATACTACTGTATCTAGAAAATACAAATCTAAAGACTATGATGACAAATTTATAATAGCACGAATCACGTTGCGTTGTACACCTTGAATGGTGCCTACAATAAAATCCTCTATGATGATGTGCATATGTTGGTATTTTTGATGATTGACTCGGACTGAAAGCCAGTCATTTGATTTCCCTGACTCGAACATTTTGTGTTTTAGTGGATTTTAATATCGGTTATTATTTCCAATTCAGTGGCACACCTTTTGCTGTTAATATTTTTATTACTAAAAATCAGTATATAGAAGGTGTTGTGTTCTTACAAATTACACTATAATATAATTTATTTTTGGTGAAGTGCAAGGCTGCAAATTAGCATTGTAGGCATAGCTCCCTAGGCTATATATCGTATTTATGTTTCTGCAGTGTTTGAAACTCGGCCTAGGCTCTATCCTTTATTAATATTTATCATTATTGTGTTAATATTAAATATAAATACATAAATATTTTAATTAACTAATCTAGATTTAGCTAATGCTTAAACATTTTAAGACTTTATTATCATTATTTTTTACAAACTGGGAAATCCAGGGATCCCAGGAAGATGGCCGATTTTGTCCCGGAAAACCGGGATAGTGAAAACCCCTGAAAACGAGAAACCCAAATTCCAATATGTCCCATAAAACCAGGATAGTGAAAACCCCTGAAAACGAGAAACCCAAATTCCAATATACTCGTATAAAGGAGGAGATCGATCCGAGGCCAAAAACTATAGGCCAGTGTTGTTTACATCTAATCTCACCAAAATATTTGAAAGAATAGTTAGAGAAAAATCTATGACTTTTTGGAAACTTTGAAAAAATTAAATGGCAACCAACATGGATTCCGGTCCTGAAGATCATGCTTATCACAACTAATGGAATACTATAACAACATTATTGATTCACTTGAAAGTAATGAAAACTATGATGTAATATACACAAACTTTGCCAGAGAAGTGTGACCATGGATTTTTTTTAATTGAATTGAATTGAATAACCTTTATTAATAATACAGTAAATACATTGGTTTTACAATTTACAATGACATAAATAATTGTGAAGTTGGACCATTTATTTTATTTAATTTGGCCCTTAAGCTTTAGGCTTTACTGGGCTCTTATTAAAAATAAACAGATAGTTGTTATTAATTAATAATAAATAAATAAATAAATAAGTAAATAAGTATTATTAATAGTTGAAGTATGTATTAATCTTAAATTTATCATTATCGCTGTGACACATGTAAGGGCATTATTAGTGATGGGACGATTAATCGGAATCGGAATCGACAATCGGAAGAATCGAGCATTTTTCAGGAATCGGAATCGGAATCGAGAGAATTGTACCATGATTTCCGATTCTTAAAACGATTCTTTAACTTTTAATTGAACCAGTTTTGCAATGTAAACTTTAAAATTTAAATGAAAGAGGATAACAAATTTTATTTTTATTGTATTGTAGCTATACATTAAAACATATATATCCATGATAGTATAGCCGCAAAAGGGGAGAGTGCAAGAATGTTGCAGGTTATTATGTAATGTTGCAAAGGGGGGTGGGGTGGTCGCAAAGGGGGAGGGGGTTGTTGCAAAGGGGTGGGGGTGTTGTAAAGGGGGATGGGGGAAACTTGGAGGCGGCGTTATCCCCAAGAGAAAGAAGGAGGAGAAAGGAGAAGGAGAGGTGTTCACCTGGCAGGAGCCAAGTGCACATTAAGACTTCAGCCGAGTAGGCGTTGTTTTATAGGCTCCTAATCAGCCAGTTGGCGTAAATGGCTTGAGTTGCCAGATACCGCGATACCATTGTATACATTATTATAGACTCCTAATCAGCCAGTTGGCTGTAAATGGCTTGAGTTGCCAGATACCTCTTTTTTAGCGATACCATTGTATACATTATTATAGACTCCTAATCAGCCAGTTGGCTTAAATGGCTTGAGTTGCCAGATACCACTTTTAGCAGTATTATTTTACGTAATTATATACGCCTAATCAGCCAGTTGGCTGTAATGGCTTGAGTTGCCAGATACCACTTTTACCATTATTATGGTGAGTTGTCTCCAATTAAAAGATTTCGTTCCATCAGATACCATTGTATACATTATTATTTCTTAAAAGAATACCGGTAGTAGAAGGCATAACAATTAAGTAAAACAACATTGCATCATTCTGTTTATTATAAATATATAGAAAATAAATATACATTTCAATTGAGGAATATGCATATAACAGTACAGGAAATATATACACACAATTATGGATATATAAAAATAAAATATACATTTCAAATAAATATACACTTCAATAGAAATATGTACATAACAGTACAGGAGAAATATCACGCAAAATATATATATATATAACACAAATCAATAGAAATATGCGTATAATCAGTACAGGAGAAATGTCAAGCAAAATATAAATACAATTCACTTTTTTTCAAAATACTAAACTCGGTCTTAATCGAGTTTACAATTACATCATTATTGCTCTGCATTACGCAGTATATGCGGCTTAATAATATTTCACCGCTTAAAGTATAGGGAAACCTGTACTCGATATGAAGGGCTTTCATATCGTTCAGTACTATTTTTGTTCCCACTTTACAACCGGTTGGTAAGTCATCTTTAAACACGTCTAGAATACAATCAAAAGCACGCACAAAGAGTTCATCGTTAGCTACATTATTAAAACAAGTTTATAAACACGCTTTTCCAATCGAGGGTTTATTTCTACCGACTCGAGCTTTTCAATCGTGAACTCACTCAACATAGCGGCAATTGAAATAATCTTCTAAATCGTTACGACAACTGCGCGTTATATAAAGAAATAGTTCTTCAGGGTGAACGGTGTAGGTGAGCTCAGCCTTGTACCGATCAATTGCTTTGTACCAAAGTTCATGGTATTTCAAAGAGTCTAAACTTTTTAAATAAACGTCCAGCTCTAGACCATTCTCACCAGCCCTACACTCGGTAAACCCATCGAGCAGAGCGGTGTAGGCGTATTCAAGTACTGTATCAAAATAAAGCATGTCCGTAACACGCGCGTCTAATATAGGTTTCAGTTTACGGAATCCGACGATTTCAAACATTCTGTCGAGGATGAAACGGTTTCGCGTAGGAATAAGAGCGTTATTATCAGAAGCATTCTTCCACATCAGCCGTATATCAATGCACGGCCGATCGTTATTTATACACAACGTACATACAACGGCGTATGAGGGTGCGTCACTAATCTGCTCTCTTCTTGTACCTACGTTAGCAGGTATTTTATAACGATCTTCACTCCACTTCTCAACTATCACAAAGATTCTATTCATCTCCTCGATACTTAAATAAACCCGTTTGTTTGTCGGTCTACATTCCGTTTCCAGTACATAGCTAATGGTACCGGAATTACGCCTGAACACGCGCAACGATTTCGTCACGGACACATCGTACGAGGCGTTGAGAATGCTGCTCAAAGGAAGTTCCATCGTATTCGAGGAGCGCACGTCCACTCGGCTCAAGCTCTGAGATAACTATGAGCCGTGTGAGGCACGCAGGTAGGCAGGAATGGTTCGACGGGCGGCTGACTCGATGATACGTGAATGGGCTTGTTCCGCGAGTCGAATTGTTGTACCGGTACAAGAATATCACTACCAGCCTACGCACCAGACAGTTTGGATAAGAACTAGGAACATTTTATGTTTTACTAAACATCTCCACACTCCGGCGCACTATTTGAGAGGAACATATGTTCATATTTTTCCTTTCTGCCCATCAAACGATACTCGTCTCTAAACTCTGTTAAAAATTCACGCAGGGCACTAGCCACAACCTCACTACGAACCTCATCATGATATACGTTAATATAGTGATAAAAATACTTAAGATTGTCCATGATCACGAGATTCACATTTTCAGTCGTAGGGTATGAGTAATCGACATGGTGTAGCATGACGTAATACCGCTTGTCACACCACCCATCAGCAAGACTCATTATCC
The DNA here is from genome assembly GCA_023014485.1 of Bathynomus jamesi. Lineage (NCBI taxonomy): Eukaryota > Metazoa > Arthropoda > Malacostraca > Isopoda > Cirolanidae > Bathynomus > Bathynomus jamesi. Next base: position 603,741 of record JAJOZX010000665.1, on the reverse strand, counting down.
ATACCTGCTGCTTCTCTTCTGCACGCGTTGTTTCTTTTACTTCACGGTGTATGTGAGACTTTATAAAGTTTAGCTCTGCAGTATACTTCAGCACATCGTCTGTGCAACGAAAGCCTTCAACGGTCTCACCAGAACATCCGTAGAGTATTTGTACATCTTGGAACTTCGCACAATCCAATGTGTTTTTAAAAGAGGCATAGGAGGATGAATAGGAAGTTTTTCGGTATCCACCACATCCTGGCACTTTACTGAATACCATTTCGTAAACGTTGTACAAGCAATATTAAAGGTAGCCATTTGAATACACGTCTGATCTGAATACACGTCTGATCTCTCGGGCTTACTGCGGTCGACTGACCACGCAGGGATTCCCAGATAGTAGCATGACTCACGGTCTTACAGTGGGCGGAGCTTAGAACTTTCACCTACACACACACACACACACACACAGGAGAAAGTGAAACGCTATTTGAAACATGATTTATTTAATAAACGAGATATTCAAGTTATATATATTTACAAATACGATTTAATAAACGAGATATTCAAGTTATATATATATATATTTACAAATAGATACGATTATATACAAGACGTGTGAGTTAGAAGCATCATTGGTATCCAAAGGGTACGGTATCATAGGTACCAGGTAACTGGTAACGTTTCCTATAGGTGTTACGGCACACCATCGTACCCCTAAGTTCCTTCACGCCCCCCAGCTTCTGCGCCCGAAAATTGTGGGTGCCTACAATTAGTTGGGGAGGTTGTTCATCCAAACATACTAGATCCTTCAACGACTCAAAGTTAACAACCTCCCGATTCGCATGGTTGAGCGTAATACCCTTTGCCTTCACGATATATTTCATTTCCTCCCCCACCCTGACCCGTACCCCATAAGTCTTAGGTCCTGTTGAGGCAAAAGAGTCGGCGTATGCGTTGTCCCCATACTCATCCTTGATCTCATCAGTGAGCTCGCCGAGGAACTCCCCAATAGTGGGCATGTATTCACCCTCCCTCTCTGTGAATATCACGCTATCTGTATCGGCATACAATACTCTCCGCCCAAGAGAATGCAATAGACCCCAAAGTTTTATACGGGCGTAGGCTGTTGTGAAGCTGGCCACAGGTATGTTTGTAACCCTTGAGGTATCTGTGGCAAATTCAGTGTTGTTGTACTTTATTACGTAAGTATTACCTACATTTACGATCTCCATGACCTCTTTATCGGGGGCATTGGCATAATCCCAGACATCGCTATAACTTTGTGCCAAATGAATGCTCCCTCTGCCGGTATTCTGCGCAAATTTTCCCCATAGACTGTTTAGACACAACTTTGCACTAAAGCGCTTGCCAGGATTCTTTACAATTTGGACACGATCAAGTTGTATACCTTCGCGGTCGCGGTAACGTTGAATATAGGCAGACTTTTCATCTTCGGTATCAACTCCTCGCGGATACCCTGATGCCTCAACCTTATCCTTCAAAAAGGTGTTTATATATGGTGTGAAAAGGTTGGGTAGCTTCTGAAACCTCCACACTCATGTATCTTCAGTATTCTATAACCATGGCGCACGGCTAGGGCCAACTCAGGACTTGTATATACGCCTCTGATCTTACGCTGGTGGGGTATATGGTTAATTCGCCGTTATCCTCTTCCGCGTACTTCACGCACAGGGGAAACATGAGCTTGTCGTCGCTAACGACAGTTAAGATCGGCATCCATAATTTGCGTGGGGGAGTACTGTCTACGAAAGAGAGCCCAAAGTAACGATCATTCAAATTTTTTGAAATTCATGATGATGGTTAGGCTAGGTCCCACCAGTTCTCAGGAGCGCCCACGGGGTACGGATTGCTCTTCATCACGTATGGGTATAAAGAACAGAAATCGTAGTAATGGAGCTTCACGCCCTCCGTAGGTGGGAAGTATAGTCTGAAAGGATTTTGTACGTCCTCCAAACAAGCTATCACCACATTTGAGAGGATCCAGTACATTGAACGCTTGATCGCTTTTATTTCCTCACGGTACACCTCGTCTGTCTCCATCCGTGCACACTATTCATGCTCCCACAAGACTTGTGAGTGAACTGTGATCCTATAAGTTGATCGGGGGTGCAGGTCGATGCAAGACAGTCGGCAGGAGACCTACCGTGGATATCTCCGGTGGACTCCGCACTCAGGGACGGGGGCATCCATGCCACCAGCAACCGTTAAAGGAGTTACACAGTCTTCACACCAGTGACACGGTTTTCACTTAACCATCAACCCAAAAACACGTCCATTAATCTTAGTGGGTACTTCACCCGTGTTGGGCGTGCTTTATGTATACACCTGTCTGTTGCTGTAGGTGTATGAGCCAGTAAATAGCCTTGTGCCCGTAACTGCGGGGATTGTTTCGGTGAATAAGGGCTAAGGTGTCTTTCGGCCATGAAGTTATTCTTGAACACCGTAAACATAATGATGCGATGGTGGTTGCGACTTCCAGTGGATCGCATTTGAAACGGGCTATGTACATCCTTCTAAAGGCTGGAAACATACTCTAAGCACGCGCACATCATTCACGCATAACGCTCACATTCATCAGCTACATTATAAGGGTTACTTTCATTAAAAACTGTCGTAGTATCGATCAAAGTCTTCACGTTCATCCATACAGTCAAAATAATGTTTGGGGGGTGTGGGGCCTACGTAGTTTAAAGTCTCGCTGGTGAGAAAGTGTATGGGAAGTATCCTTTGGAAACTTCAGCTGCTACTCCCATCACCTTGGGTAGCTTTGCTAATTTACAAGGTGTGAATAATAAGTATCTTAAATTGTTACATTGCCTCTTATCTGCATCTGTATTAATTTGTTGCCTCTTTTCAATGGATCACCTGTAAATATTCTCAGAGGATTCGTGTTCAAGCAACTCCTTATAAAGGAACTGCGTGTCAAACTTTGCCCCGTTATGGGCGAGGAATATACACAGTCATTTTTTTGAACTTGTCGGCTAACTTGACAATATAGGACACAAATAGTTCACAGGACTATCGCTGACATTCGTTTTAAAAACGTTTGTCCGTTTACCACATTTGGGCACTCGTCACATTCGATATCCATACACTCATCAAGATAGTCTGGCTCACAATTTAAATGTGGAATTACCTCTTTGGTTTCAGCGTTCGTATATGTTTCTATATCGTAGTATACAGTTATAAAGGGTTATTTTTAGGCTTAGCATCTTTCATATAACATACATGCTTTACTCCATCCGCCTTATATTCCTCCTGGCATGTAGGACAGTGAATTACGTCACACTTGTGCTTAAATTTTCCCCAATTATCCATTGTGTGAAACATACCACATTCACAGATTCTCATTTTCCTGCACGTGCCAATTGATTTATGGAAATCAAAACAGCTATTATTGAAAAATGTGCGTCTACGCACATCACAGTCTCTCTTCTCAGCTTCAACTACACGGCTTTCACATTTGGTGCTTTTACACTGCTCACATACCATGTGACATTCTTTACAATGTCTCACTATATCATCCGCAAACTCGAGGCACCCCTTACACAAATCATGATGTCTCCCATATTTTCGACTTTTGTCATAACTCGCGTAAAGCCACCTTATATTACGGATGGGGAGATACGTTGTCCCTGACAATCCTAAAATAAGTAGGGGTCTTGTACGATCTCTCACACAGCTTTTAAAAACATACACAGTCCTACGACGATCATCCAACCCAACACAACTATGCGGACATTCATTTCCTGTTCTACCCTTCTCAGCTCTTCAGGACCCATATTACAGTCAAATTCAAGTTCACAGTCTACAGCTAGTTTACGGGCACGCTCCACGACTGTAGGCAACCAAATTTTTTGAGTTCGTGTATTTTGTACAGTAAACATACGTGCTAAGAGTACTGCTATAAAGCCGCAACCACGATCGACGTTTATATGCCGTCTATAAATAGCTTGAGATTGAGTTAAGAGTATACGGTATGGCACTATGACCCGCAAAACGGTATACATGGTCAATATTTACCGTGAAGTTGTCCATATTGAAGGCTATACTACTTTGGGCGGCTTGCATTATATGCCCTAATATATATTCTACATCTTCAGCCGCCAAACGTCTAAATGGCACTATCACCCAATAATCGTCTACATCACCGTCATCTGACCCGAATCCAAAGGACAGACTCGTCCTGACTTCACGCTCGTCACGATTCTGAAGAGCAAACTCTATAATATGCTCTACAACCCGGCGTAGTCCGCGCTCAATTCCACTGCTATACATGACTCTAGGGTCTACCCTGACTCTATACCGATTTCTAGTCAAGGCTGGGGTGGGGGCTGCGGATCGCACCAATTCCAGCGTTATACCATCCTCAACAGAATGGGGGGCGGCGGATGAATTTGGATATATTAGCGGAAGGTGCTGCTGATGGGGGCCCTGTTGCGTAGGAGGTTGATGGTTGGGGCTCTATTATTGTAGACTTAACAGAACGGGGGGCGGCGGATGAATAAGGGGATATATTAGGTGCTGCTGGGGGTGTTTGTTGCGTAAGAGGTTGAGGGTTGGGGATCTATTACCGCTGCAACAGACGCGTATTTCGGTCGCTTTATACCTGACGTGGGTATCTCATACCTCCGCTTTGGACGTGTTACCGGTATCGCTGGTGAGGTTCAGGGGAGGAGATCACAACTACACTGTCGTCGAGGTCATCCGTAATGATGGGCTGCTCTATCTCATCGTCATTCACGGTTCTGTGGAGAAGAAATATAAGGATCAGCACTCAAATTTGTAATATTTTGTAAATGACTCACTTAGGAGTGTGACGTGTAGAAATGGACTCTGTAGAAAAATTCAGATTCACGAGCCCATCCACATGTATTATATCTGGACCTACAGGATGTGGTAAAACTGTGTTTATGCTTAAAATCATTAAAGAAAAGGGCGAGATGTTCTCGAAATTTGTGCATAAAGTTATATGGTGCTATTCGACGTATCAATCAGTGTTCAACGAGTACCAGATGATATTTGTTCCACAAAGGCGTATATGACGTTAATTCGTTAAAGGGAAATGAACATACAATCATTGTAATTGACGATCTCATGTTGGAGAGTGGCTAAAACGTTTGCCGAGACATTTACAGTATTCTCCCACCATCTTAACATAAGCGTGTTCTTCATCAATCAGAATCTATTTTTCAAAAATAGATACATGCGCGATGTGTCGTTAAATACGCAATATCTAGTCTTATTCGCGCAACGTAGAGATGTATCACAAATTGGGGTATTAGCCAATCAATGTTCCCGAATCAGCGTAAGGAGTTTTTGGAAGTTTATAAAGAAGCTACAAGCACGCGTTACGGATATTTGCTTTGCGACCTTCATCCGCGAAACACGTTTAGAGTGCTTCTGCGAACGAATATATTTCCAAACGAGCCTGAAACGGTGTATATTCCAGAATGACAAAGAGACTAAAGAAATACCGTGAATTAATAAAAATCTATCATCGACTGCCCCGGGCAATGCAGCAGATGTTTATTAAAAATATCGATGCCGACTTTTTAAAATGCATCTGTGAAATCTGTCTTAACGTTATAAATTGCAATGTATCAATGAAAACCCATCAGAAGGCTCGCCTACGCCGCTACAAGAACATAATACGTGCACTCGCTCGTAAAGCCAAACTGTAGCGAAGAAAAAACGAATTATTGTACAAACAGGAGGGTCATTTCTCCCCATCATATTTTCAGTTTTGGGTCCTTTACTGACTAGATTAATATAATGAAGAAAGTGGTAGTGATTCCCCACGAGGTGTACGCCTCACTGCAAAGGAATCCAGACACGTATCTAGATCCCCGTAAAAGCAGACTTAAAAGAATGGAAAGCGAATTGTTAGCCCTATTAAACAGTGAAAAACACCTGATGAGAAAAGAATCTTATACCAAGAAGCTCTGCAGAAATTTCTTCACGAGTACGAAAATTATAAGAGCCCTACAGAGATTCCTGTGGTTATTAGGCACAGCACGGGGGACGATGGCGACATAGGATCTGTACCCGACGACACAGCTGACCAACCAAAAAGATTAGCCACACAACATATCGAACATGTATTAAAAAATACCCTCCCACTTACATTGAGAGTAAAGGCTTAAGTCTTTATAATCTATTGAATGAGGATCCCGCCATACAATGGACCGATACAGGGGAGATCATTGTGGAAGGATCAAAGGTACAGGGATCGAATATCGTAGACATTGTCCATGATCTGGTGAGAAAGTGGATAGGCCATCACCATCAGGATGGAAGCATATTAAAGCAAGACTACAACAAATAAATGTCCCTAAAACGTTGATAGGAAATCTGAACAGGTTAAAAGACTTGGAACATGCAACGCCTGTGACACAATTGAAGGCGCCGTCACCCCCGGCGGTAACACCTTTGAAGAGGAGCAAGAAGAGGTTAAACCAACCCTACCCACGTGCCTCTAAAATACGCAAATGGCTAACGTATTAACTAAACGCTATTATGACATTTCTACCCCATCCTCTTACGGCGGCGTAGATAGACTGTACAGAAGTGTTTACGGAGTAGGAAAAAAAGATGTTGAAAATTTTTGAGGGAGCAGGACGCTTATACGCTTCATAAGCCTGTGAGAAAAAGGTTTAAAACAGCCAAGACAACGGCTTCCTCGATTGATTCTATTTGGCAAGCAGATTTAACAGACATGCAAAGATATTCTGTGTATAACGATGGTTACCGCTACATTCTATTCATAATAGACGTATTCTCTAGATATCTGTGGCTAGTTCCTCTGAAAATAAATCACCTGAAACAGTTGCTAAAGCCACCAAAACGCTAATGTTAAAAGAAAACAGGGTTCCTGGCTATTTTTGTACGGATATGGGGAAGGAATTTATAGGCCGTGCTTTTCAGAACATGTTGACAGAGTTTAATATCAGCTATTACACAACCAATTCTATACATAAGGCTTCTTTAGCTGAAAGAGTTCAGCGCACCATAAAGGAACGCATGCACCGTTATTTTACACATAAAAACACATACAGATTTCTAGACATTCTGGAATCATTGGCATCATCCTACAACCGCTCACACCATCGCACGATTGGGGCAACACCTAACGAAGTTTTAGAAAGAGGTACGCTCCCGAGAAGCGATGGATCACCACCACCACCACCACACTCTGCGCGCTTCAAAATCAATGATTATGTAAGGCTGTCGCGTTCGGGGAATAAATTCGCAAAGGGTTTTGAGCAAGGATGGACACGCGAGATTTTTAAAGTTAGGGCTGTGAGACCTAAAGGTGAGATAATGATGTATTACATTGAAGATTTGAATGGGGAAGAAATCTCAGGAGGCTTTTACCGCGAGAATTGCAGAAAGTTGCGTTTAATTTAGAAAAAATGTGTTTAAAATTGAGAAAATTTTAGGAAGCAAAGGTTCAGGAAGGAGAAAAATGTACCTGTGAAATGGCTAGGGTACCCAGAAAGCTTCAACACCTATATAAAAGCTGATGCAATAATGAAGCTTAAATAGTATGCAACATGGCTCCTAACCATTTCTACGTCACACTCCCGTCCTCCTCGTCCCTGTCTGTACACCCTAACAACACACTAGCCAACTTTGTAACAAACTCCATGGGCACATTGAATTGGGTCGTGATTCGTATGAGGTGGGGATATGCGAAATTCAGCTGGACACCGTCTTTTTAAATATTGAACATAAAGAAACCGTTTTTACGATTCTTAGAGACATTGACGAGTGTGAAAAAGCTGGGGTAGCTATGGATGAAACTATGCGCATCGCTCGGACTAAGATTGCACGGTATTACAGTACAGAAGTAAGACTAGGGCCGGGTCAATATGGTTCGGCCGAGGATGTTGTGAGAGGCTTAAACGTAAGTTTAAGAAACTCAAACCTTACGAATGATTTAGTATATGAAATCGTAAACAACCCTACACATACACTAATCCTAAAATCAAAGACTAACAGACGTCTTAAAGAACATAGAAAGTTCAAAATTCTAACCAACGGCCGATATAGCGCAGCCTTCCAAAGAGACATTTCACGAGACACAGTATAACTTGTCCAGATTAATGTATCAATTGAAGATGGAGAAATTGGCTGAAAGGTCCCCAGACATGTGCTATATTTACAGTAATATAGTGGAGCACCAGTTTGTTGGGGATACCCAGGCACGCCTGCTGCGCATTGCCCACATCCCCAACCATAGAGGAAGGAGTTTGAGTATTACATATGACAGACCCCATTATGTGAATGTCGCAACTAATTTAATAACCAATATCAATATATATAAGAACGATTGAGGGCGAAAACTTCCCATTCGGTAACGGGAGCTTAACAGTGAAGCTACACTTTCGACGCACTGAGTTATAATGGATAGAAAGCCTTTCACCGTCTATCGAGGGATGCGATACCAGCGCGGTAGTGGACTTGGATCCATTTTTTCATCCATACTACGTACGGCTGTTCCTTTGCTGAAGAGGGGTGCCAGATACCTTGGAAGGAAAGCGCTACAATCAGGCCTTAACACTGCAGAAGACATATTGGCCGGGGATAAACCTAAAGAAGCTCTAAAAAAACATTTAAAGCGTACACGGAACGAAATCATCAACGATGCAAAGAGAAAAATGCGTGGTGGCGGGAAGAAGAAGAGGGCTCCCCGGAAGAAGAAGGGGTCACGTGGCATTAAACGTAAAAGGCTATCAAAAAAGAAATGCTGTAAGCGAATGAAACCTATGGTTGACCACTTTTTTGACTGATATAAGCTAAGGACATTGATCTCATGAATCATAGTTTGTTTACCACTTGTCGAGAGAGGAGTCACTATTTCGCCATGGCACGCTTCATCCACCCATGTAGTTCACAATGCTGTAAATCGGAGCTGTCCTTTTTTGAGCTCCCGCCAACCCAAGTTTCTATTGAGCACAGTGACTTTATTACAATTAACCCTTTAAACACAATTAGTTCCCCGAGTGCACCTATAGAATTCGTGATACCCAGCTCAGGTCCTTACTTTTTTGATCCAAGCTGTGTGCACATGTACGCTAAGCTACGTATAGCCCATTCTGATGGAACGGTCTGCGATGACAAATATGCTGTATACCCTGAAACAAACTTTCTGCACGCCATATTCAACCAGTGTGACGTATATTTAAATCAGACCAACATATCGGCAGGCTCGCTCGGGGTACTATCATCTACGAGCCTATTTGGAAAATGTCCTCAACTTTTCCAAAGAAGCGAAGGCTACCTTTTTAAGTGCGGAGGGATATTATCAAACTAAAGATGAAAATAGTATAAAGGACAAATTTAAAAATTCTAAAAAGAAAATATACGAGTGTTTTGGACGGTTGCACACAGATTTCACTTTCCAGGAGAAGTTGCTTGTGAACGGGGTGGATATGAAAATAAAGCTCACCCGCACGAGTCCTGAGATCTGCTTAAATCTGGATGTGAATCAAGAAGAGGGTGCAAAGCCCGTTGTGGTTCACATTATGGACACATACCTCCGCGTACGGCGAGTGAAATTAAGTTCGCCAAAACAACTAGAAATTGAGAAAAATTTACTAAACGCTACAGTGAAATATCCTATTAACAGAGTGCAGATCAAACTATATACGGTTCCTGCAGGGTTGGCATCGAAGCAGATAGAAAACATTGCCCTGGGAAATCTTCCTAAAAGGATATTAATCGGCATGCAGGACCACGCTTCGGTGAATGGAAAATATAAAAAGAGTGCCTTTAAATTCGAGAATTTCGGACTTAAAAATATAACTCTATACGTTAATGGCACTGCTTTGGTGGAACAATGGGTACGGACTATTCATCAGACGCTGTGTTACCGCTTTGTGCCAGAGCCTATAGTAATCTGACCCATATTGCAGGTGATTGTGATGAGCTTGGTAATGGGGTAACGCAGGAAGAATTCATTGATCAATTTAACCTTTATCCGTTTGACATTACACCTGACTTATCTGCTAGCGTAAATACCCATTTAACCCCACAGCAGAGCGGAAACATCTCAGTGCGGCTGGAATTCGCCAAGCCTATAGACGCTCCTATTAGTGTACTAGTATATCTCGAATCGCAAGCCCTAATAGAAGTAGATAGATTTAGAAGCGTTATCACTGACTTTTAAAATGGATGCTAATACACTTCAGAAAGTAATGGAGCGAGTCACACGTTCCAAATTTATCGGCGTGTTGCGAAGAATGAAACATTGAGTTTGCCAAGTACGCGAGAATGCGGTAGTCTTATTGTGAACACAGACATCATCGGTAATGAAGGGATTCACTGGATCGCTGTCTATTTTAAAAATAGACAGCGCCTGTACTATTTTGATTCACTCGGTACTCAACCCTGGAGTGACCCTATTATTGTAAAATTTCTCGCTCAGTTACATATTCCCGAAGTTGTGTGGACCCCATTTCGCATGCAAGGATATTTTACTAATGTTTGCGGAATGTACTGCGTCTCATTTCTCATGCATATGTCAAATGATAAAGAATTTATAAATTTTTAAAATTTATTTGACCCGTGTCACACTCGCCGAAACGATGAAATGGTATGCAGACAGATAAAAAACCGTTTTCCAATTGTACGTACTCGTTGTATATTATAATGTATTTGTTCGTATATTTGTAACGATATATTCTGTAGCTGTTTATTGTACTGATTTCTTTCATTTAATAAATTTATGAAAATATATTGTGTCTTCTTATCCCAAAAAGATCGAAAAACACTTACATTATTTCGGTGTGACATTGTTGGCTGATCAGTATATCCTCCCTATTCCGAGATTCTTCAAAAGATTGTATAACACGTGTCAAATCCTCATCGGACCTTAAAGGAGTAATGCTTTTAAAACATATACAGAGTATACAGACAGATCCCCATTATGTGAAGATATCTTTGGTTCGAGGAATGAATGCCATAAAAATTTCGATTTTAGCATAATGGGGATAACCAAATAACATTGATTGACATTTTTGGCGAGTATCTATTTGACGAGATACTACAACTCTCCATATAAAAATTCTAATTATAGACACTTACATTTCTATGGTAGTCCCTTGCGTCGGGTTGTAAGGAGGGTCACTGCAAGTATCTTCTACGGTTTGCGTTGAAAATAATTCGCCACGGTCAATCGCATTGAAAAGACTAATTGCGGTTAATGCTGCAGTATCACGTTTTTCATACAATTCCGGGGAGACGTACAGGTCCATGGTGGAGGATGTGTGACATTGTTGACTGTTCAGTATATCCCCGTATTCCGAGATTCTTCAAAAGATTGTATAACACGTGTCAAATCCTCATCGACCTTAAAGGAATAATGCTTTTAAAACATATACAGAGTATACAGACAGATCCCCATTATGTGAAGATATCTTTGGTTCGAGGAATGAATGCCATAAAATTTCGATTTTAGCATAATGGTAACAAATAACATTGATTGACATTTTTGGCGAGTATCTATTTGACGAGATACTACAACTCTCCATATATAAAAACGAATTTAGACACTTACATTTCTATGGTAGTCCCTTGCGTCGGATTGTAAGGAGCGTCACTGCAAATATCTTCTACGGTTTGCGTTGTAAATAATTCATCACGGTCAACCGCATTAAAAGGCTAATTGTCGTTAATGCTGCAGCGTCACTCTCTTCATACAAGACTGGGGAGACGTACAGGTCCATGGTGGAGGGAATGATTATTCACTGACGCGAAAATAGCTACTGTTACTCCAAACTGAAATATCCCCTTTTATATGCACAATCGCCAAGCTCCGCTCCAAAAGACCAGATGTTCGTCGTGATTGGCTGCCGATGTAGCTGGGTGGAGCTATGACGTGTACCAATCCGCTATAACGGACCGGACGAGTAACATATATATATTTTCACCAATAGATTTAATGCTCGTATTCTCCTTTGAAATTATTTGGTTATTCGTATAGAACTTTTGATACTGATTCCAAATATGGTTTCAGAATTTTTCTATCACCCATAGTTTTCGAGAAAATATTTACTCAGAATTTCCCGCATCATTAGTCACTAATGTAATCGAGAGGTTATAAGAAATATATCCTAATTATATTTTAAAAGAACATTCGGTTTCAACGTTAAACTGTTGGTCTAAGGTGGGGTGAAACCTTTCCAATTGCGCTAGGGGACAATTATTTGGTGTTTCTTTTTTGGCACTGAGTCAGGTTTCAGAATTTTCTAATGTTAAACTGTGGGTCTAAGGTGGGGTAAAACCTTTCCAATTGCGCTAGGGACAATTATTTGGTGTTTCTTTTTAGCACTGAGTCAGGTTTCAGAATTTTCTAATGTTAAACTGTGGGTCTAAGGTGGGGTGAAAACCTTTCCAATTGCGCTAGGGGACAATTATTTGGTGTTTCATTTTGGCACTGAGTCAGGTTTCAGAATTTTCTAATGTTAACTGTGGGTCTAAGGGGGGTGAAAACCTTTCCAATTGCGCTAGGGGACAATTATTTGGTGTTTCTTATAAAACTTTGGTATAAGCAATTGATCGGTACAAGGCTGAGCTCACCTACACCGTTCACCCTGAAGAACTATTTCTTTATATAACGCGCAGTTGTCGTAACGATTTAGAAGATTATTTCAATTGCCGCTATGTTGAGTGAGTTCACGATTGAAAAGCTCGAGTCGGTAGAAATAAACCCTCGATTGGAAAAGCGTGTTTATAAACTTGTGTTTAATAATGTAGCTAACGATGAACTCTTTGTGCGTGCTTTTGATTGTATTCTAGACGTGTTTAAAGATGACTTACCAACCGGTTGTAAAGTGGGAACAAAAATAGTACTGAACGATATGAAAGCCCTTCATATCGAATACAGGTTTCCCTATACTTTAAGCGGTGAAATATTATTAAGCCGCATATACTGCGTAATGCAGAGCAATAATGATGTAATTGTAAACTCGTACAAGCATACCCCGTTATTTGAACAAAACTCTCTCTCTCCATAAATTTCTCTTCATTTGAAGTGAAGGGAGACTTATCAGGGATTGGGGGGGGGAAGGTCTCCCATTATGAGTTGCTGTTCACAACGAAGTCTTTTAGTTGGAGACAACTCACCATAATAATGGTAAAAAGTGGTATCTGGCAACCGAATTGAAGCTCTTCCGAAGAACAGAATAAAATAATTATCATCATGTTTTCACAGAAAACAGTTTTTACTTTTAAACTTAAATCATTGTGATTAAATAAGCACATATACAGAGATTAGTTTAAATAAGTTATCAATAAGAAGGAAAGAATAAACGAAAAATTTTTTAATATACGCTTTATTTACGTTTGTTATTATTTTTTAATTTAATATGCGTCATAATTAGTTGGGCATCCCTTTAAAAATTCATTTTCTGTCTAACGATTATTTATTGGGTAACTTTGTTAATTCTGTTATATTACTAAAATATATTGAAAGCTGCCTTTACTTTTAATCAATCCGGTTGATAATTAATTTATAACTTGATAGTTAAACTTTTAAAAGATGCTGTAAACTATAAAAGCATCCTGATCTTAAGTTAGGCATATCAATAATATATTTTTAAGTCATACGTAAATCTTTCTGAAACAGTGAAATCATTGTTGAAATGCTTTATTTGATGGACCTAATCGTTAAACACTATATACATCTATTGTAAAACACTATAAACATCTATATATAGATGGGCTCGATTGATTAACTATATAAATATATTATGGTTTTTTATATTATAAACATCTAATATAGATGGGCTCGATTGATTAACTATATAAATATATTATGTTTTTTAATATGCTTTGTGCACAGACAAGCGTATGTTTCATAATTTCTCTTCATTTGAAGTGAAGGGAGACTTATCAGGGATTGGGGGAAGGTCTCTCGTTATGAGCTGCTGTTCACAACGAAATCTTTTAGTTGGAGACAACTCACCATAATAATGGTAAAAAGTGGTATCTGGTAACTCAGTCTTCGTTAGAAAAAATACATTAATTATTAATTACAGTTTCGCGTGCGTTTAATAATTAATTTCTTACATCGAGTAGTTAAATTCTTATAATAAATAAATCTCTTAAAAGCCAAAATTAATTTGTTTTAATTTAATATGCGTTTAGTTTCATTTTAAAATAATACACATTTGGCATTTTTTCCTGATTTTCATACTTCGCGTAAGATTAACTACAGATCCTATCTCTCTCTCTCTCTCTCTCTCTATATATATATATATATATATACGGGTTTGGGGAATGACGATCGTCGAATTGTTTCATAAATTTTCAATTCCGTTCGTTTTTCCCCACTGATATTCGAATGTTTATAAACAGAGTTTAATTGGATTCACGCCAGACCATTACTTCGGTCTTATATAATTATTTTAGGATTTATTTCTTGTAGTACTTGTGTTACCTTATTTCTATACAATAATGTCTTGAAGTGCTATTGGATATGGGGAAGGAAATTATAAGCCGTGCTTTCAGAACATGTTAAAAGAGTTTAATATCAGCTATTACACAACCAATTCTATACATAAGGCTTCTTTAGCTGAAAGAGTTCAGATATATATATATTATATATATATATATATATATATATCATAAGCTGCTTAAAAGACTGTATATACATAATTATAGTAAACGAAATAAACTAGTTAACCATAAATTAATTATTTTCTATTATGACGTTTTCGATGGTAAACTATGTTATTTGTTTCGAAAAGTTTAAGTTCAATGAAGTTAATGTTAAATTTGCTTCTACACTAAAATTAAATGTTATAAAATAAATAATATTATATATATCAGTGGCGACTCGTGACATTTTTGTTCAGGCATGCAATGTTATGGAATGGAAAAAAAACATCCGCCTAACCCTCTTGCCCAAACTTTGCATATTGTTTACATAGAACTTAGCAAGTTAAAGGTGTTTTACAAACTTTTGGGGACCTCTTTGAAGGAAAGTTCATTTAATGTTAGGCTTAAATATGCGAACAAAAAATTAGACATATTTATATATAGTAGTTACCGAATTGATCTAAAGAAAAAGATACAAATTTAAAATTCACCTTAAATAATTGTGAAGCATTATTTGAATTGAAATTCTGCTCTCCTAGTTTTCCTGCAAAATTCTTCGATGACCAAATTGTAAAAGTACTCTCGATTCTCCATAAGCTTCTTGAGGAATTTTTTTCAATTGAAATTAAGGCAAGATTAGATAGCCTTTCTTCACTTTGGGAACTCCGTAAATAACTTTTAATTCTTTAAGCGCAGAAATGATCGCTCAACACTTGCTGTCGATATTGGTATAGTTAGAATCAAATTCGTCAATTTATATATTTCCTTAAGACCTTTGTGCATTTCGCTTTCCAGTAGATATTTTAGGAGCTCAGCAACATTCTTTTTGGCAAAAGATTTGTGCGAATATAAAACACACAATTCAGAACGGAGACGAGGAAACTCAAAAAATGAATTGTAGCTTCTTTTCAAAGATTCAAAAGCTCTCTCTGGGAAAGTAACATCATAGAACTCAAATTTTTTGCAATCTAAAAGCTCAATGAATTCCAATTTTTCCATTGAACTGAAACGCTCTTTCATTTGAAGAAGTATATTATCGAATATTTCATGAAATAGTTGACTATACTTCTCTTGGGAGAAAGACTCTGTTTCCTTTTACATACAGGTTCACCACATCTTTCTGTTATCAAGTCCCACATATCTGCAAATTTTGTATCCCTTATTTGTTTGATTTTTTCATAGTGCTTTCAACGGTGATTGAGCTATACAATATCCATAGATTTTGTTTGCAGCACATTAAATAGATATTCAGTAAAAGGAAAAATTGAAGAAAATACTTCTAATAAAAAATTAAAATCGAAAGTATCGATACCAGCAAGCAATCCGCGTGCACTATTTTTTTTTTTCATCAAATTTCTTTGGGTTTTCAAGAATGCTTTTTAAAAGATCTATTATATCTTCTTTATTTTCCTTAACTCTTTCAACTAGACGAGATGAATAGTTCCACCGCGTTGGAGCCAGTTTAGGGAAACGCTTTCCAAAACTTTGTCAAGCATTGAAGTTCGCTTAGTTGAACTGCTGAAAAATGATGACAAACTTCCTAATACTGAAAAAAATTATTACATTCGGAAATTTCAGCGACAGCTTGGATAAAACAAGGTTAAGTTTATGGGCGTAGCAGTGAAGAAAAATAGCCTCTGGTACAGTTTCTCTAATCTTTGTTTGTACTCCATTAAGATCGCTCCCCATAACAGCAGCACCGTCGTAGGTTTGAGCAACTAATTTTTTCAAACAGCCCAGTTCACCTAGTTGCCTTATAGATAAATCAGAAATCGCTCCTGCACTTCTATCATTGCTGACGTCATTGAATTTTATAAATTGTTCACAAATCTCTCCATGTTTATTAACATAACGAACAACAGTAGAGTTGAGAAAAACAGCTGACATCAGATGTTTCATCTAATAAAATCGCCACATACATGCAGTCGATAAGCTCACGTTTTATTTGTTCTAACATAACTGCACTAATAGATTGAATTATGTCATTCTGAATAGCAGATGATGTTCCCTTAAAAACAGTCGCAGTTTTTAAATGGTTTTGAAGCTTTTCATCGAATTCTCCCATACAAAATACCAATTCAATATAGTTACCCCTATTGTCAGCGTTTTCTTTCATTGTGACCGCGAAATGCTAATTCTTGCATACCTAAAAAAACATGTTATCCTAATCAAACGTTTCAAAAATTTTCGATTCTTATTAACTTCTTCGTTATGTCTGGAAATGGCAACTGATTTCTGCTTGTCGAGTATTAAATCAATTCTTTCTGACTTTCCAAATGTTTTAAGATCAACAAATGCATTT
This sequence comes from Bathynomus jamesi, assembly GCA_023014485.1. NCBI lineage: Eukaryota > Metazoa > Arthropoda > Malacostraca > Isopoda > Cirolanidae > Bathynomus > Bathynomus jamesi. The sequence goes on along the minus strand of JAJOZX010000665.1, from coordinate 586,829 downwards.
ATGTGAGCAAGAGATTTTTCATGGCGAGAAATTGCAGTATGTAAATTGTTTAAATCGTCGTATCCACGACTAACAGAATTCCACATTGAGTTATCTCTTGAAAATAGGAAACACGACCAACAGTACAATTTGTTATTTGAAATATTTCCACATAACCAGGGAACATCATCATACAGCTTAGGATTAAATTTCCTAGTGAAGCCTTTATTTTCTTTGCTTAAATTCAAATGTGGAATCGGTCTGCCATTATTCAATATGCGCTTTTTCTCATCAAAAGAGAGTGAGTAAAATCTTCTAGTCTTCAATTGATTAAACACATCGTCAGTCATTATGGGCACTACAATGCTATAATTTATTTAACTGATTATCCCAAATAATTAAAGCACAAAAGGGAACACCGAACACAAGTGGATGCTTGCGGCGGTGGTACTGGAAAGAAGCCTTGTCAGAATTGCCAGATGTTACTTTTTGGTGAATGCACCTATAAAACTGAATGCATGCCGTATTATTTTCATTAATTAAAAAAAATCAGAACAAAGCTTTTTAATTATTTTTAGTAAAAATATTTAGTAAATTTTCTAAGCATATTTTAAAACATATTGCCTTTTGAATTTAGCTATGAGGCTCAAAAAAAAAATCTTATGGATAGTGAGAAGTCTCCTTAAAAAATTGCCCAAGGCAAGGCGGTGTAAACAAAATCATGTCTTATTTCACTAGACAATTAAGAACATTTTTCTGTACCCAGACTGAATTAGTGAATGCTTTAGCTACAAGTATTTCGATCTGTGTACAGAAAATGTTCTTAATTGTCTAATGAAATAAGACATAATTTTGTTTACACCGCCCAATAGCCAGTACATGCGTGATTGAAGCCTTAGACTATTTTTAGTTTCTGAAAATTATTTTTGTCAATTATAATCCTTACTTAGATCTGAAAAGAGAACATATTTAACACATGCATTGCATGCGTTGCATTCATTAAGAAATCGCCACTGATATATATATATATTATATATTTACCTAACATAAGAAAAGAATGTATGTATATATATATATATATATATATATATATATATATATATATATATATATATATATATATATATATAATATATATCTAGCAATCCGATCATTGCAAAAAAAAAACTGGAAAGGTATGCAATTAATAAAGGTGTATTTAAACAGAATTTAATTGGAATAACTATCGTCATATTGTGTTACACAATGGATGATTAATATTTCTGGAATACATGGCGCTATCTGATGGTGCGATCTGGCACATCAGCACCCGATTACATGGCTTGATGTGGCAACTCTGCATCTGCATACATGGTGCGATCTGACAACTCAGCAACTGAACACATTGCGCTATCTGGCAATTCAGCCAGAATAGAGGCTTATAAAAGACCGCGAAGTTGGTGAAAGACTCATTCCAGCTCGGCTCCCAGCCGAGCAAGGACCTCTGGTCCTTCTCTTTCAGGCCCTTTGGTAAAACCCCTTAGTGGCCTCTTAGGTTAGGAAAACGAAAATAACTTGGGGGAGAAACTCCTCTCTCCTTCAGGTGTCTCTCTCTCCTCTCCTACAGGTGTCTCTCTCTCTCCTTCAGGCGTCTCTCTCTCCTTCAGGTCTCTTCTCTCTCTCTCTCTCTCCTACAGGTGTCTCTCTCTCCTTCAGGCGTCTCTCTCTTCTTCAGGTGTCTCTCTCTCTCCTTCAGGTGTACCCCTACCCCCTTGGCTCAGTCAACTGGCTGATTCAGCCAACTGGCTGATTCTGGCTGATTAGGAGCCTATAAAACAACGCCTACTCGGCTGAAGTCTTACTGTGCACTTGGCTCCTGTCAGGTGAACACCTCTCCTCCTTTCTCTCTGGCCCTTTGGGGGGAATAGCTTGGGGGAGGCCCCCAAGTTGCATGCCCCTTGCAACCTAGGTTGGCAACAAAGGCCAGTACTCTTTTTTTCTTTTTTTTTTCTTTTTTTTTCTTTTTTATTTTTTTTTGAACACTCCCACCCCCTTTGCAACAACCCCCACCCCCTTTGCAACAACCTCACCCCCTTTTGCAACATTACATAATAACCTGCAACATTCTTGCACTTCCCCTTTTGCGGCTATACTACTCATGATGTGTAATCAAGATTAAAATTAATTGTTACAACTTACAGTTGATTTTTATTTTTAAACCAATCTATTATAATTTATAATTTATATTACCATACTCATAATGTAAATAGTTAATCTTACCTGAGTAAAATATGACAATTTCCAGAAAAACAAGTATAGAATTATATTTAAAAATATTGAGAATCGGAATCGGAATCCGAGAATCGTATCGGAATCGAGACTTTTTAGTGGTATCGGAATCGTTAAAAAATTTTTGGTATCGTCCCATCACTAGTCATTATTGAAGGTATTATACGAATACCATACAAAGAAATCAATATTATACATGAGAGATAAGAACTGAACAATTACAAGTAATGTATCTTTAATCCTAGATTACACACGAGAAATGAATAAACAATAGTAATGTACAGTACATTAATCCTAAATTTTTATTAGTATGCCATTATTAATCGGGATTTCAACTTGGTTTTAAACAATTTACATTCACAATATTTTTTACATCAGCATTTAAATCATTCCATAGTTTCAATCCAATGAAAATGGGTAGTTTTTGAGATGAAGACAATCTACAGTAAATTGCGGTATAACATGCTTTGATCTATTTCTGGTCTGATACGAGTGGATTCCTTGATGAGATATAAAATATCTACGCGTATTTATCCATTGTAAGTTAATGAATTTCTTTCTTACACTCGTAAATAAAAATAAAATGTGCCAGTTTGATTACATCATTGAGCTTTAATAGTCTTAGCTCTTTAAATAAGGCATATAATTTATAAACTGAAGTGTATGGGAAAAACAGGAAAAGTATTCATAATCATGGGAACTGATATGGATGACGACGTTACCAGTGACAGCAGAGTAACATTCTTTGCCGATGACACAAAAGTTAATAGAAAAATAAGAAACCCAGAGGATATAGGAGTAGGGCGGGTCGTACTCAGGTGACAACATGAATCTGAAGGAAATCCTACCATCAGGGGTGTCTAAATTATGTGTTTGTACATGGGGAATTCAAATATGAGCTTCTTTTTTGGATAGGATAACTCTAACCTACATCATTTTGTATTTCTAAATTGCCAATTTTACCCTTTTGAACCCCTTTATAATATATTAAAAGATATAAGGTAAATCATTTATATTGACAAGGCCAAATCAACTTTACATATATTTATTAATAGGTGAACTGCATGTATATCACTGGATATAATTACAAAGATCATTCTCCTGACATCTTGAACTTTGCCAGGTTGCACAAATCCTGCTTTGATTCAGACTTGGACATCAGCTTCCTGCTGGTCTCCTGAGCCCTGATCCCTCCATCCCTCTTTTCCTGTGAGAAGTACTTAGCAGAAGCCTCAGTCACCATTTTAAACAACCCTCTCAATGCTTTGTGTGTGGCAAGGCCAGTTGCGCACCTCCATGGGGGTGTTGATGAAGTTTTTCACCTCTGAGGTGCTTAGAGAGCAGGTGAGAGGTGGCTCTGACACCTTCTGACCAGCTGATCAAGTCACCGATGCTGGAAGCATCACAATTGATGTCAGGTGTCCTTCTGCTCCTAACAGAGGAGTCCCCCAGCTGAGTGTCCGGGTCCCCCTCTCCCCTGATGGCCAGGATTCTCTCTACCCTCTTCAATCCTCTGATCCTCAGAGCAGAGTAGTGTTTGGAGGATGACTTCACTGTGGGCATACCAAGCAGATCTTCTCACAGTTGGCATCACAATATCCAGCACCTCCTTTCTCTGGGACTTGACGCAGTCCAGCTGAAAGAGGATGTGCCTAGGCCCTTCGATCCAGGAGTGCTTGACCTTCACGTTGAACCAACATGGGTAATACACTCCAATGATGAATTCCACAATGAATTGCAGAATCTTCAGGTTCTTTCCTTTAAGTCCGTGCTTTGACACCCAGAGCCTGAGAAGTCTGTTCGCTGTGGTGAGCCAGCGGCTGTGGTTTACTGGTCCTATCTCTAACAGAGCCAGCCCTGCAGGAAGTACTCCATCCCTGACTGCACAGACAATTTTATAGCCATAGTATTGATCAGTTGAGAGATCTTGAATGACCTTGTCAGGAAGCTTGATCAGTGGAGGGCCAACAGAGATTCGGGTGAAGTTTGGATTGATATCAAAGTCTGTAGCAGAATCAAGGAGCTTTCCTATTGGCCCGGATAATTTTTTGTCGGACAGAGTAGGGCCATCAAGGTCAGCAATGAGATGGCGCAGGGGAAGTTCAACAGTGTGCAGGTTGCACACCAACCAGACCAGCTTTCTCCCAGGTGCAGCTCCAGCTTCCGCATTACTCCAGCTTTCACACCAGTGTTGACATTTGTTGAGTCTCCTCCAATGGCCAACAAGGTCTTATCATAACCCCTCTCTTTCAGCCAGGCAAACAGGACCTTAGCAATCTTCTCCGCATGTGACTCCTCTTTAGTTGCTTTCTCTGGGGTAAAGTGGAACAGATAGTAGCTGCCAGGCTCACTAACAACACTATAGTGTTCTTCCTTGATCTTTGCGGGAAAAGATTGGTCACTGCCCTCAGCTTCCATCATCACATTGGTCAGGTCAATCCGCCCATCAAAGAGGATGCAAGAGAACCCCCCCTCCTCCCTGCACGTCTTCTCGAACTGTTCCCCCAGCTCTCTCATCAACTTCTCCTGTGCTCTCTTGACCTTGCTCTTATCAATCACTTTACTTGTATTGTCTTATGTGATGATTCCTGCGTCAATCAGAGCTGCTGTTGCTATCGCTGCAGTTGGCCTCAGCCCTATGCCATACCTTACACTAGCAAGGGCAATGTTTTGAATCTCATCATAGTTTTTCTGTACCTTTGCCGAAGCTGCTGGCAAACTGTATGATAATTACAATTAAGTGGAATGACACACCTTTTTATTTGAGTATTTAAATATTATTATTATTATATGAATTACATTATATGTGTTTATATGAATTAGTTAGAACAATGCTCTATGAGAGATAACGTGAGCAGCCACGATAGAAAACGTGAGAAGACATATTCTGGGGTAACTACAAAAGTAAAATAATCAACAATTTAATAATAATCAACTGCAAAATGATGTAGGTTAGGGTTATCAGAATTAAATATTTTCTTCAGAATTGTGTTCTATACACCAAAATATGTCATTTGAACACCCCTCTCCATTGATTTAAAAAAAATGCATAGTATGACCCGCCCTAAATAGGAGCTCTATAAACAGACATGGACAGAATCTACAATTGGTCTGAAAGCAGTAACATGAAATTTAACACTGAAAATTTTCAACTATTACGGTACGGAAGAAGGGAGGACCTAAAATCCATGGAATACTATACTCCAAATAGACAGGAAATTCAGAGAAATTCTAAAGCAAAAGACTTAGGTGTTGCAATGCCTGATGACGCGAAATTTGAAACACAAAATATGATAGGTACGATCAGTGTTTTCAGTAGAGGAATCATTATATTCCTATCTCTTCTTTTAAAGGTTCTCAGTATCTGCCCAGTTATTCCTTTTGCTCTGTTTACTGCTAAGTTGGAATACTGCTCGGACTTAACATCCTTCATATAAAAAAGAAGACATAAATCAACTTGAAGGGATTCAGAGAAACTTCACAGCCAAGATCACTGGATGCAAAGAACTAAATTACTGGGAATGGTTACGTGAATTAAACTATATTCACTGGAAAGAAGAAGAAGAGAGGTACACCATTATTTACACTTGGAAAATAATGGAGAAACTAATCCCTAATTTTACTCTGAACCCTATAATCCCCCAAACAATAGTGGAAAGTAGAAAAGGAAGGATGTGTCATGTTCCCAAACTAAAGGCTAGACAGGGAACATCCTCAACCTTGAAGGAAAATAGTTTTGTCGTGAGAGGACCAATACTGTTCAACCAGCTGTCCAAGGAACTAAGGAACACGAGTGGTGTTGCAGTGTATATCTTCAAAAGAAGACTAGACGCCTGGCTCAGACCAGTTCCAGATAAACCAACTCAATTTTAACTTAATTTGAGAATATTTTTCTACTTCAGTTTGTTTTGTCTATTTTCTTATACTCGCGTTTCAGTCCAAAATTAAAAATTTCAACTCTATTTCTTCATTTCCTCTTTACATATTAAATCAATGTCTACCTATGTCTATTTAGTCAGTCCACGCTCGCATTTTATTGTTTCAGTAATTTTGAAAAAAGGGATTTTGAACAGAATTTTTGAGGTCATTTACTTCAAGTTCACGAAGCTAAAAGTAAATTTTTGACCCAATGGTTTCGGATGTGAAGCTCGAAATTTGATGACTGGTGTTCTTTACATTTATTGACCGACATTTTTTTTATAGGTTTTACAAAAGTGTATATGGAATTTTGTAGAAGCATATTTTTGGGGGTCATAAAGCTAAGCCAAAGTCTGTCTTTCCTATCTGTGGATTTTGGATTACTTCGTGAGGGTGTTCTCTCTCTCTCTCTCTCTCTCTCTCTCTATATATATATATATATATATATACACACACACATATATATATATATATATATATATATATATATATATATATATATATATATATATATATATATATATATATATATTACACGGTGAACCAAAAGTAGGTGGACAGTAGGTTGAATACGGTTTGTGTTATATTATATTATAACTATGGTGTTCATTATAACTATGGTGTTTGTGTTATATTATATTAAATATTATAACTAAATTTATTTAAATTTGATTTTGTATTATAGTATACAAAAAAATTAAATATGTATTCTCAAAATAAACGTTATCATTTACTGTCCACCTACATTTGGTTCACCCTATATATATATATATATATACACACACATTGTCCTTGTTCCTTGACTCATTCAATCGTGTCAAACTCATTTCAGAAAGTTTCCGATGAGGATTTGTGAAAGTTCAGAAACAAATTCCATTTTTAGCTCGAAACTTTTTCGTTTCGCAAAATTTAGAAGCACCACGAGTCAAAAATTAAAGTGAGTGGAAGTAGGGGGGGGGGGGGTGATTTTGTTTGAAAATTATCATTATTATTTTATACTGAAATATTCAAACGAAAACTTTCTTGTATATAATTCGAAATATATATATATATATATATATATATATATATATATATATATATATAGAGAGAGAGAGAGAGAGAGAGAGAGAGAGAGAGAGAGAGAGAGTCGGAAGTTGGGGTAACTATACTTGGCACTTATGGCACTATAGTTCCACAAGTTATTTTGAAATGTACTCGGGGTTTTAAAGTCCCACGAGTTATTTTGAATGAGGTGTCTCTGAGCACCTTACTTATTAAAATTAAGTTCGAAGGTCTGTAAGAGAATTGGGTTCTAAGTTCGCGTTATCCGGCAAAAAGAAAACTTTGTAATAAGGTCAAACTTAATTTAAATGGCGATTAACCTCTTTACATCATTCAACTGGAATAGGGCAGAAATAAATGTAATAAGTTACAGTAGAAATAAATGTAAACCTGCAGTGGAAACTAAAGTCCAATATTTAACTGAATTCAGCGCGTGAAGTGAACCTACAGCTATGTCTGTACTCAAACTTAAGGAAGGTCGCGCGAGACCGCGCGCGAAATCCAAAATCAGGGCCGTATCATTTAGTATCACTAAGTATTGCTGTTGTGACCGAATTGAACAAAATTATGCCACTTTATATAGCAGGGTCAGCACTACTTAATTACCTACCAATACTCCAACAATGGATGGAATACAATATGAAACTATGTACAAAAAATAAATTTAGAAGATTATTCCCCTTATCTTATGAAATGGTGAAAGAACGGTTTTAATATACAATATTTATTAGTTATTAAATAATGAAAGATTAGAAATATATACTGTATAGGTACATATGGAATAAAAAACCCAACCTGTTATGCCTTTCTGAAGAAATCCCAATAATAAAATATACATCCATTACAAAATAATGGGCAAATAAAACATTTTTTGGTGTGTGTGTGTGTGTGTGTGTGTTATGTATAGATTAAAATATGAATAATAAAATACATTGTAATTATTTAAAGAGCGTATAATCCGCACGAATGCACTGTATGTATCATACTTACACTGTGATTTTTATAATAATTTTTTTTCTTAATTATTTTCATTCACGGAACATTCTACGTGGCACGAGTCACGTGACGGTTATCATTTGAAAAGTTCCTCAGCATATCCACTACTACTACTACTTCTACTACTACTACTGCTACTTCTACTAAATAATAATAATAATAATAATAATAATAATAATAAATTTCAAAGTATTATCTTCATATTGAAGTGTTTATTGATAAATTTAACCCTAAAAGGATAGTGTGGGAATGTATACATAGCGATTAGTGTCGGGTCTACGTAACCCCCATAATGAAGCGTACATTTATTATTACATTTAATTAAACGTTTTTTTTTACTAAACGGTAATAAAAATTAATTTTTGTACAGTAAAAGACAATTTCCAGAAAAATAAATATACTTTTATTGTAATAGGCCACATTGGCCTTTTAGGGTTAAGCCTGTTTCATCACATACAGCGACCCTACGCCCATTATATTATATATATATATATAGTGCCGTTCATAAGTATTTTCACATAGAAATATTTCAGTTACATTTATATTTATCTTTTATACCATGCCTACGATAATAATCAAAAGTTTTACGGTTCATTTTGAAAAGTTTAACAAATAAAAATATTTGTTTAACTCTAACATATAATGTAAAACATCAAAGAATTTGAGAAAAATAAAAAGAGTTAAAATGCGAAAGTTTTCGCGCATTTATTTACAAAATTATTTAATACTTTGTGCGTCCACCTTTTGCTTGAATGACTTTAATGACCCGTTTTGGGTATTTTTCTACGAGGTTTCGACATCTTTCAGTAGAAATTTTAGCTCATTCTTCTAAAGAAAATTGTTGCAATTCATTCAGATTCGAAGGGTTTCTCTCGCGGACAAATTTTTTTAAAATCAAACCATAAATTCTCGATTAAATTGAGATCTGAGCTTTGATTGGGCCACTCGAGAAGTTGAAGCCATTTCGTGGTGTTCTTACTTATATGTTTTGGATTATTATCTTGTTGCAGTACCTAATTGCGACCCATTCGCAACTCCCCAACTGAAAGCAATACATTTGCTTCTAAAATTTCCCGATATTTCTTCGAATTCAAGATTCCATTGATGACAACAAGTTTTCCTGGACCAGAAGCACTGAAGCATCTCCAAAGAAGCATACTACCACTATCATGTTTAACCGTAGCAAGGATTTATTTTTTCCTCGAATCCAGTTTTTGAGTTCCGTTAAACATACCGTTGCTCGTTGTTCCAATAATTCAATTTTGGTCTCGTCTGTCCAGAGAACTTTCTTCCAGGTTTCAGTCTATCAGTTTGATGATCCTTCGCGTATTTTAAACGAGCTTCTTTGTGTTTTTTCGTAGCGGAGGTTTTCTTCGTGCAGCTCTTCCATGCAGATCATTCTTTCTCAATGTACAACGAACAGTAGAGGGATGGACATCGACCTTAGATAGTCTTAATATTTGATAACTATCACCCGCAGCCACTCGTGGATTCGCAGAAGCCATTCTTTCAATCCGTCTAGGTGTACGTTCTGAAATCTTGCAAGGTCGTTCACATCTTGGTAGAGTTTTGATTGTTCCCAAAGCTTTTACATTTTTTAATAACTACAACAACTGTCGTAAATGGAACTCGAAGTTCTCCTATCTTCCTACAACTCTTTCCAGACTCGTGTGCAACAATAACAGATCTCTTAACATCTGTAGACGGCGCTTTACCACGGCGATCCCACTACTTACTAATGGCTTGTACAGTCATCCGTTTTCCATGAAGATTTATAGAGAAAATTCTAGAATTCAGAATTGCCAACAGTCTCTAATCAACAAACAGCCAAGTACTGATAAAATTTTAAATTCTTCAAGACTAAAGTGGACACACAATAATAAATGATAATACAATAATACCAAATACAATAATAATATATACGTTTGCATTTTAAGTTTTTTTATTTTCCTCAAATTTTGTAATGTTTTATATTATATGCTGGAGTTTAACTAATTTTTTCATTTGTTAAATTTTTCCAAACTTAAAATAAGTATCTCTGCATGGTACAAAAGATAAGGATGAATATAACAAATATTTCTCTGTACGAATACTTATGAGCGCCATTATATACAGGGTGGGAGGAAAGTCTTTAAGGGTTTTATAAAATACAAATAATTTGTTAATAATAAGTAAATTCCAATGATATCGCTGCACTGTATGCAATACTTTTCAAAACAACTATACAGACCAGAATGACCTAGGCTAGAACAGGAAGGCCCAAGCCCAAGTCACCGCCATGTCAGTAAGGATGGAATACATCAATGAAGAAAAAGTGAATCTTGAATCGTGGGCTATTTATTAAAATAATTGGGAAGAAAGTTTACGTTTATTTCAAGAAAAATATAATAAACCGCCACCAAATGCGAGCACTCTTCGATACTGGAAGCTCAAACTTTTGGAAACAGGGAGCCTGGTAAAAGATAGTTCAAGAAGCGGAAGGCCAGTAACGGCTGCAGGAGACAACAACAAAGAAAATGTCCTCGCCAGTTTTCAAGTCGATCCAACAACTTCAACGAGAAAAGTCGCACAGGAATTGGGTATTTTAAAATTCTCAATAGCAAAAAATATTGAAATCACATGGATATAGGGTTGCCAGGTCTCCGGTTTTGGGCCGGAGTCTCCGGAAATTGGGCTTTGTAAAAATGTCAATAAAAGTAGAATTTGCCTCTTTTCTTACAGATTTTTGGCAAGATAATTTTTATTCTAAAAATGAGGAAGTTTATATATCGGTTTAGCTACATAAAATAATGATGAGCTTCGTAAGTAAAATCTCCGGATTTGGAAGCCATCTGATCTGGCAACCCTACATGGGTACCACGATTACAAACCCATTTACTCTCAGCTCATATACGGCGGTGATTCTGATAGATGGCTGCAGTTTGCTGAAACACTCAGACAAAAGTTCAACAGTGATCCACATTTCCTTCGAAAGATCAGATTTTGAGATGAATGTGTCTTTGGTTTAATGAGTAAAGGAAACAAACAATTTTCACTACTGGCGAAAAAAAATCTGAAAATACGATTGGGTAGCCCCGTTAAAATGGGTACACTAACAGTTTGGGCGTGCATTGGTTATTCAGGACTCGTTTCCTTTGACATATCGAGAGATACGATGGATGGAAAACAGTGTCTCTCAATACCTGGCAACAAAGTTTTGCCATAGTTTACTAATCTAATGGCGTTGGCAGGAATTGGCTTTATCAACATGATGGAGCACCGCCACATTACTTTGCAGCTGTTCGTAAGATTTTGGATACGAACCTTAAAGGAAGCTGGTTTTGGCGGCGGCCCCATTGAGTGGCCAGCCAGATCACCTGATTTAATGCCATGTGATTTCTGGCTTTGGGCCTATTTGCGTGACAAACTTTACACTTCTGGTTTCATCTATCCAAATGTGAATGCCCTTCACTGCAGAATAGATGAACAACTGAAAAGGATCCCACTCGATATGCTCAGAAGAACAATGAAGAGTTTTCCAGAAAAAATCCACAAATGTATAGCGGATGGAGAACTCTTTGAAGATTAAATTACAATTTAACAAAATATTTGTGTGAATAAAATTCTTATAGATTTTTGTTTAATTTGTTTCATCATTTGAACATTTATCAGTATAACGTTGTTAACTAAATAGTTGTATGTATAAAACCCTTAAAGACTTTTCTCCCACCCTGTATATACAGGGTGAGGCAGAAGTAACCGGGCAGCTTTTTGATGTTTCAGCTTTGGAAGTTTCTAGCGATAATTGCATCGATTACGTAACACCCGATAGCCTAGGCTAAACGGGTAGCCTAGCTAGGCTAACCGTTTAATTCAGTTTGTCGCAGCTGGTGGTTGTGAACACATCTTATTTCGGTCAATTTTGAAAGCCCCAATCATGGCAAAGGCGAGCAACCAACGCTTTACAATGGAAGAACGTGTCTTCATTGTAAAAAAATTTACCGAACGGACAACAAGAGCGAGACATGCCGCCGATTTAAAGAAAGATTTGATCGTTCAATAAAAAGAGACACGGTAGCCAGCCTCATTCAACGCTTTGAATCAACAGGTTCATGTGAAGATCTTCCAAGATCAGGACGACCAAGGTCTGTCTGTACCGACGAAAACAAGCAGATTGTTGAGGTTGCTTTCGCTCGTAGTCCACGGAAGTCCACCAGACGAGCTGAGCAAGAACTTGGCATCTCACAAAGATCAATTATAAGAATGCTACACGATGCCCACTTGAGGCCATATCGTCCACACTTGCTCCATGCACTGAACGAAGATGATCATGACCGTCGCGTGGAGTTTTGTGAGATCTTTCGACAACTCTGTGCAATGGACGCCACCTTTCCTGAAAAGATCATCTGGAGTGATGAAGCATCTTTTAAATTAAATGGCCACGTCAACCGACATAATTCTGTCTACTGGGCAAGTGAAAATCCTCACTTAATCCTCGAGAAGGAAGTCAACACCATCGGTGTCACGGTTTGGATTGGGATCTGTGCTTCTGGTCTGGTCGGTCCGTTCTTTTTTGAAAAAACTGTGACAGGCGCCAACTACGTGGCGATGCTCAACAATAATTTCCTTCCAAAAGTGGCAACCTGGCCACACATTCGTGAGATGTGGTTCCAACAAGACGGAGCACCACCCCATTACAGCCACGCTGCGCGCGATTGGCTCGATGAGCACTTCCCTCAGAGATGGGTTGGACGCCGTGGTCCCATAGATTATCCTCCTCGATCTCCTGACCTTACACCTCCAGACTTTTTTCTTTGGGGTGTGCTGAAGAATTCAGTCTATGCTGAAAAACCAAGGACCATTCAGCAGCTCACTACGAGAATTGTGAATTCTTGCGCAGAAATCAACGAAGATTTGTGTCGAAGTGTGTGCTATTCTATGGTAGACAGATTTTCTAAATGCATTGAAGAACGTGGTCAGCATTTCGAACACTTGTTCTAATCATGCTTTATATTGTTCTAGTATCATGTACATTGTAATTTCTTAATTTGTGACTAAATTTCAATAAACATTTACTTTGGGATAAGTGCTTATTGACTGCCCGGTTACTTCTGCCTCACCCTGTATATATAAATATATTGTTTGTATGTAAGTATGTGTATATAGGTATGTGCATATGCGTGTATAATACTCAGAGCTGGGCAGTATTTAAATACATATTTAAATACATTTCTGTATTTAGAACTGTATTTATAAATACATTGTTTTTCATGTATTTAAATACTTTAATGAGTATTTAAATACAATGTATTTAAATACTCAAAATATAAAAATGTAAATACTTTTACTGGTTTAATACACGTTCTGTACTAGCACAGTACGACGCGTCGACAGTGTAGTACAGCATGGTTCATGTTTCAACAGTTTGGGAAAACATCCTCTCATAAAAAGACTGTTCCTCCGCTATAACACGACATTACCATCTTCGGCACCGGTAGAGCGAATATTCTCATTCACGGGAATCACTTTGACTCCCAAAAGAAACTCTCTTTCAGACAAAACTTTTGAAAGATTGGTTTTGATCCGCAGCAACCGTGAAATAAAAGAGAATTCGTAAGGTGCCTTATGTTTATGTTTACATCTTATGTTTACGTTTATGTCTCATCTACTCATTAATTGTTACTCATTTTGCAATGATATAATGAGTATAATATGTCACTGGTTGAACATCGTAAGTTCTAAGTTCTAAGTTCTTTTGTTTTTGTTTTGTTCTAAAAAGGGAAATATATAATCGGAAATTAGATTGTACTATTTCTTTATCCTTTATCAAGCATTTTATATTGTTGTTACTCATGAATTAGTGAATGCATATGTTAAAATTTGTATGTATTTAAAATGTATTTACAAATGTATTTAAATACAATTGATGTATTTTGTATTTAGTATCTAAATACATTCGTAAAATGTATTTAGTATTTAGTATTTAAATACATTTCTCCCATGTATTTAGTATTTAGTATTTAAATACATTCAATGTATTTATTGCCCAGCTCTGATAATACTCGTAATTCGTCAGGAGGGACAGAAACCAACACACCCTCAGGCCAAATTAATACGACTCATCGAACCAACTCATGGATTATTACTGGTCAACAAAGGTTTTGTCTCTTTAATAAACTTTGTTAACCCATTAGGCCTATATCTCACCTTTTTTTTCAAACTTTAATAATTTTCATTGTCCTCATATAATATCCCATTATCCTCAAATGAGGACAATGGGATATTGAAAAGAAGAATATTTTTTTCTTGCTCTCTCAAATGAGGACAATGAAATATAGTAATGGGTTGTTAATTTGACCATGCTGAGTACAGTGATGGACTTATAATTTTCTAATTATTGAGTTATATATAAAACTATATTTTTGCCTACTTTTCATTTATAATGTATTATGTCACGTGTAACTTATGATTTTCGGCAATGTTCACTCTTTAACTTTAAAGTAGTATTTCATATGAAAAAATAATTCACTGGTTTACAGTTTTTATTTTACCTTTTGTCCCCAATGTAAAAATATATAGTTTTTACTAGTAATGTCCTTTTGATTTCAAAAGTATGTTTATAAGTTTTCTGTCACATCTAGATTTTCAGAGATAATTCGTGTAATGTTACAATTAAAATACAATTGCATTTTATTACAGAAATGTTTTACTGTAATGAAAATACAATTGAAACTTTGAAGTAACAAACGCAACAGTTTCTGCAAAAATGCAAGAAAGAAGAATAAATTATTTTGTAGGGCAAAATTGTTATGTGCTATTCGATTTTCGACACTTTTTTGTTATTTACCCGCATATTCTTTTTCGTTATTTACCCATATTAAGCCAAACATTTATTAGCAAATATAAAAAATTCATGCGCAAATATAAACCGAACATGCTTCTTGAGCCAATCAATAGTGTCCTTTGTAATAGCCGTCAAACGATGTAGTTCTCGTAAATTTAAGGGCGTACAGTTAGAACCAGTCATGAATTTTCGTTAAAACTAACGAAAATATCACAATTTAACCTAACCAATTGTCAAGGGCATACAGTTGATGTAACCGGGCATTCAATTACCCTTGTAATTATATCGAAAAAAAGATATATATACAATAGCAGAAAAATAAAAAAAATTAAGAAAAATAAAAAAAAATTGAGGGGTAATAACGAAAAAGAATATGAGGGTAAATACCGAAAAAGTGCCCGATTTTCTTTTGTATTCGATCTCACTTTCTTGTTGAAGAAACCAGCAGTAGTCTCCCATCATTCCAGGATTGCACCTGTCCTGATACCGTTGTTCCATTACAGAAATATCCTGATAGAAGCGCTCTCCATGTTCATCGCTAGCAGCACCCAGATTCTCAAGAAAAAGTTTAAATGAGAGTGTAGGAAGTGGGTCTTTAGCGACATTTGGCAACCCATGTTTTTGTAATCATCCAGAAACATTGACACTAAGTATGCCTCATAGTACTTTGTGTTTCCAAAAATCCTCTTACAACTGCCTTGAATGATTGCCAAGCAGCTAATTCAATATCAGACAACTTGTCAAAAGTTGAACCACTTGCAATCTCACGAATCTGTGATCAAACGAAAATCCCTTCTTTCAGTTTGGCATCACTGATTTTTGGGAACTTAACCTTAGCCTTTTCTATTTGATGGCATCGAGAAGGATGGCCATACTTTCACGAGTCTCTTTCATACTAACAGAATAGGCTAATGGAATAGAAGGTTTTCATTTCCATTACCTATGTAAAATAACTAGTTTTAGACTTAATTTCGAAGAATCTATAAACAGGCGCCATTCATTGGAGTTATGTTCATAACCCGTCATACATAATAAGGCTATTGACATCTATGCATACACAAATAGACTCTTGCATTTCAAAGTAGGTTGATAATACAGAAATGTTGGTACCTTCTGCAGTAGATTACACTGCTGTAACGTTGAATGAAAAAATTCAGCTTGTTGCTTTGACAAGGTTAAATCAGGTACCAGATCATTCAGCTCTTGTTGATTTATTAAGTGTAGCATTCTGTCTTCTTTCTCCGGAGTTCGCAAGTGTCATCTGAGGCTGAGTGTGTCTTCTTCAGCTGTTGGCATATCTTCATCATAGTGTTGTTCCCAAGCTTCCGGTGGAGTTGGAATTGGCAATTTCTCCTCATGAGGAACTGGCTCAATAGCAGAAGGCACGCCAGCGTATTGTATTATACTTGTTGTTAGAAGAGAACACCAATTTTCGTGAGACAAAAGTTGCAGTCGCTGCTGTGATCCTTTGACTCTCTCAACACTATCAGGATAGCAAAAGGTATTGAATTGCGTTTTCCTCTTAGCCATAGCCCGAGAGTCATTGCACGTGAAATGCAACATATATGAAGAGCCCAACTTTTGTCCTGATCTCGAATTTTGTAACTGAAATAAAATGATAAGCAGTCTTTATAAGTGGAGACAGTTTTTCGTTGTGACTTTGTTGTGAATGTGCCACACACATAACAAAAACAGTCTGCATTATTGATATTAGCTAAAGTGGGGCCTACGGGCCCATTTAGCTCGACCTGCGGTGCTGGGGCCTTCGGTCCCAATAATTGGGGGCCTGCTGCCCCATCTATTTCCGGGCAACTGTTTATACAAACAGGAAAAAGGAAATGAAAAAAAAATCCTGTTTCAAATAATTGTATATCTTTATTCTAACATAAACATCAACTCTAACAAACATCTAACATCAACACCTCATTCTAATAATCATCACCAGTTTAAATCGGCCTCCCAATTACTGGGGAGTTAATTATTCGGTCAATAAAACTATAGAAAAGAACGCAGCCATGAAAATCTTAAGCTTCACATCCGAACCTATTGTGTCAAGATTTGTGAAGCTACATTTAAAATCTAAGTTCCTCGTGAACTTAAAGTAAATATTAATCTTTCGCTGACTTAATAATTTCTTTTCAAAATCTTCGGTATGAAATTATTTACTGACTTTTTCGGTATGAAATTATTTAATGCGACTTTTCTAGATAGATAGAATCAACTCCATTATAGTAAGATAACCACCGATACTACTTCGACACATGATTCAAATTTCAAAGGGAGAGAGACGAGATTAAAATATACCCGCAACTCAAACAACAAAAAATATGCCTTTTTCGTGACCAAATTCATACTACCAAATTACTTTCAAATTCATGGTAAGTGATATTTAAATTCACAAATTCACGCATAACATGTATATAACAATATACATGCAGTGGTGGGCACCGTTAACCAAAAAGTTAACTTCGTTAACCGCTAATCCGTTAACCAAAAAGTTAACTTCGTTAACCGTTAATCCGTTAATTTCGTTAAACATGTAACGGAAGTTACCGATAAACCGTTAACGTTAACTTTTATTATAAAAAAATGAAAAACAAATATATATATAATTTAATTTTCCCTCTTCTTCTCGTTCTCCATTTTGTCCATGAGATGCATGTTGCCCTTCATGAAAATTAGCATATCAAAGTTTTCATCAGACAGGGATGATCTCTTGGCCCTCAGGATGTCCTTGCCCATAGAGAACAAACGCTCCACTGCAGCACTGGAGGGGATGACTGTGTTGAACTTGATGAACAAGTCCACCAACACTTGCTCACCCAAGAAGGCAGCATCTGTCAGCAAGTCCTTGGAGTTGGTCTCCAGCCAGGTCTTGACCAAGTTCTGAGCCTTGCCCTTGAGTAACCTGTGGCTTCTGCTGCTCTCTTTTGTCTGGATGACAGCACTGAAGAAGTCATCCTCCTCCTCCTCCTCGTTGTTGCTGCCTCCACTGTTGCTGCCCACTTCGTTGGACTGCTGCTTCATGGCCTCCTCGACTGTACCCTCCATGCTTTTCCTCACCCTGGCGACCTTGGTGTTGTCATACTTGTCCAACCAGATGAGGCGAAACCTGGGATGGAAGGCAGCAGCCAGCTGGCATTCGTCATCCTCCAGGAGGGGCCCAAACCTTTTGTCGATGCCTGCCAAAAGTGCGTCGACCAAGGCGCTGCAGTAGACGAGGCCCTTGGACTTCAAGTCCTTAAGCCTGAAGATTGTCGCAGCAACTGTTGGCAGCAGAGTCCCAAGGTAGGCTTGTTCCTCCCCCTGGATCTTGTCGAGTGCTTTGGCCACAGGTGACATGATCTGGAAATAAACAATGGAGAATTAGTAAATTGTAGAAATTCAAATTTGTATATTCTGCAATATTATTCTGTTGTATTTTACTCAATAATATAACGATAATTGAATGAGCAAAACTAAAACGTATCTACTGGCTGGTGTTAAGAAAAATATAACTTTATTGCAATAAATAAATATAGTTGGAATAATTGTATTCTTAAACGTTTACGTAAACAACGATATTATTGTATCAAGGTCCTGCATTTAATTGTAATCAGAAAAAAAATAAATCGTGGAATTTCCACGAGTCCCGCTAGTTTATTATTAATTTATAAATATATTACCTTGACATACTCTTTCATTAAGTCGACATCCTGGTCTTGAAGCTGTTGACCTTCAGCTGGGTCATGACTCTGTGGGAGAGCAGGCCTCTTCGTCTCCAGGATTGTGTCAGGACCACCACAGAGTCATAGGTGGAGTTCCACCTCGTCGTGTTACATATATTATTATTGAAAGTGCCTTAAAATGCTCGTGATATTTCTTGAAAGAAGTTGAAACATTCAACTCAAATGGCAAATCTTCCGCCTGATTTTACAGTCGACCATGTTTTGCTCAAACCAATGCCATAAATAACTACCATATTTGGTAAGACACAAATTGTGGCGACGGAAACAAATATATCGCCTGATTTTGCACTGCGGAAATGGAAATTCGTTCATCACTATTAACAGTGGCGGATTAATTGCGCACCTGCTCAGCACTGAAAATAATAGAAACTTTTAAACGTTTATTTATGAATTTTTTGGGTTAACGGACTTGAGTTAACGGAAGTTAAATGTCACGGAAGTTAATTAGTCCGATAATGATTTTCAAAGTTAACTTAAAAGTTAAATCGTTAACGAAAAAGTTAACTTCGTTAATTAACGATTAACGGATTAACGATTTGTGCCCAGCTTTGTATACATGTTAGACGCATATATGCGTAGTGCAGTATGGCACTGAATGTCACCTTCTGCATTCCCATTTACAATTCTTTCCAGCCAACCGTGGTCACGTTATGTGATGCGGTGAGCATGGTGAAAAGTTTTACCAGGACATTGTTGTCATGGAAAAGCATTATTACTAAAGCAATTGGAATCCAAGTATGATGGCAGATTACCGCTGCACGCAAAAGAGAGATGCTCCTGACGCGGGCTAGAAATGAAACTTTTCGGTTAATTGATATGCTTTATTCGTGTTTCCGGTTTATATATTCTTGAAAAAGAGTATCAAAGGACATAATATGTTTGTTTATATCTCAAAATCTATATGTGCAAAAGTGGATATTTTACTGCAATCAACATGGTCGATTTTACAAAGGACATCCATTTTCACCGAAGAGAGAAATAAAAAGTTAAAATTTTGTTATCAGTTTTGTAACAATATTAACAGCAGTCCAGCATCATCGGGAGTCGAACCACCGACCTCAATTTCTTCACTTCGTTTATAGGGAAACGGTGTTGCGCACTGAGCCAAGGAAGATAGCTCCCTGTACAGAAATAACTTGGGCTTCATTATTTCCTTTTGCGGAGGTTTGGTGAGTAAAGATGAAAATCTACGGAAAAAACTAATCCATATTCATTTAAAAAATTTAATTTGAAAAATCTGTCACTCGAATGGATTTGTCATCATACATCTGGCAAAGAGAGTTATAATAAAAATTTCTCTAAAGAGGTTTATAACCCACCAACAACAGTTTATTTAAGCAAAAATATGAGAAAACCACCCTTCAAATTGTCAAATGTCGGGCAACTATATATACTATATATAATAAAAGGTAACAGCCATGTTCTATATATCCCCAAGGAAATGAGGGGTAGGGGCCCCAGCCTGGGTTACTTTAACCCGAGTCAATTAAAGTGGGGGTTCCACGGCTCGTCGTATATACAGTATATATACTTACTTCCTTCAAACAGAACAAGGCCTAAATTTTTCAGTTGAAATTATTTTCTCACGAAATCATCTTCAAATGTATCTGATAAAGACGGAACTTTTTTTTTAATCTCTCTCTCTCTCTCTCTCTCTCTCTCTCTCTCTCTCTCTCTCTCTCTCTCTCTCTCCTGTATTTTCAAATGGGAATTAGAGATTTCTGTAGTCTGCAGATTACAGTATCAAGGTATCTTGTAAGTAAGTTTCCATAATTTCAGGTGTTTCAGGTGTCATCCATAACTGAAAAACAGTATTTCTATACAGTCGCTGCACCACAGTTGCTAGTTGAGTCTTAAGATACAGTTGTAAATAAAGTACTAGGTTCGATATTCTATTCTCGCTGGTATTTATTACACCAAATCATTAATTCTTATATATATATATATATATATAGTGGTGAGGTGGTTAGCGTCGTTGACTACAAATCCATCGGCTCCGGGTTCGAGACCCGACGGCAGCCGGCGCGCAGCAAAGCTCAGCTGTTGGTTAAGACGCTGGGCTGCTGATGGGGCGTGGTTCGGATTCCACGTTAAACTGTAGGTCTAGGTGGAGTGAAAAGCTTGACCTTCGTCAGAATGAACAATTCGGGCGAAAGCTAACCAAATGTAAAGGTATATATATATATATATATATATAAGAACTCAACTACTAGGAAAGACTTCGTAAACTAAATCTGTACTCCCTGGAAAGAAGAAGAGAGAGGTACACCGTAATCTACAGTACATATGGAAAATGATCGAAAAACTGGTACCAAACCTCAAACTAAACCCAATCACCATCCAAACAGCGCTGGAAAATAGGAAAGGCAAAATGTGTAGTATTCCCAAATTAAAAGCCCGACAAGGGACCTCTTCAACACTGAAGGAAAATAGCTTGGTTGTCAGGGGCCAAGACTTTTTAACTAGCTTCCAAAGGACCTCAGGAACGTTTCAGGGGTCAAAGTTGAAGTCTTCAAAAGAAGACTAGATGCCTGGCTCAGTACGGTACAAGATGAGCCAGGTGTACCTGGCTATGTACGGTGGAGAGCGCAAGAGTGCAACTCGCTCCTCCACCAAGCCAGGCATAGAGGCGGGGCCGCCAGCTTGACCTTCGTGTGAAGAAAGACCAACACATGGAACTTAAATGAGGTTAATGAGGAGGTATATATATATATATATATATATATATATATATAATTCATATACTATCTCTGTATGTATACAATTTAATGTAGCATATTATTTAGCTATCATTTATATCAATCCTATTCATTTTTATCTGCATCATATCCGTGAGGTTGGAAACTCCTTCAAAATTATTTATGGCCATTTCAAGGAATTTTTTTTCCCAACAGTGTAAATTCTTCTTTTCTCTTATATTTAGCTATGAACGCATACTGTATATACAGTATATATATATATATATATATTTTTTTTTTTTTGTCAACATTTTTTTTTCTGAAATTATAATTAATTAATTTATTTTGGTTTTATTAATGTATTTATTTATTTATTTATTTAAGTTTGCCCTCGT